>NW_004624767.1:11334604-11381221 GCF_000247695.1 Heterocephalus glaber | reverse complement strand
CAAGATGCATTATATAAAGGTACAATTCCCAATGAGAAATGTAATTGTGTTGTATACCTACAATGTACCAATAAAAGAATTTAATACAAAAATAAAAAAATAAAGTCCATGAGGGCAATGACTGTGTATCTTACTCATTTAATGTAACTGATGTGATGCCTAATATAGTAGGACAGTAAATATTTAGCAGTTGAAGAAATTAGTACATGTTATACCAGCGTCCCAAGAGCTCATGTGTTAAACTGTGAGAAACTTTTTATCTCTCAGGCCCAGTAACACGTCTCTTTCAAGGCAAAGGAGAAAATACCATATCAGTCAAGGCTTCTGACTTTTTCTCCAAGCTAGTCTCCAAGACTCATAGTAAAGAACTTAGCAGCTGAAAAAGAACGCTATTCTCAATTGGGGTGAGAATTATTGACCTCTTTGTGACTATGATGAAAATTATGGCCTTTCTCAGACAAAAGAACACACAGACAAAACTGTATACAATTTCAGTAAGTTCATGACCCCTTTAAACTATGTATCTGAAGTTAAGATGCTGACAAGTGAACTGCAGCTAGAGAAAGGGTATAGTCACCATACTATCCTTCTCATATTCAAAGTAATACTGACTAGCGAACAATAAGAGCTTGCTTTGGATATAACACCAAGGGGGCAAATATGGTGCTCATTCCAACACTGCCTAGATTCTGTGAGAAGCTTTCATAAAAGACTCTTTGTCCCTTTTGGGACAGATGCCACCAAACAGAGCTCTAATGACAATCCACTGCCCAGCCCTTTCTGCATGCACCCTCCATCTCATAATTGGAAAGCCAATAGGAAAAGAGAGTAGAACTATGGCAGTTTTGGATGGTGAAGTTTACTGAGTTGTTTCCTTTAGCTTCGAGAGTTACACTTACTTTAATTTGTAGGCCATGTGTAGTTTTTACCCTTAACAAAAGTACTCGAAGTCTGTTGCCTAGGATATTTTCCTTAATGACTTTCCCAGGTGGATGTAAAATAGCACAGATTTGATAAAGACATAGATAATCCTTGGTGAGATGAGAAGTTTCTAGGTCATAGTTGGGAGCTGATGCACCACAAACCTTTTCTGTCTGCACCAGCTTGACTACTTTAGACTTTCTCCAGCCAATACTAATCTTTGAGTTTTAAGGACACAGACTGTACTCTGTGACCCTAGGATTTTTCATCTCCCAGAACTTCACTTTCTTTACTTGGAACATGGGGGTAATAGTAGTTCCAACATCCTAGGATTGGTATGAGGAGTAATGGAATGGGTGAAAAACTCTAAGCTCAGTGCCTCTGGCTCACAGTGAGTATAGATCAAGTTGTCTCTTGTTAATATTTAGTCGGTGCTCTCTATAGAAGTAGATGAGGACAATCTAGGCAAATTTGCTTCTTTTGCCCTTTTAAGTGTGCTCACCCCTGCTGCTTTTCTCCTCTGGCCTTGCTTTCTCTTTGTCCCCATCGCTGTATGGACAGTGTTATCTCCCAGTGCCCAGACCAGGCACTGATTCTGAGCAGCTGAAGTCCTAGCCATCCTTCTGGGACTCTACAACTTAGGTTTTTTGGCCACTAGAATATCACTGACATCTGTAATACTCTGGCTAGTGCAGTAATGACTGGCCATTCCTTTCAACTCCATCCCTCTCTCCTTTTTTTTCTGATATTATTTCACTCCCTTTTAAAAGACAACCATATGTTGAGCAGTTCTGTATGTCTGGATAGTACTGCTGCTAGATATGCAGTAATTGGTAAAATAATATTGTTCTTATCTGCTCTAATTTGGATAGAGGGAGAGTAAATAGCAAACAAGGTACAGAATGTGATAAGGACTATGAAAGAAGACAAAGTATAACGAGGCAGTCCTGCTTAGGTAGAGGACCTTCTCTGAAGAGGTGACATTTAAACACAGGAACTGCCCCAGTAGCATGAGCTGGAACCCTGGCTTTTATTTCAGGTGTGAAGTGCCATTGGTGGCTTCTTTTAATTTTTCTCTCCTAGCAATAGATGGCTTAAGGCTTGGAGGAAACCAGACTCATGATTTTCACCAGTAATTAGTTCATTGAGTAAAAATTTATCATTGTCATCTTCTCCTTTAAATAGCTATGCATTTACTGTACACCAGGCACTGTGCATTTTACATATATTCTCTTACTTAATTCTCCAGTGACCCAAGAAAGCTTTGTTATCATTTTCTCTGTAGTCAGATATAGAAATCAGAACTCAGAGAAACTTAACACACTTGGGCACACTGCTCAGCCACAGTAATTGGGACTTGAATCTAGGTGTATCTGACAACAGAGCCTGTGCTGTCAACCCCTTGACTACAGTGCCTCCCTTCCTGTAATGTTTTAACTCACCTGCTTCTCCTTTTCCTTTGTAGTGGTGCCAGTGAAGAAGAGGACACATGAAGGCTTGGCATCCCCCGTGGAAAACCACCCCTCCCCTTGTGTGTCCATGACAGCGTGTGTGTAACGGCTTCTGATTTCTGTGAAAGCTGCCCAGCAACCAGTGTCCTTCCTCAGATATGTCCTCAGATCCACAGCAGGCACATATCTCTCCAAGAGACAACCAGTCATAGCTTACTGAGTGTGTGCTTCTCATTTTCTTCTTGTGGTAGGTCAAGGAAAGAGCGTCTTTGATCAACTGGGAGCAATTAAGAAGGGTCCTTCAGGTACCCTCCCCATGGCTGCTATGAACTTACTCAGGAAAGTCAGTCTCTGTAATATTACAGAAGTCAAAAGTATCACTTCATCAGGAAGAATCTGGAAAAATTTGGAAGGGAAGTCAGAGTTTTTGCCTACATGCAAACAAAAACCCCACCTGTTCATTCTGAAGCATGAAACAAAAGAGGACAAAATTAAGGCTGAACTGACTCATGTAGACTGTCTCTCATAGCCCATTTCTACCTGTGTGAAAATGAGTAGCATGAAGCAGGATGGATGACTTAAAAATGGAATTGGAGAAATTTAAAAGCTAAAATGATAGATATTTTTAGTATTTGAAGTTATCCAGGACTTCAGATTCATAATTCAGTGCTGTGGAAATGAAAAAAATGATTGAAGAGGTGGAAAGGAAATGACCTTAGGAAAAAAAAAGAAGTGGACCAAAGAATCTGATTAAAAGTTTAGTATTTCTGCATTCAAATTGCCTGAGCTTCCAAATAGTTACTAAAGGATCTGATAAAACTTGAATTATTTGGGTGAACACTGCAGGTTTTATGGGCTTGTCATAACATGAAAGGCTGAAATATATTTTGCCAAATGAGAAATTTCACTATAGATTTTGCCAGTCTCATTCCCAAGTACCTGATGTAGCTTATATTCAGTGTGGGAGAATTCTTGCTACTTTGTGGCTTGCTGAATTCAGCTTTCCCAGCAGATAAGCCCTCCTTTCACTCCAGCTGGAATCCTCCTTTGGCATTCCTTACCCACAGACCCTCAAATCGTCTCCTACACCCTATCTCTTTCCTCTTAAATAGCATGAGCAGTCACACCTCTCCAGGCCTTTCCCCACTCACAAATCACAATTCCTTACCTCTAAGCTTTTTACCTCCAAGGAGGCATCAACGTGCTAGAGGAATACAGAACTGCAAGTTCAGGGCCAAGGATTTAACTCAGTGGTTCCGCCACCTGCCTCACAAGTGCAAGTTCCTGAGTTTGATCCCCAGTACCAAAAAAAACAAAACAAAAAAAACTGCAGGTTCAAAAGCATGTATCTTGCTGAAACATCAGTTTTCTTAACAAATGCTTTGAAGTTAGGGGCTAGCCTTTTTATATAAAACAAAACCAGTTTATTACAGAATACAATATCTATACACATCACTATTGAGCTAAAATGGGAGACTTGGAAGATACTTTTTACAAATGGGCTATGCATTTCCTCTTTTCTGTGTTTAGTGGTATTTCCATGTTCATTTCTGAGGAATACAGTCAGCCATATCCAAGAAGCCTTGGGGTTGCTGCTAACCAAGGGCCTAGACTTCTAGCTCTTCTGAGGCAGAACCAAGGAGCCTGTTTTGAAGGAAATCCTTCTTTTCCCACTTCCCTGCTTGCCTACCTGTACCTTTGTACTTATCACAAAGCTTTAGGACCAGCTGATAATATGTTGTGCGCAGGATAGTTTTGAGGCAGAAATAACACTAGCTTACTGTAGGAGTCCTATTTATATCATTGTTCAACTCTGCATGCTGTGAAATGACTCATTCCTTTGAGCCCAGGAAGCTACTGAGTGTATATGCTTCTAGGTTAGGATTACCCTTGTTCACTACGTATATAGGGATATTGAGATTGACAGGAGTTTGAGCGGTTAAAGAAATGTTTCTCTCTCAAACTGGTGTCCAACCAATGGCTAAGACACTTTTGGTGCTTTACCTACCTAAAAAACTGGAGAATTTAGTGTGTATACCACGAGTTAAAACCTCCAACCATACTCAGCAGAACCTCCCCAAATGAAGGACCAATGGCCACTCTTCAACAAATTTAAAACATCAGAAAACTACAAAGACTTTTGTATTTGGAAGCTTGTATTGTCTTTCCCCAATAATCACTATTTGATCTTCAAATGGTAACCTTGTATTAGCAATGGACAGATCATTGGCTTTCCATACCTGATCATATGTTATTACTTTAAATCACTATTTGGGAAATCCAAGCATTTATGCAGCAGGTATAAACAGATATAAAAATATGTGCCAGCCCATCTCAATAAATTATCTTATGTCTATAATCCTCAAGAAAAGCACTTTTGCTTTTACCTAGATTTGCTTTATGGGCTCCTGCTGTCTTGAGCACCTGATAAAACTTTAACCAGGGAAGCATTAAACACAGCGCAGCAGCTTCTGCCCAGGCTCCTCAGTTCCTGCCGGCAGCATTTATCAATGTAAGAACTAGGATGCTTCCTGCAGTGGCACAGCTCTCCCCCGCCCAAAGCTGGAGCACACTGCTTGGCCTTAAGCCCCACCATGATGAAGCTCCCCTCCTGCTAGGTCAGTAAAAGTTAGAGTGCTCATAATCATGTCCTAACTGACCACAGGCAGCAGGGATTATAGAAATCCCTAGGGCAGTGGTGGCAAACCTTTGGCACGTGTGCCACAGCCATCTATTTATCATTGAAAGCCCTAAAAGCTTGGCCATCGCTGCCCTAGGGGGACATCATCAAGAAATGCAGGTAGTGAATATATCTAGAATGAATCTAGTACTGAAAGAAGTTCCTGGCTGCCTTCCAAATGTTGGTGGAAGGGATTTGTCCTTTGTTATGACATTATTAAATCCATGACAGTCCCACAAAGTACTTGAAGTCTTAGCTCTGATACCCCAGAAAGGGAAATAACTGGTGTTGAGGATTAACTATGGGCTAGTCCTTATGCCTCCCTTTATGCCTCCCTTTGAAGTTAGGTGATAAAAATAGATGTAGAGAGGAAGAGTCACTTGTCTAGAGTTGCACACTAGGAAATATTGGAGGTGGTTTTGAACCCAGCTCTCCCTGCTCTGTGGGCAGCCCTTTGCACAAATGATGGTGGTATACCTGAAAACATGGGGGAAAAGACTTCAGGTTCCCTCACTGCAGTCTGACCATCCATTTTTTGAACTTTTTCAGAGATAATTTCATGGCTGTAGTTTGGGCTTAGAAATAACATTGAGGTTCCCTTATTCCTCCACTCTAGCAGATGCTTTAAGTGCGCATTGTTGACTTGGGCCTGCCCCAGGAGTTGGAGGACCCTTTCTTTTTTGGTGCCATCCCACATGAATAATGTGTTTTTTGGCCTTCAAAAGTGAAGAACTTCAAAAATAGTAAAAATGAAGGGTATTCAGCTCTCTAACTTTATTTTAAAATATCTGCTGCTTTGTTGCCACAGGAAATTTTCATATTTTAGTAAATGTAGCCACCAGTTCTGGATTCTGAGGGATGTGCCAATTCAAAGTCAAGTGAATATATTTCTTTCCTGCTGAAAACGGGTGTGTCTGTATACCTAGATGTAAATGATAAATGCGATGTGTTTTTCTGTACACACACACACACACACTGTTTTAAGAACCAGGCAGTTCATAGCAGCCCCTCATTATCTCTCATACCACCGCAAAGGTTCCTGCCAGCCTGATTACAAGTGCCACCAGATAATTGGACCCTATGTGCTTAAAGAGTTTCTCCCTGGCAGAGGTTGTCGGCTCCTAAAGCACTGAACCAAGGAAGCAGCCCTGAAGGAAACTGCACTCCAGTCCTCCAAGATGTCTAATGACACAAGAAATTTACATACCCAGCCATTTTGGTGACCTGGGTCATTGTAGTTGGCCCTGCAGGCACAACTGTATAATTCACAACCTTGTAGTAGTGACAGAGCTTAAGAAGCCCTCTGCCCCCTCCTAGAAAATATCTTCTTGATTCTTTTTTTTTTTTTTTGCTTAAATTCTTTTATTGGTACAGTTTAGGTATACAGTATATTTACATTTATCATTTTAGGTACTTGTACCTGTACATGATGCATCTTGATTCTTAAAATTCTACCGTCACATAATGGCTGTTCAGGATATGCTTCTCCAGAAATTCAGTTGCATGTTTACTGTGTGCTTAACACATCCAGATATTTCTGCTTAAAAAGCAAAGCTCTCATGGATCACATGAGAAAAAGAAAACCTGTAGGGGAGACTCCAGATCTCACAATACTGCTTTTACCCAGCAGTGTTTCTGAAGCCCCCGCCCCCCAGTCTTTTGCAAGAGCCATAAGACCGATCCATTCCTAGGAAAGACAGTATCATTTGGGATACTGGACCTGCCTGATAAGACAGAGTCATCTGGAACTGAGAGCAAACCAGAAACAGCAGAACAAAGGCCAAAGCAGGAAAACGAAAACGAACGAAGACACATGGTTACTGGAGGTGAAAAAGCCACAAAGCCCATGCTGGACTTGATGGGCCTACAGGGCACAGCAACTTTACATCTGACCAGTCTTTACGGTGACAGGCTATACCGCACGAGTGGGTAGAACCAATGAACCCATTGTCCTCCACTTGTTTGCCTGTGCACAGTCCCATTCCCTTCTTAGTCATCTTTCTACCCTTTAAACAAGGGAACACTCAGTCTTTCAAGGGAATTACACTCTGAGTAAATGTTTCAGTATATCATTTTCATACTGTAAATTATTTTGTAAGAGATTTACTGCTATCCCAGGATGTTTGGTCTTGGCACCCCTGTGCATTTGGAAATCAATAAACCATTACTGGAAAATAACAATTTGTCTCTCGGAGTTGTGCACAAAGGACCCCGATAGATGTAAATATTCATGATGATCTGCATACTTACTGTGGTGATGATGGTATTTGGATTATTAGATGTGGGAGCCTAATTTACTCCTGACTTCCTCAGAGTGCTTTGGGAGATCTCTGGGAAACAGCAAAAGGCAAGACTGAAGATCATTATTATTTAGAGACAGGACAGGTTTTCTCCTTTAAGTAAAATGACCCATGCCTTGGTAAAACTTTATGACCAAAGTAGATTGTAACCTAAAGAATACTTTGATGTTTTCAAATAACATTTAAAGCTTTACAACTTAGATTAACTACGAAGTAAGGTCAGTCAAGTTTTAATTTTTTCTGTTTTCTAGCAAAACAAATTACAGTCAGACCAGCAAAATCATCTTTATGAAACTTTAAAAGTTATATTTTCATATAATTGTTGAAGAGATTGAATTTAATTGTAAATGAAATGATTTCAATCTGGTTGGTAATATTAAGACCAGAGATGGCACTGAATCCAGGAGTCATATACTCAGAGATCTTCAGTAGCCAACTACAAAAGCTGAAGCTAGTAGGGCTGTGTGAATTAGAAAATGTAAGCCTTACCTAAGCACGTGAAAATTCAGTGTTTAAAAACCCTAAAAGCCACCAGCCCGTTTGTATGGAAGGGATGCAGTTAGTGGGTCCTGCTGTAAATTTCCTTTCATAAAATTTATTTTCATCAGACCCTTTTAGCTGGGGACAGTGAGAACTTTGGGAAATTTGCCCAAGATATGTAGATTAGTCACTCGAGGTCATCCAGTAAATTATGCTGGTAAAGCTCAGGACAGCAGACTGTCTCCTGTAGCAATCATTAGGCCCTACTTCCTCCTCCCTAGGTGCTGGGGACACTTCTGCCACTGAGATGGCATTGCCAAGCCCGATAGCACTTGGGAGTCCAGAGTTTTAACAAACCACAATGTATTTGGAGGTTTTCTTCCCTGCTTCCTGGTGCCAGTCCTCAGCACCACATCCTGTTGTCCCAGCCCTTCTTGTTTCATTATCTTTCCCTTAGAAAATTAACTTTTTTTTAATCAATCTTTTCTCAGTGCAACTTACACATGGCGTCATTTCCTTTCCACTCATAAAAGGGTGAAATTGCAGTTTGTTTGGAGTATCTCCTGGCCCTACCAAAGCACCAGAGTAAGACGCGCCCAACAGAAAGTCAGGCTGCCAGTCTTTACTAAAAGAAGATGTCACAGCAAAGAAAACAAACATTGCTTGAAAGTAACTGGCTAAACTGAATGTCTGTACTTGTTAAATATTACAATTTCCAGCTTTAAAACAGTCGTTTTTATTAATAATAGCTACTATTTAGTGAGCTCTTTATCTAGGTCAGACACTTTCCTAGTTGCTTTTCACATTATCTTGTTTAATTCTCACATCACTAGTATCACCATCTTTCCTTTTATTGCTCAGGAATATTTAGAGAATTAAGTACTATACCAAAGTTATACCTTAATGAGTGGGAAGCAAGAATTTAAACTCTGGTTCAGTAGACTTTATAATCTCTGCTCCTCATCTGTACTGATTCCATCATGTATTGATAACATCACATCATTTTCCCTTTTCCCTTCCCCACATGCAGTATGGCCTGCGGGAAAACAAATTGGCCTTTTGGTAGCTCCGCTTTGTATAACCTGGAGAGTGCATTGTACAGTGAGAGGAAGGCTAAGGGTAGCAGTGAAATTCTCTTGTAGCCTCGAATTGCTCTTTCAGAAGGAATAAACCATTAGACTTGCTGTATCTTCTTTATTCTAGGGCCATAAATAATGAGATCACTGAATCACTATGACTTCTTTTGCCATGGTCTTAGAATCTCAAAAGTCAGCCAACTCTGACACTTAGGCCTATAATTTAAACATCTTGAAGGTATCTCCAACAGCTTTTCATTAGGTCAGCTTCATATTCTTGGAAAGAGAAGACAAAAAACTTTTAAAGTTCATTTAGTGGATTTAGCCATCACGGCCACAGGATACCATAGGATTCAGTAACAGTTCATACCTATGGTTCAGCCATCAGACAGCTCCCCTATCCATATTTCCTAAACCTAAAACCCAAACAAATGCTTTGACAATGAGTAGCTGAAATATAACTGAAAAAATCTAAGTGAAAGTACGACCCACTCAGAAATGACTGGAAGCTAGGGACCAAGCACCAAGCCTTCTGACCAGTTGAAATAAAGCAAACACAAGAGAAAAGCCATGTAGCTACCCATCAGGAACCTACCAAATCTTACTTATTCTTACTTTACAATTCTGAATTATCGTCTAGTTTCCAAACCTACAGCAGAGTAAGGGAAATAAATAGACTTCCAGAGAAATTTAGTTCAAGAAAGAAAAAGTGACAGGAGAAGTGTAATAAAGAGCTCCAGAGTCCTGTTGGGGGGGTGGGGTGCTACTGCCAAAAGAGCCTCCTGTATCATAAGGCAATAGCGTTATGTTCAAATAATGACCCTTCACACATAATCCAAATTATGCTCAGAAGAGGGCAGTAATTTCTGTAGCAAATATTTTAGAAGTGTTTATATTGCAAATGTTAAAAAAATTTTAAAGAAATATTTATATCACAAATGGTAAAAATAAAAACCTCAGGAATAAAAAGGAATAAACCTTTGACAATCTGCAACATTTTGCTAAACAAAATATACATCCCCCTAGTTGAGGTTTTATTTTTTGAGCTTTTTGTATTTAAGACGGTTTTTTCCCCCACCGCTTTATAAGTGACTTTCATGCTACAGTGCTTTGCATATAATGCCATGAACAATAGAAGTGTCAAGTTTTCAGTGTGATGAATAAAAAAATAACCAGAATACAGGTCAAATTCTGTTACAACAAATAGTGCTACTATAAAAATCGCAAGTATTTCTGTTATCTCCAGGCCCCTGTCGATTGCCCATTTATTTTAGGCAATAGTCATTACAACAAAATTGGAATATAATAAAAAGAAACTAGCCCCTCACCACAAGTTGGGTGTAACACCATTTAACCTGTAATAACAGATTCTCTTATTTCTCCAGCTCTTTGTTTCAAAAAGAATAAGCCTTATGTAGACACAATACCATCCTGGAAAGCTTGTGGTTAGTTGTTGCTAGGAGAAGGAGGAATTCAGAAGCAGAGCAAACATGGAGTTGTGTAGCAATCTCTCACTAGGGAATTTGGTCTCCAGGGCCACTTTTGACCTCAACCAGAGTTACTTGCTTCTAATAGTGATGTCATGTGTATATTAAGCCCTGGAATAAAGACATGATTCATTTCTCATGGGTCACTGAGCACTTTTGTGGTAACCTGGCCCTGATGACTCTATGATTTAAAAAATAATAATACAGAAGTGTGTGACTGAAGTTATCTTTCCTCCCATGGTGCACTTCTTCTGCATGCGTGATTGCAAAGGCATATCCCATGTCAATTATATATACAAATAATCCAAGTTAGCTGCATTTCCTTTGGTAAGTAGGCAAGGATTTTTCCATGCCTGTCCTTTTGCTGAATGAATTTTGTCATTTACTGTAACACTATCTGACTAGTCATCTTTTCTTTCTTTTACTTGAATATTTCTTATGACTTCATTGCAACCGTGTCATAACACCCTTACCAGCAGAAGGAATTAAATCATAATTCACTTCATAACAGTACCATCAGCAATAGCAAATGGAAGGGAAAGGAGAGGGAAGTTATCCACATTTTCCCAATGATCATACCTGGCTAGGGCCCCAGATTCACATCATATTCCAAGGAAGTTCATAAATTCTGGGCACTGCTCAGCTTGAGGAGGCAGGCAGAATCTCTTCCTGTCTCAGGGTGAGATGAGCAGTCTGTTGAAGGCATGACATTTACAGGATTTGTTCACCTCTGCTTGCTTGCTTCCCTAAACCAGAGCACAAACACTTCTGTGTCCCAGGCCAGGGGATCAGGTTAGGAGGAAGTGACTGCTTTGCTTGGCTCTTGAAAACACTGAGTCCAAGTATCCAGCTTCGGGGTGGCCATTTGCTGTGCACAGCTTTTATTAGGACATCTGGAGGTTAGAGGTGTTAATTGGAGCCAACTTTTCTGTATTTGGTTTCTCCTCGCATATTGTGAGACCTTTTGGACCCAGTTGGATGGCTATATCCTAGTATCAAATTCAACCTATTCCAATAGGCAGAACCACAGTAGAGGAAAAGATCACTCTTAGAATTGGTGGTAGTAATGGTGGGAGCATTAGAGTTGGCTTTGGAGGGATAAAGAAACCACTGATAACAATAGTATTGGGTATTTTATCTTTTAGAAATATATAATAAATTGTTGTAAACTATAGTCACCCTTTTTGTGCTTTAGTAATCACTTTTCTATTAGTAATCTTTTTTTTTTTTTTGGTACCAGGAATCGAACTTGGGTCCTTGCACTTGTGCAGCAGGTGGTCTATTAGTAATCTCATAATCACCTTTCTATTCTCTACTTCTATGAGATCAACTTTCTTAGTTTCTACCTATGAGTGAGAACAAGTATATTTGGCTATGTCTGACATTTCAGTGTCCTCCAGTTCTAACCATGTTATGCAAATGACAGAATTTTATTCTTATAGTGGCTGAAGCACACAAGTATCAAATTATGACCCTATAGCCTACAAATATATACAATTAGGCATCACTTAAAGTTTTTAAATGTGTATTTTCTCAATACTTAAGCCCATTTTCCATTTGCTAATAAGTGGATCTGATCAGTTTCTCCCAAATTCCCTCTAGAAGATACTGGCTTATGTGATGAAATAAAGGGATTCTGTTTGAGATCATATCTAGCCCACTTGTGACCAAACTATACTCAAAACAAGATTACATACTCAATACAGGTTGTCTGTTTGGCCTTCTCCCCCACCTTTGGCATGAGGTCAAGATGTGTAGGAAGAATTAAGTCCCCTAGGGATCTGCCATTGTATATGGTTGGATGGTAGACGGAAGCCAAGGTTTCTAAAAGCAACTGTCTTTTGCCCTTTCTGGGATGTTAAGAAAATCCATCTGGAGTGTTTATGCTCCTCCTGATAGCCAAGCCATAGGCTTTCTTTTATATTGTGCTACTGAGGCCCGTCACTGCCCTCAGCAAAGACAATTTCACCATGACTTACTTTCTAATAATCACTGGAACGGTCTCATGAGGACATGCACAACTGCTGTCTATCCTCAGCCCTGGCACAATGTCAAATGGCAGGGCTTGCAGAGCAAACGCGAGACCTGGCTTAGTTCACAAGGCAGTCAGAAGTGATCCAGAGTTCAGGCTTCCCCCTGCCTTTCATTCTCCCACCTCCTTCCTCCACTCCTCCTCCTCTTCTTCCGGTCTCTCCATCTGGAAACCATGAGCCTCCAGGCACAAACGCTCAGATTTCAGATGTTTGGGAGGTTTCTCAGCTTGGATCATTCTTCAAGTGTAAGAAGATTCAATTTGGGAGAAAAAACAGCTGAGATCCTTTTACTGAAGAGAAAATAAATAAGGTGTGGTGTGTATCCATCCTCTCATCAATTCAGCTCTAAAACCACACATGCTGTCTAATCTCAGAAAAAGTATTTGGATTCCCCCCAGGGGAGGGAACAGAATGGAAAAACAAATTCTCCACTCCTAAAAACTTACTTATTTCCCTTCTGTGGTATAAACACAACTGGCATCTCGGATAATACAATGTAATTCATTTTGCGTGTATTCATGGGGGAAGAAAGGGTCTCTAAGGGGTAGACCTAAGAGTAATGGAATGAAGCAAAAAGTAAAATATAGACTAAAATTGTTGGGAAAAAACTGTTAACATTATGAACCACTTAACCCTAGTGTTGCATTACTAGGAAGAAGAGCAATGTGCCATCTTCTGTCTTTGGAAAAATGAATGAACTTGCTCTCAATACTGGATTTTAGAAGCAGATAGACTTGGTTCTAGTACAGCCTCTGTCTTTTACTAAGTGAGGAATTACATGAGCAGGGGTTAGTACAGCACCTGACACACAGTAAGCACTTAAAAATGGTAGCTAGCGATTATCATTTACTGTGCTGCCGATGACGCATCAAAACAAAGTCCTCTTTAGAATGAGGTAGATGGAGCATGCTCTCAAGCTGCCCTCCATTGAGCTGCTCTGCTCAGCTTTAAAATCCTCCTCAAGGCTATGTCATGGTCCTCCCTACCACATCGCCCTGTTACACTTTTCGTATCACTTGTAAGGCATTCAAATCATCTTATGTATTTATTTCTTCACATGGTTAAGGTCTGAAACTCCTTGAAGGTTATATTATTTGCTCCTGTGTTACAAGACTGACAAATTTGCCGGACACAGAATAGCTGTTCAAACGATACTTCTGGTCTTACTGACTCCCTTTCAGATCCGGAATTGCTCCAGACACTATATCCAGATGCAGAAAACTAGAAGACATCTTTAGCTACATCTGCCCCAGCATGAGTATCTGAAGCAGCTGCCCCCACCTGCTCTTCCCAGAAGAGAGAAGAGAGCTAGAAAATCTAACTCCTGTCCCTATCCTGTCACTAACAAGCTGTGGGAGCCCTTAGCTGGTTGTGCTCTCTCTTGCCACACTCCTAACATGAGGAGTAGAGTCAATCAAGTTGGAGGATCCTCAGAGCTTTCCAGCTCCAACATTGTAAGCTCTTAGTGAAGTAAGAAATGACAGCAGGAACATGAAGATGCTTCCTCTTATGCTTTTTTTCCTCTCTGTGTAAGTACATTGCTGTGTGCATGTGTGTCCATAGATGAGTACACAGGAGTGAGTATTTGCACAGGTATGTACGTTAGTATGTAGGTGCATGATTTTGTGTGTGTGTTTGCATGTGCTGGGGTTATGCCAGGAGAACCAGATTCATACGTGGACTATATGGAAAGCAGCATTTCCCCCAAGTATGCACAAACATGAAAAATTACTGTCCAGTAAGTTGGGAAATAGACAAGTGGGCTGAAATACACTTTCTTCCTGAGGAACTTCTCAAAGGTGTTCATATCTTCATGTGCACTGTGAAGATTCAGTGTGATAATATCCTGGGTATTCATGGAACAATGTGAGGACACAGCAGGATGAAGGTACCAGGTAAGCCTTGTTCATGGGTGGGTCTCTTACCCTTAATAAACACTGACATCCATTTTCTAGACTGGGAACTTGACATGTAAGTTCATCAAAGATGGGAGTTTGTATCTGCCGTCTAACAGAGTAGACCACGAAGCATTCCCGTGTCACCTCCAGCATGTGAGCCTGGAGGACATAGAAGGACCTGGAGGGGCCCTCACAGACATCCTGCAGCGGGCAGCAGCATGTGGGTGGGAAGTGCCGCTGAGTGAGGTGTGCACATCAGCAGGATTAATGACTTGGTACCCCTCCACACAGCTCTTAACGTACTGGGTCAACATTTATTTAAAGGACAGAATGGAGGCAGGTGGGAGAGGGTGTTGGAGGCTATATCTCTACCTGCACACCACTCTCAAAAGCAAAGCCCCTGACCTGCTTTAAGAAGACTGTTTACTGACCGTCTGTTGTTATTCTAGCCTATGCTTTTGGGGGTCTCACCCCACTCACTCCCAAATGGCTTTCAAAGTATTTCTTCCAACTGCACACAGTTATTTCCTCTACACAGTTTTCACCACTGCATTACAATTTTAGTGAAGTTTTCACACCACCATTCCTCCCATCTCAGCAGACTAGCCATGGGTCATGTGTGATATGCATGGGGCTGGTGATTCAGTGAGGACCTGTTCCTCATACAGAAAATGTGTGCAACACCCAGATCACAGCACTCCCCGCATGGTCATGGGCTGTCTTGAGCAGAGTTCATGCCCTTACAAGTAAGAAGAGACACGAGGGTGCTATTTTCTTAGGCGATTATTAGACCCACTGGAATGCAACAAGAGGATTTAGCAATGGTAAAGAATAAATATCCTCACTTGCTGGGACAGCTGTCCTTGCCCCACCTCCTCCCTCTCACACCCTTCTTCAGCTTCCACCTACTCTTTTTCTCCCAGGGACAAAGGAGCATCATCCAAATTACTTTAAGGACAATAAACACCCTCAGACAAAGCTAATGCCTGAGTGGTTCCCAGCTCTCACCATGGTGTTTCACACCTATAAATGACTCTGCTTTTTAAGAGTGTATGACACCAACTATGGCCTTTAATTGGATCAACCCACCATCCCATTCCATAATACTGTGTGCTGGTGAGACAGAACACAGAGACAGCCAGTGTTATTCAGCAGTGGTTAAATAGAACTACTGGGTTAACTGAATTACAAGGGTTGCATAGACATAGCTGGGGTGAAATACTTCCGTGACCTTCAACTTGGGTCTTTATATCAAAACCAAACTCAAAGACTTGTTGATGAAGACTCAAGATGTTGGCATGTACAGTTTCTAATTGACTTCCTTTTCCCATTGATATGATCAACTTCACCAACCCCAGGGGCTACCTATTACCCATGCATAGTGATGGTTTCTCTTGGAAATAATGGGAATATAGATTCTGGATCAGAATACCTGGGGCTGTCCTTTACTAAGTCACTGTAAGTAAATAACTTATATGCCCTATACCTCCATTTTCTCCTTTATAAAATGGGAATAATAACATCATACTGGACTGATGAGAGAATCAAACATGATAATGTTTGGAAAGTGCTTAATATTGGGCCTGACACATCGCCCTCAAAAAATAAATAGTTACTTCCAATATTAGTGTTATTATAAATTGGTGATGTATCAAAACAGATTTTTGAAGGGGAAGTTTGCAATATCTAGCCTCATTTCTAGACGTCTCTAACGGAAAGAAATATGACACGTGTACTAGTTTTTTGCATAAGAATATTCATGTTGTGTTTTTTAATGACAAAAATATGATGATGACCTAAATATCCATCAACAGGGGACTAACTAAGTATCTTAGAGTCCATCCATGTGGAGGAACACTATAAAAAATCAAGGGTAGGTTTCTCACTCCCTGCTCAGCCAGCCAACAATGCTTCTAAAATTCATTGTGGGCTCTGCGTTTAGATTGACAATCACAGCTTTCATTCCTGCAATCACAGAACATTCTCTGGGTTGCTAATGAGATGATGATTTTGTTTTACTGAGAAAAGTGAGTTTGCATCACTTCAGCCAAACTGAAGAAGTACAGCCCTGAAGAAGAAAGAGATGGAGGAACTCAGGTGAAAGACGCCCTGGTTCCTAGCACAATCTTATCTTCATACTGTCACCTTTAAGTCATGGGACCAGTAGAATGGAAAAAAGTGCCTTAAGACCTTGACTTTTGGCCATTAGTTAACCCTCCTTAGAGCTTCCTGCTGTGAGAAAAATGAGAAGTTCACCTGCTAGGTAGGCCATGTTCAAGCAGCGAGATGTAATGGCCTTCCCTATCCTTTGTGCCTGTCCAACCCCAATCCTGTGGTCTGCTTCGTGGTGAAGGTTGGGAGTAGACACAGGTCCCTCAGCCACCTTGCTGCTCTCTAACCTCTCCTGTTACCTCTGATTGCTACTAACGAGCAGCACTGATCACATCCCTACCCACAAGCAAGAGCTTTACTCTTATTCTCCAAGATTCCTATATAGTGTGGGTTCTTATTGCTATCCCAGGACTGCTTAGTGCATCCTTTTCCCAGCACCTCCTTCTACCTTCCAGAAGCAGGCTGAATTTCATTCCATTTTCATAAAAGAAGAGGAGAAAATGAAGACCATAAGAAGCAAAAGAATTGTAATTCTGGATATTCATCATACCCTAACTGTACCTCCTATTATAGTGGTCTGGTTACATATGTATGAGTCCATTTTGCCTTTGAACCTTTAAAGCTTCTCTTCCTTGCACTGGAGAGGCAGAACCTGAGAAGCCCATTGTGGCCCATAGAGCTTAGAGTATGAAAGAGACGATGAATATGGACACAAATTGGAAAAGTGGAGTTGTTATGCGATGAAGAGCGAGCTTGCGGGACAGGCAGATCCAAACCCTAGCTGTCCTGAAGGGAGATTGTAGTCCCCTCACAAAGCATTCTCCATTGTAAGTCAAGCCTGACCTTCCTTCTTGCTCTCATTTCAGGACACTTTTTCATGCACAATGGCACCTACAAATGAAAGAGTCAAGACTGAACCCTCTGCATCTCCTCACTCTTGTCCCTGTAACCAATGTTCCCAACAGGAATCACATTCCCCCCATGCAGTACCAGCCCAAACCAGCAGGGGTCTGACATTAGTTGCTTTTAACCCAAAATGACCATCTCGGCTCCGATGGCTGTGAATGAACCTGAGGTGAGGAGCTAGCAGCTTTGACTGGTGGGAGCAGAACTCACAGGTATAAATAATGCATCCATATGTGTAGTGAGACTCTGAGCAGCCCAGGCCACAGAGCATTGATCTCCCTTATCCACAATGAAGGTTTAATCTAGTTTTCATGTTTACTCAGAAAATATATTCATAAAGAGAGCCACCTTAACCCAGGAGCTTGGATCATCAAGATTCCTGTCTGAAACAAGCCGCCAATTTCTGTTTGGTCCCTAACAAAGATGCCATGTTGACCAAAAGTGATATAATAAAAAAGATAGTGCCTCAAAAAGCAAGTTAAATGTCTCCAACTTATAGGCCTCATTTTCAAGAAAAGCATGATGTGTTTGGTATTTCTGGATCATTCTTTAGATTGGTGTTTCAAACTGTGAGCGCAAGTCTTTGCGCTGCCTTTGAGTACATTTTTATTGTGGATTATTATTAGTTACAATTGTGAAATACCTAAAAAAGTACTGTGCTTTCCAGTTTTTAAAGTCATTTCACACACATTACCTTAGGTGGTCTTTTCTTGAAAGAAATTATGGGTATCATTTTACAGCCAATGAAATTGAGGCTCAGTTGAAGAAAATTGCCTGAAATCACATAGCTAGTAGTAGCAGAGCTGGAAATTTCCACGCCAATGAAGCAATTAAAGTCCATATGTATTGAGGGATTTTCACACATGCAAACATTTATATAATGCAACCCTAATATGAATTATACCTTTTTCTGCAATTAACCTGATTTTACATATTGTCATCTATTTATATCTTGTTGCTCTGCTAGACAGCAATAACTGTCATTTCTTTAAATTATGGAATGCATACTTTTTACATTCCTTCCCTTCTTATACCCCTGCTTTATATTCTGCTTTTCTAGGAGATGGCAGGAAGTGGCAAGAATCCAACCTATCCACATTCAAAAGCATATCTTCAACAGGCTGTCAGACAGAGAAAATCCAACTGCTTTCACCTTCACCACAACCTGAAGAGCGAGGTACTGTTATTTTTCTAGATGAGGAAGTAACTCTTAGGCACAGAGAAACTGGCTTCCCCGACTTCACACAACTGTATGTATAGTCCTGGAGCTGCGATTTGTACCCAGGCAACCTGATCCCTACCTGGCTCACAAAAACCACGGACACCAAGTGCAAAACCCTCCTGACTTGCCCCAGAGGAAGGACTCCATGACTTCTCTGCAGGAACCCAGGGTAGTTGTGAGGGCTAAACAAAAAGGAATATGTCACTATACCTTGGAAAGTAAGGGATCATGTTACAGGTTTTTAAAAAGTAAAATGCAATGTGATTCAAAAGAACTGTATAGACATGATAATGTTGATGCCAACCCCTCTGAGCTGCTCTTTATCTTAGAATCTCTCTTCATTTTATCCCCTCCCTTTTATTTACAGGTTTAAGGGCTCTAAATATAATTGAGGAACACCACCTTGAGCCTAGGTGGTTATGGCTGCCACACGGGAGAGCTGGCTTTGGTGATCTGTCAAAGCACCAGCGTTAGTTGCTGTAGACTGAGAATTTGCTGTGTGTAGGCATTCTGCAAGCTGTCTCTAAAGCAGACACTTGAGGTTGCCCAACCCTACCATGTCAGCTTCCTCTGCTTGAGGCGCTGGATGCGGGCAGCCCTCTCCCACGGGCCTCCATTACCCCACCCTGCCTTCCTGCTCCAGGCTCAAACTGATTGGTCTAAACCAGTGGTGGCAAGCCTAAGGTACACGTGCCTCAGCAGGCTGTTTGTATCACTGAAAGCTCTAAAATGTTCACCATCACTGGTCTAAACCTTAGACTCTATTGTAAGTCCCATGCCTTTTGTCCTGAGTGGTTCAAAAGTAAGCATGTGACCCACAGGGGCTTCTGGAAAGTTTCTCACTCCCACAGAAAGTCACAATCAGATCCAGCCTCTCTTCTTGGAGACAATACTTGCATTGACCTGCATTGACCCTGTGGCCTGAGAAGGAAGCAGGAGCCCAGTCTGAGCAAGTTAGCAACTTAGCCAGACCCTGTCTCAAAATAAAACATAAAAAACAACTGGAGATGTAGCTCAGTGTGAAGGGGCTGGTTCATTCTCCAGTACTGGGCGGGGGGGAGCTTACCTGAGC
Organism: Heterocephalus glaber; assembly: GCF_000247695.1. Next base: position 11,361,583 of record NW_004624767.1, on the reverse strand, counting down.
TACAAAGCAGAAGGCAATGCAGCCTGTGTCCAAAGCACTCTGATGTAAGCCTGCAGTCCTCATTGCAACCCCACCAAGGAATCTGTTAAGGCCCTTCTGCAGAGGAGGAAACTGAGGCAGGCAGAGGGTCAGAATAAATCACTGAGTAAGTAACTGAACTGGAATTTAACCCAACACAGATCTGTTTACCTTTACAACCTGGTCTGCTCTTCATCTCATCTATCTGTCTGCTTGTCTGAGTGAGCGAGAAAGACCAGGAGCCTCTGCACTGGTCAGGCCAGTGGCCTCACCCAACCAGGCACACCTGCTGCCTCCCTCCTCTCCTGTCTTCGGCCAGTTGCCTCTGCTCAGGATGCCTTCTCTCTAGTTTGGATTTTAAATCCCTCCCAAAGGCCCATGTTAAAGGCTTAGTTCCCAGGGTGGTGCTGTTGGGAGGTGGAGAAGTCTTCTAGAGGTAGGGCCTTATTGGAAGTCCTTAGGTCCTTGGGGGTGTGCTTAATGGGGTAGGGGGATCTCTGCCCTTTCCCTGTGCTGGTTTTACCCCCACCCCCACCCCCACCCAGGCCATGAGGTGAGTTCTTTTGCCCTGCCACACACTCCTCCTGTGATGTGGTCTCACCACAGTCCCCAAGGCCAAATGTTTATGGACTGAAATTCCCAAACCTGAGCCAAAATAAACCTTTCCACGTTCTAAGATGACTGTCTCAGGTATTTGTTACAGTGATGAAAAGCTGACTACCACGATGTCCTTGATTGTTCTCTTCAACCCCTGAAATTCTTTCTATCCTCCAAAGCCCACCTCTAGGTTGGACTCTGCTATGCCCATGAAACAGACTAGATCTGCAGTCCACACTAAGCTCTGAGCCTGGCTTCTGAACTCATCATTTGTGCCCTAACTTTGGCAATTTCTAAGTTTGTGTCATTCTTGAGGGTTTTAATTCGTCAATTTTTGACTCATCATTGACCATTAAGTCTTCCTGGGACCTATTTCTGGCATGTACATCTCCCTATCTTAAAGAATTAGGTCTGACATCAGGAGGTACTTTGTTCCTTCCAGGAATTGCACTGTAGTTCTTAGTCCCCACCCTGTGAGCCAGACTAGGCCCCTCTTTAGTTCCAGGTATACTGGTTTGCATGATCTTTGCTCAGGCTGTTCCCACTGACTGGAGTGCTCTTCCTGTCTGCATGTCTACCCTGTGCTGTTAATTTATGTGTGTGTCTTATCTCCTCCAATGGCCTGGGGATCCCATGAGGGAGACACTAGTTATCCTCATCTTGACATTCTTACAGCAACTAGCACAGTGCTGGCCTATAGATGTTCAATAGATGTTTATGAATGAATGAATTTTTCAGTGATATGAAAAGGCTGTATTCTCATGACCAAGGGAAAATCTCTTCTTTGGAACATTCTCCTAACAAGGTAGTAAATACAATCGGGGGTCTCACACTACTTAAAGCTATTTAAATGACTTGTTGGCCTCTCCCATGTGTTTTTAGTGAGATTTTAATTTTGGTGCTTGCCCATAGGCAGTATTGAAAGCTCCATATTTTCTCTTTACATCCAGTAAAGTGATAAATGAAACCCAGGATGTCCACAGAAGGGGCCAACTCCACCCCCTCCTCCCAAATATAAAGGCCCAGTCAAGAGTCAGGGAACCTCCGCCTCCTGTAGTTTCTGAACTAGATTTAGACTGTTTCACTTGGGGGTGGATGGTTCTGGTGGATAATTGAAATCCAAACACCTCCATTGTGCTTGACAGCTTTGATCTCTCCTAATTGGATGTTAATAAGTTGGAAATTTAAAACACTGAAACTTGGTCTCCTCTCCCTGCCTTAAGCCCAGCCAACAAAGAATGGAAAGTCAAATTTCAAAAGGCATAGAAAGATTGACACTGAACAAAGCTCCCATCCACCTATTCCCATCCCTCTCAGCCCCTGAGGTACAGCAGTAACAATTGGAAATGATTCATGTGTTAAGAAAGTCCAACTGGAGTGGTTAGGAGTATAGGCGCTAGCAGCACCAGGCTGAGGTCAAGTGCAGGTTCTACCACCTTCACCCGCAGACACTGAGCAGGGTTCTGAGCCCTCAAAACAGTGTTTATCCTCTGTAAAACCAGCTTCACAAGGGTCTGGACCAAGGTCCTAAATATGAAGATGATCCACAGTGCCGGGGATTTAGCTTAGTGGTTCCGGTGCCTGCCGCACAAGTGCAAGGTGCTGAGTTTGATCCCCAGTACCAAAAAAAAAAGATGATCCATAAACCGTTTAGGGTCTACACAGGCTCTGGCCTTCTTCCTGCTGCAGTCTCCTCTTGCAAACAGGGTGGGTATGGAAACCACCCTCTCTACTCTGCCCCACTTTACCCCGAGGCAGAAAGAGGCAACACAGGGGACTTGTTCCTCTTTTCCTCTCCTCCTCCAGAACTCAAGACCTGTTTAGCTGCACATGCGCCATGGCTCACTGCCCTCACCCAAGGTGCTACTGAGAGTAGTTTGTTTGGCTTGTGGGATTTGGAGACAGATTTCTGGGATTTGAATTCCAGCTCAATCTAGGATGTCCAGTTGCCCAAGTTTGTCCTGACTGTCCCAGTTTTAGCCTTGCCATTCTGGTCATGAGCAGAGCAGGACATTTGGTTATCCTCGACTCTGACTTATGTCACATTTCTGTACCTTGAGGATTTGAGCCAGTCTAAAATCACCCTTGGTAGTTGGAATGAAAGAACTGAAGGATTGACGCATCCTGTCCCAGAGACTGAGCCAGCATTAGGGGTCTGCTCTAACCTGTGTGTACCGCTTTCAGACTGACCTGCTCCTGGTCAGAGCCATCTTTTCCCTTGGGGTGGAGGTAGCTTTACCATGACCATAACTAGGGCACTCATTAAGCATACACCCTCACCTTGGCTTGATCTTGCTCAAATCCCAACTCTTCTCAGGCTAGAATGAGGCCAAGGACAAAGGAGGCAAGTGGAGTTGAGGGCAATGGGAAACGTTCTCCCTAGGAGACCAGGGGAGGGTTGGAAGAAAGGGGAAGGTGAACAGAAATGGGGTGGTTGCTTCTGTTTAACGAGAGCAAGGCCCTGTCTTTCCGGGAGTGCATCAACAGCACTAATGAGCCTGAAAATCAATCCTTATTGCTCGGCCGGGTCAGCCTGCAGCCCAGCTTTATAGCTCCTCACCCTACAGGGAGCTCTTGAGTCACCCTGCCAGATGGCCACTTCCCACTAATGTGAAAGGAGCAGCCGCCGCATGCTGGGCCCCAACTTCTGCCAAGGTGGCTTTCTGCTTTTACTGTGAGCTCTTTTCAGAGTGCCAGGGGTTTGGAACTTTGAAATGATGTTTCTAGATAAAAACAGTGTCAATATCTCCATCTTTCATATGTATATAAAGGAAGATCCAAGCCAAAAAATCCAAAGGATTTTTACAGCATCTCACAGCTGGTGTAAAGTAGCAATTGAGAGCAATGGTCTTCAAACTCTATCTCGAAGACCCATCAGAAAAATGACTCTGAACAAACCTCCAGTATCCATATGTAACTCATTTGTAAATTAGAGCCATAACTATTTATTAATATATGAAGCATATGACAAAACATGAAAGCAGATGTTAGAAAGGAGAGCTGGGTGTGATGGTACAGCTGCAATCCCAGCTACTTAGGAGGCTGAGGTGAGAGGATCGCAAGTTCAAGGCCAGCCTGAGCAACTTAGTGAGACCCTAGCTCCAAATAAACAAAAAGGGTGAGGATGTGGCTCAGGGCTAACAAGCCCCAGGGCTCAATCCTCGGTACCAAAACCAAAAAAGGAAAGAGACCTAGGTATAAACCAAAGGTCCAATACTTGTTTTCTCACCCCAGCAGACCATCCTGTACTGTTACTGAAGTGGGCATGTTGGAGACACAAGCCGAGTGTCTGCTAGAACCAGGCAGGCAACACAAATGAACAGAGTGGACTAAGTGTAAAAGAACCAACTGTCCAGGCGAGATGAGAAATGGCAACAGGTTCTCGGCTCTGTATTAAGCACAAGAGAGAATGGTGCAGACTGTGGCAAAAAATGAGAGCAAATCTCCTGCCTAAAGAGAGCAGCTGCCTCTCAGTTTTAGGCAACAGTTGCCATCTATGAATGGTTTCCAACTTTCCATCATTTCGATAGACGTCAGATATCTAGCTGGCCATGGTGGCACATACCTGCCTGTAATCCCAGCATTCTGGGAGGCTAAAGCAGGAAGATCAAAAGTTCGAGCACAGCCTGGGCAACTTGGCAAATTTAATAAGACCCTGTCTCAAAATAAAAAGACTGGGGATGGATATAGCTCAGATATTTATCCTGGGTTAAATCCCCAGTACTGCCCCTCAGAAAATCAGATATGTAAATTTTTTTGTGTGAAATTATCCGATTTTATAATAATGTCTTCTAGTTTAATGTTTTTACAGAGTTATTGGGAGCCAAGAGGGCTAAAATCAGTTTGCAGGCTTCCAAAGGGCACCCACTAAAGTGAAGAGATTGGTCTTTGCTGTTAGCCTGGATTTTGAACTCTATTTCCACCTTTAATACATGAGTTAAATTCACTATGCTTCAGTTTTCAGACCAGTGAAATAGAAATGATAAGTTTCTTGGAGGGATGGAAATGATGTTTATAAAGCACTTAACAAAGTAACTGGCCCAAAGCAGAAGCTCAGTAAACAATAAATATCCAGTTGGGGGCCCCCTCAAACTCAGGCAATGACTACCAATGCTCTTCTCTTTCTTCTCTAAAAAGGCTTCCACAGAAGTCTCCATTCTTGATACCTAACTTTCAATCCTGTGTTTCTCAGAATTCATTCTCCCACAGAGAAAGACAGTACTTTCCTATCCTGTTTTCATTGTTCCCAAGAAGAGTCCAGAAGCAAAGAAAAGAACAGGCTCTCTCCTTAGGAGGCTGCATGGAATGAGGGATGAGCCCTGGAATCTGCATCAGACAGTGTGGGCTGCAGCCCTGTGAACTTTGACAAGCGACCGATCTACTCTGGACTTGTGGTACCATTAGGAAAGTGGGCACACCAATGCCCAACCTGAGTAACCTGGAGAATATAAGATTATATAAGGCATGATCATAAAACATAGTGTGTGTTTAAAATAACTTTTTACAGTAAAGGACACATTGTCATTAATCCTCTCAGAATACTTCCTCTCTGCAAACACACTTATCCCATGGTTCTTGCCACTTTCTGAAACAGTTCTGGAAGTCCTCTTTCATGAGTGTCTTTAGTTGTGCTCCTGTGGCTGCCTTGATATACTAAACTGATTCAAAACATTTACCTTTCATTATCATTTTGCCTTTGGGGAAGAGCCAGAAGTCACACAGTGCCAGATCTGGTGAATGAGGTGGATGAGGACAGAGCATAATGTTTTTACCAGCCTGCCTTTCCATTGGATGGCAGTCAGCAGCAACATTCACCATCGCTTTGATCACACCTCATAACAACATTCACAAAAGAGGACTTTTAGAACTGCTTCAGAAAGTTGCAAGGGTAATGGGATAAGTGTATTTGAAGCAAGGGGGGAGTATTTTGAGAAGGACTAATGGCAATGCATCTTTTACTGTATTAATTTTTTAAAATGTAAACATTCCCTGTATACTTCAATCACCTCTTGTATACTGTGCTGGATATTGTCACTTGCCTCCCACTCTAGGTGCTCACGTGACTTGTAAAGGAAAAAACTGTTTCTCTCTGTACTTCTACTTAACACAACCCATCTGTGACCAAATGTAGGGGGATGAAGCTTTGTCACACCCAGAAATTCTCCACTTCTTGGTGGACACGACTTGGGTGTCCTGCAGTTTAACTCAGTTTTGACACTGCCTACCAGGTGGTGACATCAAATCCCACAGGTTGAGGGCTCAGCCTCACAAAACCATCTCCCACTTCGTAGGTCAGTGGCAAGTCCGTGTTGTCACCTGTGCTTCCAGCGGACTGACTGTAAATTGGAAGCTTCCATGATTCCTCCCCAGGGTCCTGTCATTTCCCAGAACAGCTCACGGGACTCGGGAAATCAGCTTACTTATTAGATTATCAGTTTATTATGAAATCATGAAACTCACAACAATCTGCTATAGTTTGGATCTGGAATGCCCCCAAAGGCCCGTGTTAAAGGCTTGTCCTCAGCTTGTGCCACTACTGGGAGTTGCTGGAACTTTAAGGAGGTGGGGACGAATTAGAAGTCTTCCATCATATGGAGTTGTGCCTTTGAAGGGTATGCTGGGATCCTAGCCCTTCATCTCTGTCTGTCTGTCTGTCTGTCTCCCTCTCTCTCTCCCCCTCCCTCTCCTTCCCCCCTCCCCCCTTCCCCCTCGCTCTTCAGCTACCAGGAGGTACATAGCTTCCTCCATCCCATGCTCCCACCATGATTTACTGCTTCACCACAGGCCCCAAAGCAACAGGGCCAACCAACCATCAGGCCAACTACAGCCTCCAAGACCAGGCAAAACAACCTGCCTTCTTTTTAAATTGATTACATCTTGGGTATTTTGTTACAGTAATAACGCAAAGCTGACTAGTAGTCAAATGAGAGATGTGTAAGGGAGAAGGGAAATTTCCGCCTGCCCCGTGAAGGTACACTAAACTAAAATGACAAAAACAGATTAATTGGAGAAAAGACACACAAATTAATTACTTGCTTGCAGACAATCACATGGCATGATTAGCCTACCAGCTGCATACCCCTTTCTCTATAGGGGCAGGAGAGGATGGAGAATGTCAGAGGAATAAATAGTAAATGATTTCTAGGGGAACCAAACAGGCTTAGAGAAAATACAGTAGCTGGGGACAAAGTCTGTTTGACCTGCAGCACAGACAGTGGTTTGTAGATGATTCTCTATGGGACTGAGAGGACAGGGTATGTGACAAGAGTGTTCAGGTGTTGTGATAGACTCCTGCCTTTCCTTCTATGTGAGTTTAATCTTCTCAGGTTAATGACATTTCAACGAGAAGATTCTCCCTAGGCCCCAGATCTTAAGGCCTCCACTATCTGCCAATAGGGCCACAGACTGAGGGCCAAGCCTTTAACCCACGGGCATTCTTACTCACTTGGTGGATCCAGTTAGTTAGATAAGGAGACGTTGCAGAAAACCTTCCCTTGCACTGGGATGGTCAGAAACAAGGGAAGGTGCAAGGGCTTCTTTTAAAGACTTTTAATTTCTCTTGGATAAGTGTCTTATTTTGGGGGTTTCATTCTCTGAGCCCCAACAGATGCATAGGCCAAAGTATGGGGAAGGGTGGAGCTTCCATGGCTCTTGGGATGCACCACCTCCCAGCACCTTCCAGGGCCACCTCCTGGATGTGTCTTGTATGTTCGGTTGCTTCATTCTATAGTCATGACTTATTAAATCATTGGGCTTTGGCAATCCATTTAAAATCCAGCCTCTTTGCCCTCCAGGAGGTCAGGGAGTGAGGCTGAAATTTGAACCTCTAATCATGTGGTTGGTTTCCCTGGCAACCAATCTCCTATCCTTAAGGGTCTGTCCAAACATCACCTTATTAGCATAAACTCAGACGTGGTGAGTAGGGCTTATTATCACTCACTTTTATCACTCTTGTCACTTAGGAAATTCCAAGGGTTGTAGGGGTTCTGTGCTAAGAATGGGGACAAAGACTAAATATGTATTTCTTACTATAAGTCAGGAGACCACAGAACTCTGCCCCTCTCCCCTGCTTTGTGCTGGAGTCTGACCTCAGTAACTGCATGAGGCCCGCTCCTCCCTGCTATTTTCCTGTGGGGTTCAGCAAATGAGATGCAAACAGATGATCAGGATGGAAGGAGAGTGATGGGCAGTTTATTGACCCTGTTGCCTCTGGGCTCCCTCCCATGGCAGTGTGCAGTGGCCAGTAACTGTGCTCACCACGGAAAACCACAGCTCCTACCCAGCAACCGCAAGCACAGCTCCTGACCTGTATCCTGACCCAGCTGCAGCTCCAGGCCCAGATGTGACTATCCCTCTTTTTCTTTTCCACGTTCCCCCTTACCCTTTCAGTCCAGGGGTAGAAACATCTCCCCAGTATTACTAGCCCCAGAGGACTTCCTCATCTCTTGCGAGTTTCACCCGACCCTGTCATACCTTTTTAAATAGTCCTCTATTTAAACACACCTCAGTTACCCTGATATCTGTTTTCTGCATGCCCTAAACATGACACATATTATAACATTTTTTTCCACCTTGGAATGTTGGGTGTAGAAGCCACTCAAACAGTGTTGTTGGGATTCATGTTCACTCTCAGGATACCAAAAAATCCAATTATCCAAACCCCTCATTCCCTTGAGTACCCTAGTCCACTGAGATGCAAATGTATTGATGGAAAATTTATTCACTCAGCAATGTTTATCATGCACCTATGATGTACCAAGCCCTGAGCTGGGCTCTGAAGATCCAATTGAGGTCAAGCAAACAATGTTTTCATTTTAATGAAATTGAACAGTTCCATGGGATTATGTGAGAATTTCCCCAGAGGATCATCTTTGCAGGCCAATATGAGACCAGATGACTGACTGCCTGAGAGCCCAGTGGTGCTCCCTGGGAACTGTATGAATATATATCGGTGTTTCCAGCCAACACTGGACTGGCTGGCCTAACTCCCATCCATCTTCCAGTCAAGTGGTCATGGGGCATGATTCTAGCTAAGGACACGTAAGCATAGACCTTCAGGCTGGGGCTTCCAGGAAAACCCTTATTCCCACTTAGGTTGAGACAGACCCCACTGGTATAAACTTTTCTTCTCCGTTTACCCTTTACATTCACCTACTTAGAACAAAGAAATGACATTTGTTGGTAGAGTGACCATCGTGTGACCATGACACCACAAGCCAATATGTTAAGGGTGGCAAAGCAGAAAGATAGGGCTCAGGTCTTATGACATCAGTGAGCTGCCCCATCAGCCCTGGACTGTGTATCTCTGGATTTGTATTAGTTAAATAAACCTCTTTCCGTTTAAGCCACAGGTTAAGTAGTTAGTTAAGAGTATTTATATGCACAGGAGACCCTCAAGATCGATCCATCTTCTTCCCATGTGTATGAGGAAATTAAGGCACAGAGAGAAAAGGAACTTGCCCCAAGTCACAAAGCCCAAGTAGAGCTCTCATTTCCCAACCATCCATGCTTATAAGCTCCTACAGCCTGCACAAAGACTTGTGAGCTCTCTGTGTCCTTTTGCTAGTGTACAGGTCTTGGAAGCAGAGCTCATCTCTCAGTCTGCCTTGGTCCTGGGGTGGTGGTGGAATGGGGGAGCCTTGTTAGATGCTCACTTAGTTACCCTATTGAGCTGTGGCAGGTTCAGCCTGGTTAACTTTATTGGGAGGTTCCATGGCTCCCAAGAAGCACCAAATTGCCCACCTATTGTGAGAATGAAGTAAGAAAAATACAAGCTCTCTGGCTGTCTTCCCTGTCTTATGACATGAAATTTCTGTGGGTTGTAATGAACCCCATCTGTAAAGCTAGTTTCTGTAAACTTCACAATTCCAAAAGAACTGATAGGAGGCAGACAGCTCGTTCTATCCCTACCCTAAATGATCCTGTCTCTTCTCCACTCTCATCTACCATGCCTGCTTTGAGACATAATTATTCTCTTCCTGAGAATACTGTAAGGGGAATAAAGACCACAAAAAGAATGTATCTGGGACCCTAAAAATAGGCTCACCAACTTTATCAGGGGCTGCAGTGGACTGAATATTTATTTATTCATATGCTGACCTCTTAACCCCTGATAGGATGGTGTTAGGAGGCAGGACCTTGAGGGATTAGGTCATGCAGATAGAGTCCTCATAAATGTAATTAGCACCCTTATCCAAGAGGCCCTGGAGAGCGCCTCTGCCCCTTCACCTTTTTTTTATTCAACAATTATTTTAGTGGAATCAAGACATGGCTAGCCCTTGTTTGGAAAATCAAGCCCCAGTCTCCGGCAAAACAGGATCTGGTAGCATCACTTTCAAGGATACTGTGGACACCTTTGTTCAGGTCCTGCAGATGCACTCAAAGGGGAGCATCCGTTCAAATTCTCACAGGAAGCAAAAGGAACGTGCATCCCTCTAGTGACAAGGACACAAAGGCTCAGAGGTATGACGTACTTATAGAGCTAAAAAGGGCAAGGTTGGAACCCAGGTCAGGCTCATTCTAAACTTTGTGCTCTTCCTAGAGCTGACCAAATGGGATAAGCCTTGCAAATTCAACTCATTTCCTATCATGTCGAATTTCCCAGGTCTCTGGAATTTAAATTCTCCTGCCAGTTAAAGTCTCATTAATTCAATAACCTTTGCTGCTTGCCTCCTGGGTGCCAAGAACTGTGCTTTTCTCAGTGATTTCCAGAGAATGACGAATGGCAAATGATAATGATATAATTTCTGTGATGAAAAAGCAGCTCCTAAGGGTTGTCACTCTCAAATTGAGCTACTTTTTCACTATTGAATAAATTATACTTGGAAGAGCTGGCAAGAATGCCTTCTTAGGGTGAGCTAAGCCAATCAATACATGCCACTTTAAATTCTCCTTTCGCTTTTTCTCCCATTCAAGCAGACTGGAAAAAAATGCAAGTGTTTGAGGACTGAAATTACAGGGGTAGATTTCTTAATGGAGTGATTTTTTTTTTTTTTAGTGCTCTGATTCTGAAGAATGGGCAGCCTGGGGTGGGCTCAGTGTCTGGGCTGCTTTCTGGATGGGGGCAGCCGCTCCTGGGCTTGCCTGGGACCAGTCCATGGGTCACCAGGAATGGATCTGCAGGGGTCTGCTAGAGAGGCAGCAGCACTGGCTACACTCACTTGGGTGGCACTCATTCTAAAGCTTGTGATCTTCCTGGAACTGACCAGTGAGATAAGCCTTGTACGTTTAACTCATTTCCTACCACTGACCCCAGGGTTCACCTCCAAAAGTTGTTGTCAGTTTTGATCAGCCACAAAAGTGGATTTTAGAACAGTAGGCACTTGTGATAGGACACATATATCCACATACAAAAGCTGGGGATCTGGGCTTTGTGAGTAGGAGTGGCTGTTTTTCCTTCTTGCATCTCTCAGTGTCTCATTTTTTCTTGGGTAGACCTGACTCACATGTAAACCACATGTGACAGAGGACCACTTCACACCCCTTCCCTGAACTACAGGCCCCCAACCCTGTCTTGCCCTTTCTGTTTCTTTTTCAAAATGATAACTTGTTTAACAAATCCTCTCTCACTCTCCTTAGACCCACCTTACAGGGAGGAGGAAAATCTTTTGGTCCTCTCTTCCAACCCTCCTTCTCAACAGCCCGCCTAAGGGTGACTGGGGTCCAGAAGTGTGAAGGGAACTTCTCCCATCTTCTGACATACACCTGTCAATCTGATCCCCCTCCAAGTTTCACCAGGGAAGAAACTAGCTGCTTAGGGGCCCAGACAGGGGCAGACGGCAGAAACAGGCTGGCCCTGACAATAAGGCCATAAATCTATCCCGTATGACGCCCTTTTCCTGAGCTCCAGGAAGAGCAGGCGCCTCTGGTGACCTGGCCATGGATCCAGAGTGTGACCTTCGAAGCACAGATGTTCAGGAACTTGCCAGTTTCCTCATTTGTCAAATGGAAAGCATAGTGCCTCTGCTTCACAGGTGTGTAATGACGAGCAGATGAAATACTGGATGGAAAGTATTCCAAAAGGTCAAGAGTCCTACAGAATGAATCACCAAGCTGTGGTGAGTCTCTCTTCTTAATTTCTTTCCAATCTGGCTTCCTCTCTCAGCAGCCAGGAGCCCACCCCTCCAGCTATAAGCATCCCTCTCCTGTCTCTGGGTCTCTCTGTCTGCACTCTCTCCTCACCTCAGTCTCCACTATACAGGAATGGCCAATAATCTCTCCAAAACCCACCATACAGGAACACACATCCTCTTATCAAAACACCAGCCATTCTTCTTTGCCAAGATGAAAGCTAAAATCGGCCTGGTGGCAGTGGGCAGAGTTCAAGACTGAGCCAGTGATTTGCCATTGTGTGATTTGCTCCCCTTTGAGTGGCCGTCATCCCATCACTATGTCATATATCAAAAGGGAGATTGTCCCAGCTAAATTTAATCCAAAGATCCCTTTACAGGCAAAGAGTTTTCTTTAACTAGGCTCAGAAGAGGAAGTAAAAAATTAGAAAGATAAAGAGGATTCAATAGCCAGCCAGGAAACAGGAACTTCAGTCCTACAACCACAAGGAGCCATTCACCTGAATGACCTGATACGTACCCAGAGCCTCCCGGTAAAAGCCTGATCTGGACAACATCTTAAATGTAGGCTGAGAGACCCTCAAAAGAAACCAGATGGGCCCACTTGGACTTCTGACCCATAGAAAAAATGACATGGTAAGAGGATATTGTTTTAAGAGGATAAGTCTGTGGTAATAATGTGTTATGTAGCTACAGGACATGAAACTCCCTGATATTTCAAGTATAAGCTGTGGAATGATTTTGGAATTCAAATCTGGACTCTCCTACTTGTTGACAAATCACACACCATCTGTTTTTTTATTACTTTCTCTTTATATTTAGGATAATTCTAGAACCTTTCTCATGAAATTGTTGGGAAGATTAACTGAGATAATATGGTAATATTTTGGTACAGTATTCAGCACAAAGTAAATGATAGATAAATTATGATTTTTCCTTGTACTATTATTATATTCTCTGAAGATGTTCCTTTAAAGTCAAATGGGTTTGTTTAATAACTTAGGAAAATACAGTCTTTTTCTCAGCTCTCATCAGCCCCTTGCCAGGCACGCCTTCTGCTTGGTCCTGTTCCAATCACATGCTCATCTTTCCTGGCCTTGCTCAGATTCCTGCTCCCTCCTAGAACTTTTCCTGACACTTGCAGCTCAGGGTGGTTTAACCTTATACTGACTTCTGGAGTGCCAGAGGATGGTGTACATGGTGTGATAAAAATAGGGTTAACATTTAAATTTTTTAAAATTATTATAGGTAAAGACACATTGCCATTAACTCCCCTCAAAATACTTCTCATTTTGAACACACTTATCCCGTCATTTTTGCCACTCTCTGAAGCAGTTCTGAAAGTCTTCTTCCAGGAGAATTTTTATGAGATGTGATTAAAACTATAGTGAATGCTGTCTCTAACTAACATCCAAGAGAACGGCAGGCTCACAAAACATAACATGTGTCCTCATCCACCTTATTCGCTGGATCTAGCACCATGAAACTTCTGGATCTTCTCCAAAGTCAAAATGACCATGAAAAGGAAATGTTTTCAATCAGTTCAGGACATCCAGGCAGCCAAAACATTGCAACTAAAGGCATTCATGAAAGAGACTTCCAGAACTGCTTCAGAAAGTGGTAAGAATGATGGGATAAGTGTGTTCAAGGAGAAGACATAGCAATGTGTCTTTTACTGTAATAAATTTTTCATTAAAAGTTTTTCACCATATTTTTTATCAGACCTCATAAATACTTACACTATCTCACTTAAAATTGTTTTTTCTTATCAAGGAAATGTCTGGGGAAATCCACAAAAGATCAAGGTAGGAAATAAGTTAATATTTCCACCACCATTGATATTTCAGTGTATTTCCTCTCAGTCTTCTTGTTTTTGTCATTTGTCCATATACAAACATAGATAAACAGTTGCCTTTCCGAGCATAAATCTTGGCCTCTACATGCTCGAGGCATGCATGTTCCTCAGAAGAGATTAACATTTGTTCACACAGGAATACAAGGAGCAAAAACAATGTGATGTTTAGCTCCAGTCATGTAAAATAGGATTATGCAGGAAACTAAAACATTAAGATATGTTCTAGCCAAGGTCCCTGTATTAGTTTCCTCTTGGTAATGTAGCAGATTATCATAATTTGTGGCTTAACATAGGACAAATTTATCTCCTATAGTCTTGGCAGTCAGAAGTCTACAATGAGTTTTATGGGGCTCAAGTTATTATTAGGGTTCCTCCTGGAGACCCCATGGTGGTCCATTCCTTTCCTCTTCTAAGATCCAGAAGCTGCCCACATTCCTTGGCTTGTGGTTGCATTGCTCCAAGCTCTGCTTCCAATATCACCTTGTCTTCTCCTAGCTTTGCGCCCCCTCTACACACAAACACACACACCTCCCTCTCATCAGAATCTCTGTGATTACATTGAACCTACATGGAAACTTCAACATAAGCTCCCCATCTCAATATTGTCACAATTCCTGACTGCTTAGTGTCATAGGCCCAAAACAACTCTGCCAACAGGAACATTAAGCAGGTGGGGTAGAAGGAACTCATGAGAAAGGCTGCTATGAAAAGTATTGGAAGCAGCCCAGGACCGGAAGCTGCTAGAGAAGCGGCTCTCAAAATAACATTATCATAGCAATAGCTGACATTTATTGAACAGCCATGTGCCAGGAGCTATAATGGGCCCTTTTTCAAAATTGTTGCTAGATAAAACAGCATTGAAATAGCCACAGAACCTCAGATAAAAACCACCCACACTTGATTAAATCAATATTTTAATTTTTTGACACTCCTATATAATTTTTCCATATTCATTATAACATTGCAGATCTAACATGGAGTGTTAATTTCTACATTTCCACTTTAGTTTTTACTATAAATAATATTTCCATTTTGCAAAACATCAGTTTACCTCCCTCTCTTTCGTCTTTCTCTTCTGCCATTTGGTAACCAGTATAAACAGCCTGAAAAAAATCTCTACATCTGTACCTATGTTCACTTAAAATAGCAATGGCAGGCAGAGTGCGGTGGTGCATGTCTGTAATTCCAGCACTCTGGGAGGCAGGGGCAGGAGGATCACAAATTCAAGCCCAGTTTGAATTGAGCTTCTATCTCAAAAAAAAAAAAAAAAAATTCTGGAGATATGGGCCAGTGTGAAAGCCCTGGGTTCAGTTCCCAGTAATGCAAAAACAGACAAAACAAAACAAACCCCATTTACCTAGTGCTTATTATAAGATAGGTCTTGTTTTTCCCATATGACTTCCTGTTGTCATCCATTTAATCCTCACAACAACCTTATTAGGGCACCACTATTGTTATCTTCAATTTACTCATAAAGAAACAGGTGCCCAACATACAAAAAATATTCAAAAGTGCAAGCAAATCTGGAGACACAAATAAAGGAAGCTTTTTTTGATCACTTAAAATATCCATATTGAAAAAGAACACAGTATCCATTTCACTTCAGCAGTTTTTTGGGGAGCTGAACCCCGGGTCAGCTGAGCTACTGCTGAGCTCTATCTTTAGCCCTTTTGATTTTGAAACAGGGTCTCGATAAATTGCCCAGGATGGCCTCAAGCTTTAGTTCTCCTGTCTCAGCCTCCCTGAGTAGCTGGGGTCACAAACATGTGCTGCCATGCCTGGCTGCAGCAGCTTTTGAAATGCTGTATATCCTGCCATATCTCTAGGTCAACAGATCCCACTCCAGCTCATTTCTAAGGAGTAGCACAATGCCTTATTGTTTAGAAGTTCCAACATTTATTGGATGTATTGGTAAGAGCATTCACCTTTCTTTCTTTCTTTCTTTCTTTCTTTCTTTCTTTCTTTTTTTCTTAGATACTAATGCTTCTATTTTGGGGCGTAGAGTCTACAGACTTCAGTGGTGAGTGGAGTCACCCATTCAAAATGGTAAGCACAGTCAAAGCTGAGCCAAAGCATAAGATTTTCGTGAAACGCATAAGCCCCACCAGGTTGGGTAGAGAAGACATACCATTTATGGCCAGTAAAGTGGGAGCCAAAAGAAGAAACACAATGGGGGGGCGGGGATGGATTGGAACAGGAAGCCAGACAGGACCCCGCCTCTGTATGCACTTCAGTCATTTCCATGGTTTTCTTGGGCGTTTCTGGAGCAGACAAGAGTTAAAGCAACCATGCTGCCCCCAATATCAAAGCATCTACTTTCTAGTATAAATGTGCTCATTTCAAAGAGAGAAAAGAGGAAAAAAGGTAAAATCACTCATCTTCCCTTTCTACTTCCCTGTTGTCTTACTGTTTTCTGTTGCTGTAACTGAAAACCATGGACTGCTAATTTATAAAGAATTGAGGTTTATTTGGCTTGTGGTTCCAAAGGCTGGGAAGTGCAAGAGCATGCCACCTGCCTCTGTCATGGCCTTTCTGCTCCATTATAACACAATGGAGGACAGCACATAGCGAGTTAGCAAGTGTGCCAGAGAGAACTTGTTTTGATAACACAACCACTTCCTCAACCACCCATGAATCCATCAATTCATTCATCCATGAATGGATCAAGAGGTCAGTTACCCTCAAAGCTCCTTCTTCTTAACACTGCAAAGGGGAATAAGCCTCCAACATGTGAATCTGGAGGGCAGTGTATTCAAGATATATCACCCAAGAACTCTTTTGTATACACTGAAGATCCCACATTAGACTGTACATCAGAATCTGCTTTTTACTAGTTGAATCACTGGCTGAGGATGACTTCATGGCTTGGGAAGAAAAAGAAAATATAAGAGACAAATGAGGACAAAGACAGCAGGTACAGATTAGAGAGAAAAAATAGATGTTCTTGACCTGCCTACTGAAAAAGAAAGCACTTGAAATACTTATAATAGTGTGATATGTAGAAAAGCAGATGTATATATTCATATAGGAAAGACTCTTAAAGTAACAAAAACAAATAAAAAATCTGATCACCAAAGTCGAAGGGTTTATTTTTCTTAAGTCTGGAGGTAGTCACCTGCTGCTTCAGCAGCTCAGCAAAGTCAAATGCAGTGTCTCTGAGTGTTGCTCCATCAAAGGGAAGCTGTGTTAATAATTTTGCTAGATGTTTCCATGTTTCCTCACACAGATGTCATACTATTTTTCATTCTTTGAAATAAAATTTATACCATAGGCTAAAGATTCTGAACGGATAAAGAGCTTCTAAAGCATAAGAAAGCCACTAACAACCCAACAGAAAAATGGGCAGAACATATGAAAAGTTTACAGTGGGGGAAGGATGTAAATGACCATTAAATATATGATAAGAAGCTGAACTTCCTCAGATTATGACAAATGCAAATTGAAACTACACTGAGATATCATTTTTCACCTATCAGATTGGCAGAAATCCAGTCTGACAACATACTCTATTGGCAAAACTGTTTAAAGTTGCATTTGCTCATAAATTGCTGCTGAAGATACAAAAAGACACAACATTTATGGAGGAGAATTTTGACCATTTAGCAAAATTACAAGTTCATCTGACCTCTAGCACAACAGTCACATTTCTATGAATGTTTCTCAAAACTAAACTAGCAAATAGCAAAAATACAAGGTGATCTATACACAAGGATATTCATTGCAAATGCAATAAAAGCAACCCAAACATCCATCAATAGGGGATTGTATGAATAAATTATGGTGTACCCATATGGTAGAGTATTATGCAGCTAGAAAAATGAATACAAAGGGCCTCTATGTACTTATGTTTAGGATAATATTGTTAACTAAGGCAAGGTTCAAAAAAGTATTTTAGTATGCTATAAATTTTTAAGAAATGAAGGTATATGAATGTATAAATATATTGTTTATGTTAACAAGAGATAACACTGGAAGGATAAACAAAAAGAAAACAAAAATAGAGACCTATAAAGAGAGGAAAGGAACAAGGTGGGGGAAAGAATAGATCCTAGACTTAACCGCACATAATTTGTTGTATATTTTAACTTTCCAATCACGTATAGTGGTACTTCGGTTCACAAACTTAATTTGTTCTACAATTTTGGAAAAGTTGGCCCCGTTTGTGTTTGTGTGAGAAAGATAGCTGCAGTTGTGTTTGTCATCAAATACAGAGTTTGCAAACAAAAACAAAATTTTGCCAGATGCTTCTGTTTGCTAACCAAATTGTTTGCAAACAAAAGTGTTTGTGAAATACCACTGTAAATATTACCAATCATAGATCAAATAAAAAGCAACCCTTAGTACTACAAAAAATTAATAAAGATGAAAAGGAAATTTATAAAAGTTGTAAAAACAAAAGAAAATGACAATATTTCTGCATTAGGTTGGTGATTTAGCCACACAAAGAGAGTTAGTAAAAATGACTCCTTAAGGTAGTATTTTGCCAGTATATCCCTGGTAGGACATATATCCAAAGGACCGAAAAGAACCATTAAGAAATCTTAAACTGCATGCAATGATATATGAATCAGGATGGGCTAGATGGTGTTGTTACAGTAACACATAAACCCCAATCACGGAGCCTTCCACTACTCCCATGCTGTCTGTTTATTGCATGTGGGCTCAGTTCAGCCCAGCTCAGCTCATGCTCTCTGCCCCCTGTAACCCAGACTGGGGGAAGAGCATCTGTCCAGAATATTTTAACACTGGTCATTGAGGCAGAGAGAAAAGATACTCAAGCTCTTAGACCCTCTTCCTGGAAATGGTCAGCATCACTCTTAATCCACTCCCATTTTATTGGACAAAGAATGTCACCCAGCCCAAATTCAAAAGGGTATGGATGTGTAATCCTCTGTAGAGGTCTGGCCCAAATATGAGTGAGCAATGGTAATGTCTAACACAGAAAATAGTGCCATTTCTGTTTTGAAACTACTCTGTGTACATGTAGGATCCACAAATAAGTACTTTTGTTAATATAATTATAAGCCAAGATTTCCAGAACAAGAAACACACGTAAAACCCCAAATGAGTTAAGATTCTGTAATCTGACATTTTAATTGAAAATACCAATACTAACTCTTAATTTATCTTTCCCTATTATCTTTTGCCATAGAAACTGCACTGGGGAGAAAGTTCAGAGATCTACCCTTCATTTTATTTCTCTGTAACTGTAGTTAGAATGAATAACTGAGATGAATATGTAACACATAAAAGATTCCTCATATTGGTTCCTTCTTATGGAGTAAAAATAATTTTGATTGGAAGGGCCATGCAGAAAATACCCACTATCCTGACCAAGTCAGTAAATCAGGAGCAGTACCTCTCTGTAAAAAGAATAATGGAGATTAATGCTACTTTCAGAGACTTAAAGGATAAGAGGATAGTGGCCTCCATCATGTCCTTATTCAAGTCACTTTTCTAGCCTTTGCAGGAACCAGGCACATCATGAAGGGCGGTGATGGGTAACTGAGAACCTTACCAGGTAGTACTTCAGTGGCAGTGCAGCTGCTAAGCAAGTTGTGGTACCTTTGTCAAGTGATGAGTGGCTGTTCATTTGATGGATTATTTTTCTCTTTATCTCTAATAACAGGAGGCCAAAGCAGTTCTCCTTAACACTGCAAGGAAACCAATAGACCATCTCTACTGTTCCTCTGTTGAGAGACACATTAGTTCAAAAGAGCTAGGTCTGGTGGGAGTCTGGGCCACCTGGTCATGTCCTTTACATGTGCCTTCTATATGTGGTCAGGAAAATCCTGAATGTATCATTTTTATTATACAGCATATTACTGCTATATCCACCCAACCCTATGACTCACAGGATCTATAATATTCATATCACAGCAAACATCTGTTCTACGTGTAGTCACTTGGTATCTCACACTCAGAAATTTAGTCTCTGATAGGGGCTCAAGAGCACACCAGAACGAAGGTGTGGCCTCAGAAACCTTCAGGGTCTCTGCTTCATCTCTTTTATTGCAGCATTGTGATGTACCACGGATACCTTGAGTACCATGGGATCTGCTGGCTCACAGATCCAGAGAGGCTGGGAAGCTTGTGTTCCTTTGTGGATGTGCTGAAAAGCCCATATTTGTTTGCTCTGAGCCCCACTTGAAACTGGCACCCCTCTGAGTTCACCCAAGATGACTTGGATCTGGCTCTAGGAGCAGTGATATAATGTTGGCTCTAGCCAGAAATGGACCATGACACTTTACAGCACCACTTAGAGGTGGCCTCCAGATATAGTCGTGGAGGAGATCCTTCCAGTGGGCAAAGCTCTCAGCAGGTCATTGGCTAAATGTGTGGAAATATTGACTCCTCAGCAGTGGTGACTGGCTTGGTTTGTATGTTGGGAGTCTGCAAGGTAAAAACTATAGTCCATATATACTCGCAGTGTCGCAGCCTTACAAGAGAAGACCTTTTAGCTGAGGCTGCACCACCAGGTCTTCCCACCATTTTCCATGTAGTTGGTTGATTCTGGATGATGAGGTACATGAAGACTGTTGTATCTTGTGGTCCTGAGCCCCATGTATAACATGTGCTTGTAGTAAAACGTGTTCTTTGGTCCGTAGTAACATAGTGTAGGATTCCCTCATTGCAGGTCAGTCTTGTTGCTGGCCTCTAAGTGTTGGTAGATGGTTGTTGCTATGATTTGAATGTGAGCCCCAAAATTCATGTGTTGGAGATGTAATCCTGATATGATAGTGTTGAGAAGTGGGACTTGTAAGTAATGATTGCATTGTGGGGGCACCATTGTCACGAATGGATTATGGCCATTATCAAGGGACTAGACTAGATTACAAAAGGGAGAAGTTTTGGCCCCCTTCTCCACACCCCCTCTGTCTACCTCTGTCTGTATCTGTCAGTCTGTCATTCTCTCTCTTGCATAAGGCATGAATACTCTCTTGCCCTTCCACCTTCTGCCATGGGATGATGCAGCACAATGGCTCTCACACATGCCAGTACCATGTTTCTGAACTTCCCAGCCTCCAAACTGTGAGCCAAACAAACTTCTACTGTGTATGAAGTACTCAGCCTCAGGTATTGTTACAGCAGCACAGAATAGACTATGACGGTGGTAGATGCACTGAATAAGATCAGGAGCAAGAGGCCTGGGGAAAGAGGTATGTGGATGGACATATGCAAGTGGGCAGTTGATATCAGCTGGCCTTCTCTTTGGTCTTTGTAGTCCTGGTAGAGTGGGCCATTAACACAGTACCCATGCTTTAGGACTGGGCCTAAAGTATGGATTCCTTTTGATCAAAGCTATTTTAGCTTCAATGTTGAATGTCCAACATGGCAGCAGCAAAGGCTCATTCTGAGCCCTGGATACAGTATCATTTGGGGCGTGACCAGCTAGTTTCCTGGTAGGAAGTAGATTATATCAAGCCCTTCAGTTTGGAGTGGAAAGCAATTCTTCCTCATCAGAATCAATATCCACTCAATATACAGGTTTGTTTGGTTTTCCTTCAGTGACCCTACCAATACCACCACCTACAGGTCAACAGAACACTGATCTGTTGACATGATATCCTACACTACACTGTCACATACCAAAAAGCACATTTTAGTACCAACCAGGTATGAAATATTGGGCTTAAAATGCCAACATGCAATAATCTTTCACGTACCTCATCCCTCAGAGACTAGCAGCTGGTTTATTAAAAAAAAAAAGTGGGATGATTTGTTGAAGTCACAGCTGAAGGGCCAGCTCAGGGCACCCAGCAGGGTCACCACTCTGAACCAGACCTGATTTATGGGACTAAAATACGTGGGTCCAGAAACCAAGTGGTGAAAGGAGAATTGACCATCTCCATACCACTCAAAACTTTAGCCTCTTGTTACTCTTGCCATAGAATCTATGGATTCGAGGTCTTGATAGCTAGGCAAGGATGCTTTCTCTCACCAGTAAATATTCTCCCAAACTAAAATTTGGAGAACTAAAATAGGCAATAGAGGTGTGTGGTGATGAGTATAAATTTTGACCCTCCAGCCAGCTTCAGTCTGGAACTTCATTTGGTAAATGATTTTAGGTCTTTTGAGGCAGTTGCAACTGGCAACCACCTGAAAGAACTGGACCTGTACCTCATCTCTAAGGAAAGAAGTTTGGACAATTTGTTCCCTAAAAAAACTGAAAGTTGTGAGAGGATTTAACCATGGCTGAGGGTCTAAGAAACCAAAAGGATGCACGTAAGAGACCCAGTTAATGCACTGTTCCGGATCCATGTGTTCCATGGGCCTTGACCATTTGTCAGGCTTCCTGATCAACAGTAACTCACACTCCCCTACAAGCACTGCCACCATCATACACTGAGGAGTCCTCATGCACAGCCAGGAGTGTCAAGACTGACTACATTGACTGCACACTGGCCAGACTGCCTGTTATGGTTTAGATCTAGAATATTCCCCAAAACACTCAGGTCCTCAGAGGTGGGCTTCTGGGATGCAGTCTGATCGTGGGAGCACTATGCTAATCAATGGATTCATCCACTGATGGATTTAGTAGCTGAGTCTGCTGTTAGGAGGTGAGATCTGGTAGAGGTGTGTCGTAAGAGTTCCTTCTTTTTGCTTCCTGGACACCATGATGTAAGCAGTTTTTCTCCACCAGGCACTTCTACTGTGCCATTTCTGCCTTGGAGCCTACTGATCATGGACTGAAATTTCTGAAACTATAAGCCAAAATAAACCTCTCCTTTGAGTTGTGGGGTTAAGCGTTGTATCTCAGCAGTGTAAGAGTAACTGAGAGACTGGCCATGTGGAGACTCTCCTTCTGTCATAGCTGTGATGAGAACCAAGGTGAGGCCATAGCTCACGACATAAGGGAGGTAACAGCATGTGTGATGGCTGGTGTCAGATGGTTCTTAGATGCAGTCACTTTGTTCTTCCTTTCAAGAATCTCCAAGCATCAAAGCCATGGGCTATTTATTGTGAAATGATGGCAGCCTAGGAATACCTCTTCTTCTACTTAGCTCTCCCCTTTTGAATTTTTTTCTTTTCATTTTTTATTTTTGCTTTCTAGTAAAGGATGAGCCTGTAAGATTTTACCTCAGCCTCTGTCTTCTAGAACCCTGAGCCAAAAGCTCTATTGCTCTGAAGATTATACAACATGAGCATGGGTCCTCTTATTGTGCCAGGAGTCAAGAAAATGATCAAATACTAATGAGGTCAGGCAAAAAGGACAGGTGAGCCAATTTGAAAGCCTCCCATTGGCTAAAGATAGAATAATTTGACATCAAAAGAAAAATTGGATGTTATGGGTTTAGCCACATCAACTATATTTTTTAAAATTATTTGTCTTAATACTAAGAAAAAAGTTATTGTTAGCTGGTCTACCAAGTCAGTATTCTGAAAGAGGATATAGGAAAAGACTTATGTTTTTATTCTACCTTTTCTATAAAAAGTATATTTCGTGATTATTAAATAATTATTAAATATTAAATATTATTAAATATTCTCTGTAGAATAATTATATCTAGTAAATGCAGAAGGAACAAAAGATTTAGAAAATCAGCATTTTGCAAATCTGAATGAAATAAAAGACTTGGCAATGATCATCAATAAGCACTATCATCATTACATGAAAAGTAATAGAGCATTTTGTAGTAGCAAGATCAGGTTAACATTTTTGAACCCACTGATCACTGAATATTACAGAAAGTAGGAGAAGCAGATATTCTGTTTCTGTAAGATGATGTAATAGATGGCACCACCCATGAACCTAATCAAGCCTTTAAATCTGTCTACCAATTTACAGGAAATTCAGGAAATAGAGGAACAATTTCAATATCATGATGAGATCAGCTAAATCCAGAAGGTGAGAAATTCTACAAGAGGATAAATGAAATAATTTTTCCAACAAATAAATATGACACATGACCTTTGGTTCCTGATTAGAGCAAACCAACTGCTAGAAATTTTTGAAACAATAGGGCAATTTGAGAATGGATTAGGATGAGCTGTTGTTAAGGAATATTTTTATTGGTGCATGTTAGTAATACAGAATAATGAGATTTGTTTTGATACATTGATGTGTGTATATAACATATTTTGATCTTTTTAAAATTCCCATTACCTTGGTCTCCCTTTGTTTCTCCCTTCCCCAATTCCTTTTTCCATCTCTAAATGTCTGCCTTTTGGTTTCCTGCCATATCTCCTTTATTTATTGGTTTTTATTCATTTGTTTTAGGTAACATTTATATAAGAGAAAACATGTGATATTTAACATTCTAAGGCTAGCTTATTTTGAGTAACATGACGGTCTCCAGTTCCATCCGTTTTCTGCAAGTAACATGATTTCATTCTTCTTTATGGCTGGTTAGTAGTCCATTGTGTTTGCCCATACCACATGTTTTGTATCCATTCATTTGTTCACCAGCATCTAGTTCAGTGGTGGTGAACCTATGGTATGTGTACCATAGCTGGCTGTTTGTATCATTGAATGCTCTAAAAGATTCGCCATCATGAATCTAGGCTGTTACTATAGGCTAGGTATTGTGAATTGCACCACTATAAACATGGATATGCACATGTCACTGTAGTATGCTGTCTTTAATTCTCTCTGGAATATATTGAGGAATGATATTGCTGGATCAAACAGTATTTCTATTTTTAGTTTTTTGAAGAATCTCCATACTGATTCTGTTAGTGGTTGTAGTAGTTTACATTCTAAGTAACTGCATAGAAGTGTTCCTTTTTACCAGCATTTATTGGTTTTTGTGTTCTTGATAATAGCCATTGTGACTGAAGTGGGATGGAATCTCAGTAAAGTTTTAATTTATATTTCACTAATGGCTAAAGGTGTTGAACATTTTTCTCCTATACTTAGAGGCTATTTGTACTTTTTTGAGAAATCTCTGTTCAACTCTTTTACCCATTTAATTATTGGACTATTTGAGATTTTGGTGTGAAGTTTTTAGAGTTCTTTATATCATTTAGATATTAATCTTACATCAGAACAGTAGCTAGCAAAGATTTTCTCCCACTGTGTAGGTTACATCTTTATTCTGTTGATGGTTTCCTTTGGTGTGCAGATGCTTTTTAATTTGATGGAGATCCATTTGTTAATTCTTGATATTACTTTCTGTGCTATTGAGATCTAGTTCAGGAAGTCTTTGCCTGTGTCTGTAACTCCAAGTATTTCCCCTATGCTTTTTTTTCTAGAAGTTTCGGAATTTCCAGTCTTATATGATTCATTTTTATGAGATCTTAGTAGAGAGGAAGAGATAAGTACTTAGTTTCTCTTCTGCATGTTGATACCCAGTTTTCCCAGCATCACTTGTTAAAGAAGCAGTTTTATCTCCAATATCATTTTGTCAAAAACCAGATGGTTGTAAGTGCTTGGGTCAGTTTCTGTGTCTTCCCTTCTGTTCCTTTGGTCTTTATGTCTGTTTCGGTGCCAGTACCATGTCGTTTTTGTTACCAAGGCTCTGTAGTATAATCTGAAACCTGTATTGGGATGCCTCCAGCATTACTCCTTTAGCTTAGGACTGCTTTGGTTATTGTGGGTCTTTTGTGCTTCCGTACGGTGTTTAGGATTGTTTTTACTAGATCTGTGAGGAACACTGTTGACCTATTAGTAAGGTTAAATTGAATCTGTATATCACTTTTGGTAATATGGCCATTTTAACAATGTTAGTTCTGCCAATCCATGAATAGGGAGATCTTTTCTTTTCTTTACTTTTCTTTTCTTTCTTTCCTTCTTTCCTTCTTTGCTTCTTTCCTTCCTTCCTTCTTCCTTCCTTCCTTCCTTCCTTCCTTCCCGGGGATTGAACCCAGAACCTCACACATGCAAGGCCAGAACTGAGCTGCATCTGAGCTCCATCCTCAACCTGGCCTTTCTATTTTCTATTTTTTTTTCAGTTTCTTTTTTTGAGTTCTGTAGCTTTCATTTTACAAGTTCTTCATCAGATTGATTCACATATATTTCTTGTTTTTTTCTAAAGCTATTGTGGATGGAATTATTTTCCTGATTACCTTCATGGTGAGTTCATTATTGGTGTATAAGAAAGCTATTTATTTTTGTGTATTAACTTTTATTAAGAAATTTTTGTTAATTTTCTTGGGTATGACCAAGGCATTGTTATTATTTTTTTTAAAGTTCTTACCTGTTATAAATACACATTGGAGTACTCTTGGGTGAAATGGGATGATTCCCAGGATTTTCTTTAAAATATTCCAAAAGAAATTAGTAGTGGGGGAGATGAAACAAGAATGGCGGTCATTGGTCATTATTGAAGTTGACTGGTGGGTACATGGTGGTTCATTATACTATTCTCTCTACTTTTTTGTGCATATGCTGACTATTCTACTCTTTGCCTCTAGGTCCACTTTCTGCTCTTTTTTGCCTTACTCTGTGCCCTGGAGGGCCAACTTTATTGACTTTGTTGGCAGGTTTTTGGTTTGGTTTAGCTAATGACAGTCACCAGCAGTTGGTCAGGAATGGAGAAAAGAAGAGTCATTGTATTCATTCCCCTTGCCCTCTGTCTTCCTGCAGTTCCAACTGCAGCTCTGTTCTGCTATAGCAGTTGTATTCATTTTCTAGGGCTGCTAAGAAAAGGCGTGGACTAAGTGCCTTATAGCGGTCCCCAACTCTTTTGGCACTGGAGAACAGTTTTGTGAAAGACAATTTTTTCACAGATAGGGTGATTCAAAGGAGCAAGCAACCTAGACCCCTCATGTGCAGATCATGCTCCTATGAGAATCTGCTGTTTTGCTGCTCTGAGAGGAGGCAGAGCTCAGGAGGTGAATCCTGTAACAGGAGCGGCTATAAATACAGACAAAGCTTCACTAGCTTGCCTGCACTCATCTCCTGCTGTGTGGCCCGGTTCCTAACAAGCTACATACTGCTGTTGCTCTGTGGCTTGGGCTTGAGGACCCCTAGTTAAATAACAGAATTTTTTCATAATTCTAAAGACTAGAAGTCTGACATCAAGTTGTATGCAAGATTTGTTTTCTTTGGAGGTCTGTCTTCTTGACTTGTAGCTGGCTGCCTTCTTTCTGTGTATTCACAGCATCTTCTCTATGTGCCTGTTGGTGTCTTAATTTCCTCTTTTTTTTTTTGGTACTGGGATTAAACTCAGGACCTTGCACTTGAGAGGCAGGCGCAGTGCCACTGAACTAAATCCCTGGCCCTGATTTCCTCTTGTTATAAGGATACCTGACCAACTGGATTAAGGCTCATCCTAATAATACCTCATTTTTAAAAAATTAATTTTATTGGTACATTTTAGGTATACAATGTAATGATATTCATCATTGGAAATTTGCACCTTTACATAATCTCTCTTGGTTCTTATTTTTTTCCCCATTCCCCTCCTCTCCCTTCAACCCCTCCCTCCCTATTTACAAAGACTTTGTTTCCATTTTTTCATTTTCTCATATTAATTCCTTTCCCTTCTTTCCTTT
>NW_004624767.1:11283946-11331259 GCF_000247695.1 Heterocephalus glaber | reverse complement strand
TAACTTTCAATCTATGAGTTTCTTTTTGAATTAAGTGTGTTTCTTGTATGCAGCATATTGTTGGATTTTGCTTCTTGACCTATTCTGCCAGTCTATTTCTTTTGATTGGTGAAGTGAGACCATTCACATTGATGGTTGTAACTGATACGTATTGACTTATCCTTGTCATGAGTTTTTCTTTTTGTTGGATTTTCCCCCTTTGCGTTTAATTTCTTGTCATGCCCAATGGATTCTTTCTGCTTTGCCTCCTGGGGCTGTGATCCTCGTTGTCTTTTCCTAGGAGTTGTCTAAAATTTTTTGGAGTGCTGGTTTGGTATTCATGAAGTTCCTAACATGCTCCTTGTCATGAATGTATCTTATTTCTCCATCAATTTTGAAAGATAATTTTGCAGGATTCATCAGTCTGGGTTGGAGGCTGTTTTCCTTTAGGGCTTGAAATATGTCACTCAAAGCTCTTCTTGCTTTGAGGGTTTGTGTTGAGAAGTCTGCTGAGATTCTGATGGGCTTTTCTTTGTATGTGATTTGTTTCTTTTCTCTAACTGCTTGTAGAATTTTGTTCTTCTGTTGAGTTTCTGAAATCCTAACTATTGTATGCCTATGTGTAGATTTTTTTTCATCAAGCCTAGCTGGAGTCCTATATGCCTTACTTATCTGTATGTCAAGTTCTTTTCCCCTGCTTGGGAAGTTTTCTGCTATCACTTCTGTGAACAGTTTTTTTTAATGTCATCTGCACTCTCTCCTGTTTCTTCACTGAGTCTGATCAATCTTATGTTATTCTTCTTTGCATCATCTACCAGCTGCTGGATTGATTCCTTGTGGTTCCTTACAATTTTAAAGAAATTTTTCTTTTCCGGGTCACTGATTGCAATCTTACCTTCTATATCTGAAATTCTGTCCTCACATTGTCTCATTCTGCTGCATAGACTTTCAATGGAGTTTTTAATCTCCTGGAAATCTGTTTTCATCTGTTTTATGGATTCCATTTATTTCCTATGTTGGGATTCCATCATATTCCTCAGCTTCTCTATTTTGTTATCTGTGTCCTCTCTAGATTTATTAATCATATCTTGCACTATGGGCACAAGCTTTGTTGTTATCTGAGAAATTATTTCTGATTTCATTTTTTCCAGATCCTCTTTTGTTGCCAGTTCAGGGAGTCCAGGTGGTTGAGTATCAGATTGTTCCATCTCATTTCCCTTTGGGGTTGCTGTAGGTGATCTGAGAGTCTGGTTTTGAGACTTGTTTAAATGTCTTCTCATTTCAATGGGGGGTGGAATAGGTGAGCACCTGCATGGCTCACCTCCTCGGTGCTGGGGGCAGTGCCATGGCGGCCTAGAAGGTTCACCTCCTCTGTGCTCTAATACCTCATTTTAAGACCCTATCTTCAAATACAGCCACACTCTGAGGTACTAGGGAATTTGGACTTTGATGTATGGATTTGGGGAGAAGGGGCTCAATTCAGCAATGGTCAGTAAACTTTTTTCTGCAAGGAGATAGATTGTAAATATTTTAGGCTTTGTGGGCAGTACACCACTACTCAACTCTGTAATTGAAGCACAAAGCAGCTGTAGATAGTGTGTAAATGAATATCAGCTGTGTTCCAATAAAACTTTATTTATAAAAATAGGTAATAGGCCTATGAACCATAGTTCACCAACTCCTGCTTTTTCCAGGTATTCACTTTTCAATGGTTTCTGTTCCATCAGGCCAAAAGGTGATGATTGCTAATGATGCAGTGTCCCACTTACCCTCTCTAGCCCTGTTAACCTCGATGACACCTTCTTTGCTTCCTTCATTCAATTTTCTTTGGCTAAATGCCTTCTGAGAGTATCATCTTTTTCTAGTTAGGCATCAACTAATTTTGCACATTTGAAATCGTATGTTTCAAACAGCGTGTATTTGAAATTTCCCACCAATGAATCATAATGAAAGAAAATGCAGACTAGGAATATAAAATTGGTATGATTTTGTTCTTGGCACTGTGGAGTGTCTCCACCAAGCCTAAGATGAAGGATGTGACACTGCTTACAGAGGAGAATCAAAATGGGGCTGACTGGGTCAAAACACACCTAGGACTTGACCCATCCAAGCAAGTGACCAGATGACATAGTGTTGCAGCCACAAACTTCAGTGGCTGCCATCTGGGTGCTTTCCTTGGGCCACTCACCCTTCCTAAGGCCAGGGCAGCTGCTCAAGCTGTAACCAGCAAGGATTCAGAGGTCACCTACTCACTGGCTCTGACACATATGTGCCACAGCCCTCCATTTACCCAGGTCCCCTATCAGAGAGGAGCAAGAAGAGAAAATAAAAGACTGGGAGAATTTTTTTGTTTATAAAAAGTGGCTCTACATGACTTCTAAAAACTTGCATCAAACTCTATGTATAGAATTGGACTGAAAAGTACGATCATTTCGCAGTATCCACAGAGATTGGTTCCAGGGCTGTGCCTGGATATGCAAATCCATGGATGCTTGATCCTTGGTACAGAATGACACAAAATTTGCATGTAACCTACACACATCCTCTCATGTACTTTAAATCATCTCTAGATTATTTATGATCCCTAATGCAATGTAAATGCCATGTAAATAGTTGTCATACTGTATTACTTAGAAAATGGCAGGGAAAAGAGCCTGTCTATGTTCACTACAGCTGCAATTTTTAAAAAATATTTTTCATGCACAGTTGGTTAAATCTGCAAACATGGAATCCACAGATACAGAGGTCCAATTGCATTATATGCACCACAGAATCTGTGTAGAGTAGTTGTAATTGTAGACAAAGAAACCACATTTTCTCTGCATGGCAATTTGGAGTCTTTCAGCTTAAGCACTAGCTAGAAAAAGGAAGATGAGCTACAAGGGCTGAAATAGGCTGTCAGGGTTTCTACTGTAAACATGGTCTTGGGGACCACAGAAATCGAGGTCTGGGTCACCCCAGGTAGAGACGTTGCTGTGGCTCACCTACCATTGAGCCAGCCATCCGTTCTCATGCAGGGCCCTTCTGATCTAAGGACCTCCCCTCCTTCCCACTGCTCTCCTTCTCTGCCAGCTGCTGACATTCCCAGAAAATGAGGCCATGAGCTGCCAGCTGGCCTGGACCCTCCTCTTTCCTCCCCTTTATGAACTGCACTCTTTGCATGTTGCTCAGGAAATTGTACAGATTTCCCTGCCTTTGGTCCTCACTGGCGGCACAGCTGTTGCCCTATTCACCTGGCAGCTGAGGCCACTGGGAGAAGAAATGCGGAGGCTGAGCTCATGGGAAAGGAAGGAAGCACAGGTAAAGGGTGAGCCAAAGGGCGCAGAGGTGAGAGAGAGCACCTTGGATGAGACTGTGGCCCCTCACCTCTTCCAAGACCCCCATCCCAGATATGCCTATAAACTTATATCCAAAACACCTTTGTTCATCCAGAATAGCCTCGTGCTGGAAGTGCTGCCTGGGCTGGTCCCTCGAAAGATGCACAAGAAATTATTAAAAAATAACTGATGTTATCTCATTCATTCAACCAGCAGGCATTAAATGCCTGATTGGAGCAGGTGGGTGATTGAGGTACTGGGAATGGAGTGGTAGGTAAGACATGAGGGTGGGAACAAGATAAACTAAACTCATGTAAGTGTATATGCACACAGGCTTCTGTTCATACCTCTAGTCAGCCTCCCTTTCTATGTTCTGCATCCATGGGTTCAACCGGCTGTGGATCAAAAATATTCAGAAAAAATGTTTGTGTGTATTGAGCATATACAGAAATTTTTTCTTGTCATTATTCCCTAAACAATACAATATAACAACTGTTTTACATTGCATTAGGTATTATAAGTCATCAAGGAATGATTTAAAGTATACAAGAGGGTGTGCGTAGGTTAAAAAATGCTACACAATCTTATATAAAGGAATTGGGCATACAAGGATTTTACCATCCAAGGATGTCCTGGACTTGGTCCCTGGAAGGTGCCAAGAGGGGACTGTGATGTGTCTATATATAAACACATCTATACTACACATCTATATATGTACATAACATACATATATAGCATGAGGTAGGGATGAACAATAGACAGACAAAGAAAGCTGGGTTAGGGGAGATGAAAGGCCAGGATGGTGCCAGGGCAGAAGGGCCAGCGAGTTTAGAAAAGGGCTTTCTGTGCCCATGAATGGGAGAAAGAGCTGCCAGGGCTCCTCCTCTGCCCGCTACATTCCAGGCAGGATCTCAGCTCTGCTGCTGCGGCAGTGCTCACACTTTGTCTGTAAGGGCCCAGGTAGTAAATATTTTAGGCTTTGCAGTCCACTGGGTCTCTGTGCTACTACTCTATCCTTGCAACCCACTCTCTGGCATCCTGGGAACATTATTTCATCTGCAAGTGTCCTGTTTCCTCATTTCTAATCTGGGAATCTAGCAACCTGGTTCTGGGTATTGCTTGTACCATCACATGCAATAATCTCTATAAAGGGCCTGGCATGACATAAACACTAAGAGTTGCTGCTGTCATTAGACTTTCCATTCCTCTTGCAGGTCTGCAGGTGAAGAAGGGCTGGCAGATTACCTCTCCTGCCTTCGCACCTGCTCCAGGCTCCAGAGGCCTCTCTCTGCCTCCCAAGCCTTGGTATCAGGGAGGCCCCACCTCAGACTGCCTGAGCCCAGGGTTAAGCAGCCCATGGAGTAGAAGGCAAGCACACACAGACATTAGATGTGTTTATCCTATTTAATCCATCATGGTGATCCTCTCTGTTTCACAGAAAGGAAAAATTGGGGTCATGGATGAGAGGGGCTCAGACCCTCTCAAGAGATATAACAGGCGGGGGGTACTTGCATTCAAAGTGTCCCCCATGTGCCTAGTACCCCCAGGGGCTGCCCTTCTCCCAGTTCCCCCAACAGATTGGGTGCAGATCCTCCATGCTACTTCATCAAATCTATCCCCACTCCCAGTCCACACCCTCTGGGTCACCCAGTCTCAGCAATATATTTGAATAATACCAAAAGCCAATGGATAGTGGGAAGAGCTCCCAGAATGCATTTACATTTTAACAAATTTTAATTCCTTCCAAGGAGAGCTAGATTCCCTGGTGTTGTCAGATACCTTGGCAGATCCTTTGAAAGTATTGTCAGTTCCATTGTGGAAGGGAATATGAAGCTTTCTCCCATTTGACAGATGAGAAAACTAAGGTTAAAAGAGTTTATACATCTAATAATCTCCTGTTTAGATCATACCAACATATCTACCATGGAAATCAGAAATATATATGCTATCACATATATCAAGAATTTAGCACAATAAGTATTAGTTTGTATTTCCCATTCCTACTTTCAGCCCATTAGCTTCAAGTTGGAGGAGATATTAGGAGAAAATTTAAAAGGACAATTGAAGCAGGATAGTAAGGAGGAAGAGTTCCAATTGGATATGGAGAAAAAATTTTTTAAAAAGATTACTTTCACAAATATATTGCACAAATACATTCACCCAATCACAATTTAAAATTTGACAAACCTAGCCCATTTTTCATAATTCCATTTACTAAAGTCTAAAGTCTAGAAACCCCACTGGGAAATCTATTTCTGATCTCCTTTTGAAGAGTTATTTAATTCCCAAAGAGTATGGCCCAGTGGCAAGATATTTCCAAGAAAAGGGAGGGGAATCTAATTCTCTATCTGGTTTAATTTTGTTCTGGAATACTTGCAAAGGCTCAAATCCAAGGGGAGAAAAAAATACCCTCCTACTTCAGGCAGCATAGCAAGGATATAAAGAGAAAGCAAAAATTCCCCTGTAAAAAGAGGCAGGCACAAACCCACTTGAGTTTGCACCACTTTACAAATGTATAACTTGCTTAAATTTGGAGGGAAGTAGTAGGACTTCCAGGGATCAAGGGCAGATGGAGAAGATGGAATAAAACATTTCCATCCTGGAAAGGTTTGAGATGGACTGTACTTCAGAAGTGGAAGAGGAATGGATGGATGGATGGATGGATGGATGGATGGATGGATGGATGGATGATGGATGGGTGGATGGATAGGTGGGTGTATGGATAAGTGAGTGTATAGCTAAGTGGGTGGCTGTATGGTTGTGTGTGTGTGTGTGTGTGTGTGTGTGTGTGTGTGTGTGTGCAAGTAGATACATAGGTGATGTCTGTTTTCCCATTGCTGGGAATACCAACACCCACACCTTAAAGAAAGAAAGGGTTAACTTGGCTCATTGTTTCAGGAATTCAGACTATTGTTGGCAGGCTCTAAGGTAGAAACTACTCGTTGGAAGATCATGGCAGACCAAAGAGGCTTAGTTCATAGTGGCCGGGAATTACATCAGAGGAACAGTGCCAGAGAAGAACAGGTGGGGAACCATATAAAGTACCCAAAGTCCTGCCACTATGACCTACCCACACATACCCAGAGGCATGGTTTATTAATCTGCTAGGTATTTCTTAACCCAATGAAGCTGACAAATCAGAACTAATAGTCATATGTGGATCCATCCATGGATGTGTGTATAGGTGGGTGGACAGATGGTTTGATTAGTGATATTGATGAATGGGATGGTAGGTGACCTAGACAACTAGCTAAGTCCTGCTCATGCTTGAGTTTTGTCTGCCTTACATGATAATTTTGAAAAACATTTGAATTAATTGCTCTTATTTACAGCACAGAAAAATATACCTAAAAACTGGATTTCTATCCTCTCTTGAAAAACTGACTACAGTGCATAGACAAAACTGAGACAACATTTATTTCATGGCCACAAATGACCAGAACCAAGCCGTGGTGCCCACTTTACAGGGGCATCCGTGTTTTTGTCCCCCAAAGTCCCTGCCTCTCTGTGTCAGCTTTGATACCTGCCAACTTCACTCTTTATCATCAACTCCTGCCCAGGAGGCATTTGTTAATACAATACAGGACATAGTAAACATAGGCCTCATCTTAGTACAATTTAGGCTGCTATAACAGAATACATTCAATGATTTATGAAAAATTTATTGCTTATGGTTTTGGAGGCTGGGAGCAGATTCCCGGCCAGGTGAAAATTTGCTGTCTGCTTTATAGGACTTGCCTCCTAACTGTGCCGTCCTCCCCTGGCTCATTTTAACTGCCTTTCACCCCTGTCATACCAGGGATTGAACCCAGGAACTTCTCACTAAGCTACATCCCCAGGCCACCTATCTATGTACCTATCTATCTACCTACCTATCTATCTACCTACCTACCTATCATCTATCTATTATTTTGAGACAAGAGTCTTGCTAAGTCACTAAGATGCCCAGCCTGGACTTCAGCTTCCAGTCCTGCCTCAGTCTCCCAGAATGCTGGCATTGCAGGCACAAGCTACCATGCCTGGCTCCTTGTAACCTGTTTCATAATTGGTCACTAATCCCATTCATGGGGACTCTGCATCATGACCTACCACCCTCTAAAGACTCTACCCTCTATCACACTGACAATTAAGTTGGAACATATGAACTTGGGGTGACATATCAGACCGTAGCAGGCCTTTTAGCAAGTAGGAACACTATAGGAATATTATTGCTGCAAGTATATATCTAAGTGACTGTGCCCTCCAGCCCCTGAAATGGTGCTGTCCCTGTCCCTTTTCATTGCTTGCGCTGTCACCATCCAAGTCTTAAAGGATGGAGATGGAGGTCTCTCTATGGGCCGCACAGAAGCAGAGTGGTGTTGCCTCTCTGTGTCCCTCTTCAGTGTGGAGAGATCTTCAGTGTGGAGACGCTCAGCATCCAAGTCCCCACATACTCAGTCATCCATGCACATAAACCCCACATATTGCCTGCTGCTTACTGAAATAGTGGAACCAGCTTTCTTTACAGGCAGGCCAAAGCAGCAGTTGTTTAACTAGTTCATTCTGTTTCCTCTAGTCTGTCTGGTGAATGCTGCATCCTCTAAACCTCAGCTCATGTACTGCCTCCTTCCTGACATTCTCTAACATTCTCCTCTACAGACAGAGTGAGACACTCGCTCCTGCATGTCCCCACCACTTGGACCATGACACAAGCACAGCCCCATGTGATTGTCTCTCGCAGGAGCACCCACCCTGTCTAGGTCCTGTGACATCACCGGTAGCTTACACAGTCTCCCACCTCCTCTTATGCCCCTGGAATATCTGAAGTCAAACATTAAGAGAATCAGATCTTGGGGATAAGAATCAGATCAGACACCAAGATGGAAAAAAGGACTGGAGAGAAAGTAAGTGGAGGGAAGAGAAGCGTCCTCCAGTAGCCTGCACATGCGCATAACTAGTAACCTGTCTGCCTCCTCTTGGCAAGCTGTAGCTATTCTCTGTCTCTAACTCTCTTTGTGCCTTTAGCTCCTGCTGCCATGTACTCAAGGCCCCTGAGTGTCAAGATCAAGTTCTTCCTGTGAGGGAATCTGAATGACCCAGTCACCTTTGTGCCTATTGGACCCAACTGTTTCCCAAGACTACTCATGGGTTGACAGTCAGTGTATGGATTGGCTGTCCTCAGGACAGGTGACCAATCCCCTATGTCCAGGGAATGGGAGTCCCAGGGGCCACCAGGGTAGGTGAGGAGAAGAAGCCCTGGGAAGGAGGGTGAGGCATGGCAGGCTTTCTGGAACAGTGCCTGTCTAGGTCCACCAGCCATCTAAAGACTGGATTCTTCAATATTTAATATTTATTGATTAACGGGTAGAAAATACTGAGTTGATTATTCATAACTAACTCATATACAGTTCCAAAAATTAAATAAAAGGAAGCTAGACATGAGAGGCAGAAAGCAATTTCCTCCCAAAATTCAATTTGTTTTTTTTCTGTGCATTTGATTTCCTTTGGGTTGGCCCTGATTTCCTCAAGATCTCCAAAACCCTAGACTCAGCTTGTGTCCGGAACCAAGGCAAAACAAGGGCCATTTCTCCAGCCCAGGGCCGGGCCTGGCCCTGCCAGAAACAAGGACCCTGGCTCAACCATGAGGTCTGCCAAGGGCATTCGCCACTGGCAGGGTGTGAAAGATGATCGGCGTCGGATTAATTCCTCATAAAATTAGTCTTGGGGTGAGCAGAGTACCTACATATGAGGCTGTAAGAATCACACAGAGCTTTTGTTTTGACTTCAACAAAGAGGAGAAAAGAGGAGCTTTTGGTACTGTTTGGGGGTGCTGCCAAAGTATCGAGGGCAACGTGTGATTGCAGGAGAGGGGTGAGGTTCTCCTGTCCTCTCTCGGCCATCCTACCCACTAGCCTCTCAGGTTGCCTCCTCTCAGAGGACATCTGTGCAAACCTGGAGGTTCCCTCCCTCCCTCCCTAGGGATAAAGCCCCATCTGCAGTCTCAGTCTGCTCCAGTGCAAGCTGCAGCAATGTGGAGTGTGCAGAAATGCGGAGCGCCTGTGTATGGATGGCATTTTAGCACATGGGCTTTCATTTCATCACTAAAGGAAGCATGAGATCCACTTCTCTCCCCCACATGGCCTCTGCTCTATCCATGCCGGTTTCCTTGGTGTTAGCTGAACACCACACACATACACACATACACACACACACACACACACACACACACACACACACACACAGCCCTTGCACTGGCTGTTTCCCCTAAAACTTCCCCCTAGATACTGTGTGACTTGTTCACTCAATTCCCTTGGCCATTATACAAAGCCCCTGTGATGTCTCATAGGTCAATCTGTCTTTGTTAGTCTGTCTTCTGTTACTATAATGAAGCACATGAAGCTTCAGAGTTATAAAGAAAAGAGGCCTGTTCAGCTCACCCTTTTGGTGGCTGAACATTCAAACGTCATGATGCAGGCTCTGCAAGGACCTTAGGAGGTGTGTCAAATGACAGCTGATGGCATCCCGGCAGAGATGCGCATGGGAGTGGGAACAAGAGATCACAACATAAAAGGGGAAGCCAGAGAGTGACCCAGGGGCCAGGTTTGCCCCTGTAACAACCTGCTCCTGAGAATTAACTCAGGGGCCCACAGGACCACCCCATTCCCTTCCAAGGACTCCCTAATGCCCTAAGGGCCTCCTGCAGGCCCCATTTCCTGCAGAGCCCACCAGCTCTCACCCCTGGGGGATGCACCCAGGCCACTCTGCACAGGCTCATCCTCTTCTCTTTCCCTGTCTAATTTTTTCCTTCTCATCCCTGAGTATTATTTACAGCCAATATACTTTATTGCTTCCCTTACTTAGTCCCTTGCCATGATAGAATGTGAATTTCATGAGCTCCGGCACTTCCATCTGTCTAGTTCACCACCGCATTCCCAGTGATCAGAACACAGCCTGCAACGTAGTAACTGCTCAATAAACACTTGCAGTTTTAATGTCCATGATGTCACCTCCCAGAGCCTTTTTCCCACCTAGTAGAGCATCCATCCCATAGAAGCCAAGAAATGTCAGTGAGATAATGTACATTCAGGACCAAACGTAGTGTCTAAGAAATGGCTCATAAACAGCTGTTTTACTATTGAAAAAAGAGTGGCTGCTGCCACCAAGGTACTTGAGAACATTTCAACACAAACAAAAAGAAAAATAAAAGCCTCCCAACCTGCCTGGATTGAGCATGTGCAAAGGGACTGGGTGTATAAACCTGTACGTATGAGCGTGCATATGTGCGCATACACACTCATCCCACTCAGATAGAAGCCGGCCTCCCTGGCTTTTCATCTACATCACTGCTATTTGGATGTGCCTCAGTGTATGATACAGCACACAGCTGCACACATGCACAGCCATGCACACACAAGTATGTGAATACATATGCACACTCAAGTGTGCACACACCAGTCCCTCTGTCCCTTCCCCCCAACCCCACGGGGAGGCTCTGAAGTAGGCAGCCACTTCACTTTCCCAGTACCTAGGATGTGGGAGAGCACTTGGACCCTGACAGCCATAGCTGTACTCAGGTTCCCCACCAGCTGTACCACTGTACCTGTTCCAAGCACAGCTTTCTGTCCCTCTACCCTATTGTGTGTGTGTGTGTGTGTGTGTGTGTGTGTGTGTGTGTGGTACTGGAGATTCAACCTAGTGCTTCCACAGTGAGCTGCATACTCAGCTCATTTTTATTTTATTTTATTTTGTTTTTTAATTTTGAGATAGTCTCATTAAGTTGCTAAGTTGCCCAAACTAGACTCAAACTTGTGATTGCCCTGCCTCAGCCTCCCAGAGTGCTGGGATTCCAGGCTTGCTACCCTCTTGACCCCTCCTTTTAGACCCAGAACCCCCAGTGGTATGGCTGCAAAAGACAGTGAGGGCCCCAGGTGCACACAGGCCAGTTCTACCCCAAGGTGACACTGGGAGAAGCCACAGTGTGGAGCTCAAGAATTGCGAAACTAGTTTTAAAAAGCAACGGCTTTCTGGAGGGCCAGGAGCCCTGAAGACCAGACCAAAGGCAGCTTCCAAGATGAACCCAGCACCCGCTGAGGTCAGCAGTGAGACTGTGCTGCCCCAGCCCCTCCCTCCCGCCCCATCCACCCACCTTGCCCTGGTGGAAATAACATTCTAGGAGGACCATTGGTTGTAGACTCAGGAAGTTTGGGAACTGCAATCTCAGCTCCAACACTAGCTAGCTGTGAGAACTTCACCAAATTACTTAACCTCTCTGGACCACAGTTTCATCATCTATTGAATGGTCTGACTGCCTCTGTAGAATTACTGGGAAGATTTAAATTAGAGTCACTAAGTATTGCTGCTCAGGTTGTGCACTGCACAAGTCCAGGGGCCTACGGTTGATATGGACGACAAAGTCAGTGACAGCAGGGCATAATCTGCACCAAATTATATTGGGAGACGGACATGAAGTAAGGTGTTAGAAGTACCTGGCACTCAATCAGAACTGAGTAAGTAGTGGGGGCAGGGGAGTAGGCTTATTAATTATATTTTTATTTCACAGAAAGGTACCCACGTAGCCTTTGCTGATGTAATGGTTTCGGAGTGGGAAGTTGTAGCCCTATAACACAGGAGGCAACTCCAGTGGTGGCAGGGAATGATGTCCTCTGGGAGTCTGTGTCCACAGAGCCCAGGCTGAAGATGTTGCTCATGGCTTTGTACTCGCTGAGCCTTTTCTCAAGGAAGGATGTCCAACCTTGACCTTCAGAGTGCGGCAACTACGTCTTCTCCACTCAGGCAGAGATGGGAGATTCACTCTCTGTTGACGTCTAATGTTGGACCTGGGAAACAATTGAGAGTGAGAGAAGTTGCCTATTAAACACAGGATCTGCATTTTTAAACATACTGCCCCTACCCGGAGAGATCCCATACAGCTGGCGGACAAATTTAACCCATGCCACCCCAGGCAGGAGCCTGGCAGGATAAAATCTGCCCAGAAAACTAACCTCAAAATATGAAGGACCTGGAGTCCCACATGAAACAAGCAGGTCCACCCATGGGGCCCCCGTGAAGTCCAGCAGCTGGAAAGTGACACAGACAGCACAGAACTTCCAATCAGCAGATTAGACCTCACCCGAGACATCCATCCTAGGTGTTTAGGGGCAGATCGTGACCTAGAAGACAGAGACTAAACCAACAATCAGAAAGAACAAATGGAAGGAAGGGACGGGCGGGAGGGTTGAAGGAAGAAAGAAGGAGGAATGGCATGAGAGGCAACAGCTCTGAAACAGTACAAAGGGGGAACTAAAACAACGCTTCTCCTGTTTATAATCAGTGGCCACAGTGAGAGATCATATTGCAACTGTAAAACAAGAATCAAGCATGTAAAGAGAAGAACAAGGAACACATATAAATCAAAAATATTATAGCAAAATAAAAATACAATAGAAAGATAAAACCACACCGTTCAGGACATTCCCCCAAAATTTAAGCATTACAGCAGAGGTGGAAAATGAGAAAAAACAAGGTGATCTGTCTGAAGACCCAAAGCCTAAATAATCAAGAGAGAAAATGCAGGGGAGGAAATGTCCGAGAAATAATAGAACATTTTCTGAATGGAAGAATGTAAGTTTCCAGACTGAAGGAGCTTTTGAAGAGCTTAGTATAATGGAGAATTTCTTACCTCAAAAACCTGTCATCCCCAAACTTCTGATCACTAGAAAAAAGATCATAAAATCTGTCAGGGTGAAATAGAGATAAGAATAGCAGCAAACTAAAACACAACAGAACGCTATATTTTTAATTCAGATGAAAAATCATTCCCTATCTTGGATTCTATAGCCTGCCAAACTATCAGTTAAAAAAATTATATACGACAGGAACATCTTCAGAAATACAGGATATTTGAGAATTTGCCTCCAGTGTACCTTTCTAAAGAAGTTACTGAAGGATGTGCTGCACTACAATGATGGAGTAAACTGAGAAAGAAGAATGGTATCAGTGGGAAACCTGGCACAAGAGAGCAGAGAAAGGGAATTTTCAGGAGAATGGAAAAGAGAAGACAGGAAAAAAAGCTGTCCAGTTCAAGAGGAAAATTAATTTAGAGTAGAGAAGGAGGAGAGAGGTGTCTGGACAGGTATCTTTGGGAGTTAAAAATGAAAATGTAGAGTATTTGATATGTTTGGCTCTGTGGAGAGGGAGAGTACAAAAGATGGACCAGAAATTTGAAGAGCACTAAACTTTTTTTAAAAAGCAATTAAATACAATAAAAATTAAGCATTATACAATTGCTTTATATGTAAATTGTTCAAATTTTCTCTCCATTATATCTCTTTAAAAATTATGCCACTTTTCACCTTGAGACCGTAATGTTAAAAGAAGCAAATCAGTCACATAGCTTAAATATTGCATGGCATTCCTTATATGAGAACCCCAAAGTATAAATAAATTAAAGAGCAAAATAAAAGATAAATAATAGAAAACAGGGAGACAGACATTTTGCAAATGGGCAGGGGAGCAGGAGATGTATGGAGGGGGTAAAGAGGGCAGAGGCAGAGGACATGAAAAGAATTAGGATGTGTTATGTGCATCCGCACGATGAATGCAATCATTATGCACTGCAAACGTGGGCTAATAAAAATGTTAAAATTAAATCTTAAAAAGAATGCTAAAAAATAAAAATGATGTGACTTTTCAGGTAACTATTATCTTTCATTCCATTTTTATTTGGAGGATAATGAATTTTCACCTAGAAGCATGTGTTAATATGCTCTATAAGATGTGGTCATTTGATTTTATAATTTCGGGCAATGACATAGTTACCAGTCCCAGACATGCATATGGGATACATTTGAGTCACTTGCTATGCTTGAGCTCAAAATACTTTGTTATACAAGGAATGTCTAACAAGAAAAGCCTGCTGTAAAATCTCCGTCTGTTGAGTGTGTGTGCCTTTTCCATGTGTCACTTTTTCATTTCTGGGACCAAATACCCAACAGCCACCCAGCTTGAAGGAGGAGAGGTTTATTTTGGCTCATGAATTCAGTCCGTGATTGGCTGGCTCCAACACAGAAATGGCATGCTGGTAGGGCACAGCAGAAGAAAGCTGTTCAACCCATGGTAGCCAGGAAGCAGAGAGAGGAGGGAAGAGCTGGGGACCAACGTACACCTTTCCGGGTCCTGCCCCCCGCCGAGGGACCCACCTCCAACCAGGCCCCACCTCCCAAAAAGCTCATTCCGCTGAATTTAGGATCGATGAATCCCCTGACGAGTACAGCAACCCCCGGTCCAATTGCCTTCCACACAGGAGAACTTTTGGGGGACACTGTACATCTGAACTACAGCAGCATGTCTTGATGTGTTCTCATAGTTAGCCTTTAGTCCTAAAGTTGTATTTCCATATCCTAACTGTATTTCTCAAGGCAACCTGAGCGAAAGACAGCAAGCCCCCCAAAATTGTTGAGGAAAACGGTACAGGGAGAACACACTTTGTAGAAAGAGGTTCTTTTCTCCAACCATCATGCTCTGAAGTCTGCTCTTCCTCCTTTGGTGAATAAGCTAAGCCTTCATATGTCACTTTGTATGCACAAACTATTTATTTACTTTTAAGTTGTGTATTACATATTTAAACATGTTTGTATTTATATATAAATTTATATTTTTTCTTGAGTTTAATTGGGGTGCGTGACTATTATCACCATTAAAATTAATAGAACTATTTTTTTATCCATCAGTTTTTCACTTAGAGGGAATTTCCAGAGTTAAATTAAAATTTATAGAAGGAACAGGTGTTTAGGGAGGAAATGCAAATACATTAGTGGGCTCAGCAGTGAACAATATTTACATGTTTCTAACCACAAAAACAACAAGTATGGGTCGGATTTTACTGGCATTAAATTTTATTCCCCATTGGAAGATGGGAGAAGGCAAATTGTGTTAGGCAGGTGGCCTAAGAGAATTCAGTCTCCATCTTCCTTATGAGAAAGCCAATGTGTGGCATATAAATCTTTAAAAAATCAGGAAGATCAATATAAACACGTTATTTCGAAAAATGGAAGGAAATACTAGGAGAAACTTCTAAAGGCACTGAATATTTTGCCTGTAGAAATGAGGGCCGAGATGAAGAAAGACACAGGGCACTGATTTTACAGTATGTTTTATTAGAATTGTTTGACTTTCTGAAGTAGGTAATAACTTTAACAAGATTAAAATTATGTTTAAAGGGGCAATAAACATTCATTGGGAGAAGCTTAGAAAATACAAATATAGAAATATAATAAAATGAAAGCCATTCTTAGCATATCAACCCAGAAATCCACCAAAGGAACCCTAATATGCTAGTTTTGAATCTTTCTACTTTATATACATACATATACATTTTAAAAATAAAAGCAGGATCATATCATCAATACCGTTTTTACAATATGCACTTTTCCTTAAGGTAATTCTTGCAAATATTTACCATGTTGATATTTATCTATCATATCACTTTAATGGCTGCATTCCCTCTTTGTATGGATATACTATAATTTATTCAATTCAACCCAATATTTACCAATAATTATTCACTTGGCCTAATTTTTCCAGCAAACAAATGCAACTTTAGATTCTTGGAAAAAGAAAGCAGAAAGGAATTTTCTCTACCCTGGGTTCGATTATTGTCATCAAAAGTTTCTATTTTCCTTTGCTAAAAAAGAGAGAGTTGTTTGATCTGCTTGAGATTTTCTCCAAAAATCCACAGTTGCTTTTAAAATTCTCTCTCCCTTTAAAAAACTAAATGGCATGTGGGTGTGGCGGGTGGCAGTTCTTGCCTGATAGAGACTTTTCCTGTCTTCTGGTAACAGTGCCTCCTCGGTTTCCCATGTTAAAACTCCTCCTCACTCTCTGGCAAGCTCAGC
Organism: Heterocephalus glaber; assembly: GCF_000247695.1. The sequence goes on along the minus strand of NW_004624767.1, from coordinate 11,315,091 downwards.
CCATGTGGCTCGGGTGAAACTGATTTCACTTTCTTCCAGCATGAGTGTCCCATCCTGCCTGGCCACTCAGCTGGGTCACCTCTCTGTTCTCAATGAATGGCTCACCAATGAACACAGGGCCAGAACTGACTCCAAGAGAACCCACCCCAAGACTATCACTGGAAATTTGAGAAAAGATGATTTCTCTCCTTTTTGCTGGAATTACTGAACTGACAAAAATTTTACTGTGGAGCGGCTGGTGGCCATTTGGCACTTCAAAAGGAAAACCTGTGTGGATAAAACCAAAGAGGAAAACAGATAAACCAAGAGATGTGAAGAGGCAGAATCCCAATCACATCTTCTGAGAACCTGGGCCCATCATTGCCTGATGCTCTAGACCAAAACAGTGATATAAATCAATATATCTCCTTTTCTCTTAATATGAGCTGTAATCCTGTCATCTGCTAGTGAGAAACTTCAACATCAAATAGTTCAAGCAGCACAGAAAGGGGGAAAGTGAAAATTAAAGCTTTCACCTGTCATCTCTGAATTCTTAGTCCATGGTCTCCAGAGATAATCGCTCCTCACAGTTTCTTAAATATGTTTTCAAAGGATGCCTGTGCCTTTGCAAATATGCCAAATTTTAAATATACAAGCAGAATTTTGCTATCTATATTACCCTGCAACTTGTGTTTTTAAGTCCTCCACCAGGTAAAGGATACCCTTCTGTACCTGCATCTAGCTGTCTACCTCATTTCTCTGAAGGAATCTATTGTATGGACATCTCATATTCGAGCCAGTTACTTTCTCATCTCTAGGACAAAATACCCAACACCTTCAACACCCTCCTCCTTAAAGAAGGAGAGATTTATTTTGGCTGACAGTTACAGCCCATGGTTGGTCCACTCCAGTGCAGAACTGCATAGCAGAAGCTCATAACAGAGGGAATCTACTCACTTCGTGGGATCCAGGAAGCAAAGAAGGAAGGGAGGAGCTGGCAAGGAAGATACACCCCCAGTGGCCCCATCTTCTGACCAGACCCCACCTCCTAACATCACAGTTAGCTATAGCACCCGTGTAGGCCACTCACCTTCTCAAAAGCCCCGCCCCTGAGTTCATGAAGGTCTTGGAGATAACATTTAGATATAAATACCAGTCCGGTACAGATGGCCATTTGAGTCTTTCTGGTTCTTCACCATTAAGAACAAGTTGCTATTAGCATCCTTCTATAGTTTTGTGCAGCAAAACCATAGAATAAAAGGAGTTTCTGCTTCTTGTCCCTCATGGTCCAGGCCCCTTCCAGCGGGACACATCTAGTTAACTTTCGTGGGGTGTGAGTAAGTGACGCTAGCTGAACAGCATAAGAGGAACTTCCAGAAATACTCCTACAGAGATGCAGAGAGCCTCAGTAAAAACAGACCTGAGGACAGCAAGGACAGAATATGTGGGGATGGAGAAGTGATTTGAAATGTACAAAAGCAGAGCTCAGCTGAAGAACGTTCTTCCAGTTGTCAGGGGTTTTGATTCTCCTGAAACTCTGCCCACAGCAGACTTAATAATGCAGCATACACAACTATAAATGTACTATACAATTTTTCTTTCTTGATGGGAACCATGAAGAATAGAATTTATCAGAATTTCTGTCTTTGTAGGGCTGAATCTATAGCGGTACCACCAAGAGCACGTCTACATCTGTACAAAGTGGCATGTTTTATGCATCACAGCTATCAATAATAAAAACAAATTTCGATTTACTGTGCTAGAGGAGAGACTAAACTATTTTCCGGTTCTCTTTATAAAAACTGATATTTCAAAATCATTGTCATATTAATAAGCAGCAATCAAACAGCATGTAGCCCAAAAAAGGTAGGAAACAAGTTTTACAAAAGCACATCAGGAAGTAAATAAAAACAGTTATTTTTCTGAATTTTATGATACTTGTATTTGTCAGCTGTTCAAAATGTATAATTTCTTGTAGTTTCTTTGCTCTCTGTCAGTATTTGTTTTTGTGCCTGACTTGTACTTGTGATTTTGTGTTTTTGGAGGTTGCTCTTTAAAATTGTATGAGCTGCAGGCTCTGCGCAGCTTGGCTCTGCGCCTGCATGGTAGCTGAGTGGCAGAGTCTGGAGCCAGACTTCACAGCTTCAAGACTCAGCTGGGCCATCTCTCTGCTCTGTGATGCTGGGCAGGCTACACTGTGCCTCTGTGCCTCCGTTTCCCATCTGTGAAGTGGGGATCAAAACCTCAGAGGGCTGTGTGAGGATTAAATGAATTCATATGCATGCAAAGAACCAAGAACTTGGTCCCTGGGAAGGGTCAGTGGCGATGATGTTTATTTCTTACATATTTCTATGGACAGCTCACCAAGACTAGGCCGTAGCTGTGCGAGCCCAGGGTGAAGTTTTATAGGGTTAATTTTAGGGGAGAATGCCAAATGTCCTCAGAAAGCTGTGCCGGCTTAGCCTCCATTGTGTGTGATGTGACACACATCAGAGCCATGGAGTCATGAAGTTCATCCCAGGTGACTCTGAGGCTTTGCCTCCAACTTCATTCCAGCCCAGCCCACTTCCCCAAACCTGTCCGAAGCAGGGTGGTTTGGGAGCTGTTGGGAACTGTGGGCCCTGCTTGCAAGTAGCACTTCCTGTGGGTCCCCCTGGCAGCTCACATTTACCAAACACCTGCCTTGTCTGAAGCACTGCGGCCCCCTGTAGGTTGGCTCAGGACGGAGGTTATGAATTTATGGAAAAAGAAACTGTGGCTCAGACCAGTCAAGGGCTTACATGAGGTCACCCCAGCAGATTAGCAGCAAAGAGAGGAGCAGGAGTCCAGGCTCCTGAAAACCAAATGCATTTCCCATGAGTGGCATCTTACTGCCTCTCAAAAATTTTTCTATTAAAATGATATATACTCTTTAAAATGAAATATATTCACAATGAAATACAGTCTTCTCTCCAAGTTAGTTGTGAAGAGCAGCCATTAAGGCTGTATTATATACTAAGAGGGCACTTCTTAGAAAAATAAATTTAATTGCAGTCTCTTGATTCAAATCAAATCCACTCTGTTTCAAACTTTCAATTATGGTAAAGATATAGCTGTAGAGAATGTGCTTTCCATCCTAATTTGAGACTCAGATGGCAGCTCATTTTGTACTTCTATCTTTAAAAACCTACCTCCCCCAGCCCCCAATCTTGTTATCTTCTCTTTGACTTGCCAAACAAATCTAGTCCAAAAAAAAAAAAAATAGAACTGATTAAATGCCTATGGGAAGGAAGAAGAGAGCTCAAAATCGGTAGAGTCTGTTCCCACATGTTCAGGCTAATTTAATTTTTCTCACATGACAAATTGGAAAGAAAGAGAATAATTTGCGTGGAAGGACAATTAAGAATAAACTAGAGGTGTCATTTGTCCCAAATTAGGACAGGATTTCATAATCTATTTTTCCATGAAGGTAGTAAGTTTCCAGCAAGGAAGAACTAATGGGTGGACGCTTTTGTTCTCTGGTGTCACCCAGCAAGTGGGAGCTTAATCACAAAGGGAAGATCAGCCCACAGGGAGCTGTGCCTCAGGCCTTGCCTTCAGAAAGCCAGGCTAACAACCACGTTAGTGCATTCAACTACAGGCCAGCTACCTTATGTACCATGCAGAAAAGCCCAGGGCCTATGAAAGTGCATTCAATGACGATACATAGGTAGACAGACAGATGCATAGAGACAGATATATGATGGATAGACTGACAGAAGGTATATAAATAGATACATGCCTCAATAACAGAAAGATAGACTGATAAAAGTAGACATATAGATACATAGAAAATAGACAATAGATGATAGATGCATAGATAAGATATATAGGTGATAGATAGAAGTCAGATAGATGACAGACTAATAGAAGATATATACATAGGCAGAAGATGGATGATAGATAGCATATAGATAGATTGGATATACAACCTGGTGTCCTCCAGGCCACCTTTTAGTCCACCAAACCTGCTGATTTCCACAAATTACATCTGTCCTCCAAACTGTAAGATCTACTCTGCAACTATAATGATGAGGGTAAATTTTTAACCTACAGGAGTTAATATTCAATAGCTACTTGATATTCCAGCCTCCACAAATTTCTCTCCCTCCTTGGCATAGAAAAGATGTGTATACACAGAAATGCTTAGCTCCTGATAGTCTTAAATAATCCAGGGATGTTTTTCTTAAAATGAACTTTACAACATCTCATGGGCCAATGAATCCAAAATAAGGGCTGGCAAAATTCCTAGCCCCTTCCCGGTGGATGAGAAAGAACAATGCACACAGTGGGGGCTGAGGTTGCTGAGCATCTTCCTGTGGTATCAGCAGTAGTTTATTTGTTTGCTTTCTTACTATGTAATCAAAATTGACCTCTCTCGTCCTCTCTGTGCCTCTCTCTCTGCCCCTGGGCCTCTCTCTCTGTCCGCCTCTCTCGGCCTCTCTTGGCCTCTCTGTGCCTCTCTCTCGGCCTCTCTCTGCCTCTCTCTCCCTCTCTCTCAGCCTCTCTACCTCTCTCCACCTCTCTCTCAGCCTCTCTCTCCACCTCCCTCTCTCTCGGCCTCTCTCTTGTCCTCTCTCGGCCTCTCTGTCCGCCTCTCTCTGCCTCTCTGCCTAAAAAAAAAAAAAAGAAAGAAAAATTGACCTGGTTAACTTGATAAAAACAAAGTGTAGGAGTTATATTGATTTTTTTTTTTTTTTTGAGACAGGGTCTCACTATGTAGCCCAGGCTGGCCTTGAACTCTCAGTGCTCCTCCAGCCTCAGCCTCCCAAGTGCTGGAATTACAGGCATGTGCCACTACACCTGGCAAAGTGTAGAACTTATCAGAAGGGCTTTTTTTTTTTTGGTACCGGGGATCAAACTCAGGTCCTTGAGCTTGTGCAGCAGGAAGTGAAACCACTGAGCTAAATCCCCGGCCCCTCAAAAGGACATTTGATAGTATAGAGAATTCTAGGAAAAGCTAAACCTAAGAATTTCATGGAGGGTGGGAATCCCAGTAGCTCTGGAAATCTGGGTAGCAGGAATTAACAAGAGGCAGTTAGACAACGAACTGCCTCTGAGAAAAGTCTGTTCAAATGGTTTTCCCATCAGCCTGCTCCATCTGAATCAAAGTGCTGGGTGAGAGGATTTGATTAGCTCAGCCTTGGCCCAGCCAGGGGATACAGGTCACAAGGGACAGATGCTTGTATGCACAGGAGGGATTCCCCTGAAGACCAGCTACGGTTATTAAAAAGAAAACAAAAAGAAGTCAAAGGAATGTGGACAAGCAAGGCCACTGATACCCACTACAATTTAGTTTCTGCCTGTAACTCACAAAAAGGGATAAGTTTTCCTACCTGCCGATATGCCTTCCCTATCAAGGGTGCCTTTGTAAAAGAGGAGGGGTGAGGGGTGAGGACAGGTGAACATCCAAGCACAATAGTGCAAGAGCCATGATGGGAAGTGCAGGATATATGGCAGCACACATAGCAGGGGTTCTGGCCTGACCTTGACTAGGGAATGGCGAGGAGTAGAGGGCAAGCAGAAGCTGGCAGTCTCTGAAGGCAGAGTGGAGTGTCTGAAGTCTGGAAGAGGATCACGTGACACCTTGGAATAGCTGAAAGTGGTCAGTGGGCAGGAGCATAAGGGTCAGAGCAGAGTCATCAACTGGTCTCAATTCTTCACCACTCTCTGCAGCCTTTACCTTGTCATGGCGAAGTGCAGAGAGCTTCTCTCTCTTTTGGCTTTGGCTTGGCCATGAGACTTGGTAGATAAGTCCATGTGCCAATCCAAAGAGGATTGGGAGGCCCAGGAGTCACTGCCAGGAGAAGAACCTGCCACAGCTAGCCTGATGGTCCCAAGTGGATGGGAGACTGTGCAGAAGAAGCTACAAGCCAACCCTCAGAATGGCATCTAGGGGGACAGCCACTCAGCCAGGCCCAGTCTAGAGCACTCACCTCCAGCCATGAAGGCCTTGCACACCAGTTAGGTGGAGCTTTGTCCTAAGAGCCATGACTTGTGCTACGGAGTTTAAGACGTCACTTCAGATTGGCTTCTCAAGAGGCTCATTCTGGATGGACTGCAAGAGGCTGGGACTGCAGAGGAATGCAGGTTTCCTCAAGCATTCTTTAATGTTTTTGGTTACAAGCATTTCCAGTGATACAAGGGTATGCTTTTATTACTGTAATAAAAGAAGTCAACATTACATATTCATTATATGCATATGCAAATATATGCATAGAAACAATGGCCAGTATGTGAATTGGGAAAAAAATATACCTAAAGATTTACAGTGACAATCTCTGGATGAGATTATTGTTCCTCTCTTTCCTTATAACTACATGATTTTCTACAGTGTCACAAGTCATTTTTGTTATTATAAAATAAAATAATACCACAATTTATCAGACACATTACACTCTATGATTTCGTAAATTATTTAGTTCTCACTCCCTTTTTTATAGCTGAGGAAACTGAATTTTAAGGAGAATACTTGTTCAAAGTCAGGCCACTAATATGTGGCAGAGGCAGAACTTGAGCCAGGTACACCTGACATCAAAGCCTGAAGTATGACACTAGGTAGTGCCGGTGGGTTCTTTTCTTTGTTTGTTTCTTTGTTTTAGAGGAAATGCACAGATCTTAAGTTTGATTTTTTTTTCCAATACTGGAGTTTGAACCCAAAGAATTCACACTGAGCTACATCTCCAGGGTTGTTTTTTAATTCCTTATTTTGACATAATGTCCCCCAAATTTCTAAGTTGCCCAGGCTGGTGATCCTCCTGCCTCGACCTTCCAAGTACTGGGACTACAGGCAAGAACCACCATTCCTTGGTACGGTTTGGTGAACTTTAACAGTCACATGCATATACCTGTGTAATCCATACACCTAACAAGATGCAGAGTATTCCTGTGACCCCCTAAAGTTCTCTTTTCCCAGCCAATCTTCACTCTCAGCCTTCGGTAACTACTGTTTGTTATGATTTCTTTTAAAATTAAATTAACAAAAATTACTCTTTTGATGTGATTTTTCATTCAGCATAATTCTCATGTATATATACTGTTCTTTGGTTGAGCAGTATTCCATTTGTCTGAATGTGGTGGAATTTGTTCCCTCATTTTCTTATTGATGGGTATTTGGGTTGTTTCCATTTTAGGGCCATTATGAATACGGCTACTGTAAACATGATATGGAAGTCTTTTTATAGACATGTGTTTTTATGTCTCTAAAATAAGAGTGGAAATCTGGGTCATAGAGTAGATATGTATTTAATTCTATAAGAAACTAATAAGAAGAAACATGTTTGGTCTCTGTCTTCAAATTCTGACACAGACCTTTTGAGGCCTTTGCAATTTCCTGAGTGAAAGGGGAGCTAGGAGCATCTATTATGTTGGCTCCTGACACAAAGCTACTAAATCCCTTGGAATTGCCTGACTGGTAGAATCAGCTCTTATTTTAATGAGGTAACTCTTGATAGGCTCCTGCCCAGGGTCAGGAGGGAGGCTGGTCACAAGAAAGGCAAGCCATAACTGGAAGCTTGGAGTTTTCAGAAGCGGGCATGGAGACTGAGATAATAATTGACCATGCCTGTATGATAAAGTCTAGATAAAGACAGAATTTGGAGAGCTTCCTGCTTTGTGAAGACATACATCCCTATGCCAGGAGGGTGGCACACCTGGGACCCTCTTGGACCTCGTCCTATGTGTCTTCTCAACTGCTGTTTACCTGCATCTTTTATCATATTTTTACAAGAGAGAGAGAAAGAAAGAAAGAGAGAGAGAGAAAGAAAGAAAGAAAGAAAGAAAGAAAGAAAGAAAGAAAGAAAGAAAGAAAGAAAGAAAGAAAGAAAAACAGCAAACATGTTTCCCGAGTTCTGTGTGTTTTCTAGCAAATCATTCAGTCCAAGGAAAGGCTTAGGTTGTAGGAAATTCATTTTGTATAGCCAGTTGGTCAGGAGAACATTTGAAAAGCTAGAACTTGCAATTGGTATCTGAGGAGGGGCCAGTCTTGTAGGGCTGAACTATTAGCCTGGGAAATAGATAGAGCCAGGATTTAATTGAATTGTAGGACACCCACTTGATATTTGGAGAGGTGGAGAATGTTTTATTAGAATGGAAAAAGATGCACATTTGGTGTCAGAAGTAAACTATTATAAATATATAGATGAACCTGTTATGTAATTGACACATCTAACCAGCAACGTGTGAGACTTCTACTTATTCAACAATTTCACCAACACTTGATATTGCCAAACTTTTAAATTTTAACCATACTGATAGCTATGTAGTGGTATATGATGGTTTTGATTTACTTTTTTTTTTGATGGCTAATGATGTTGAGACCTTTTTCCACAAACTTTTGACTATTTATCTTTGATTCAGAAGTGGCTGTTCATATCTTTTGGCCATTACTTATAGTTAATTGTTGCATTACTTTCCTTTCTATTACTGTAACATACAACTGAGACCATCTACTTACATATAAAAAGGTTTGTTTTGATTCATAATGGTGAAGATTTCAGTTGGCCCTGTTAATTTGGGGCTTGTCTCCAAGTAGCACATCATAGTGTGTGTGGCAGAGCAAAGTCACTTACCTCATGGTGGGAAAGCAATGAATGGGCGCTGGAGTCCCCTGTCACCTTTGAGGGCATGTTTCTAATGACCCGAGCCCTTCCTATTAGGCCGTGCCTTTTGAAGTTTCCTTCATCTCCTGATGTTACCTCACTGGGGTCCAAACCTCTTAACACATGGGGTTTTGGGGGAAATATTGGCTATTATTTCTTCCATTTCTCCCCTTGCCTCATGTTTTTCTCTTTCCTACTGGGACTCCCCTTGTATGCTTATTATCTTGATTGATGTTGTCTCACAGGTCATCAAATGTTCAGTTTCAAAATCCTTTTTTCCCCTCTCTGCTTCAATTTAGTGTCTATTGACCCATCTTCAAATTCCCTCATTTTTCCTTTCACATTGTCCAAACTAATGTTAAATGTATACAGTGAATCATTTCACTTCCTAAATTGTGTTTTTCAGTTCTGTAATTTCCCTTTATCTCTCTGTGAAGCCTCTTTTTCTCCATTAAGCTTTCCATATTGAAATACCCATCTTTGCCTTTTAATTCTGGAACTTACTTGTCGTGGCTATTTTAAAATCTTTGCTATTGCTCACGTCTGTGGCATTTCTGTTTCTGTTTCTACTGACTGTATTCTCCCAGCTATAGGTCATATTTTCTCACTACTTTCTATGTCTAGTAATTTTTTATTGGATGCTAGGCATTATGAATGCTGTGATGTTGAGTTTGGATTATGGTGCTTCCATTTTGAATGTTGACTGTTACTTTAGCAAACATTTGATTTATTAATTGTTTAGATTTGTTTGTAAACTGTGCTAATATGGGTCAAGAATGACCTTTATAGTAGCCCTTTGGTAGTGTTATTTCTAAGGATTCATTTTTCTGGGGTTTCTGCTGGATGCTCAGAGTGTTCAGTTATAGTAGCTAAGCAGTGATTAGCCACATCCAAAATGTAAACTCAAGAAGCCCTATATAGCTTTAGTATCTATTCTTTAGTGTCTATTCTTTCCAGGCCACATGCATAATTTTGTATTTGGCCAAAGACTGAAGGTGACTCATATGCTGATTTCTGTGTTACCTACTCTGTCCAAAGCCTTTCTACTTTGATGCCATTCTACACAAATTCAAGCGAGCTTTGTTGACTCCACCCTGTGAGACCACTGCTACCTTTTTGGATCTACCTTGTGCTGTCCTATGGAACAAATGTGTCCCTAGCAGAAAGCTACATTGAATGTACAGCTTACCTTGTGTGTTTGTGTCCTTTTCTCAAGATTCACTGACCACATTTTTGTAAATCTTTACAGGCACTAAGCAAATCTTTTGGCACATATGAGGTGCTTAGTAAGGATTTTTTTAACAGGAGAAGGGTGTGATGAATTTGGCTTACTTAAGTTCTACTTCTGGAAATACCCACGAAGCTATTCAAATGACCTATCCAGAGAATAAATCGCCATCTCCTCTGCTGATACCTAGCTTCCTCTCATGGGGAACCAATTTTCTCTTTAGAAGCTAACAAGCAGTTTTTTGTGCATTTGAATGACTCAGTGTATAAAGCTTTGAGCATGTAGAGAATGATCAAAATTGCATTCATCCACAGTTAAGATGCACACTGTTCTCTGGGGGATTTGATATACTTTTCCAAATCAGCTAAATTCTCTCTAGAATTATTGGTTGGGAGGGGAGGCTGTGAACAACTTAGCAAAAATCATTATTCAGAATGGATCCTGGAAGCCCTGCGCTGAGATTTTCATGTAACCAAGAAAACAGCTTCTCAGCTACTGAAAACAGAGGGGGAAGGCAGCTCCAGGGAGTTCCCCCAACCCCAGAGATGAAGGCTCCAAGTTGGGTGAAAGAACCCTCAAAGAGTATCTCCTGGCTCCTGTATTCACCCTAAACAGGCTGCTTGGCCTTATATCCCTGGAGCCCATTTTGTGGAACCGTGAATGAAATGGAAGCCAGGCCATTTTCTTTTGTTTCTGTCTTGACAAAGAAAAGGTTACATTCAGCCTGCTTTCAAGATTATGGTTGGATTTTTTACACTTTGCCATTATCTATTGACTATCTGTCTCTCTCCCCGCTCCCCTCCCCCTCTCCCTCTCCTCTCCCCCTCTCTTCTATGAAAGATGTGTCATTGACTTTGTAGCCCAATAACCCCATTCTAGTCTCAGAGACACTGAGCGGGTGATTGAGCTTGGAGTTCCCCATAGTGTAGCCAGTGGAACTAAATCTCCGAGTATGGTTTCCTCTTTATCCACAAACACTTTTCTCCCCCATGCCCACATTTTGGTTCAAAAGCACAAGACAAACAAGAAATGGAAAAGACTAAATATGTGAGAGTTTTAATTTTCCTCTGGGAAAAAGTAGACAACAATTTAGGGTTTTCTTCCAAGTAAACAAACTGTTTTCCATATGTCTCCAAGAGAAAACTGCTTCTCTGTTATTCTCCATGTTCCGCCGATAATTCCAGTGGGGAGATCCTGCCGGAAAATGTGTGTTTGACTCATAGAAGAGTCTCTACGCTCTAGTAATTGGGCTTGGGGAGCCAACTCCAACTCTGTGCCTGAGAGGGAGCCAGAGAATGTGGAGGAGCCAAGGTTTGCTTTTGGCGAGCTACAAGGGTTGCTAAGCGGGTCCCATTGAGGCCTGGCCTTGGGGGCTGAGGCAGCTGCTGCTCCTTATTCCCACTCACAGCACTTGCTCCTCTCCGAGGGACAGGAGTGGAGGATGTGCACTCTGCAGAAAGATGATCACAGCTAACTTGTGCAGTGTTACTTCCTGGATTTGGACTCTTGGGCATCCATAGCCTCACTCTTAACCCTTAGAGAGGGCCCAGACCATTCCTTCATAGCCTAGCTAAGACCTCAAAGGCTTTGGAACCTGGCTTTGTCATTTCCCTCCTTCACTGCCTCTAATGGTTGTTCCATTGCTTTCACAGTGAAGTCTATTTTCCTCAGATTTTCTCACAAGCTAAGCTCTTAGTAACCTGACCTGGTTATATTTTACCTCTCCCATTGCTCCTGCAATTCTACCTCCCCACCTACCCCGCTCTTTATCCTGCCACCTGCTCTCCTCCAGCATACGGGGATGTCCATAGCTCCCTGAAGGCACTGAGTCTCCCTCATCTGGAATGTTTTTATTGGATGCTAGGCATTATGAATGCTGTGATGTTGAGTTTGGATTATGGTGCTTCCATTTTGAATGTTGACTATTACTTTAGCAAACATTTGATTTATTAATTGTTTGGATTTGTTTGTAAACTGTGCATGGAACAACATGCCCATGCTCCACTTGGCTGACTCCTACTTATGCTTCAAATCCAAGAACAAGGCTACTTCATGGAGAAAGCTTTCCTTCCAGGCTGGGTTTGGCATCCTCCTCTTTACTGCCTTAGCTCGCTGTGCTGACTGACTGCATCACATTTATTCACACAGGAGTATTTGTGAGTAAGTCCTGGGAAAGTAGCAGATGGAAAAAGAAGTGAACTAAAGACTACCTTATCCCCTCCTATCCCAACTTCCTCCAAATCTCTCTGTGTCTCCACTGGATAGCCAGCTCCTTAAGAGCTCAGAGTGGCACCAGGTGTGGTGGCACACACCAATAATACCAGGAATCTGGAAGGCTGAGGCAGGAGGGTCTCAAGTTTGAGACAAGCCTATGCAACTTAGCAACTTAGTGAGGTCCTGCCTCAAAATTTTAAAAAAATGCTGTGTGTAGTGGGGAGGATGGGGGTGTAGCTCAGTGTAAAGGCATCCAGATCAATCCCCAGTACTTAAATGAAGTACTGTATTAATCTCCTCTTTACTCTAAATGCCCAACGTAAGACCCAGCAGACAGGCATTCAGTGAGAGTTTGCAGTAGGAGCCATAACTGTTTTCCATTGCATTCCTGGTCCTATTTTCAACGATGTCAGGACCTGAAATTTCACATTTCTTTCCAGGAGGGGTCAACTGTTGAATGAAAGTGGTAAGACAAAAACCCTGGCTCATTCGGCAGTCTCCCCTAATCTGCCACGTATCTTTCATTATCGAAGCAATGCTGTAGGGATCTTAACACATGTCCTCAAATCCTTTGATGTTAGGCCCTCAAAAAAATGTCTAGTTCTCCTCCTTTTGAGCACGAATGGATCTTATGATCTGGCTCCAAGAGAGTAGGATGCTGCGGAACCGGTGACGGATTAATTGGGGAGCAAGGTTACGGAAGATAAAGATTCTGCAGTTCCCAGCTCAACTTTCCATCTTGCTGAGCGGGAAGGCCATCCCACCAGCTCCAGAGAGACTTGCAGGGGCAAAACCAGGCTTCCTGCTAGAGATCCACGCGTGACTGTCTAGGACACAGCTCCATTTGCCCCAGATGCCTGCAGCCCCAACCAAAACCTTGGCTTCTGACTCCAAAGAGAGCCCTAGCCGCAGCCACCCAGCTGAGCTGGTCCCGGACTCCAGGGCCACAGAAATCTACAGAGAGTAAATATTTGTTTAAACTACTAAGTTTTGAAGGTAATTTATAATACCACAGTAGATAATCATTATAATTTGTCTGTGCACTTGGATTTATGGAGGGAAAGAAGGGAGCAAGCATTCCAAAGATGAAAGAGGGCTTGTCTCAATAATCAGAAAGGTAGTGCTAACGACTGGGTGTTTATGCCCCGAAATGCACAAATTTAAATCTAATCCGCACTGTGTTGGTGTTAGGCGGTGGAGACTGGAAAGGGATTAGTCAGGGTTAGATGTTAGGTCATTAGGTGGAGCCCTCGAGAATGGAGTTAGTGTCCTTATAAAAGGAACCACTGGGAGCTCCTTAGCCTTCTTCCTGCCATGTGAAGATACAAGAAGACGTGGGCATCTGCAGCCTAAAAGAGAGCTCTCATCAATCTGACCACACTGGCACCCTTATCTTGGACTTGCCGCCTTCTAAACCGTGAGACAGAAATTTCTCTTGTTCATAAGCCAACCAGTCTATGGCACTTTGTTACAGCAGCATAAACTAAGATGGGTAGTTACTTTTATTTATTTTTTTAACCTGATAGGAGACTCAGCCTATTTTGGGATCCTGCCTTTCCAGCCTTCTCTATAACCTTCCTGTGGCCCCAAATGAGTTTTGGACAGAAGTGGCATGCAGTTGATCCTTCACGTTTCTTGAAAACAATCTGTATGCTTAACTGTTCTGAAGAGCCTTGCATATATGAACCCATGTAACCCTCACACTACACTGCAAGATACTGTTATTGCTCCTGCTTTATAAATAAAGAATCGGAGGCACTGAGCAGTTAAGTAACTTGCCGGGTATATTTTTCATACTTGAAAAAAGGGCCTTCACATAAACAAAGGTTTATTATAGGACATAATTTTAACAGATCCTTTAATATTATTTTTTTTCAATGCACAACACAAACCAGCAAGGAATAGATCAAAACCTCCTCTTTGTGAGGTAACAGAAACGAGCTCCAGGGAGGTGAAATGGTCAAAGGTGAAATTCCTGTGCTGTGATCACACAGGAAGTGGCAGGGCAGGTTCACAGTCTAGTTCTGCTGCCACCAAGCTCTTCTTTCCACAGCGTTCAGCTCCCTGCCTATTCCCACCACTCTTTCCCTGCTCTAGGCTTCAGATCTGTGTTTGGCAAATTCAGAAAAATCACCCAGGTGCTGGACAGCTGCCTAACTGAAGAATGAGGCAACAGCCCTGAATTCACACATCCCCAGGCACCTCTCGGCAGCAGTTACCCACACCCAGCCCTGTGTCACTGCACTTTCCTGGCAGACGTGGGGGAGAGAGTGAGTGAAGCACAGAAAAAGGGCAGGATAAATGGGATCTAGTAAAACCCAGCCTATTTGGCTTGGAGGCAGGAGCTCAGTAAATTCAGAAGCACCTGTGTCTGTGACATTCCTGAGGCCAAAGCTGCCTCTGGGCTTGGCTCTGCTTCCTGGGATGCAGCAGGAATTCAGATGCAGCAAGATGGAAGAAACATCTCTCCTGGCTGGCGAGAGAGGAAAGACGCCTAGAAAAGTTGTGCAAGCCCAGCCTCAAGACAAATTCAGAAATGAGCGCTTTGGCTGTGAGCCTACCATCCTGCCTGACTCACTGGTGTGGGTGGAGACCTGCTTCCCTGCTCCCACAACCTGCATTCTCACATCCACCCCAATTATCCCCTTCCACGCTCTGCCTTCCTCTTCCTCAGTGTCTGAGGTACACCTTGTTTTAATGTTTTAATGTAGAAGGCACTATAACTTCCCTGTAGCTAGGAACTGTTAGCTCTTCTTGCATTTCTCCAAAGAAATGGTTTGGGATCTCTCTCTCTCTCTCTCTCTCTCTCTCTCTCTCTCTCTCTCTGGACATGAATGACTGAGCCTTGCTGTAATTCAAGGGGAAAAAGAGAGTTGTGTCGTTCAGACCTTGAGGGTATAAGGGTCACCCAGAGAGTAAGGAATACAGGCAAGTTTTACACCAGTAATTCCAATTCACTGGGTGCCCCCAAAGATTTGCATTTATAAGCCAGCTGCTGCACACTTAAAGAAGCATACATGCATATACTTCCTAGCTTTTTTTGTTGAGAGGGCCTGGAAACAATGATACCCTGCTGGCAATAAGTACACTTAGGGCCAAGACATTGTTTTCTAACATCACCCAATAATAATAACTGGGATCCTTAGAAAAACAGTTGATTTCAAGGCATGGACAAGAAAAATACAAGATGAATCTGGAGCATCTTGTGGGACTAGAAAATAAGGAAGTACCCAGAGAAGGACAGATGTTGTTCATAGGAATCAACCTGAAAGGGTACGCAATGGTTAAATCTGGAACAATCTGGGCAACAAAAATAGGAAAGAAGTATATTATGAACTGTAGAATAAAATAAATGTATTCATGAGTTGATATTGCTATAATTGAAGAAATAAATGAGGCAAAAGAACAGCACTTTATCACAGCAGAATTCCAATTAATACATGTGGGAAGAGTTATAGACATAGATAATCATCATTTGGCAAACAACAGAGTAATAATTTTTGTAGGCAAGAATCAATAAAGGATGCTCAAATTAGGGATAAAAGTATAATGAGAAATAGGATATTTGTAGGGTCTCAAAGAATCTCCCTACAGGATACTTATTAGTTACAAAGGAAAAATAGAACTTTACAGTGGAGAAATTCTAGCACACACCACCTTAATCAAAGGATCAAAGTTAACCTAACCAGTAATAATACTGATATTACATACATTATATGACATGCAGAGAAGACCAAAATATCACAGAAATAGTATTCTAGTCAAAACAGTAACAACAGCAACACAAACATAACCTCAATCAATCATAAAGAAAGCCTGACACTATCAAGTGTTGGCGAGGATATGGAGCAACTAGAATTCTCGTAGATTGCTGATGAGACTGCAAGATGGTAAAACCACTTTGAGAAAAATGGTTTGGCAACTACTTATGTATAAAGTTAAACATACCCTTGGTCATATCACCTAGCAATTCTGTGCCTAGGTATCTACCCAAGATGAATGAAAGCTTGTGTCCACACAAAAATTGCATACCCATTGCTATAGCAGCTTTATTTGTATTTGCCCAAACTGGAAACAATTTAAATATCCAAACACTAGTACATGAATGCACAAATTATGGTACATCTGTATAGTAGAAAACTACTTCTTAATAAAAAGAAGCTACTGATATAACAAAATGAATGAATTTCAAGTGAATTATTCTAAGTGAAAGAAGACAGAATCAAAAAGGTCTGTACTGTGTGATTCTGTTTATATGGCACTTCTAAACAAAAAGAAAACTAGAGTGATGAAAAACAGATAAGCAGTTTCCAGGAGGTGGGTTAGGGGAAGAGATTGACTACAAAGGGCCATGAAGAAAATTTTATGGGACAAGAGGACTGGTCCATATGTTGACTGTGGAAGTAGTTACATAACTGCAAATGTTTGTCAAAACTCAGAGCTATACATTAAAAAGAATGAACTGACTTTAAAAAAACCCAATAAACCAAAACTTCTAGAATGGTATTGATAATTATGAAAAAATATCAGAAACCTCTGACAGATATCTTATAAAATAAATGAATGATAAAACAATGATGATATGAATATATATTCATGTATTTATTTATGTATATCTTAATATATATATATTCATATTTATTCTTATCTATATATCAGTAAAAGACATACTGCCATTAATCTCCCTCAGAGTAACCCCCTCACTTGAGAAACATATTTATCCCATCATTCTTGCCACTTTCTGCAGCAGTTCTGGAAGTCCTCTTTCATGAGTGTCTTTATGAAGTTTGATCAAAAATGTAGTGACTGCTGCTGCCAAGCACCATCCAAAAGAAAGTCAGATTATCCACCTTACTCACCAGACCTGACAATTTGTGACTTCTGACTCTTCCCCAAAGTCAAAATGACCATGTTGGGAATGAAACGTAAGTGTTTTGAATCAAGTTTTTTGAGGGGAATTAATGACAATGTGTCTTTTGCTATAATACATTTCCCATTAAAATTTAAAATTAACCATATTTTCAATCACTCCTTGTAACTCTTCAAAAATGTCAAGGTCATAAAAGACAAAGACAGATTGAGGAAATGTCCTTGAATGAAAGAGACCTTGAATACGTGACAATTTGAAGTAATGTAGGAATTCTAGTTGGATTCTGAACTATAAAAAGACATTATTGTACAAATGTCAAGATAAGATTAAGGTCTGTAGATTAGTTAATATTGTGAATATATTAATTTTTGGGTTTCAATCATTGTACTGTGGTTCTATAATATGTTATTATTAGATCCATATGAAGGTTATGCAGAAAATCATATTATTTTTGTCAGTCTAAAGCTTTTGTAAGTCTAAAATTATTGCAAATTTCCTATTTATTAAAACATATTATGACAGTGTAAAAAGGCAATCTGCAGTGAGAGACAGTATTTGCAATACATGTATCCAACAAAAGCTCATTTCCATAATATGTAAAGAAGTTTTACAAATTAATAAAAAATATATATGTATGTGTATCACTCAAAAAAAAAGACAAAAACTGCTCAAGGCACTTCAGAAACAAGGATATCTGAATGTCAATAAACATAAAAAGTATGCAATTTCATTAGTCACCAGGATTATGCAAAACAAAACCACAATGAGATAGTGCTATATACTTCACAGAACTTCTATAATTAAAAGCCAATAATGCCAATACTGGCAAAGAATTGAATGAATACAGACTTTCATAAATTGTGACAATCTAAACAAGTAAACACATGTATAACATCCCCTGGCAAGTCTGCTTCTAGGTACATGTAATTAAGAAAAATGATGATGTACATTCTTCAAAAGACATGCCCAAAAGTATGATAAAAGAACTATTTGAATGGGAAAAAAGAAGAAGATGCAATATATATCATGTACAGGTACAAATTCCCTATGATGAATGTTATCATTATGTATATCTAAAATGTACCAATTAAAAAATAAATTTAAAAAAAGGCTATAGTCCCTAATGCACACAAACAAAATGGCTATCAACTTATACTGTGGTGAACTCATCCAACTGAATAGGATACAGCAGTAAAAATGAAACTTCCACCATTTGTGACTACACTATTGAACATACAAACATAGCAATGAGGCAGAATTCATCTTGATGACAGAAACCAGGATAATGATTACTTTGAAGAGGCAGGTGGTGGGGATAGGGAAGGGGGATGAGGGGACAATAATGATGTAGGTGTCTTCGCTTTCTGAAAAGTGCATTGAGCTGTAAACAGTGGTGCCTCGGTTCACAAACTTAATTCTTTCCATGATTCTGGCTGTAACCAGAATTGTGGAACAAATTAAGTTCATGAACCACCGTACCACTGTACATCTCCACATATGTTACATCTTTATGTTAGACTTATTAAAATGTTTAATTTTTAAATCTTGAAATCTGAAAAATAAACAAATATTTTTCATGAAAATATCAGAAAGTCCCTTTGTTTTGAAGAAAATAGAATTGTTCTGCATAAAACACTTCTCTGTGTGGATGAATAGAAGCAGGTAGGACAGTCCTTTTAAAATGTAGGCATAGTGTAAAATCTAAGGTTCTATATACTGAAACAGTTGGAACAACATAAGCAAATATCAAAAGTAAGCAGACAGAAAGTTAGAGGAAAAAAATCAAACATACATCAGGAGATCCAAAAGTAAACCCCCCAAAAAATAGCTTCTAAGAAATTAAATTGGAGGAATACAAATACATGTTTATAAGATAATCAAAACCCCAGGCCTGTGGTGACTTCAAGAATGTGCCTTCTCAGATTGAAACCCACAGGTTACTTTGAGGGGCAAAAATAAAGAACAAAAAAGATACACTACATAATGAAAGGGCATCTGAATGAATAGAAGATAATTCCCTTGGACACGAAATGCAATCAAGTCAAGACCCATATTTTATCTCTGCTGGAGGCAGTCTTATTTGTTAGTAAAGAGCTGGGATAATCAACCATTGTTCTCCCTGCCAAGACTGTCAAAACAAATACAAGCTTCTTTGCTTGGTGCTAAAAATGTCTGAGCCTTTGGAGAACAGCTGGGCAGAAAGCAATCTTGTTCAATTTCAGCACATTTTCCCCCAAGTATTAGCCTGTCCGAATGCAGCCCACATCAAAGCATCCCTGGCCCCCACTGCGGGGACAGATCTGTCACGAGAACACATCCTATCAAAGGCCAGCAAGCAGAACGCACAATGAAACCACTTTAAACTTGTCCAGCTCCCTGTCTAAAGGAGCAAGGACTTTGAAGCATGAAAAAGAAGCTACTCTGAACAGATAATTCCTTTGAGGTGCTTTTTATAAATATAAAAAAAATAATGTCGCTGTGCTTGCCAAATGCTGGGTATTGATAAGGTTCTGGGAGTGTTAGAAATGATTTATGATCTGATGGGTAGGAGTATCACTGTTGCCTAAGGGAGATCTCCTCAGTGTTTGCAAGCCTATTCTTTGCTATTAAGTCAGCTCTCATTAAAGTATGTCTTATCTGTGGCTTCATGATTTGTATTAATTAGTGAGTGTGTCAGGATGTTTGGAGATGCAAGTAGCTAAAACTTTAAAAATCCGCTCAATGCCTTCAACAGTAAGAACATTTCTGTTTATCAAATATGAGTCTTGGAGGTAATGCAATCCAAAGTAGATCAATCTAGTGGCTCAAATGATATTGTCCAGGACTCTAGTTCTTTCCATCTTTCTCCCCCTCCACCCTCATACTAAGGACCTTTACGGTCATAAGATCTTGGCATCACAGCCAGGCATGGAGGTGTCTAGAAGAAGAGAAATTGTTCCTGTTAGTTTCTCATTATCAGTGAGGAAAAAAATTGCAGAAGACCTCTTGGTAGGTTCTTCATCTTACATTGACCTGAATTGTGTCACATGCCTATGGCTAAGCCAAGCACTAGAAAAGCAAATGGGATCACAAGGCAAGCATTAGACTAATTTACTTCTGAACATAAGCATTGGACCCTCTTTCTATGAGTGTCAACATGGAGGAATAAACAGCCAAATAAATGTGGAATACTGCCAGCTAAGAAGAAAGAATCGGCTGTTAGGTCAGCAATCATCTATGTCTGCTACAGTTGGGATGCCGGGTAAAGAAAGATTACATTAATTTTTTGGCTTAACCATGAAATATGAAATAAAAATATTTTAGATTGGGAACCTGGCTATTGAAAATTACTCTGAAATGTACTAATTTACTTTTTCCTTATTAGGCAAGACGGGACGATACCTGTAGGTGTCTGTGCCTAATGACACTCCATTCCCTCACCCATGGAGAACTCCTTTATTCCTTTGCACGGTCACAGAGGTAAATGGCCAACAGCCAGGTGTGTATATGAGGTCCCACCTCCATGGTCAAAGATGGTTAGAACCCAAGAGTTCAGTGATCTCTCACTTGACCAATCAGCTCCCCTTCTCTGGGAATTTGGGACAGGAGCAAGATCTGGATCCATCAGTCTCCTTCTTTGATTGGGCCTAGAATTGTGGGACAGCTGTTCACCTGCCCTTTGGGATGTAAAGAAAAAGCTGGTGTTTGGGAAAGTAGAAATGAAATATATACACAGAGAGAAGTAGAAATGAGTTTTGGCTTCATGGAACACCTTGAAATCTCCTCTCACCTACTCCATCTGGATCCAAACTAGCTTGAAGTACTTCGTGGTATGTGTAACAAAAGAGTCCTAACCGGGCGTATGAGAACACATAGTCCCTTTTCAGAGGAGACGGAAGATCTTGCAGAATGTCACGGTGCTCTTGAAAAACTTGCCATTCTCAATATTCAAAACTCTGTATAGAAAACCAGAAACAGTCACACTTATCATAAATTCACCTCAGATCTTGCTACAAAAGTTGGCTTTGTTAAATTTAAATTCTTACCATCAGTTCGGTTTCTAATGCTTTAAATCTCTTCCCTAAGGGGCCAGGGATTTAGTTCAGTGGTTCCACTGCCTGCCTCAAAAGCGCAAGGTCCCGAGTTCGATCCCCGGTACAAAAATAAATAAATAAATAAATAAATCTCTTCCCTAAAAGCCATTCAACAAGACACTTACCAGTACCAAGAACAAATGACTTTGTATTATGTGGGTGGCATGTGTTGTGTTGTGTCTGGGAGGGGCAGGGAAAGGGATTAATATATATTGAGTTCAAACTGTTTGCTTGTCATTTATTGTTTATTTTAATCCTTAACACACACTGAGTTGTGATCATTATAAAACCATTTTACCAGTGAGGAAGCTGAGTCTCAGGAAAGCATATTGATTTTTATTAAGGTCACATGGCTAGAAAGCTCTTGAGGAAGATTTTAAACCCAAGTTTGGTTCTACCAGGTCTGAAGAGAACCAAAGTTGATATTTTCACTTTTTATTGTTGGTACAAAGAGGGTAAAGCCTTGGTTGGATGTTCTACTAGGTAGATTCTGACATCCTGGTGAGTAGATTTGCATAATGCAGGATATTCTCTTCCTTGGGAGACAAAAATGGGGACAGAATGACTTCCTGGCATCAGATCTGTTAAGGGTATTCCTGCATTTTCTAAATTAAGCATTGCTACATCTGGTAGGAATCAGGGATAACAATCTTTAGCACTCTATTTATAAAGGTGGAAAGAAAAAAGAGCCAGAGTGACGTGAGGGCCCCAAGATCCCACGTTGGACCTAGAAACAGATTGTGACCATCTGGCTCTGCCTGCTCAGAAGGGAGCATTCTGAACCTGCTGATTTTTCTTGACTAATTAAAGGTGATTGGAGTTTTATAGTTTGTTTTTGTTTTTGTTTTTGTTTTCTCCATCTTTCACATACTGTCTGCCGGCTGCCAATTAACAAGAAGACTGGAGAAGAACTTGTGCTGGCTGGAATCAGCTGGGATGTGGACCTGTTACAGTGCGATGAAGGAGATTCAAGCAAAGCCATTTACCTAGATGTGGTTCATCACTAGCAAAACAATCGTGCACATGGTTAAATCAAACTTTCCAAGCTCCTCAAAATTGACCTTTTACATAAAGATGCCCATCTGGAATATACAGCAAGTTACAACCAAAATCTTCACCTTTTTCTTCAGCTGTTAACTCTTCTCTACCTATTGGATGCTTTTGTTTCATTTGAATTTTTTAAAACTCCTCACAGTTGAATTACTTTCCTTTATTGCAAAAAAGTTGCATACTTATTTTAATGCATTCCAACATTACAGACGTAAAATGCAGAAAGGGAGCATTTGGATTTGAATTTTAAATACTGTCAATGGCCCTTCCGGTAAAACTTTGCCAATGTTGAGAATATCTTAAGGAATGTAAACTACAGGAAAACTCCAATTTGTCAAAATGTCCAAGGAATGGGAGATTCCAGGTTCTCTCACAATCAGAAAAGGCTTTTTTATATCAAACCTTGGTGTTGGAAATCTTATTGAAAAGTAGGAGTTCTGTTTCCTGCCTCAAGAAACAAAGTTTACTCAAAACATAATTTAATGTTAGTCTGGTAGTTGAGGGTCAGAGTGGACCTTAGGCTAAATATTCTGGATCCAATTTCCATTGTCCAGAAAAAGCCAAACAAAGCCAAACAAAGCCAAACAGGAGACTGGGTAGAATTTGTACTCAACCCTAGGACATGTTTTTAAAGTTCCTTTAATCAGCCTTTTCCTTTTTGTATTTTGTTCCCTTCTTATTTAGAGAGAGGGAAAAAAAGTTTGCTAGCCTGGTGTTTTGCCTATACAAATCCCAATTAAATCAAGATTTTACCATATTTGAAATTTTTTTCACTCTGTTGTTATGAAAGATCTAACTGAGTCCTTGACCATCACTAGTTGGAAGCCATACTTCTTCATCCAGCCTCAGACTTGGAGGAGTCCCTCCCTTAACCACCCACCAGAGAAGAGATCGGTAGAATTTGCTCATTTCTTCCTACATTGTCACTGTCTAGTCCAGTGTTTCTCACCCTTTGCACTAATGATATTTGTGGTCAGATAATTTGTTGTAGGAGGCTGTTCTGTGTGTTGCAGAATTAGCAACATTTCTGCCCTCTACCCACTAGATGCCAGCAGTGCCAAATGAGTTTCCATACATTATCAAATGTCCCCTGAGGGGAAAAACTGCCCCTAGTTGAGCATCACTGATCTAGACACAGGCACAATTATTCCCCCCTCCTTCTTGTCAAGATTATGAATTTTTTTTTTTACTTTGGCAAGTAATTTCATAACATATTTCCTGTGCCATTTCACGGGAGAACAAAAATAATTCTCTGATGAAAGTAACATTTTGGGCTGGGGATTTAGCTCAGTGGTTTCGCTGCCTACTGCACAAGTGCAAGGACCTGAGTTCGATCCCCAGTAACAAAAAAAAAAAGAAAGTAACATTTTGACTAAGGCCTTGTTAAAACACAACCGCAGGTTCCACATTGTTTGGGAAAGGCAATAGATTTGTTCTCCGCGCCAATGCTGATCTTGATTTTAAATACTGAATTTTCATACTCTTCCAGATTTCCCTTGAGGTCATTGTCATTATGAGCATCAAGTCACTGTCCCAGCCACAGCCTCTTGTGTTGCACTGTAACCCTCAATTTCATTTTTGCGTCTGCCTCAGAAATATTTTCGCTACTGTTGCTGTTTCCTAATGCATAATAGATTTTTCACTCATTATTTTTTAAGCCCATTATTCCCTGTCTCCAGTGAGTTAAGTATAAATTTTATATTCTTGGAGAATATTTGGTATATTTACAAAATCTGTAAAATTGGTTAAATTGAAGTGGTAAGTTATAGATCCCAGATTTTAAGCCTACAGTAATTTTCCTGCACAGCAAGAAGTAATAGTTGAATTGTTTTAGATAAGCAGACTTTATGATTAGAAGAATGACCTATATAGGGTGATTATAAGATTTTAAATTATTTAATTATGTTATAGTTTGGATTTGGAATGTTTCCCAAAGGCAGCCTATGGCACTATTGGTTGGAGGTGGAGATTTGGAGAGGTTGGGCCTACTTGGAGGACATTAGGTCCTACTGGGAGGAAGTGTGCCCTTGAAGAAGGCTGCAAGACTGCAGATTCCTTCTTTCCCTTTCCCTTCCAGGCTGCAATGAAATAGAATGGATGTTCTTCTCCACAGACTTCTTGCCGTGATATACTGCTTTGTACAAGCCCAAAACAACCAGATCGACCTACCATGGACTGAAACCTTAAAAACCGTAAGCCAGAATACAACCTTTCCCTTTCTAAGCTGATTCTATCAAGTATTTGTTAGTAAAGCTGACTTACATAAATTCATAGTTTATATGTTATTTATTTTGTACCATGTGTATGCACATTCATAATTTTCCAGGCCCATCAGATTGTGTGTGTGTTATTTTTATTTATATTGCAAAAAATAGAACACAAAACTACAGATGCTCTCTGCCTATATAAAAAATTTCCACCTGGGGATATAGCTCATTAAAATGTTTGCCTAGCATGTCCAAGACCCTGGGTCTGATCCCCAATACACACACACACATTCTCTCTCTCTTTCTCTCTCTCTCTCTCTCTCTCTCCCTTCCATGTACATAGACAAAGCCTAGAATTTAAAAATTAATATAGGATTAAAAATTATCAAGGTGTGTTACATATACTTATTCCCCAAAACAAACATCATTATTCTTTCTTTTTTTTTTTTTGGTACAGGGGATCAAATTCGGGTCCTTGAGCTTGTGCAGCAGGTGGCAAAATCACTGAGCTAAATCCCCGGCCAAAACATCATTATTCTTTACTGCAAATATATACAATAAAAGATTTTTTTAAGTACAGATATTGATTATAACAGATCCTTTTCCCTATTCAAAATTTTCTGTAGATCGTTGTTTATATAAATTTAAATAGTACATATTTTTTTCTGATCTGAAAAGTAACATGGTCACAGGCATTCGCTGTAATACAAAAAAGTGAAGGGTGGGGATTTAGCTCAGTGGCACCACTCCTGCTTCGCGTGTACAAGGTCCTGAGTTCGATCCCCCCGGTACCAGAAAAAAAACAAAACAAACAAAATGTGAAATAATTTTTTAAAAGTCACCTGTGATGGCCGGGGATTTAACTCAGTGGTTCCGCTGCCTGCCTTGCAAGCACAAGGTCCTGAGTTTGGTCCCCGATACCAAAAAAAAAAAAAAAAAAAGTCACCTGTGACATCACCACCCAGAGATAATCACTATTAACAGTTTAGAAATGCTTTCCTCCAGTCTTTTTTCCTTTTACAAAACTTAGTACATTCTAAATAACCGGTTTTTTATCCTGTGGGGATTTTTAAAAATCATAGTAAATATGAATATAAATATATTGTCATTTATTGATATCTGAGAGGGATTGGTTCCAAGATCTACCCAGGATACCAAAATATGCAGATACCAAAGTCTCTTGTATAAAATGTCATGGTACTTACATATAACCTATGCATATTTTCCCATATACTTGAAATCATGTGCAGATGATTTATAATACTTAATGCAATGTAAATGCATGTGAATAGTGTTATACTGTAGTATTTAGGGAATAATGATAAGAAAAAAGTCCATATATATACAGTGAGGATGTGGCTCTCACAGGCCTGAATACATCTCTGCTGTGAGATTGGCCAAATCTTTGGATGTGGAAGCTGTGGAGGAGGGGAGCCAACTGTAACTCATGTATTTAAACTGCCCCGCACTCCAGGACTTTTGGGGATTTTCAGTTCTTCCTTGTTGCATATTCAATGCTCTATACATAAATCTTTGCCTACATATCTGAGCAGCACTTGCAGCTAAAACTTGAGACAGCAAATAGAAGGTCAAAGGGTATGAATTCCCAAGTCTCAATACACATCTCCAAATTACCTCCTGAAGGTTGTTCCTATTTTCAGTCATTCTTTATTGGCAGTTCTCTTGAAGGGCTTCTATCTTGTTCTGTCAGCCTTCAAGCCTGTGGGGACATTTCCCATGGGACATTCTTCAGAT
Source organism: Heterocephalus glaber (assembly GCF_000247695.1). The sequence goes on along the minus strand of NW_004624767.1, from coordinate 11,289,097 downwards.
ATGTCAGTGTAATAAGATCCATCACAAAATATCTGTCAACAGCCTCCCTGGACCCATCTCAGACCATCTGTCCGTGGCAACTCTAATATATTTTGGAAAGATGCTCATGCAGTTGCCAAAAAACAAGTTTGCAATTGAATCAGGTTTTCTAATCACTTAGATTGTGGAATTGAACTGTGTTAATGACATGTGACAATCTTAGTACAATATCTAGAGATTCCATGTAGAGATTCCAATTGGAAATTGAAGAGCAGGCTGCACAAGAGGTGGAAGGTAGATTGCCTTTCATGAGACTTCTGTAGAGCTTACACCATCCCAGCCATGGCACAAAGTTGGCAACAAGAATTAACTGTGAGCCTTAGTTCCAGGCAAAATTGGAGAGAGAAAAAACACTACTTAGGTGCAGAGCTGGATTACTTAGAAAGGTAGAATGATAGTGTGACCATCACACTGACGACTGGTGCCTTGCAGTGGGTCTGAATTCCATGCCACCAAAAGATCTTTGACCAAGAACAAGTAAGCATAGTAATTCATGTACTTCCAGGAAATGGAAGGGACCAATCTTCTTTTATTATATGAAAATGTCTTGGAAATTTAAAAGCAATATACCTAGGAGTTTATTATGGATTTCATTATATTTTTATGGGTTCTGAACTATTAGATCCAGAATTGAAAATACCTGGGATCTACTCCATTTTATTTTGCATGCACAAAATTGTAAGTGACAGTAACTGCAAGGTTTTATTCCCTTTCTAGACCCTCCCTGGCTACTTGACTCCAATAAAGAATCAAGGAGCCTAAATTGGCCTTTAACTCTCAAAAGGCTGGTGTATATCCCAATTGTTCAAATGGCTGGAGTTGTCTCTGCCCTCAAATGGATAAAATGGTCATAGGTTCTCTTTTTTCTTTCCCATTGAGTAATTGAGTCACTTTCTGAAGTGTCACAGACAGCATGATGTCCTCAGGTATCCATAGTCTTCCTTAGCTCGCTGAACCACATGATTTTCTTGGAATCTTGCTAAATGACAAATAATCAAAGCTAGGGCAGACAGAGGACACATAACAGACAGAAGCCCAGGGCCCCCCACCTTCTAGTGGGGCTGACTAGAAGGGCAGGCCTGATCCAAGCTGTTTCTTGCTATGAATAGCTTTAACAAGAATGGATTGCTTTTAACTCAAAGCACCTCAAGTGTATCTCCTGTGCGTGGCCTTTTGGGTGTGATAATATTGACCTGAATTCTTTGTCATTACACTGCTGCTCAGTCACCCAAACGGCATCCTCCTGGAGTGGAGACCAGAGACTGTTATTTCACCTGCATGTGTTCCATGGCCTTATTTCCAAGCTGAGTGTACAAAGAGAAAAGGGGAAAAGTAGAAGAAACACTAACATTCTCAAATCATTTTTACCTATTCTGTTATATGTACTTCTTCCTGCAAGCCAGAAATTTTTCTCTCTTCCAAGAAGAGAAAACTGAGGCCCATAGAGGAAATGACAAAGTCAAGATGTGAATTTCAATTCAGGTTTCTGTTCTCTCCATCATAGCATAGCAGGAATGTCAGGCAAATTCTTTCTGAATTGATTTTCTGAGGTGACTTTGTGTCTAGAGATGCACAATCTCCCATCTCTGTCTCCAAATTGCTGTTGATCTGTTGGCGAAAAGGAAATGGGAAGGAGGTGAATCAGACAGAGACCTAAATACAGTGTGATGCAAGAGATTTTATCACTTAGTGGAAATTTTACCATTGTTAGGTATATTGCTTATAAATTTGTGCAATTATTGTGTGTCAATTCTATCTGAACGAACTCAGCCAACCCTATATCAATATAAATAATTTATGTCTTCTTAAAGGTTTTGTTTAATCCTAAATTCCTAGAGGTAGGAGCCCTCCCCTGTCAGATCAGCAGTGGCATTAGATTCTCATAGGACCAGGACCCCTGCTGTGACCTGAACATGTGAGGAATCTAGGTTGTGCTTTTTATGAAAATCTATACTTTGGGGTCATTATGTACTGATAAATAAACTTTTATTGAGTTAGGCTGCTGGAATTTGGAGATGACTTGCTATTGTGGCTACCATTATCCTAACTAAATGTTCATGTGTTTAAGTCTTTGTGTGCACCCGATGACACTATTTGGAGGTGGTAGAGCCTTCAGGAGGCAGGACACAGTAGAAGGAAGTTAAGTCATTGAGGGTGTGCTCTGGAAGGGGATGTTGGGTCCAGGATTGCTTCTCCCTCTCTCTGCTTCCCTGGTGGAGGTGAATAGCTTCCTCCACCATGCACTCTTCACCATGATGTTCTGCCTCACTTAGGCCCAAAGAAAACAGGGCCAAGTGACCATGGACTGAAACCTCTGAAACTGTGAGTCAAAATAAATCTTTTCTCCTTTTTTTTTTTCAATATGGTGGACTGAAACTAGTGCCTTCACACTGATCTACATCTCCAGTCTTTTTATTTTTTTATTTTTACTTTGAGACAGAGTCTCACTAAGTTGCCCAACCTGAGCTGGAACTTGCCATCCTCTTGCTTCAGCCTCCCAGTATGCTAGGGCCAAGCTTCTCTTCTCCTTTTGAGTTGTGTCAAGAATTTTGTCACAACAATGGAAAGCTGACTGTCACATTTCTCCTTTAACCTGCTGCCTTGTTCTGCTCTGAGAGTCTTGATCTAATTGGTTTGATTCCAAGACATGCATGGGTTCACGGTTTCTGTAGGTGGAAGTTTCAACAGATAGAAGATAAATTGCACATCTAAAGTAGGTCTTCTCTTTTTCTCTCATCTTCTTTGATGGCCAGAATGGCAGGCAGCCCTAGATCCCTCATTTCCCTTCTCCCTACCCTTGACTTTCTCTCTCCCTGGACACATATTCAGTTTTCCACCATGAAGCTGGCTCAGGGTTCTTAACACCGCTGGAATGGATTTGGGCAGCCATCACTTCGCAAATATTCTAGTCAGAGGTGATAAATGTCCCCTTTTCCCTGATAGAAGTTAAAAATCACAAATTAAAACCAACTCAAACCAAATAACAATAAAAGAATCTGATCCAATGCATATCAATCCGTGCTAAAGGACATGAAGCTAGAAAGCCAAACTGATGAGACCTGAGAGTAGGATTTGAGCAGTGAGAGGAAAGAATCACAAGGTCCACTCACACTTGAACTTGCACTATGGTTTTGCACCAACACTCTCTTTTGCTCCTATGAGGTGGTTGCTAAAAGATGGGCTTAGTGGGCCAAAGCCACAATTCAGATCTTTCTGAATGCCCAGCCAGATGAGTTCATATACCATCCCTCAGCTGAAAAGTTATTGAAATTGAGATGATATAATATGCCTTCAAAAGACATGATGACCAAAACCAGATATGACTGACTTTATTAAGGAATCCACCTGTGTCTGTGTTCACTTTAAGATGAAGCCAGTCATGGCTTGAATAATAAATTGGACAGATTCACCTCCTCTTCAATAAAAATGTCAGTTTTAGATGGAAGAGAATGGAAAAGCTAATGGTTCTAAAAGCATACGTTGCAATTCTGCCTTTTCCTGGTAAATGCAAAGGGACAAATAGCCTCAGGTAAGTGCAGCTTCCTCCCAACTTTCCCTAGGGAAAGATAACTCTTTCCCTTGCAGGAAAGAGAAAACCTAGCTCAAGACAGTGCTCTAAGAAATTTTATTGAATAACAAAATTGAGTGTTTGGAAGAAGGACTTGCTTCAGACATTGATTGATTCAGAAGCTCAAACACTGTTTTCCAAGATCCAGTGTTTCTCTTGTCCTCTTTCTGGCTTGATTGTGTTCTCCGACCAGTGATCCCTGTTGACAGCAAGATGGCTGTAGTTGTTCCAGCCTCACACCTCTCAGATCCATCAAGAATACCCTGAGTCTTCTTGCCAGGAAGTTTCATTGCTCCCTGATTGGCTCTCATTGTTGCATAATTATCAGTAAGCCAATCATTAGAGGCCAAAGAAATGCAGTGTCCTGTTGGTTTGGGTCTAAATCACATGCTCTGCTCTTGAGCCTGGAGTATAGGAGTATGGGAATAAAACTCAGGCCCAGAGATTTCCCAAGAGTGGGGACTGTATTACCCAGTCTGGATGTCATTATTTCCCCAGGCAGAGCAGCCCACTCACACAGGAACTGGGTCCCAAGTGTTGAACAGTACTCTCTTTTGGTGGAAGACTCATCCAGCAGTTGCTTCCTTCCCTGTTTGCCCTGGTATGCTTCTCTATGGGCATGCACATAGATCCTTTTATGCTGCCCCATAGAAACCAGAGATGGAATGAATCAAAAGTGGTGGTGAGAGGAACCATTGTTCTCTCTTGTGAAATAATCAAACCCTTGTTAATCTATTGCCGCCTTATGTTCCTCCCTCCCAGAGAGATTCCCATTGGAGGGAGACTGTAAACAGGAAACTTGAAACCCTCAGTCCTCCTTTGTAGTGCACATTGTTTGTGGGCAGCTACAGGCTATTTGCTATCACAGAGCTTGTGCCTGGGGTCGGATCCTAGTGGGGAGATGAGTAATATGCATTTCAAAGATGAGCAACCACAGGAGAAAATATATTTCTTCAAACGGACAGCAGGAATAAGCCTCAGAGGTAAGCAAAGAGCCATTTTTAAATAGGCGACAGATCTGTAAGACTGGAAAACCAACAGTTTTACTGTGCTTCTGATCAGTACGACCACACACTGTGGCCATAGGAAAGCAAAGTCCTTACTTCCTATAGTCTTGCTGAGGCTGGACTATTGTTACTGACAATACTGAAGGTTTAGGATATTAGAAGTAAGTTGCAAGCTAAGGCACACTTCTTAACTGGCCCCAGATGTGGCTGGTGCCCACATTCAAGTATTCCTTTTTACAAAGACAGTGCTATAACCCAGAAGAAAGCTCCCCTGCTGCCATCCCAGGCTCCTAGGACAGAGAAGCTCAGCCGGTCCCAGCACCCAGAAGGAAGCTCCCCCACTGCCATCCCAAGCTCCTAGGGCAGAGAAGCTCAGCTGGTCCCAGCACCCGGAAGGAAGCTCCCCCACTGCCATCCCAAGCTCCTAGGGCACAGAAGGTGAACCGCGTGGGCACCAGAAGCACCCCCGCCATGGAAATGAGAAGACATATAAACAAGCCTCAAAAACAGACTTCCAGATCACCTCCAGCAACCCCA
>NW_004624767.1:11248192-11281226 GCF_000247695.1 Heterocephalus glaber | reverse complement strand
TAGATCTTAATATTGTAATTTAAAAAATGTATAACTGATATTGTGTAACAGGAAGAAAAGGTCTAAAAGAGCAGGGGAATTGGGAGGGGTAGGGGAAGGGAAAAAAGGGAAAGAAAAAAAATACGAGAAGAGGAAAAAAAATGGAAACAAGGTCTTTGCAAATAGGGAAGGGTGGAGGGGGTGAAGGCAGGGCAAGGGACGGGGAAAAAAATAAGAACCAAGAGACTCATGTAGTGGTACAAGATCCCAATGATGAATGAAACTGTATTGTATACCTAAAATGTACCAATAAAGTTAATGAGGAAAAAGAAAAAAAGACAGTCCTATATAAGGTTTAAGAACAAAGATCCGGACTGCCTGAGTGCAAACTCCAGCTCTGACATTCATTAGCTGTAGAACTTTGGAGGAAGTCACTGAGCATTTTCTGTCCTTTACCTCATCCATAACATGGGGATAATAGGAGTACCTGCCTCATGGAGTCACTGTGAACATTATACAGTGTAAGTTACTCCATATAAAGTGCTTAGAACAATACTCATGCATAGGAAGTGCTTGTATGTGTTAGCTTTCCCTACAGAACGATTCCTCGTCCCAGAACAGATTCCATGGGGTAGGCAAGGGCTGAGTCCAATACCGAGGTGTTTCCTTACTAAATCTGTATTTCTTTAGGGATCTAGACCATTCATGCATCCCTCATCTCAGCCTAGGGCCTTATCTGGATCTGCCTGTTATTAGGATGATAAAAACCTGGATTGTCCCCGAGTTCTTCCTGCAGGAGGATGGTCTCAACCCTCAACTGCACGAGATTCTTCACAGTTGGACACAATAGTCAGCCATCAGTGTAGTGCAGGTCTCCAAATCTGGGTTATACTCATTCCTCCATCAGAGTGTAAACTTTGTGCACCTGGGGATTTTAGGGTTTTTGTTCACCACTGTATCTCTGTCTAGATTTGGGTAAGTGTTGGATTTGTTTGAGTGAATAAATAGATAAATAGATAAAATTAGCTTTAACTTAAACTGCACATAGTACATCAGCCTCTCAGTTCAGGTTACATTTTGCTCAGTTCCAGTTCCTCAGTGATGATTGGCGTGTGCTGAAGCTCAGACCCATGTGTCCTTCCTGCAGCCTTCTTGAGTCTCCACTCCGAAACTCCTGGAAGCTGGCCACCCCTCACCTCCACCCACGTCTACAACAGTATAGTCTAAATCCATTTAGGAAAAAAACAAAAAACAGTGTTTTCTTCAAATAAAAAATAAAATAAAGCAATATCTTTGAGAAACAGGCACTTTGCCAAATGAAATATTTCTTACTGCATGAAGGACTTTGAAATGACAAACAAATTACTTACGTTCAATGAAAATCTAGGTGTCATCTTGGGTACCTTTCCAGCTTATTTGATTCTGTGAGGTCTCTACCTTTTTCATGTACTTGAGCTATTTTGCAACTTTGGAAATGGTAGCTAACTGATAATAGCCCAAGACAAATGATTCTTTTTGGTCGACACATATATTCTGTTTGTACCATTGGTTAACAAACTAATTGAAGAAGTGATTGTAACATGATCATATTATCTGGTATTTTCTGCAGTCAGGAGTCCAGGCGTACACTGTAAGTGGGTCTTCTCAGAGTCTCAGCGGGTGAGTTCGCAGTGTTGGCCCACACTGCTGTCTCCCCTGGAACTGGGAACTCTTTCAAGTTCAATGGTGGCTGCCTTCAGCTGGCGATTGCTAGACTGAGGTCCCTGCTTTCTTGTTGCTGTCACTGTGCACTTTCCCAGCCTCTGAAAGCTGCCTGCTGTCCCCTACATGTGGCTCTCTCCACACCTGACAGTTTGCTTCTCAAAGACCAGCCGAAGCTTTCCTACTTCAAATCTCTTCCTTTTAAGCATTTGCTTGATTAGGTCAGACCCACTCAGGATAATCTTCTTTTTGATTAATTTGTCTCCAAGATCTAATTATGCCTGCAAAATCCCTTCACCTCTGTCATCTAATGTCACCTAATCATGACAGTGAGATCCATGATATCCATGGTTGTGCCCGTACTCAACAGGAGGAATTCTACAGGGCTTGCACAGTGGAGGTAGAAATGTCAGAATTCTCCCTCCAAAATATGCACGTCTATTTTGAAAATTACCCCTCACTATCCTCCTTCAAACACATTTTGAATCTACTCAAGGAAATTTATATCAGTATTCTTGGTTACCTACATGTGTATGTATCTGCTCTTTGAATTCACCCATGAACCCATTGTAACATCTTACTAGTTCTCTCAATAAGTAATATTAGAGTTAAATAAAATCTTTGACAGGTGCTTATTTTATATTTGTATGAGTTATAATTTCACTTTCTAAAATATTGTCATTTGATGTTGATTTTATATGAATATGTTTCATAATTTTTCTTATAAACAATAGATGTTTGCTTATTTTTACATGCACAATGAAAGAGGTCTTTCCTTTTTCCATAAATTACCCCAAAGAAGAATTCAACTTCTAGCTTTTCAGATCTAATATTTGCTGCCTTGAGAGGGTAATGTTTCTGGCTATCAATGATATCTGCTTCCGCAGCTTCATCCTGATACCCAGTAGAGAGCTACCATTGCCTTAGCACCAGAGAAGAGCAAGCAATAGCTCCACCTCACCACTCCTAGGTTAATGCTCTTTGTCATGAGCAGAACTTATCAAAAGGTCCTGCTGTCATTTTCTCTTGGAATACTGGAATTTCAGGATTTTGCTCCTGGGATTTTCCCTTCTCTGTATTCAAAATAATGAGCTTTTCTGATCACTAACAATACCTTTGTGGAAATAAATGTCAGTGAATTTAGGTATTATCTATCTGTGCCTAACACTTTGGCTGATACGTAGTAGCTCTTCAGTGAGCAATAACCCTTTATCTCCTTTCCAACCTTACTGGGGAGAGAGAAGCAGGAAGGCCCCCTGCCTCTAGCCTGGAATCCAGCTTTGGAAGCCAGGGCCAGGCCTTCACAGTGAGTATAGGTCACTTTCCTAAGCAAAGCAAAAATCTTGCTCCAGCTAGAAAAGTAAATGAAAGCTTAATACCAGTTAAATAATACATAATAGTGAGATCATCATCCTGTCTTCCCCGTTGGCTAAGTTTGTAATGTGTAAATGCTTATGAAGAATACAGAATCAAGCAACATAAATTACTGTAAAGGGGAAGGAATGGTTCTGATCAGTCGGCCTGGCAGAACACAAGGCCACAGGAATTGTAGGTTGCTTCCCCTTTTCCAGTCAGGAGCCAGAATGACATACTGGATAACCGTTACAAAATGCTTTTCTGGTCTAAGTTGAAAAGGCATCCTTGGGCTGGGGATTTAGCTCAGTGGTTCAGGTGCCTGCCTCAAAAGCACAAGGTCCTGAGTTTGATCCCCGGTACAAAAAAAAAAAAAAAAAAAAGGCATCCTTCAACTCTTCACAGCTTGTCTCTCTGCCTCAGCTCATCCTCACCCCTGTGCTACCCCACTGTTAGATTTTCTTGCTCTCTGCCTCCAAAAGCAAGGGCTGCACTGTCATAGTTTTGCCTCCCAAGCCATGGCAAATATTGAGCATGTTTCATTAGCATGTGTTCTAGAGAATCAGAAAACCCCTGTGAATGCCTTTATCCAATTTTCATAATGAGATGGTAAGGGTGAAACAACAAACTATTTAGAAAAGGCATGAAAGAGGGGCCTGAAGATGAGAAAAGGAGGTATGGTTTTCTGGAAAACTCAAAAGGACAATCAAGTGTGGGCAGTGAAAATCTGGGTGAAATTGCTTCCGAATCCACTGTCACACTTATGTGGTCAACTAGCCATATTGATTATTTTTATATAATTTATTTGTCAGAATTTCTGCTAATGGACACTCTAGGATCGTCTTTTGCATTTAACATTATTAACACTCACTGATCAGGTCACTGGCTTATTGGCTATCTACTTTGCTGCCAAATCATGCTCTATGATTGCTTTTTTCATTACACATTTTTATTCCTGGAGCAGCTTCTATTGTGTCATATTACACTAATGGAAATTATTGATATGGAAATTACTAGGCTCTGAGCTTAAGAATTCTATGATACATTGCATTTCTTCAAGATGTACATGTTCTTGTATAATTAGCAGTAAATATTGACATGCTGGTGAAATTAGTTAATTAATTTAATTCAAAGCATAGGAACAAGAAACATCTTTTAAAAGGAACAACAATACCAAATATTTTGCATAGCTATGTATACTCGGGTAAAAATACAGTAAGTTTTGTGTTTATGATTACCACTTTCTAGTGAACATTAGCATTGCTAGTTAAAGACAAGTGTTTTTGATTATAGGTGCTGTAAGGATGCCCATGTTAAGGACAGAAAAGTTAGCCCCAGGGTGGCTCCTAACTATGTTATGTTGTCCGATATGTTAGCTAAGCACCTGAAATATGGCTAGTCCAAATTGGGATGTATTGTAATGATAAAATGCATACTCAATTTTGAAGACTTAGTATGAAAAGAGGCATGTAAAAATCTCAATATTTTTATTGATTATAGTTGAAATGATAATACTTCAATAGTCAAGAAAGAAATATATTATTGAAATTAATTTCACCTCTTTAATATGACCACTTGGAAAACTGGTGATTTGTATTACATTTCTACTAGACAGCATTGGCTTAGTACAAGTTCCAAGTGGGTAATATCTAGCATTTCACTGTCCAATATGGTAACAACTAACCACAGGTGATAATTAAAGTTAAATGTAAATTATGTAAAATTAAGTGCAATATAAAATTTAGTTCCTTAGTTGTGGTAGTTACATTTCAAGTACTATGTGTTGGACATCCCCAACTGGAAAACTCAAATCCAAAAATCCAAAACTTTAAGAGCATCAACATGACACTGGAAATGACAAATGGAAACATGACAAATGGAAACATGACAAATGGAAAATTCCATATCTGACCTCTTGTGACTGGTCATAGTCAAGATGCAGGTGCTCTAAAAATGTATAAAATTACCTCCAGGGTATATGTACAGGTTTGTGTTTGGGCTTGGTTTTCGTCCCCAAGATATCTCATTACATGTGCAAATTTTCCAGAATCTGAAAAATTCCTAAATCCCAAACACTTCTGGTCCCAAGTATTGTGAATAAGGGATATTCTTCCTGTATTGCCGTATGTGGCCAATAGCTACCATCCAGTGCCACACAGATGCAGAAGACTCATGACATCCCAGAAAGTTCTACTGGAAAGTACTGGTTTAGCAATCACTAAGAAAGCACTAGAACTGAGAGACCTCTCAGCTAAGCCAAGGTCCGATGAGACTAGAATGAAAGGCAAGAAAATAAAAGTCACATCAAAGGTAAAACTGTGTAAATAGTGATAACATGTGCTTGGCAGGGACTATTATTATATCAGGTATTTGTCCTTAGAAATTCTAATCCCTAAGGGCTGCTCAGAATATAACTCAGGTGATCGCCTAGTTTTGATGGACAGACAGGATACAAGCAAGGGTGAAAAAACTTATGGTATTTTAATAACTTGTAGTGGATAAGAATTTCAGTTCCAGGGCTGGTTGGAGAGAGCTCAGTGGTAGGGCATGTGCTTAACACGTGTGAGGCCCTGAGTTTGATCCCCAGCACCACCAAACGATAGCAGCAAAAACACTTCCATTTCATCTCCAATCTCATCTCCAGAGGGAGAGTCTGGTCACGTGTTCCAGGGCAGTTACTCAATGAAGTGGGGCATATGGTCCAGCAGTAGAAAAGTTCAGTGTTTGTTCCTCTGTGCCTCTCTGCTCTGAGGATCAGAGAGTGATGAGAAGTGTATGTTTGTTTAGGGTTTGGGGATGCAAGGTGGCGAGGTCATAGATTTTTTTTTTTTCTTTTGGTATCAGAGATCAAACTCAGGACCTTTTGCGCTTGTGAGGCAGGTGTGGTGCCACTGAGCTAAATTCCGGGCCCATAGATTTTTTTTTTTTTTAAGTAAGTACCGAAGAAATTTCTGTGTCAAGTCAATATGACTCTTAAACCTACTCTCTTACTACAAGCCAAAACTAATTTCTTTAGTTATCTTTGTTTTTAGCAGTGATCTCTTTTCCCCAGAGTCATGGAAGGCCCATGTGTCATCAGAAAAATATGGGGAAGTACATGAGTAAAGCAGTAAATTGTCTGGAGTTTTTCCATTTTCTTTCCTTGGCACAATCTTTTTTGTGGTGACGGTGTTTGCTTGTGCGTGTGTGTGTGTGTGTTCAAACTCATTTATTTGAATGTATGTATAATGAAATTCCTCTGAAGTTCAATAACATTCATTCTGTTTGTCCAGAAGTGAAAATGTCAGGATTATCCCTTACTGAATGCCTGCAGTGCCCATGTTACTGTGCCCAGTTTCCAGAGGAGCAAACTGAGGCTCTTAAATTAAGTCCATTGTTCAAAGTCACTAGCTGGTTAATAGCTAAACTGGGATTTAAACCCAGCTCTCCCCTGAAGCCAAACTTCCAAATGGTTCTCCTGGGTCTGTGAGCTGGGCCCCGTGGGGTTCCCTGCCGCGGACAGACATTAATGTGAGAACAAATGAGTTAATACCACATCTTGCTTCCCAGGCTGGGAACATCTCCATTGACTCTCTGAACCTTGCTAAGGAGCCCCACGTTCTCCCTGATAAATGGTCTCTCCATCCGGATTCCAGATTCCTCATTTGTAAAGCGCTGAGCATATTTGCCCTGAACAGATTGCTTTCTGCCAGCTTAGCATCACGTGACACTTTGGGATAATTTTTTTTTTTAAAAAAAGATTCTGTAAAGCTGAGTGTAAAATTGGAATGTTTTCATAAACGCTTAAGCATCTTTAGTGAGGCTAATTTATAGAACCTAAATGTTCCTCTTCCACAGTTTAAACCCAAATTCTGCAGCAGTGGGGGGTTAGGGCTGAGAAACAGGAAACTGCTCTATTGCATTGTTTACACTCAACAATAAAAAATTAAACAGCCTCAAAAGTGCAAGGCAGAGAGAATATTTTTTCAGACATTCTCTCTTCTGAATATGAGCGATGGTGATGAAGACAAAATTGGATGCTTTTCTTCTCTCTACTTCCCCAGTCTCCTGGGGCCTGGCAGCTTCACCCTGGCCCTCTGGGTTGACTCAGTCCACATGACACCATACTGGGCATGACACCAGCACAGGTACAGGTAGAGACTCAAGTCACCTTTGCCGTTAGGTTTCCCCCTAGCCCTTCCCTTGGGAATGCACCTTGGGGATGGTGTGACCAGGTGCAAAGAGTCCACATTGAGCAATGCTGTGACATTGTGCAACCAGCCACCTGCGCCTTTTGCACAGCCTGCTGAAGAGCTTAGTGCAGCCAGTCTGTATGAAGGTTCCCATGGTAAGCTTTGTTCTGAGCTCCTCTCTGTTTCTACTGGAAATCTCCACCCTTGTTTTAGTGTCTGTTTTTGTCTGCAAATAATGAGACAGCCTGAAGCCTGTCCTGTTCTCTGTTCTCATGTGGAAAAAGTATGCAAGAATAAGCAGACATTTAATACAGCAGAAGGGACCTCTTTGTACTTACTTCCCATCCATGACCTTAGGAGCTCAAGATCCTCCTTTTGCTCCTCAACAAGAACCACACCCAAAAGATTCAAATCTTCTCCAGCTCAGTTTTTAGAAAATCCTGCATAGCTGACATCTTCCTAGCCCTCAGATCAGGAGGAGTGGAGATTGAATAGTAGTAGAACAAACACAACAACCAACATTTAATAGTTGATTGTGCTGAGCCCAGTGTCATGAATAGACACCTCATCTCATTTAATTCACGTGACAGTCCTGGGACAAGAACTGTACATCATCTCATTTTACAGAGGAGAAAACTCAGACTCAGAAACATTCAGTAATTTTACCAGAGGTCACATTGCTTGTAGCTGACATGGTAGGGCAGCACCTTGCTCCATGTCATGTGTATCACATGTGTCTGATGAAACAGAAGCTTAGTAAGAAAGACCTTCCTTAGGCTGGCCTCCAGGCTAACATTCAAGAAGACATAAACTAAGTATGTCTCAATATATGTAATAGCTACGTATTTGAACATCACCGGAGAAGTCCAGGATGAGGTAGGCTCCAAGACATGGATGGCTTAGCACAGTGAAAGCTTATTCCAACTTATGCAAAATCCGCTGCAGAAGCCCAAGCTGGAGGGAGCAGACCTGGTCAGCGCTTCGTGACAGTTCCCACCCAGGCTGGCCTCTGAGTCACCCATCCCAACCACCAGGCATTCAAGAAAGGAGGTGCCCCAGGCTAGCCTAGCTCCTTCCCTTCGTGACAATGAGAATGAAAACTAAAGCAACATTATGAATTTGCAGGCCAAAGCTTTGATTAAAAAGTAGGAGATTATAGAGGGAGGCAGAGCTCTGACAGAGACCAAGCCAGTCCCCCAACAAAGGAGAGTCAGAGAGGATAGGAAAAAGCTTCAGTTTGAGAGACCAAGTGGGGACAGGTCTGAAGAGATGGGTCGGACTGGCCTGTTCTACAGGGTGCTGCAGTGAGATGGGCTCCAGGAGATCATTATCGCAGTTCTGGTTCCATAGATCTGCAGGAGCTTGCAGTCTTGAAGGGGGATGAGATGGGCTAGGTAAATTTAGGGCTAATAAACTTTATTCTGCCAAATTTTCCTACATAATTAACTTACATAGCCAAAGTTTTAAGATAATAGATACAAAATGAACTCAAACTTTGTTTGCTTTTAGTTACCTATTGGGCATCTGTAGGCCCAGGTGAGGAATTATCAGTTTTACCAAAAACTATATTTATGTCCTTGACTGTCTCAGAAGAAAACACAATACTTTTAATGGACACAGGTCAAGGGCTCAGGTTTGTTTGTCCTTTGTGCCTGTGGTGCTCTCTTGACCACGTCAGAGTTTCCAGAAGATTCCTTCTCCCAACATTTCAAGTTACCGCCAGCTTTTCTTCTTATTAAGGACTGAATGTCTGTGTCTTCCCCAAATTCACACATCACAACCCTAACCCTCAAAGTGATGGTGGGAGGTGAGACCTCTGAGAAGTGATTAGGGTTAGATGAAGCTTTGGGGCAGGGCCCTGGTCTGGTAGGATAGCATCCTTATATGAAGTGACAGCAGAGAGCTTGCTTGTGCTGTCTTCTCCATGAGGACACAGGCAGAAGGGGGCCATCTGCGAGCCAGGAAGAGCGCCCTCACCAGGAACAAAACTTGCTGGCATTTGGGTCATGGACTTCCTGTCCTCCAGAACAGTGAGAAAATAAAGTTGTGTTGTTTAATCCCCCCTGAGCTGTGGAGTTTTGTTATGGTGGCCAGAGCAGACTAATTAATGCATACCTTCACCCAGCTAAGGCCCCAGATAGCATGGAGCAAGACAAGTTGCATCCTGCCTGAAGTCTTGGCCCATAGAATGATGAGCTTATGACAGTGGATGTTGTTCTGAGGGTGGTTGCTTAGGAAACCATAGATCACCTAAATACACTCCCTAAAGTTTGGATCATGACTGTCCCCCAAAGATCCATGGGTAAAGTCTTAGTCCCTAGGGTCATGTTACTGAGAGGTGGCAGAATCTTTAAGAGGTGGAGCCTAGTGATTAGTGATTGGTGATTGGTGATTGGTGGTGTTCCCTTGAAGGAGATCGTGGGACCCTGGTGCTTCTCTCCTGATCCTCCAACTTCTTGACTGATGACATGTCTCACTCTGTCACACATTCCCACTACGATGTGCTGCTTTGCCACAGGTGCAGAGCAATGGGGTCAAGTAATCATGGATGGGAAACTCCAAAACTGTGAGCCTAAACAAATCCTTTCTCTTTATAAGTTAATTATTATACCTTGGGAGGCTGAGACAGAAGGATTGCAAATTCAAGCCCAGTGTCAGCAGCTTAGTGATTTAGGGAGATATTGTTTCAAAAGCAAAAATAAAAAGGGCTGAAATGTAGCTCAGTGCAAAGGCCCTGTGTTCAGTCCCAAGTAGTGAAAAAAAACTTATTTCAGGTATTTAATTATAGTGATGGATTAAACACACACAAAATAGATTAGCATCATCGCATGATATAACTTTCATTCATTCAATAGATATTTATTAAGCACATATTAGGAAGCAGACATTAACCTGGCCTTTACTTCTGTCTGTATAATGCTTCTATTTTACAGGAATAAAATTTCATGCTTTTTAAAAAGTCATTTTAAGTACAATTTTATACTTAGAAAAGTAACAGTTTCTTACTCAAATTTTGAAAAATACAAAAAGTACTTAAAATAGGCCGGGGATTTAGCTCAGTGGTTTCGCCGCCTGCTGCGCAAGTGCAAGGACCCGAGTTCGATATCCGGTACCAAAAACAAACAAACAAAAAGTACTTAAAATATAAAAAGGAAACGCCACAGAATTAATGCATTTCTCCTATTATTGTATTACATCATTTATTCTCATTCTCTCTCTCTCTTCCCAAACTTGAGTCACATTGTCTTTCTACTTTTGTTTTTTGCAGTACTGAGGATTGAACCTAGGGCTTTGTGCATGCTAGGCAAGCACTCCACCACTGAACGACATCCCCAGCACCTTTTACTTTTTTTGTTTTGAGACAGGGTCTTTCTAAGTTGTATAGGCTGATCTCAAAATTGTGGTCTTCCTGCCTCAGCCTCCCAAGTAGCTAGGATTCCAGGCATGCACCTCCACACCTGGCTTGTATATCCAGTTTCACATTCTGGGTTGTTGTTTTTCTCATTTAGAATTATTGCAAATTTTTCTCATATCATTAAAATATGATTTTTAATGGGTTTATGTTGCTCTGGCCTGTAGCAATACCAATTGCATAACCATTCTGCAACTATTTTACACTTCAGTTGAGTCCAGTTTTTCATTGTGAAAAGCAGTGTCTTGAAGAACAACTTTGTACATGAATCTTGAGTCTCATCTCTGATTAGATCCTCAGAAGGTAATTAGAGAAGTGGAGTCACTAGCTCATGGGGTATGCAAATGCTCAAGCTCTTGGTAAATATTGCCGGATTGCTTTCCAGAATGTGAGGACCAATTTACATCCTCACCTGTACTTTATGAGATGCTTCTCTGGTATTCTTGCCAACATTCAGTGTTAGAGTGTTTCTAATCTTTGCCAATTTATTACATTAAAGAATAGTATTTCATTTTAAGATTGGTTCACTGCCTAGTTTGCTCAATAATTATCAGGATTTGCCATAACCTGAATATTTTCCTGGCTCTGGCACCTTCTAAGAAAATAGGCCACCTCTCTAAGCCTCAATTTCCTTTTCTAATTGTGATGTTAATTCTGACTTCTTGAATTATTGCATGAATTAAAGATATTCAAGTTTATAAAGTGGTTAACACTATGCGTGTCACAGAACAAATACGTGAAAGCTATTATTACTGATGTGGCAATTGAAAAATTGTCAACATATGAATAGTTGCAGCCTTTTCTCCCTCCTCGGTGTGTTAAAGAAGATTGTAGTTTTAGTCCCACATACTTCTCACCCTTCTCTCTCCCGTGAAGGAGAGACTGGTATTCTTTGGGGCATTTTGTGAATTAGAATGAGGAGGAATGAGAGAGGAGAAAGACAAGGAGACACACTTGGCAGCGACAGGCCCAGAACCTAGGGGCCAGCAGTACGTAGGGCTGTGGATGGCTATAATAAGGCTGGTGGTGACTGTGCTCAGGGGGATGTTTCTGCTCCAGGCAATGAGTGGGTTCAAATCCATATGTTCTTGATCCAGGGCTCCTATTGATAAAGGAGAAAATACTCAGGGCATGTTCTCACAGTGGACCACTGACACACAGGAGATCAATTCAAAACCCACAAGCAAATTTAAGGGATGTGTACCTGTTACATTTACTAATATTCCATTGGCCAAAGCAAGTCACAAGGTGCAGCCCAACATTAGGGGGCTGGGAAGTTTCCTCCTGCGTGGGAGGAGGCAGGAAGTGAATATTTACTGAGCACATGAGCCTAACAATTTGCAAGAGGAAGGGAGTCCATAGGGTAGTGTAAGAAAAAGCAGAGATATTGGGTATGTGTGATATTTTACAAATCCGGCTCCTTTTAATTCCTGCAAGAGTCCAACTAAGAACTCCTTGTAAGTTACTTCTGATCTGCACTTTATTAATTACTGTTTTGTAATGGTCTCAAAATGGAAACAACGTTACTCATCTACTGCTAGAACTCTACACAGATCCTCCTCTTTGGGTATTTTAGAGCTTTTGAGCACTCTCTATTTCTCTTTCTTCAACTAGGATAGCAGCTTTCTAATTGTGACTTATTAAGGAGAGGCACAACCTCCACAAGAAATGGGTCAGATGCCCCACTGTCATTTAAAGTAGGACAGACAGCAAGGTAGAGGAGAGCCATACAGGAGGGTGCAGAGGGAGAGGGGCAGAGCAGACAACTGGGGCTTGGCCGTGACTCACAAGCTCCAAATTCACTTACAGAAGCTCCCAGTGAAATCCAATTGATAGTGAGCTCAGGCACAGCAGTGATCAGATAGAGCTGGAAGATCTCTAATGAGAGGAACCATGTCATTTTAATGGCCTTAATCCTCCATGTAAAACACTCCCCGTTATCTCCTTGGAGAATATTTCCTTGGAACCTAGGCAGGAAACTGAAATCTCTGATCTTTGGTTTGCATGGCTTTACAGATGACTGATACATCACACACAGAACATTACCTCACATCTCCAGTAGTGTGATGGGATGGTTCCTAAATAAATCCATTCCAATTTTTGATTCTCACTCACTGAATGTAGATGGGCCAGCTGAGCATGAATTTACTAGCTCCGCATATCTCCAAATGTCATCTGTCTTTCACTTTATCCAAAAGAGTTTTGTTTTGCTTCAAAGAAAGCAACATTCTCACCTTCCTAAAAATGAAAGTCAAGAAGAATCATAGCGTAAGAGTGTTCAGCCTTTCTAGAGCATAAACATCAGTATCTATTGAGTTTTCATTGGAATAATGGATACTACATGTGGTTTTTGGGGGGTTTTTTTGTTGTTTTTTTTTTTGTACCGGGGATCCAACTGGGGACCTTGTGCTTAGGAGGCAGGTGGCGGAACCACTGAGTTAAATCCCCGGCCCCATGTTTTTAAAAATATATGGTATTTTGGAGTGTTGGAGGGGGGCTTCTATAATTCAGTCTCAAGTCATTACCAGATGTTTTTCTAAAGTTTTTATTCTTGTTTTTAATTTATGGCCATTTTATCTGTCTCTGTATTTCTACAAATATGAAGGATATGCATATATGAACTTCCCTCAAATTGTTATATCCAAATGGTTGCTTTTATTTGTTTCTTTTCTGAAGTCCCAGTATAGGCATTATTTTAACATGGTTTAAATCTCAGAGTCAAGATTTAGATAACATAGGTTGAATCTGCAGCCATTTCCTGGCTCCATGACCGTTAGTAAGGCTCTTTACCTCCACATATCTCCATTTTTGCTGAAAATGAGGAAAATACTAGAAACTGACTAAGGGGCATGAGATACCTGCCTACCGGAAGTGTCATCACTCTTCTGACTGTGGGGTTTCAGTAGCAGCTTCAGTTGCTCTTACCCTGGCTGGGTCCTACCTCCAACACCTAGCCTGTGTCTCAGCTTTACCGGCTGAGGGTGTTATCAGCAATGGGGCAATCCGGAAAGTGCAGGGATTCAATGCTCAACTAATAGAGTCAATGGATAAATGTCCTCCGTGCTCCCAGTTAGGAGGGATAATTTGAAGTTCGATCCACACAGATCCCAAAGGGTCCATATCAGGATTGAGTCTCAGTCAGTGACAGTATTCATCAGCTAGACAAGTGCACCTTTCATTGATTTTTATCCTGTTACTATTCCACTAGCTCCCTTGCTTCTGCCAATAAACTATTGGTACTCAAGTCCTGGGATCACCTCCCAGTAAACCATCGATACACATTGTCCTTGTTCCAAGCTCTGCTCAGAGGAACCCAAACTGAGAAAACTCTTAGTAAATATTTGTGGTTATTATTTTTATGGGAGAATTTCTCTATCCCTAGGAAGGCCAATTTGAGACAACAAATTCAGAATATTTTATTTAAATTAAAAGATATATATGTAGAAAAACATTGCCTTAAATTATACATTTAGCAAATCCCATGAAATCAGAATGTCCCCTCAAGTTATAAATTCATAGTTTCTGCACCTCTATATCCTTCCTGATATATCTCATGTCTTACACTACTGCTTTATATAAACTTGGTCTTGGTTCCATCTCTAGAATGGGAGAAGGTAAGGCCTGAGTCTTATGTAACCGTCGTATCTCTTTTAGAACTCAGCTTAGAGCCCTGCACATTGGAGGTACTTGATAAACATTCAATGAATGAATGGTGGACAAATGAAAGAGAAACTGAGATGTCTAAAACTTGATGCCCAAGTCCTTTGAACAGGGGATCAAATTGATATCTCTATACTGCTCTGAGCTACCTTGCATATACCACATGTATTAGTCCATTTTTCATTACTGTCACAAAATATCTGAGGCTGGGTAACATTTTAAGAATAGAGATTTATTTGGGCTCACAGTTCTGGAGGTCTAAGGCCCAGGGTGTACATCTAGTGATGACCTTCTCCCTGGCAGGGTCCTAAGCTGACCCAGGGCACCACCTGGAAGAGATGGGAACCCCATGTCCCTGCTGGTCTCTGTCTTATAAAGCTACCAGTATTCACACTGGGACCCTATCCTGATGATCTCATTTAATCCTAACCACCTCCCAAAGGCCCTACCTTTAAACACCATAGTTGGATTCCATTTCCAGTTTCTTAATACTTCCCAATAGGGATTAAACTTGGCTGAGATGACATTGGGAAGGATAAACTACATTCACGCCATAGCACCTCTCTGTAGATCAAGAAGACCCTTTTCACACATGAAAACCACACTACTGATTTACCACCAACGTGACAGGAGCTTGAGAAAGAATTGCTGAGTGAAGGAGTTAAATGAATGAAAGCAAGTTATTTGCTGTTTTGTAGTTAGTAGTTGTAATCGGAAATGATATCTAGAAGGCAGGGCGCCAACCAATTGGAACCTGGCCCCCTGATATATCAAGCTGTTACCTCTAAATAATCACTGAATCATGGGGAGCTCCAGAGGCCTCCCGGGGAGAGCTGACAGCAAGTGTGACATAGAAGGCACCCAGGAGTATCTACCCCATTTTCCAATTGGCCCGAAGTGTTTTATTATTTCAACAGTTAGCTGGCCACATTGGTCTGTGCTGCCTGCACGTCAGGCATGGTTGTCAAAATTCACATCAGGTTCTCCCAATTCTTGTACAATCCCATTTTTACCCCAAACACAAGGATTGGCAGAACAACTGAGTGAGATGGAGGTTCTGCTCATGCAGTGACCAAGGAACTTTTCCCCCCAACAGTGCAAAGCCATCTGGCCTATACTGGCATCAACCTCAACTATGGTTTCAATGGCTCCACGCCATGAGATTTGAGCCAACTAGCCTTCACAGAGAGCTTCCAGCGTTACCACAGCCGGATCTCTTCTACCTTGGAAACATTCATTATAATCACTCTGGAGTTTTGCTGTAATCAGGCTCATGGTTTTGTGGCAGGAAACTTATCCTTACTGGATGGGTTGGCATACCTCTTCAGATGGACTAGGTTGGGCAAATGTCCTCCTTCCAATTCCCTTTTAAACTTGATCGCTCCTCTGGCTTGGCTGTGAGGGCACAGGCTTTGCCAAGGTGATTTTATTATGTGTATCCTGGAGCATATTCCTTTTGTGTTTGTAATTCTGTTTCCTGGAATTATTATTTCTGGTAGAACTGAAGTTGATTCTGGCTACCTATTATTTTTCCAGATATTCCTTCATTGCAACATTTCATGAAGTTTTTAGAAAAATATCCAAAGATAGACTCATAGGTCCTACAAGCAGGAATAAAAACAAGGCATTACAAGTATACACGGGGCTGAACTCAGCCTTAGAGGTTCATGGAAGGCTTTTTGCAAGAGTTATGGAAAGAGTATGAGTTATTAACAATAATCTGTACTGGTTATCATTAGCCAGGTAAGTACTATGGGCTAAGTAGTATACTAAGCACTACTCATTTAGATTCTACAAGTGTGACTATCGCATTAGGATAGTCTCAATCTCCACTTTAGTTTAAGAAATTAAGGGGGCAGAAGGAACAAAGAGGAGAGAGTTGGATTCAAAGCAAACTAAGCAGTAGAATATAAGGATCACAGTTACTGATAATGTGGGGGAGTGACAGACAGGAAGCCGTCTACCCCAGATTTCTGGCTTGCACAAGAAGACAGGGGTTACAACACCAGTTTTTTCACTTTCCTCCCAGTACTGAGGATTGAACCCAGGGCTTTCACACTGAGCTACACCGGCCCCCACTCCAGCCCACATTTAATTTGTATTCTGAGACAAGATCTTTCTTACTAAATTACCAACTGCCGTGGTTTGGATCTGGAATGGCCCCCCAAACTCTCATGTGCTCAGAGGCAGGGCTTTTGGAAGGTGATTGGGTCATGGAGGAGCTGCACATATCTGTGGCTGAGTCCATGGATGAGTTCAGAGCTGGGTTCCCTATTGGGAGGTGGGGGCAGGTCAAGGAAAAGGTGAGTCACTGGGAGCGTGACCTGGAAGGGCCCATCTCCTTCCCCAGCTCCTCCCTGTACTCCCTGCTTCCTGGCTGCCATGACCTGAGTAGCTTTCCCCTACCCAGGGCCTTCTGCTATACTATTTCTGCTTTGGAGCAGCCAATTAGGTACTGAAACCACTAAAAAGTGTGAGCCCAAATAAACCTCCCCTCCTTTAAATTGTGGGTGTCAGGTATTATATTCCAGTGACAAGACAGTGAGTAGGGCACCCAAGATACTGGCTGGGCTCAAACTTGCAATCCTGCTCAGGTTCCTAGAGTGCTAGCATGACGCCGTTTGCCACCATGCCTGGCTAGTGCCAGCTATTTTTAAGGAGTTGCTACCAATGCCTAATGAAGCAAACAGTGTCTATAATTTGACTGTGTTTTCATTACAGGTATGTTGAAGGGTCCTGAAAATAGTAAAACAATTTCTCTTCCTTGTCCCTTTTGTGCACTCCCTTCCACAATGCATGTGGCAGTTCACAGAGAACTCAGCAAGCAAATCCAGCCTCCTCCTCCTTCCCACATTGAACGACAAACCCAGTATCAGTCCCAGATTAGGCAATCAAACAGCACCTAGAATTAAGCCTTTAAACATTAAAATCACTCAAGCCCAAAAATTTAGCCTGGAATGAAGAGGTGTTTAAAAAGAGTAGGCTGAGGTATACTGAGAAAAACAACTTAAATTATTAAAGTGGGGTTTTCATGGTGCAGGGGAAATGTTCCAATAATGTTAGATTAAAAATGTAAATCTATTTGCCTTCCAAATGGGTGCTCTTACCTGTCTGCTGTTTACCTGCTTGTTTATGAAAGTGAGGTTGGAAAAAAAATCAGATGTGGGCATGCTGTACTCTCACATTTGTCACTAACCAAATGTGTATCTCCTGTAACTTCTGCCTTGTTAGCTAATGACTGCATTAATTTCCCCTACTGAAAATGGAGATCTTATTCAGTATTGTTTTCTTTTCTGAATTCAAGTGCCAAATGTTCATGTCATCTAAAAGAGGTAGTTTCTTCTCAACTCATTTCATCTCCCCACCCTCCTTCTTGATGCTACGATGAATCTGCAATACAGAGATTATGACATTAAATTAACTTTCATATCTATGGACTTTGATGTCTAGAATGTAACGTCAAAAGGGCTTTGAGACAGAATTAGTGAGATGGAGAAACTGGCAGGGGGAAAAAGACCTTCTGAATTTATTGACCTTCGAGAGAACTTGTATTCAACTAGGATACGAGGAACTCCAAAGGGTCATGTCTCACCCATGAAATAAAATATTGTCTATACCAGCACTGTTCCAGAGCAACATGCTGGGAGCTCCATAGAGTGACATTTAAATTGTTCTAGGAGCCACATTAAAAAAGCAAAAAAAAAAAAAAAATCCACAGCAATGTTAAGTTTAATATTATTTCCTTCAGTCCTGTATTTCCCAATATTATATTTCATCATGTGACCCATGTAAATATTATTGAGATCTTTTGCACTCTTTTTTTGTACTCAGCCCTTGATATTGAGTTTGCATGTTCTACTTAGAGCAGATTCCTGTTCAGAACAGCCGCATGGCCACATGATCACTGCAGCAGCTGTAGCTCGTGGCTACTGTGTTGGACACTGCAGATCTTTGCAGTTCAATGACAGCTTTCTCCTTATATTGATGGACCAAAAAGGTCTATACCTTTAGTGAGTCCAGCTGAGAAAGAAAAAGAAACATAGCTGTGGTAAAACCCAGCCAAATGATTGTCTTGGTAAACTTCAGGTTAAATTCTTCTTCACAGAATTGTTCCATGATTTCAAGACAAGTCACATGAGAGAAATCTCTGTTTTTAAGGGAAGAAACAACTTCATTCAAGGGGTAATAAAATGGTGGCATTAAAATAAACAACAATCTGCAAATTTTAAAAAACGGGGCGGGGGGTAAAAGTTCATCACTTCAGATGGTGCAAATTTTTCATGAAAAATATCAGCAGATCTCTCTTATGCAAGCTTGTGACTCTATTAAACATGAATTACAAAAATTCTGTTCATTCCCAGCAGTATTAGTCTGATAATTTAAAAATATATATACCCATTTGGCAGCTCTGGGATGACTTTAATTTCTGCGGGGAGAACTCCTACACTCAGCATTCTGGGGTGTGGGGTGGGATCCACAACAATTAGATACACCTAGCATACTTTTGTGAGAGTTGAATAGTATTACATAATAAATAAAGTTCTGTTTCATGTCATGAGCATCTTTAGTATTTTAGCCCCAAACCCAGAGAACCTATTATCTTTCAAGCTGTATCTATCATCTTTCAAGCTGTACATCTACTACAGCTAAATAAACCTCGATTCCTAAAACATACGTTTAGCTGTAGTAGGTGATGTGGTCTGATACCATACCAGAGGATCTTTCGGAATCAGAAGAATCTGGCTTCAAACCTCAGTTATTTATTGGGTTATTTTGAGACAGTCACTTAAATTCTCTGAGTATCAGATTTCCCATTTGTGTGAAAGAGACAATTGTATCTGCCTCCAAGATTCTTGTGAAGATTAAATGTGATCATAGATGTGCAGTGCCTGAAGCAGACACTTGATTAATGAGTTTTCTCACAGTGCCTTCCTCAGGCTAACTGGTAAGTGAGATTCAATGATGTCAAGTGTTCACAGATTCAGCGCTTGCTGCAAGGCTTTGCATCAGTTACCTGTTGGTATGTGACAAATTACTTAAACAGTTGGTGGCTTTAAAAAAAACTGAATATTTATATCCTTATTTTTTTTTTTCTGGCTCAGGGAACTAGATGCAGCTAGGCACAGATTTTTGCTTTACAATCTGTCACGAGGTTGGCATCCACCAGGCTGTGGGGTCATCTGATTGCTTAGCTCAGGAAGATCTGTTCGCAAGATCACTTAAGCGGCTGTCAGCACGATTTGGTTCTCCTGGGCTTTTGGATAGAGGGCCTTCATTCTTCAGTGGCTATTGACTGGAGGACTTTACAATTCTTTGTCTCGTGGGCCCTTCTACAGCACAGTTTATAACATGGTGGCTGCCAGGGGTGTGTGTGTGTTTGTGTGTGTGTGTGTGTGTGTGTGTGTGTGTGTGTGTTGGAAGGAGAGAGGAAGAGGGAGAAAGAAAGAGGCAGGCCAAGGAGCCAAGTCTTCTTGCAACTTAATCTTAGAAGTGATATTGGTTCACTTTACCATATTCCATCTGCTAGAGCCGAGTCTCTGGGTTGAGTTCAAGGGTGGGCACTGCTTAGTGTGTGTGTGTGTGGGGGGCAGATATCAGAAGACCAGAATCATTGAGGGCCATCTTGGACGTTGTTTCAGCAGGCTTCTCCTACAGCTTTAACTTCCTGTCTCCTGCATTACTCCCCATCACATGTAGGTCCTGAGTCTTATTATGCAAACGAGAACTGAAAATATCAGAACTCGGCTAAATGGTTCACAAGGCCCCATGACATCAGATGCCCTTCTGAAATTACATGACATCATCATTGGTTAATTTAATATTTGTCTACCTCCCTCATTAGACTGTGAGCATCCCAAGGACAGGAAATAGGCTTTGTTCACTGCTGCAACCCACAGCATAAAACAGGGTTTGGCACAGAGTCAGTTCTCATTAAATGTTCATCAAATAACTAAAGGAAGGACAAAGAGGCTTTTTGCTTCATAAGACAATCCTAGGAAGTAGGTACAATCATTGTTTCACAGGAAAATGAGAGGCAGAGATGTTACTTTCTCAGCCTTGCATAGGCAGTAAGTGGTGGAATCTAGGAGTCCAAGTACATCAAGCTACCTCAAAGTCCAGCTTGGACTGGACTTAAAGTATTGGGCTTAGACTCTGTGACTCCTTGGTTATATGTGGGAGTAGAAAGTGTGTGTGTGTGTGTGCATTTGTGTGTGTGTGCATGTGTGTATGTATGTTGGTGTGGTGTGTTCGGTGAAGAAGTCAGTGATTTTCTACCAGCCAGCAACCTCACAGTAGAGCCTTCTCCCATCTAGTGCTAACTGGAGTGCAGCAAGCCCTCCTTGGCTGAATCTCCAGTGAATTTCTATCTTCTTCACATGCCAGAGAAGAGAATGGAAATCTGATGAAGGAGAAGGACTGCACAGAGCAAGAAATATGCAGCCTATGCCCCTGTGAGTCACAGAAGTGACTGGGGTACTCAGCTTGTCCTGCTGTCTCTCTGGCTGGTCTTAAAAAAGCAAATGAAGCTATTGTATGCTTTCAATTTTTTTTTCTTTCAGTTTTTGCAGTGGTGGGGACTGAACCCAGGGCCTTCACACTGAGCTACTCAAACTTGTGGTCTTCCCACCTCTACCTCCCAGATTGCTAAGATTACAAGTGTGTACCACCATGCCCAGCATATTTTCCCTGTGGGTCCTTTTAGTGTCTGTGTCTCTTTTGCTGTCTTGTTTGTTTTGACATATTTCTACTCTTTTTCAAGTTAAGCTTTTTAAAAAACTGTTTTTGTTTTAAAGTTTGAAGCGTCTGATTTGGGGTGCACTGGAAGAGAGGTAATGATAATGACAGTAATAAAAAAGGTGATGATGACAAAATTAATATTGAGTGCTTACTATGCACTAGACAAAAATCTAAATGTTTCTCACACATAGACTCATTTAAAAGGCCCATTCAGTCAACCCTATGTGTGACCTTGAAGGCAGATGGACTACTTATCTATTTCTGGGTGGACAATAACCCTGACAGGGAGTGGCTGAAAACAACAATAAACATGGATTATCTCCATCTGTTTCTATGGCCGGGGGCAGGGGGTCCATTCCAGTTTACACGAAGGTCAGTCAGTGTTGGCCAAGGGCATGGTCATCTGCAGGTTTCACCAGGCCTATGGTATCTGCTGCCCAGGTAGCTCATGCCCACGGTCAGCAGGTTGGCAGGGAACTCAGTTCCTTCTGCCCATGGGCTCTCAAACATCTTCACTCTATAAGTTCAGAGCCGTGCTTGATTGGAGCAACGAAGAAACCGCTCTGTCCTTTGTGACTCAGCCTTGTGACTTACCCACTGTCGTTTCCACACTGTGCATTGGCCACATGGGACTGTTGCAGTGAGTTGGGGGGAGGGTCTCTGAGAATCCCGGAGCCTGGGCACCTCAGCAGTTGCCTGTAGTGTGAACCACAACCACGACAGCTTGTGTTCCTTGAGCAATTACTATGTGCAAAGCACTGTGCCACAGACTGCACATATGCTGTCTCCTTTAATGCCCACAGCACCCCTAAAACCCAGATGTTTCTGGTATCTCCAATTTACAGATAAGGAAACTGGGGCTCAGGGAGGCTAATAACTTCCCTGGGATCACACAACTAGCATGCAGTGGGTGAAGTGAGCACCAGAGCACATCTCAGACAAACAGCTCAACTCAATCTTGCACTACTTTTTTGCCTGTGGTGTTACTGGGGCTGCTGTAAGGAAGAAATGTGAAAATATATGAGAACTTCTGAGCATTAGATAAAAGACTACAGAGAGAGAAAATTCTTCTTTTCCTTCATCAGCCCTGTGGAATCATGTTAGAAGCACATGACTGGGGGCTGAGCATCTGGCTTTTGGTAAATAGGGGACATAAATCCTTCTGCCTTTTTTTAAAAAAAAAAACCCCACAAGCTTAAGAAAGACTATATTGACCCATAGAGCCTGACAAGCTGGCATTAGAACCTGTCCCATTTCCTGGAAACTGAGGGTCTTATATTTCTGAAGACCAGGGAAAGAGATGGGAGCAAACACTAACTGGTATCACCTATTTGAAATGCTTGGGACCAGAAGTCTTTGGGATTTTAGAACTTGTTAGACTTTGGAATATTTGTGTGTACCTAAGGAGATGTCTTTTGGATGACACCCAAGTCTAAACAGAAAGTTCACTGATTTTTCGTATCTACCACATAAAGTGGTAGTGAAGTGTTTTTTCTTGTAGGGCTGGGGATTGAACCAGGGCCTCTCATTGAGCTACATCCCTTTCCTTATTGATTGATGAATTGATCGACTGATTGTTTTACTTTGAGACAGGTTCTAAGTGATTCACCTTGATCTCAAACTTGCAATCCTCCTGCTTCAGCCTCCAGAGTAGCTGGGATTATAGCTGTGTACCTCTCCACTGCATCTGGCTCCAAAGGTAATTTCACACTAGGTTTTTAATCATTCGTGCCTGAAACATAGTGTGGAATTTTCCAGTTGTGGAGTCATAACAGTCTTCAAAAAGTTTTGAGTTTTTGGAGCATTTCAGATTTTGTTTGCTGAACTCTTTATATAAAAGAATGGTTTCAAATAATAATTTACTATATATATTTATTTTTAGAAACTAGAAGAAAAGATTTTGAATGTTTCCCAAAAAGAAATGATAGATGTTTGAGGAATTAGATATGTTCACACCTTGATTTGAACATTATATAATCTGAGCATATATTGAAACATCACATGGTACCCTGTATATATGTACAGTTTCTATTATCAGTTAAACATTAAGAAATTAAAAGAAAGAAAAACTTTTAGAGCCTGAGGCAGGAGAATCACAAGTTTGAGCCTATCCTGGACAACTTAACCACTTAGCAAAACCCTGTCTCAAAATAAAAAATGAAAAGGGATGGGGTATAGCTCAGGGCAGGGGACCTAGGTTCAATCTCTTGGGTTTGTGCATGTGTGTGTGTGTGTGTGTGTGTGTGTGTGTGTGTGTGTGAAACCTCACCCCCTTAACAACAATTTAAAAAACTTTCTCAGTTTGGAAAATAGAATGGTTTCATCTCTTGTCCAGCTTATATGGGGGGGAGATTGGAAGTTACTTAGCAGAAAACAACAATTGAACTTAAAGAGAGCTTTATATTTTTCCAAATGATACTAAAGACATTAATACTTTTAAGAGGTGTGAAAGAAAGTGAGAGTGCTGGGGAGTAAGCCAGGCACAATAAATTATTCCGAGAGTTGAAGTCCATGTGCCCAAAGGAAACTGGGGAAACAAGACAGCCCTGTGTTGGGTCCATTGTCTTCCCATTGTCCTCAGGCTGGGAGGCAAATGAACAGCTGTAGGGGAAATTATCAGAGACAGGAGGCCTTTCAATCTGCTTTTTGGAAACATGCATATCCTCACATACTCCTGAAATTTTTCATAACAACATTTTAAGGGCTTTAAAACTCTCTAAAGCCCATAGGATGGTCTCCTTAGGGTTTATGGATCCCAGGGTAAAGCCTCTGACTGAGAAGGCTTTTGGAGCATTTATTTATATTTTCCATACTTGACAAGCTACTTTGTAAAATGGAAGTTGCTCAACTTTCTGACACATTGCATTTTCTTGTTACCTTGAGCCATCGTTGGTCTTTTACAATTTTGTCCCAATCCACTTTGGCATCCATGTGTCCAGACTGGAGCAGGAGATTGGTTACAAAGGAAAGTCACTCACTTGACTGCTGTATCCTCGGGCTGCGCGTATCCTGCTTGGGGCAGATCTGATGCAAGCATCCTTTATAATCACCTCCCAGGGAGTCGGTCAAGAAGGCATCTACACCTTCCTGACTCTCCAGATAGGGACAATTTACGTACAGTGTCACCCCTTTTAGGGGTAGCTTTTAGGGATGAAGTTCTGTAAGTTTCCACAAACGTTTAGAGTCATGTAACCACTATAATACCAAGAAATAGAACAGTCCCACGGCCGTTTGTCCCATTCTATCCTGCCCCTCCTCCACTGGTAACTACTGTTTTAATTCTTCCCCCAATTCTTTGTCTTTTGCCCATGTGTCTTCTACATGAAATTACACATAATACAACCTTTTGGGGCCTAATTCTTCCTCCTAGTATGCTTTTCAAATTATCCGGATTGTTGCATTAAAGAATATACCTCAATTTGTGTATCTGTTGGACAGTTACTGGACATTTGAGCTCTTTTTCAGTTTTTGGCAATTATGGTACTTGTGTTAGGTTTTTGCTTTTGCTGTTTTGTATTGTTTGTTTTCAGAGTGGCACAAAAAAGCAGAGTTCTATTTTTTTCCGTCATCTAAATCCTCTGGGACTGCTCCTCAGTGCTGCCTGGAAGCCTTGCTTGCATTGATGTAGCTGTTCTTTTCACATCTCCGCTTCTACATTTATTTTCCTTTCCTGCAAACTGGGGCCCGAATGCTCCTCTGGACATCAGGCAGATGAAATAACCCATGTGGTCAATGTGGTCTAGATGGGACATTAGCGTTGCTCTGAATCGCTCGGGAGCCTCAGACCCTAGGCCAGACCGCCTGAGTCATAAGCAGCATTTTAACAAGTTCCCAAGTGTGTCCGACACATCTGAAAGTTTCATGAGTATCTGGTCGTCTTCCACATCCGCTACTAAAAATAAACTACGTATTTTCCTGGAAGAATTGGCTCTCTGTTTCAACTTCTTCTTTCCCTCTCTGGAGTACACTCCCTTTACAGCTGAGTAAAGAACTAACTCTAGGGGAGGTGATGGGCGCCGCATCCTGGAAGGATGCAGGAGAAAGGAGGGAAAGAGGGAGGCTGAGTCCAGACCCCGGGCAGTTACAAGGTCCTCGCAGCCAGAATGGGTGGACAGCGAGAGGTCGAAAGACCGGGACACCCGCGATCACCTCAGTGGCCTCTTGGAGCCGGGACACCCAAACTGGAAGAGGGCGGCAGAAGCGCAGCCAGGCGCTTGCAAAACTTCTCTGCCTGGCCTGGCCCGAGCGGGGAGGGGCGGGGCCAGGGCGGAGGGGCGGGGTCAGCGGGGCGGGGTCGGAGCGAGGGGCGGGGTCGGCGCCGAGGCCGCGGGGGCAACGACGGCGCCGGGGAGCGGGAGCGGCGGCCGGGCCATGTGGCTCCTGGGTCCGCTGTGCCTGCTGCTGAGCAGCCGCGCCGTGGGTGAGTCGGGGCGCGAGGGGCGCAGTTGCGGGCGTGGGTGTGTGCTGAGGGCTGGCGGACCCGGGCGGCGGGCTGGCCGGGACCCGCGGAGGGGCCGCGGAGGGGTGCGCGCCGCGCTATTGTGTGGACGAGCGCGCCGGGTGGTGTAGTGTGTGCGCGGGCGGGGCTTTGTGTGCAGCCGCGATTGGGCGTAGCTCAGTGTGGCCGCGAGTGTGTTGCGTGTGTCGGGGAGCGGAGGCGGGGAGGGCAGAAGTCTTCTTTGATCCCTTCTTCCCGGACGCCGTGCGCCGCGCCAGCCGCCTCGATCCCTGGCGGTGCACCTCCTGCCTCAGTTTCCCCACCTACACCGCGCGCAGAAACCAGTAGCATCGCTGTTTCCTGGCGTTCCTCCCCTGGGCTGTTCGCTGTGGGCGTTCTGAGACGAAACAGGGCTGGACCTGTGAAATCATTTTGTCCTCCGCGCTGAATTTTCGAGCAGAGATTTAAACTGTATGCCGCGGGCGCCCGGACCTGGGAGGGCCCTGGGAGAGTCTGAGGCCGTTCACCCGGCATCACCCAGTGCGAGCATCCTGGGGCCGGGTGGGCAGCGAGCCTCCCTCCCGGTGGAGGGGCAGCGTGCGATTCCCAGGAACTTTTCTGCCGATGTGGGCGCGCTCGGAATTCCAGCCCGGAGCCCTTCCTCTCTGCCCCTGCCTGCTGCCACAGCTGCCAGCCGCCCTTCCCCGGCCCCTCCCGCCCTTGGCCCCCTGATGCTTATTTCTGGGCAGCTAATGTCCGGAAAGTGGGTGACAGGGCTCGGTGAACTTGCTTGGCGAGAGCGTTGGTGCCATCCACGTTTTAATTGATGCCTGATTTCCCCCCATGCTTCTAGCCACTTGACTGTTGGTGGTGTGTTCTGGGGGGAAGTTGAGACTCATCCTGTTCTGAGCTGCCCCCCCCCCCAGGGGATGTGGAAGCTTTAAAGGGAAGTCTCAACCCTTCCTTGAAGTCCCTGGTCCCGAGCATCCTCAGGATCAGCAGGCAGCCTCCTCCCCAGCGCTATGACATCATCCCCGCTGCTCTGAGACTCCACTTAGATGTCTGTGGGTTTGCTGGCTCCTGGGGAGAGATTAGCTCCCTTGTGACTGCTGTGGATTTGTAACCTGGTCTGGGTCCATGTGTCCTGTTTCTCCTGCGCTACTTGGGGCACCCCTGGGGAGAGGTTTCCAGTTGGGTATTAGGCAGGCTTGAGCAGGTATGAGTTATTTGGAAGCTGTTAGATCCGACTCATTTTCCAAAGTATCTCAAATATAAGACCTGCTTGGATTCATATAGGCAGTGTGCATAGCTGCGGGCGTCCCCAGATAACACCTAAGGGGGACAGTATGGAAGCCGGTTCTTGTGTGTCCAGTGGACACTTATTTATTTTCCAGTGGGCCCTGGCTTGCTTGGAGTGAGTCTCCATCTCTGTAAAAAGTTGCGAAGTTAACTCTGTTGGTCACTGGTGAGCAGTGGTTGTTTGCCATAGAGCAGTGTGTGTGTAACATAGAGCTAAAAAATAAATAAAATGGTCATGGTAGGGAGAGGAACATAGCTGGCGGAGGCTGTCCATTATCTGTGGACTTTGGATTACCTATAGGGTCCTTGCTTTAGAAACCTGTAGGTGGTTTTGGAGTTTGTGCATCTTTCATCTTATATTAAGCATCATTGTAGCACGAGTACCATTTTGACCCAGGTGCTGCTGGCATCATGGCTGGTCATTTTTCCTAATGCTGGTGTTCACAGCTGGACCAAGTACACTACTCTTCCATCCTACATCCTTCCTCTGGATTCTCTTATGGGATGTTGATAAAATAAGAGGGATTATAAAAGCCAGGATTCGGGTTTTCTGCCTCCTGTTGATAGTGTCCAGTAAAATTTAAAACCTAGCCTGTGCCTTGAGATTCCGAACAATTCAGAGGGCTGACATTCTTGGAACAATTCAGAGGCCTGTGTTGTTCAGGAAGCATCTCAGACACTTTCGTGTGTTTCTTCTTCCTTTGTTTTTATTGTTTGTGGTACGGAAATGAAGCATCGATTTGGACCATTATTATTTTTTAATGTATCTCGCTTGCCAAGAGGTAGCCCAGCTCCCATCATCAGAGGCCAAGTTTTCCTGCAGGTGGGCGGGCCCTGTGGGTCTCAGCATGAGTTTGGAGACATGTCTACTGGCGGCCATGCCAGATGGATGAGTGCTTGGTCTTCTCACCTCCTCCCTGCTGACCTTTGCTGAGACTCCCTGACCTTCTCCTTCTGTCAGTGAAAAGGCTCGATTTCCCCTTTGTGGACTCCCAGGAGAACGAGTATTGACCTTTTCTCCTGGAAAGATCTGCTTAATGGCTGTGAAGGGTTGGTTTTATTTATTTTTTAACTAGCTGAATAGCTACGCTCAGCCCAACTGGGTAGATGAGGCTGTGCACCGAAGTACAAATAAACACACCCCATTGCTTTTCATCTTCAAAGAGGTGCACCCGAGGCTCCCTCCTGGGGTGTGAGGTGTTTTTTCCTGACAGCCGGCTAGGCTGTGTATCGCGGGAAAAGTGGGGGAGGGACGGGATATGAGCAGGGGAGGGTGGGATGGTAAATTCAGAGCCTTGAACACTGGGTCAGATACTGCTTGGCCAGAGTCGCCTGGATAAGTTGATTACAGTTGGCTTGTATTGTCACTATGTAAAGCAGTTAGAGAATTAGGGGGCTCAGGAATATTTATGATTAAATAATTGCATATGAAACACTTGGCATTTACAACCTTGCCGATTTGCATGGGCAGAGGAGGGCAGGGAACCCTGTCTTCATGCCCCATCTCCTGTGTATGAGACACACATGATCGAGTTGAGCTTTTCCAGTGAGTTCCTGTGGCAAGGCCGTGCTTATGGTTTGGGAGAGATCAGTAGCTCCCAGGACGCACAGTGAGGGCTCACCTGGGTTCTAACTCTTGGTCCCCACCTGGGTTTTCTGGCCTTTTGCACAGGACTTCCGGACTTCTCCTCCCAGAGCCTTATGTGAATTCACAGCCCATGGATTGTCCTGTCCACTGATGGGTTCATCCACACCCCTCCCCCAAATCTGTTCATTTTATGGTCATTACTTTGAAAGGATTCAGCAGAAGTTTCACCTTTTCTTGGAAGACATATTGGTGTACACCGCAGAGACACAACATCAATCTCAGTCCTTGAGGGCAGGCTGGAGATAACCCTGGTCTTGCTGCTGCGTGCTTGGGTGGGAAGCTGGGTGGAAGGATGCTGTAGGATGATCTCTTGGTTGATCAAAGTGGGAGCTCATTTTTATTCACTGAGCTCTATATTTATATTTCTCCTTTTCTTATATGTTTATTGTATTTAGAGATTAAAAAAAATAAGAGATACTACATGACATAGATGCATCTTAGAGCAAGGGAACTGTTTTTAGCCATGGGATGGCCCCAGGGACAAATCCCTTTTTAGCTGTTTAGTTTTCTTGTTTGTTCGCTTTCCCTCTTTCATTCTTTGGAGTATTTTGGAACTGCTTGGGCCATCTTAACTGCAGTGTTTTAATTTAATTGATTTATTCAACTTTTTTTTCCCTAGTGCCTTTATCTGATAACTAGGGAGGTGTTGTTGTTGTTGTTTTTAAAGATGGTGACTCCTGTGGGATTTTATGCACGCAAGCACCTTTCTCCTATTGTAATCTTTGTAGAAGAATCTACTCATCTGGGTGCTGTGGAGTATCCTTAAGCCAGTTTTCTGGGAGAATGGCCTGGACTTTGAAGATGCAGTGTTTTCTTGTCACCTCACTTGCTCATGTGTATGTAGTGTTGCTTATCATAATAAAAAAGCTGTCCGGAGAGCTATCTGCTTGGTCAGAGGGGTGGCAAATGTTGATCTGAGGTGAGATTTCTGTAGGTGCCTGCAGGTATGGGGTAAATCGACAGCACGGTTTCTCAGCTTTGGTACTTGTGACTTTTGGATGGGATTGGTTTTTGTTGTGAGGCGCTCTCCTGAGCATTGTAGGGTTTTCTGTAGCATTACTAGTTCTAGATACCAATAGCAGCCTTCTCCTGACCTAGTTGTGACAGTCAAATATATCACAAGACATTGGCAGCTTACCCCACTTGGGAACCCCTCCTCTAGTGGGAACCTCTTGACATTCACTTTGAGCACTGCCACTGCCTTTCCTAGGAGTGCCTTCTGGAGGCAGTGGGTCACGGTGGCATCCTACTCCTAGTGGGCCATCAGGCTTCTTCTTTATGTGACTATAGCCTGGCAAGTTCAGTGTGAAAACACATTCTCAACTAAAAATGCCCTCTGGCCACTGGCTCTTTCCCTTTTGCATGCTACTTGTGCCATGATGAAAACTTGTGGAATTTTCAATTACTCCTTTGGTTTCTTTGAGAAAAACATATGGTGAGAAAGCAGGGAACAGTCAAGTGGCAGCTGACACCAAAAGCCACCTGGATTTCCCAAGCATTAAACCTGGGACGTTCTGGGGCCGGAGGGCTAAAAGAAAATAAGCTGCCTGAAAGTTGCCTGGGAGGCAACAGTTTTAACCCTGGAAGTTCCCCTTCCTCCCCTCTACAGAGCAGTTATTTATTGTTCTTCTGAGCTCCCCTGTCCCTCCCAACAGATTCCTGCTCTGGGGCATCAAAAAGCTTTACAACTTGAGTGGCTTCTGCAGGTGGTGGAGGAAATCATCTACACTAGCAGAAAGCTGGTTTCTCATAGTTTTCATCATATGCTGTGTCTCATCATATGTTTTAAAGTCTTTTGAAAGTTCTGTCCCTTGTCGCTTTATAGCACTGGAGTTCCTTTAAGGCACTTTGCCTTCTAGCTTCTTCCTTTTTCTGTTCCCAGCCTTTCTTCAATGTTTTTCTTCCTCCTCTCTTCAGATTAGCTGTGTACTTTGTTCTGCTGCTGTCTTCTTTTGTGTGTCAGGTCCCAGGACAAGGAAAGGTGGTGGTACTTGAAGGGACACCGGGGTACAGGGGGAGGAGTGCTCGCTGTCTCATCCTGGCACACTTGTCTCCTATCATACCCTCTTGAGTGAGAAGCATGCAGTTAGCATTTTCCTTTTGCCTTTGAGTATCTAGAAAATTCTTCTTAAACTGTATTGGACTATTCACTAGCTTGATACCAGGCACTGTCTTGTGCTCCAGGAGTGCAGATTGGCATAGAATCTGCTCTTTGATCTTGAAGAACTAAAGGATCTACTGAAGGATTTGAGATTGCTAATCTTCTGTCCTTGTCTGGGGACAGTAGAGGCTCTTTTCCTGCCAGAGGCACCTTGGGTGAATGGAACAGGTACAGATTGGATCGCTGACCTCAGTGAGAATAGAGATGTACAGATGTCCCAGTTTCCTAGAAAACCTGGATACCCTGTCTTTGGGGATGTTTAATTGGAGCTTCATTCTTGAACAGGTTCCAGAAATGATAACACATGTTCTAGCTTGCTTCTTTAGCATTCCAGGTAAAATGTTGGAGCATGGATGTTGGTGTTCTAAGACTCTTTTAGCTCCAGTAGGCTTCTAAGATTGAGTAATTTCTTCCATGGCTTTTAGACAATAGCCTTATTTATCTTATGGTCATACAGTGTATATAATATATATGTCTCTATCTATCTCTCTATCTCTTTGTCTCTACATCTCCATCCATCCATCTGGTAGTCCTTTGGTATCAGTAAGGAAAGGGTTCTCCAAGTTGCCCTGCAAATACCAAAATCCAAGATGTTCAATTCTCTTATGTAAAATCTCACCGTATTTGCATAAAACCTATGCACATATACTTTAAGCCATCTCTAAATAACTTATAATATCTAACACAATAAAAATGTTATATAAAAGTTGTTTGACTATTATTATTTAGGAAATAATGGGAAGGAAAGTCTGTATATGTTGAGTACCAATGCAGTTCTTTTTCTAACTAGTTTTGTTCTGTGGTTGGTTGAGTCCATGGATATAGAACCTGTAGGTGGATATAGAGGGCATATTTTATAGAACATATATGGATATATACATACACACTTGGCTTTCTACATATATGGACTGTAGGTACCACACACACATGTATGGATCCGCGCGCGCACGCGCACTCACACACACACACACACACACACACACACACACTCTGTTAACCCCTAATCCTAGTGGATTGGAAACTCATTGAGGGCTGTGGTTGTAGTCTTCTTTTGTGGAATCTGCATGAGTAAGAATGGCCACCATCATTGCATATTTACTTTCTGGCAAGGTGCCATGCACCGTATGAGTATTATTTTGTTGTAGCCTTCTGTAATTATGAACACTGCCAAAATAGTACACTGAATACATACTTGTACAAAATTAAGACCAAATAGAAGTAGTGACAATAAAACATTAATATTTTCCTTTGTCTTCTCCTCTCAGTGACTACCATTAACTGTCTGGTAGATAGCAGTTTAGCCTTGTGATGGATTAACAGGAAAATCCACATAGCCACACATAGAGTCATAGTGGAATAAGCTCATACCTATCTACATTTGTAGTTTTTTTCTTGAGATTTTTACTTAACCTCTGATTTCATCAGTTCTGCTTTGAGCCACACGAATGAGTCATTCGCTCCTGTTGTTTAGATATCTCTTATTCTGGTGCATTTAGCAGTTTCTTTCACCTTTGCTCGTGTTGCTTGGCTTATGGGTGTCACTCGTTTTGCCTGTTTCAGGAGCACACGTTGGTGGAGCTTTAGCTATTTGTGAAATCTTCCTCTTTTAAGTGTCTTAAAGTCCTTCACTCTTGCTTCTCAAGAAAATATGGAATTGTAGTCATTTCTTTCAGTGATAAATCGATGCTTCTCTATTATCAAATGTACTGTTTCCCTCCTTTTCGTGTACAGAGTAATTTTTCATTTCAATGCCAAATTCTAGTGTGATCCTTTAAAGACATTCTGCATAGCAGATACATTCAACTTGTGCAGTACCAACAATGTGCAGAACTTGACAGAACTTGACATGAGTGGCTGTGACCAGGTTCACCCAGGGCCCAGAGTGACCGGTACATTACAGCTTCCACCTGTGTATGCTACAGAAGATGCTGCTGGCCTTCAGGCACATCCCGATATCTGAGATGTTGCAGTCTCAGAGACTTATCTTCCAAGCTGTCTGTCTTTCAGCACTTATATAGCTACCCATTCTTTAAAAAACAGCTTTAAGACATCTTTACAATATATGTAGTTTTTTTAAAAAAGTAGGTACTGTGCTCTGCCATCTTACAGATGAGGAAACTCAAAGGTGAAGTCATGTACCGGAGTCATTAGCCAGTAAGAACTTTAGTCATTAGCCAGTAAGGCTTTAGAACTGGCGTGTAGTTCTGTACAGCATTCAACCAGTGCCTTCACCACTGGATCTGTTGTTTTATGTTTCCATATTTATCAAAAGAAGGAAGTACGTAATCTAGTGAGTGGTAGAGAATTCCAATGTTGGATAGTGAAGTCATCATCCTCTCCATGCTCCCCCCCCGCCCATTAACTTTATTGGTACATTTTAGGTATACAATACAGTTTCATTCATCATTGGGATCATGTACCATTACATGAGTCTCTTGGTTCTTATTTTTTTCCCCGTCCCTTGCCCTGCCTT
>NW_004624767.1:11129662-11245307 GCF_000247695.1 Heterocephalus glaber | reverse complement strand
TGCTTCTGGTGCCCACGCGGCTCACCTTCTGTGCCCTAGGAGCTTGGGATGGCAGCAGGGGAGCTTCCTTCTGTGTGTTGGGACCGGCTGAGCTTCACTGCCCTAGGAGCCTGGGATGGAGGCAGGGAGCTTCCTTCTGGGTGCTGGGACCAGCTGAGCTTCACTGCCCTAGGAGCCTGGGATGGAGGCAGGGAGCTTCCTTCTGGGTGCTGGAACCCGCTGAGCTTCTCTGGCCTAGGAGCCTGGGATGGCAGCAGGGGAGTTGATCCCCTCCATGCTTACCACTTTGGGTAGAAAGATCTGTTTGAGAATCAGTGGAGTAGGAGATCCCAAGCTGATTTTATTCTAATGGCCTGTCTTTGGCAGATTGAGACTAATGTTCTGCATTCTACTGGGTGAAGAACTTATCATTGTGGGCTTTAGAATTGGACCTTTTAGAGGCTTGATTTCTTACAATACTCAATAGCAACAATAAACAAATTGTTTTAGCCTCATGAGACTTGTCTGTGACTATATTAACAATGGAGAGAATTTTCTTCCCCTTTGATGGGAATATTTTGTTGCAATAATAACTGAAAACAATTTCTTTTCAGTCAGAATCTCCCTCAAGCGGTTCTGGGTGCCACAGAGATGGGCTTAGTTTGAAAAGTCTAGAAATGGGCTTTTTAGATAAAAGCGAGGTACTGACGATCATGCTTCATGTCGAAAGAGGAAGTTAAGTTGTTGTTTTGTTTAAAAAATTACTCTCTGACCCTGACTGTGAGCTTATACAGTCCCTGTCTGGGAGAGCTTTTTTTGAACTGATGGTTGATGTTATTTAGTGTGGAAGGCAAACTTTTTAGTGGTGTGCTTCAGAAAGATGCTAGATATCATTGACCCTATCTTGATAGCTCAAACCTTGTGGGCAGGGTGCCTTGCTAGTGAGAAGTTACTCCAGATCTGTGACATGTTAATCACTATAGGCAGAGCAGAATGAACCTCAGGATTTTAAACTCTCACTCCCAACATCTCTCCAAAGATCTGAGAACTGGCCTCTCCTTTTAATTGTGATATCAAGGTGATAAATTGGTAAAATCACCAGTGCCCAACTCCAGCTGTGAATTTTGATGGACTTAGCACAGTGTGCAGACGAGGCTCGCTGTCCTGGAGAGAGAGTGAGGCCATTTAGCTTTCTCTGGAACTGGTCTTCCATGACCGGGGCCAGAGGGATGTGGAATTTATGAATAACTTGATTTAGAAGACTTGCAAACCCAAGGTGCCAGTGTTTCAGGTGGCAGTGGGACACTTGTGTATGTATTGGCACAGAGAAATGAAAGTGTAAAAAGCCCCTGCTCATTATTGTAAGGCTGGGAGAGGTTTGCTCTGGGGATGTCAGGACTGTGTCGTCTTTGATGACATTACTCAGGCACTTTCCTTCCACGTTAGCTTTCAATTAGAGCAGTGTTCTCTGGGAGTTGTTAAACTAATTGGATATGGCTGAAAAATGAGCTGTAGTCACACTCATGGTTCCACAGTCAATTGAAGCTTCTCGATTGGTTTGGAAAGTTCTAAATTTAAACTTGTTTTTATTATAAAAATAAAGTGAAGGAGTTTGGGGAAGATGGAAGAGTGACTAACAACACAAGGTATTCATTTCATCAGAGCTAAAGGCATAAAAAATGGTTGATGCTAAGAGAAACCAGAACAGAAATGAATAAGGTGTTTCAAAAACAGATTTATAAAAGCATCGTTGTAAGCTTGATTAAAAAGTATGGTACTATCAAGTGATCCCGGCTGGCAGGACCCTGGGGAAGCAGATTTGGAAAGAGTTGATATTAACTACCATAAAAGATAAAGTTAGAAAGAATGACCTTTATATCAGAAGTAGTATTAAAAAAAGATGGATCTAATCTTGTAAATGTGATTGAGAAACTCTAAACATTGGTG
Source organism: Heterocephalus glaber (assembly GCF_000247695.1). Next base: position 11,243,381 of record NW_004624767.1, on the reverse strand, counting down.
GAATCTATGCAAGGCACCAGTGATATATGTAGTAGGATAAAGATTTAGCACTCCCAAAATTCATGTCTGTTACTCAAGTCAGTCATAATGACTATACCAGCAAAGTAATAGATGCCAAACATATAATAAGGTTATTCATTTTCTTTCTTGTTAAAAGCTTTTCTTGAATAATAAACAGCTCAATCAAAGAAATGATCAAAAATTGGAATATATATTTGGACAAAGGAATGATGCCCAGAATCAATGGAATAGTACAGTGTCAGTATCTTCTGAAAGTACCCATAAAGTGCATCTCCATAACAGTCTTGAGCAGAAAAAGGAACTCTTTGTTCTTGTGCCTAGGGATGGTGAGAGGTAGGGATGCATGAAGGTGTCTCTTGCGGGTTTTTTTTTTTTTTTTTGGTACCGGGGATCGAACTCAGGTCCTTGCGCTGCGAGGCAAGCGCCAGAACCACTGAGCTAAATCCCCGGCCCACTTGTGTTTTTTGATGTCTGCCTCATTTGCTGTTCTATTCCACCACCTGCATAGCTTAGCATAGAGTCAGGCACACAACAGGGCTTCCTATAAGTTACTTAGAGGGGTCGGAAATAAGAGACAAGTCAGAAGCCATGGTGAATGAAATTTACCTGGCTTAACTACCTCTAGCTTTCGGTGACAAATTGTTTCTCCCCCTCTAGATTTTGGAACAATTTCCTTGATCTTCAAAGACCTGCAGAGATATTTACAAGAGACACCCTTGGCTTAAAAAGACAAAAAAGAGGCCTTTGAGAGGGAAATGGATTATAGCAATTTCAACTTAGGTGGTAAATTAGACCCATACATTATGGGACTGGTGTGTAGTGTACAAAAGAGGTTCCTGACAGGTTAATGAAAACTGCTATACACCTTATTTCCATTTGAGGGAAGTTTACATAGTTTTCTGAATGAATGGAAGACCTTACTAAGAGGGAAAAATGAAAACAGTTCTGTTTTATGAAATATCAATGTTTAAAACATTGAATAGTAAGGAACTTATTCTTCTGGTCTATTTTAAAAAGAAATAAAAATTTGCTGGTGAAAACACTTGGATTCCAGGAAGGAAGTGCATCAGTAAATATAATCTCAAAGGGAATTTGAGTGTGATAGAAATACATCAATTATAAGACTAAATGTAACACAAGATATCACCAACTCTTATTTTTTTAAATAATCACCCATCTGTTCCTTACAGGAGACATAGTAAAAACCAAGCGATATAAAGAGAATGCACAGTTAGAGAAATAAAATCCATTATCCCAGGGCTATTTTTATGGTATCACATAAGTCATTTCTTTGCATTAAGCATTAAGATAGATAAACAGGGTTACTGCAAATGACAAAAGGTTCATTAAACAAATCTCTGATCATCCCACATAAAAAGGCAGGAAGAATTAAGTACACGATAAAAGCGTTGAAGGTTGTTGAAGTATAAAATTAGCTTGTGCTCAGAAGGTTAACATATTTAGAGAATACATAGTTGTAATATATATATTTTTTTAAGTTTATGGGAGTAGGGAAATGCTAGGATCTCAGGGTGCTGCGGGGAGGGTGGTGAAGTTTCTGCAGTTGGGAGTGGTGGGTGGGACGGGCTGTTTCCCACGGGAGCCCCCAGCAGCCTGTGTCGCACACACCTGCTCCCTGGGTCTGCGGAAGTGTTGGCTGGCGGAAGCGCTGGGGATGAAATCCTCGCTGCTAATGAGATGAGAAGGTTGATTAAGCTTAGTGAGCCTGACACCAGTGGCTGCTCAGGCGGTGGCTGCAAGTGGGAATTCTTCATCAGGGTAGGAAAAAAGGACCTAAAGGTGCCCAAGATAGATTATTGAACACTTACATTGTTTTTGGTTTTTTCGGTACCAGGGATTGAACTCAGGACCTTGTGCTTGCGAGGCAGGCACTGTGCCGCTGAGCTAAATCCCCAGCCCACACTTATATTGTTTAAAAGTCTTAAGAATCATTTTCCTGGCTGAGTACAGTGTTTATTTTTTAAGATTCCAATATATGGATTATTGTGCAGAGCTTTGGTCTTCAAGGTATGGTCTGCAGAGCAACAGCATCAGCATTGCTTGAACACAGTCAGCATCGTAACCAGATCCTCATATGATAAGTGCGCATATTAAAGTTGGAGAAGCACTTATGTGGAGGCTGAGAATTCAGGCTTTAGAAGAACCAAACTGGCATTAAAGTTTGGCTCCCTTCCTTGATCTTGGCTAAGTTTCTTAAACTTTTTCAGTCTGTCATGTCTTTATCTGTAAATAGGGATAATAATGGTTCTTATTACATAGAAATATGTTAAATATGATAATACATGTAAAACACTTAACCTTTATAATTGCTTGCCACATGTCACTCATTGGTTAGAAATTATTAGATTTATTATAAAATTTTGAACAAAAGGTAGAATCACAAAACACATGGTACTATAATGAGATTGTAAAGCCATTGGTTTATTATTTTGATTTTATGTAGTTTTGATTATAGACTATAGTTGCATGTTCTGCTTTTTTCACTCATGAACATAACATCAGCATTTTTCTATGCTAAACGAATCTGGGAGAACAAATACAGCCATGTGTTGCTTAACGACGGGTCGGTTCTGAGAAAGGAGTTGTTGGTTGATTGCATCATTGTGCAAACATCATAGCTGGCACTCACACAAACCTAGAAGGTGTGGCACGGTCACTTGGGGAGGCTTCGTGATGCAGCTGACATGTGGTAGACACGAGATGTGGGAGACGGCTGCTGGTGTGGTACTGCATACTGTCTCACAGTAAAGTTTTAAAATAAATAACTAGAAAGAGAACGCTCTAAAAAATGATAAGTACAGCAAAATCGTGCTGCATGAAATTTCTGTCAACAGTGGCCCCATAAGATGATGTTGCCTAGTGATGTTGCAGCTGTCTCAGTGTGTGTCAGATACTCTGTGATGTTCACAGAACCACAAAATCTCCTAACAGCATGCTCCTTAGAATGTATCCCTGTCATTAAGCAATGCAAGACTGTTTCATAAATACGTGAGCTAGTAACATCATTTACTGTCATTATCGGGGGTTATGTACTGTATGTAATTTTGTATGACTGGCAGTGTGGTAGGTGTGTTTATACCATTATCGCTATAAACAGGTGAGCAATATGTTGCACTATATCAGGTGATCGAAATTTTTTACTCCATTATAACTTATTGGGGTGTGCGTGTGTGTGTGTGTGTGTGTGTATGGTACTAGGGATGGAACTCCAAGGCTTTTGCACTGAGCGACACCCCCAGCCCAGTGTCTCCGTAAGTTGCTGAGTTGCCAAGACTGGGCTTGAGCTTTCAGTCCTCCTGCCTTAGCCCCCGGGAGTGTAGGGATTACAGGCAAGCACCTCTACAGGGGCTGTGTGGTTTGTTATTAACTGAAACTAACTTAATCCAACCAAGCCACTGACATCCTTTCTCATAGCTCTTTTCCTTGTCTACATGCAGGTAATGATATTACCTGGCCTATCTAGTCAGGAGAAGCCAGTGAGAATGCTTTGGGTAGAAACAGTAAAAGGCAGAATTCTGCATGCTTCTGTTATTGCAAGGAGGTAGGAAAAGCCTAAAAGCATAATTACTTGTTAACGTCACAATTTCACTTTTAAGACTTTGCACTAATTAAATAGTTTGGAGTGTGCATAAAGGTTCAGCTGTGTGGATATTTGTGGCAGCATTGTTTATTGTGGTGAAAACGCTAGGGCTGAATTATCACCCAGTATCCTAAAATACTATGCAGACAATGAGAAGGATGCTGCAGATCTTTGATCCCCAATAAGATACTCACTGGCCATATGTGGCTATATTTAATTAACATTAAATAAAAAATTCAATTTCTCAGCCACACTGGCCCTGTTTCAAATGCTCCCTACTCCCTATATGGCTAGTAGCTACCATATTGGATAGCACAGATAGAAACATTTCCATCACTGCAGGAAATTCCAGTGGATAGCATGGCTCTAGAAGAATGATTCTTATGTGGAAGGAGAATTCTTTTTTTTTTTTTTTTTTTGTACTGGGGATTGAACTCAGGACCTTGTGCTTAGAATTCTTACCAATGGAATGTTTCACATTTGTCATGTACAGTCTATGTGTGTTGCTGTAAATTGACCTATCGTGCTTGGGACATAGCCTGCCATATTCTTATTGTTTCTAAATTAAGTAAAATCTGGCCCTAGTCATCCAAACTCAACAAAAGCTGGAGATTTGGTAAAAGTCAGTGGTTGAATCCCCTCTGCCTCCCGTAGGTTCTATTGGATACCTGCATGCAGGCTTGACATTTTTGCTTTTTGTTCCACAGCCTGTTGTTGGGAGTTGGATCTTGTCTTCTAAACTCTTTAATCTACCCCATTCATCAGTTGACTTCCCTTTGCATTTTACTGCGGTGATTTTCAAGGTTTGGGGGAAGGAAGCCACATCCTTCTGTATGGGTTGCAGGGAGCGTGTTACCCACGAGGTGGGAAAAGGCTGAAAACCATACTGTAGTACATTACAAACAGCAGCAGGGACTCACAGTCTTCTCGATTCATTTGCAGATGTGTCCACTGCTTTCCCCTAGTTTGAGCCTCATGGACTCCCACTTCACCCCTCCTGGCAGCATCAGGCTTCTAGCATCTGGCCTGCCACATGGGTGGACTGGCTCAAACAAAGTTGTATCCCAGCTCTACTGGTCTCTTGTTTCTTGTTGGATTTTTAACATTCCGGCCAGTGTTGCTGGGAAGGAGCATTGTCTCCCAGCCCAATCCCGTCCCCACAGCTAGATGTAGCCCTATGGAGTGTGGTTGCTGTCTGTCTTCCTAGTAAGACTGTGTCTGTGTCTGTAGACAGTCTCTCAGGAAAGCTTCCCAGTCACCCTTCGAAACCTGGCTAGTGATTCTCCTTTTCTAGAAAACTGCCCTTCCATATGCATCTCCCAGTTAACAGAGTTTAATCATGCTGGATATAACATGAAGTACTGCAATTTATTTATGCATGTTCCCTGTACTTGTATCATTATTAAACCTAGATGCTTATAAGAGTAACCTGGGTGCTTTAAAACATATGCTTTTAATGACTTTAAATTCCAGAAGCTTCCAAACATCATGAAAGAACTGAGAATACTCCAACAAACACTGTTGTACATATCACACAGGTTTATCACATTTTAATGTTTGCCATTTAAATTCAGGTTTTCTTTGTAAAAAAAAAAAAGAAATGCTGCCGATACTGTCAGAGACTTTCTCTTATCCCATTACTTTGTGTCCCACACCAGCGGCCACCACTGTTTGCAAGTTGGTGCCTCTCTTTTCTGTCCATGATTTTAATCTTTTATCACTTACGTGCACCTCTGTATCTGGTGCAGAGCACTTTAAATATGGTGCTTTAAAAATATGCTGCTTATACTTTGCAACTGCCTTTTTCCTTTTACTCTTGTAGTTTTGAGGTTCATCATGTTGCCACATACAGATATGGTTTAACTACTGTGGAGTATTCATTGTATGAATATACTACAGATTAATCATCTATTAGCAACACATTTAGGTTATTACCATGACTAGCCATGCTACAGTGAATTTACTGTGCGTAATGGCAGGGCTTTCTGTGTAATCATATTCTCAAAGTAGAATTTCTGATCAAAGGTTTTGCATTTTTTTAGCCTGAACAAGAATTGTCAACCTCGCTATGAAATGGTCCTATCCGTGGATACTCCCTTCATGGTTTATAAGAACACTTATTTCCCCACATCTCTTCCATCATTTGAAATTTGGAGTTCTTTAGTTTCCCCAAAGCACACCATGGTAACTTCCTGTGGTCTTCATTTTCTTTCCTCTGATTTTTAGTGAGGGGAGCGTAGCTCACTGTGGCCAGGCCTGCCCCCTAAAGGAGATGCAGGTGGAGCATGCTGAGACCATATGGCACAGGCAGATAAGAGGTGCTTGTTCCAAAGTGGTCAGAATTTCCGTCCTGAACTTGACCTCAGAGCTGGGTGACCAGTTCTGATTCTGCTGGAGATCAGAATGCTTCCCGTAGATCCTGAGTGCTCCTGATTCTGCACATAGGAGGCAGTGAGCTGCCATTCTGGGGTCCTCTGTCCTGGGAGTCTCATGCTGGAAAGTGCTGAGATTGCTAAACTTGTGTATTTCTTTTCTTTTCCTTTTTTTTTTGGTACCGGGGATTGAACTCAGGTCCTTGTGCTTGTGAGGCAGGCAGTGGAACCACTGAGCTAAATCCTCGGCCCTAAACTTGTGTATTTCACCACGAGAAAGTCAGCACCTTCTAAGCTTTCCTTCTAGTGGGGCTGGTGGTGGTTCCAAGGCAGACTAGTGCTCCTCTTGGCCCATGTTCAGATCCTGGCTGGCTGATCTCATGCTTGCTACAGAGTCACTCGATGTCAGTGGGCACTTTACTTGTGAAAGGGGGATGAGATTAGTGCCATGCTCACAGCATCCTGGGCAGAGAAGATGAGGTCATACGTGCATGCCTGGGGCTGTGTCCAGGGCCTGGCACTCCGAGAATGCCCACCATGCATTTATAAGTTCATGTGTGGAACTGGCTTTGAGAGCTGGTATTGTCATTCACAGATTCCATTGCTGCCATGGAATCCATTTGTTGAATGATTGCTTGAGTTTCTACTCAGTGGCTCAGTGGTATAAACAGACATGTTAAAGTTTTGAATTTTGTTCTAAGAGTAATGAGAATATTTTTAACCTGAGACTAGTGTGATCTCATTTGTGGTCTTAAAACAAAGGTGAGGACAATTGATAGACCTGAAAACTTTGGTCCTGAAGTTTCTAATCACCAGTCATGAACTTGAAATTAGGTTTTTGTGACTCTTCATTTTCACATTGACTTTAAAAAATATATTCTTATCTCTCCCTTCCCTGAAATGTTCCTCTCTCCACTGTCTAAGTCTTTTTGAAATACAGAAAAACCTCGGATTGCAAGTAATTTGTTTTGCGAGTGTTCTGCAAGACAAGCAAACATTTCTAATAAATTTTAACTTGATAAATGAGCGATGTCTTGCTGTACGAGTAGTATGCGACGCCGTATGTCACATGATCACAACTGAGCCAGTGGTTCGCTCTCACTCTCACTGGCTTGCTCTCTTGCTGAGGGATTGTGGGTAATCATCCCCCAACAGCAAGAGGTTATGGAGGAGATTTTGTCTTTAGAGGAGGAGGAGAAAAAGGCACAGGAAGCCCTCACTTTAAATGAGATTAGAGAGATGCATAAAATGTGGAAAACAGTGCAAAATTTTGTAGAAAACCAGGACCTGAATGAGGCTGTGGCGGTATGAGCGATATATCTGTTTAACGACAGTGCAGTGTCTTATTTCCGCAAAATGTCCTCAAAAGGAAGCAAAACCAAGTCTCATAGGTAAGTTCCTTGTTAAAGTTGCATGAAAAGAAAAAGATGCCATTGAGCCAGTAGACAGCTGTGATTCTGTTAGGGATAGTGAAAATCATCTCACACCAAACCCTCCTGACTCATATCCTTCACACTAACCAGGAAGGATTTCAAAGGTAAGTGTGGGCAAATTTATTTATTTTTCTTTATATTTTGCATTTTCTTTATTATTTTGTATTATATTACAGTATGGTCGTCATTTTTGTATGAATATTTTGGGGTTATGGAACAAATCATCTGAGTTTGCATTATTTCTTATGGGGAATTCGCTTTGATATACAAGTGTTTTGGATTACAAGCATGTTTCTGGAACAAATTATATTCACAAGCTTTTACTGTATATTCAAGTAACTTTTCCCTCCTTTCTAAAATCCCCACAGCTTTGGAGTTTGCATTTGCTATTGTCTGAGTTAGATGTGTAGGGCTGATGCGAAGTGAGATTCTGGAAGCAGAGGCCTGAGAATTCCTGGATCTGTCATGGTTTTGCTGCTTATTCAAACAGTTCATCTCAGTCTATTTTTGTCTCTACAGAAAGTCCCTTTTTCTAGCCTAAATTTTGTGTCGAGGCGGGCACAGCCACCCCGTGGGGCTGTGGAGAGGACTGAGAAGCTGCTGATAATTTTCCACATGCTGGTTCCACTCAGACTCAGGGGCTGAGCAGCTGCTTCTGAGAGGCTCGGGAAGCATTTTGAGCTCCTCCGGGCATCTCCCCATGAACGAGTTCTTACCATGGACCACAGAGCCTTGGAGGTTTGGAAAGAGAAATGCTCTTTCTCTAAGTACATTTAGGGGAAGACACACTGAAGGTTCCCCTTTTGGTTTAAATTTCATGTACTGTGAGTTGGAGGATGAGAGCAGAATTGAAAGAGATTAAAACGGTATCTCTTAGGACTTGAGTTGTTTGCATATACAGGAAGCCATAAAAAGGATATTTAGTGGATTAAGAATCCAGCTTGGGTGGGGAAGAAATGGGGTAAAAGATGGGCTTTGTAAAATAAATAATGATGCCACTTGGAAATGGTGGTCTGAGGGGAGAAATAGACGTAATGTAAAGTCTCAACCAAAATAATGCAGAGGTCAGGAGAGAACATAGTAAAATGGTATATTTGTCAAGGAATCAGAACTGTGTGAGACACTGTGTGTGTCAGGCCCCAAGGATGATGGCCCGTCCGATTTGATTTTTAATTACCCTTCATTTACATTGCTTGCGATTTTGGGCGTGTGTGTGTGTGTGTGTGGTGTGTGTGTGTGTGTGTGTATCCCCTCACGTAAACATTACTAGTCCTTAGACCTAGGAAGAAATTCAACATGAGACACAGAGGTCTTCATAGTGTATCTGTTTACCATCTATTTTAAAATGGCGTTTTTGTCTGGGATTGTATCACTGGTTTTCTACAATGATCACTTACTGCTCCCTTAATTGTAAGGTCATGTGGGAGGTGTGGCTGGGTATCCAGGGTTTTCCCCTGGCCTTAAGTCATCAGGTGCTTGTCAAGAGAGGCAAAATGTGTGTGTAGGTCTCTGAGTAGGGTGTTGTAAAGTAGTGCTGAGTGAGATGGAATTGCAGGATGGCGGGCAGAACCCCGGGGGTAAGAATGTGTGCAGTGCATTTGGGGAACCCTGTACATTAGTTTTGTGGGAGTCTCACAGAGCAGTGCAAGATAAAACTAGAAAGAGGATGCATGCTGCTGTGAGTACTGCTCCTAGCAGTGTGTTCCCAGTTGTTAGGCACTTAATTTGTTCCAGGCCCCGGGGAAGCGCGTTACACATTGGATTTGTCGAATCCTTTCACAATTCCTAAGAGGAAGGGACCACAGTGATCACAGCGTGACCCAGAGGGGGACCAAGGTTCACCACAACTCAGCAACTTGCCAGGACTTGGGCAAGGGCCAGGCTGCCAGCTTTGGCTTAACAGTGGCCAGCCCTGCCCGTGGGGAGGATGTGTGACAAGGGCCTGACTGGCGCTGTCAGATGCAGGCTGGTGACCTTTGGGAGCAGTTTTATTTGCCTAGTGCAAGGAGAAGCTGCATTTTTAAAAAACCCTGGTTGAGGAATTGAGCTGGGGAGGAAGAGAAGGCAGCTAAGTGAAGCTGACTCCTATAGTCTGGAACACTTGGAAGTCGTCGACTTTGGTGCAATGAAAATCAAAGAAGCCAAAACATTGGGCTCACATTGGGTTACTTATTTTATTTGATCATGTATGAGACAATGAATGAAATTACCTACTATTATATCGTCATCATTTTGTAAAAGAAAACGCTTCTTAATACAGAAAGGTAACAGTTGCTTATACGCAGAATAAAGGATGGACCTTTGAACAGAGCAAGTTCTTTTTAAAAAGAATTGTTCCTTCCCTTTCTACTCTTGTTGCTGACCAGCAAAAGCACCCTCACGGCCCACTGTGTTCTTGTACCGCACATTTGGGCTACAAGGCAGAGACTGTTCCATCCCGGGCTGACTGCGAGGGAGGAGAAGGGTGGGAGGATGTGTTCAGGGATGTGGGTAGCTAGGATTGGAGGAGCGATTTTGTAGCGCCAGGAGCCTAACTGTGCGGGGGGCGGGGGGAGGGGGTCCTTTGTGATTTAGGATGGGTGACACATGCTGGGGTGGATGGAGCATTTAATTACCACCTCCCAGGTGAGAGTTAAGAGGGAGACACCACTGAATCCTCACCCAGAGTCTTGGGGGTGGAGACACAGTTGAGTCCATCTCACAGACTTGGAAGCGAGAGCTTGGGGAGTCCAGGGCACCTGATCTCACAACCAGATTGCAGAGTTGAGGTTCTCGTCTCTGCGTGGATTCCTGATCCACGGATGGCACGGGTGTGCTGTTTTTGAACCTTTTCAACGATTCCCTGATTGATTTAGCTAACAGCAGTGACACGCCAGGCACTTTGGCATGTATTCCCTTTGGTGCTTGAATACTTGGTTGCCTTGTGACATCATCAGTACAGTATTTCAGTGAGCTAACCCTGCCACTCAGCATATGGTAACTGGCTGATTGATTGGATTCTGTGATGTACAGCAGGAGTCCCCAAGCCCCAGGATACTGACTGGTACAGGTCTGTGACCTGCTGGGCACTGGGCTGCACAGTGGGGGTTGAGTGACTGAAGAGTGATTGAAGCTTTGTCTGTGTTTACAGTCTAGGTTACGCGCTTCTTTGCATCTACCACCCCTCCCCAGAGTGGTTGTCTTCCACGAAGCTGGAAGCGCCTCCTGGTGCCCAAAAGGCTGGGGACCCCTGGTGTGCAGATCACTGTTTTATGAACCATCCTTCCCCCAGTGTACTCGGAGTGCACCCCAACTCCCCGGTCAGCCGAGGATCTTACACCCAGGTCTCCACTGTGGAGCACCTCGAAGGAAGGGTGAAACCTGGGAGCTCTCTTGGTTTGTTCCCCTCAGGAAACCAGGGATTGGAGGCATTTCCAGTGCTGAGATGTGGCCAGGCTGCCAGCGCTGGCCACCACCTCCCTAGTGCTGTTTCTTCCCGACCCCAACCACGATGTTCTTCTGCTCACATTGCCGTGAACCCCAGGGGGCTTCTCTGAAGACTCATAATGGAGTCTTTGAACATCTGCCCAAGGACAGTTTACAGATTGTCGGCCATTTCTCTCTTTTAGTGGAAACTCTGACGGACTAGTTGGTTAATGGGTCCCAGTTCTCCCAGGCCACTTAACTTCCTAATTTTCAAGCATTACCCGTGGAGAAAAACCTGTCTGTAGAAGCTTATGACTTAATGAGCTCAGTCAAAGTCGTCCTTGAGTTGTGGGCAGCAGCATTGATCATATGATGGGAGTTTGGGTTTCCAGTGTGGGGGGAACGGGAAAAGGCTCTGCCCATGATTTATTAATCACTTCCTTGGCTGGGCATCTCCCTGGCCTCCCCCGAGAGCCCCAGTATGGAGGCTGCTCAGGATTAGCCTCAGCCCCGGCTTTCTGTCTCCCTGGTGCTCATGCTGCTTCCACATCTTTGTTTCTGGAAGGTTTTGCTCTGGCAGGCAGCCCGATGGTGGAAGCAGAGGTGCACACCTCGGGTAAACCTGCTTCTGTGTTCAGGGCCATGGGGCTCCTTTTTGTCACAACCAACTCCTCCAGGGAGGAGGCATGTGGGGCCCACATGCGTGTGCCAAGGATTTACAGAGACCCTGCTGATAAAATATTTACAGAATTGACCTGGTACCGAGGCCTGGTTTGTTTGTTTTAAAAAGTCTTAACAACACATCAGCCATGTGCATGTTGGCTTGGTAGCTTTTGCTTTCTTGCTTGAGGTTTTTGTTTTCATGAGGAACAAAGAGGCTAGGCCTGATCTGAGCAAGAAGCTGCTGCGTAAGAGAAAACTAGTCTGTGTGTGGTAAGTAGCTAATGGAGCACTGTGTGCCCTGGGCAGTGTCCTGTGTGCTTTGTGGTAGTGATCTCTTTGACCCTCTTATAGACTTCCTAGTACCGGGTACTAGTTTGAATTGTGTCCCCCCAAAATGTTATGTCCGAGCCCTTGTCCATACTACCTGTGAGTGTGACCTTATTTGAGAATAGGGCCTCTGCAGATAAAATTAGTTAAGATGGTCGTGTTGGATAAAAGGTGGACCTAATTCCAGTGACGGCAGCTTTTTGGTGAGAAGGAACACACGGATACACAGAGGGAACATAGCTGTGTGAAGACACAGGTGGAAATTGGTGCAAAGTACCTAGAAGCCAAGGGTTGCCAGCAACTACCAGAAGCTAGGGAAGAAAGGAAGGATTCTTCCCAGTGTTTAGAGGAAGCCCCACCAACACGTTGATTTGAACTTTTAGCCTCCCAGGACTGTGGAATAATAGATGTCTATTGTCCTAAGCCACTGGGCTGGCAGTGAATTGTTATATATGGCAGCCCTCAGAAATAATACAGCAAGAATTACCTAGAAGGACATTAACCCCATTTTCCAGATGAGCAAACGAAAGCTGGGGAGTGTTAAGCATCTTGCTTCAGGTCGCTCAGGTCCTAGTGGAGACAGATGGATCAGGAGTTTCTCGATGGTGCTGCCAATTACATGCACTCATTTTCACTTCTGAGCAGGCAAAGTAGAGAGCTTCTGATGCCTGTTATCTGGGACACCCCTACATGGGCAATGTGCTCTCACCCGGAGGCCCCCAGTTGCAGTGTAGCTTGGCTTCACATCCAGCATTCGCTCAGAAGTATCCTGAAGTATCCCAGGGAACCATTTGCTTTTGCTGAGAGGATAAAGACCTGGTGCTTTTTCTCTAGCAGGTCTAAGTATGGGGTGAAGATTTGATGCCATCTCCTCCCCTTCAGGGAGGTTGTGGGTAATCAAAACCCAGGGAGCGTTCTTCAGACTGGTTAGACAGCCCACCTCAAGTCTGTGTGTATTTGGAAAAGAGATGATAACAAAAAGGAGCCATTTCTTCTACCTCTCTGACCCTGTGTGTGACCCAGATGCTCTGAGCTTTCCCCTCACCATTTCACTGACTCCTAGTTGGGAGAGACGGAAGGAGTCAGGGATCCTGTTTGGAAAGGGCATTATTCCAAGGGACACTGGTGGTAGACTTTATTGAGAGGAGTGAGGTGAGCTGTTGGACATTGCTGTGGGCTGAACTGTATCCCCTCAAATTCATATGTTGAAGCCCTGACACCTAAAAATACCTCAGAATGTGATTGTGTTTGGAAATAGAGCCTTTAAAGAGTTAATTATGGTAAAACCAGGTCATGGATTGGGCCTGAATCCATTGTGACTGGTGCCCTTGGAAGAGGAGATTTAGGCACATGGAGACATTGAGGTGCTCTCTCACAAAGAAAAGGTCACAGCAAGAAAGCGGCCACCTGCAGGTCATGGAGAGAGTCCTCCGGAGAAGCCAACTCTGCCAACATCGTGATCTTGTACTTCCCATCTCCAGACTGTGAGAAAATAAACGTCTGGTGTTTTGTAACGGCAGCCCTGGGGAAGTGCCACAGACACTTAAAAGATGGATCTGGCAGCAGAGGGAGCAGTGGATGGGGAGTGGTATTGTGGGGTTTCAGAGCTGGGAGACTGGCAGGGCAGAGGCGAAGGTGGCCCGGGTGCTACCGTGATCGGGAGACAGGGGCAGGTTACAGAATGATACAGGGTGGAGCTGACAGGCCTTCTATTAGATTGTCAGGGTGAGGGAAGGATCCAGGAAGTCCCCCGGGTTCTGTCTGAAGGCTGCTGGCTCCATTCACTGGGTGTCACGGACAGTGGAGGAGCTGTGGGCCTGGTGGAGGCGGAGTCGGAGTTGTTGGTGAGATGTCCTGGATGCAGCTGGATTTTATATCTAGGGCTCAGGCAAGAGACCTGGCAGGGATGAAGATCTGGAAAGTGTCAGGCTCCAGATGACAGGTGAGCCAAGGCACCAGTGACAGGGTGCTGCAAAAGGGGGCCAGGTGACTTTGTTGAGCAAGGCACAGCTCCAGCTGTAAGAAGGAGAATGGCTAGAGCACTGTGCTAAGAGAGCACAGGCAGTGTTTCCAGGTAGCTTGAGGACACCAGCCAGGGGCTACACAGTGGGCTGGGAACCTTCAGCTAGGGCTGGTTGGGGGCGGGTGCAGTTCACAGGGGACAGAGGGGGACAGAGCAGCCAAACTTTCTTTTGATGGTTGTTTTTGAAATTGGTAATGGGTGTAATGGTACAAAATTTGAAAGAGAATACAGGGGAGAAATCTTTCCTTCTCACCCCTGCAGTTTCCGTGCCCAGTTTACCACTTACCCTTCTCCAGCCCGGAGGAAACCAGCCCGCAGATAGGTGTGTGTGAATCTAGAGGGAGCTGTTTCTGTATGAGCCTGTGTGTACGTGGGTGTAGAGAGGCTGAATTTAACTTCTTTCCAGAATTCTTAGCATAGTGTGCATGCTGTTCTGTAAGTAACTTGTATTTATGAATTTGAATTTGTATTGTTCTGAAAAAGAAAGACAACCAGATGGTTCAATATTTGAAATGTACACAAAGGCTCATAATGGAAAACCCCCTTTCACTCTGACCCCAGCCTCCCTGCCTCCTCCACAAGGCATCTCAGTTTGGTGTGGTTTTGGTTATTTTTGTTATTATTTAATAACTAGATTTCAAAGATCTCTCTGTGGGAACAGAAAGGGATTCCTCATTCTATTTTAGTGGTTTTTCTGGTATTCTGTTTCGTGGATGTACCGTAAATGGTTCCAGGTCAGTTCACCTCTTTGCTGTGACAGTGTTATGCTGGGTGACCTTACACACATGTCATTCTGAGCATCCAGGTGTATAGATTTGCTGAGTTGAGGAGTCAAATGCATTTGTAATTTTCTAGTTCTTGCCCAGGTATCCTCTAGAGGAGCTGTTGCAACTCATTCCCCACCAGCCAGATAACATCTTTCCCTACTGCTTTCCCACTCAGTGTATTATCACACATTTTATTTCTTCTAAGTGTTTATTGTGTTTCTTATAATGAATCAACACCTTTTCAGAAGTTTAAGAACCAGTGTAGTCTACCAACTGTTCATATCCTTTTCTTTTTTCCCTATTGAGTGATTGATCTTTTTCTTATTGATTTGTAGGAACTACTTACATATTAAGGAAATCAGCCCTTTGTGATGTGCTGTGCAGATAACATCTTCCCTCCTTAGTCAGATTTCTTAGTTCTTTATTTAATGGCTTCTGGATTTTCGCATCATGCTTTGGAAGAATTTCTCACTCCGCAATTATGTATTAGGAAGTATGCTTAATCTTTTTGATTTAGTTTTCATATTTAAACCTTTCATCCAAGTGGAAATGATTTTGTTATGAGGGAAAGGAGCCAATTTGTTTCTGAGGTGACCACCCAGTTTTTCTGATTCTTTATGGAACAGCCCATTCTTGCTCATTCCTTGCCACGTATTCATTTTCTACTGCTGGATAACAATGTTGTCACAGACTTAGTTTTTAAAACAGCATCCGTCAATCATCTCATAGTTTCCGTGAGTCACAAGTTGTGGAGCTGCTTAGCTGGGTGCCCTGTCACCCATGATCAAGGTGTCAGCTGAGCTACAGTGTCATTGACACTTGACTGGGAAAGATTCATGTCCACTCGCCTATTGGTGTTGGCAGAATTCATTTCCTTGCAGGCTGCCGGATTAAGGGCCTCATTTTCTCCCAGACTGTCCAGGAGGCCACGCAGAGTTCCTTGTCATATGGGCCCCCAGTGTGGCCTCTGGTTTCATCAAGTCAGCGAGGAGGAGAAAGATTCCAGCACGGTGGGAGGTACAGTATGTACATCTGGTCACGTGCAGAAGGAGGTCACTGGTTATGTCCACTTTCAAGGAAGGAACATTACACAAGGGGCCGACTCCAGGAGGTGCAGACCAGGGCAGGGCCATAAGAGCCTGCCTGCCACCCAGCCTTAATCATACCTTGTCTCTACATTTGGACCTGTTTCTGTCACCCACCAGCTCTGTAGGAGTGAGGAAAGCCTGCTGAAAGATGGGAATTAGCTGCCGTAGCTCTGTGCTCATCTTCCTGACACCTTAGCTTGGGATCCAACTTTGGGACTTCATTGCACTGTGACCCTTCAACATCTCCTTGACCGAAGTGGACACAAAGGCTGTCTGCGGTCTCTGTGCCCACACTGCATGTCTCCAGACTGAGTTGACCTGGGAACGGCTTGGGCATGAGGCAGTGCTGGCGAACCTGTGGCTTGCGTGCCGCAGCTGGCTGTTTGTTATTGAAAATTCTAAAAGGTTTGCCATCACTGGCCTAGGGGAAGCTTGCAGTCTTGCTTTCATGCTTTGGGCTCCGAAATTCTGTGTTTTATTGGGGATTATGCTTATATTGATAAATAGGGCTTTCTGGATGCACCAGCATGTGTAAGTGAAATCAGGTGTGTTGCTGCCACTTGCAGGTGTTATCCTGGTCCAGTGCGTAACAGGAAAGCTGTGGGATATCTGAGGGGCTGTTGGAATAATACCGGCCCTCTCCCTGAAGAACAGGAGCACGTAGAGCAGGCATCTGGAAAAAGAATGGAGATTCTGGCAGCTGTATTCTCTCCACTTTTGTTTTCCCCACATTCCTTAAGTCAATTTTGTTACCCATGGTTTGTGGGGGAAAAAATGTCCCCATTCCCTTTCCCAAAGGCCATTATGGGCTGATTAGCCTGCTGAGAGCAGAGAATTTAAATGCTAATTAAAAAATGATTGGTTAAAGAAAGTTGAAAAGCAAACAGCAGTGTGATGTTTGGCTCTGGGGGTGGCAGGCTGGAGAGGGAGGACAATGGGGTGAGTCCTGATGTGAGGGTGGGGGTGGGCTGTCCAGGGAGGGAGAGAAGGGAGCCCCAGGGGAGTTTGGGAAGAGCGGCACTGAGTACAGTCAAGAAAGAGCATGGCCATGGGCTTTGCTGGCGCTGATGGTGGACGTTTCTTAGAGCATTGTGAGCCCAGGCTGGAAACAGCCTCCAGGGCATGCCTTGGGCACTTGGAGAAGGGAGGGAGCCTTTTTGATATCAGCTGAGAGCTGCCGGCTGGTGCTGGTGGAGGAATCTCATTCTCTTAGGAGTTCAGGGTGCTGGAACTGCGGGGATGGCCCACACTCCGCAATGGAAATGGGGTGGTCCCAGAGGTGGGGCCGCCTGGATGGAGTGAGGTGATTACCAAGTTGTTCTTTACACTTGTCACTAGTGAATAGCATCACAATAGAGTCTAAAGTGCACACACTCAGATCCTTTTGTCACTGCCATCAAGGTAGGGGTGCTTGTAGGGATTAGTTCTGTGTCTAGTTTTCCTGGGATCCGCAGGGCCAGAGGGTCCTGGCAGGAAAAAGGACTTGACTTGAGGTGGTGAGAATTCATAATTAAGTGCATAAGTGCATAATTCATAAGTGCATAATTCAGGCTGGAAAGTGTTGCCCCACAGGAGCTGGCTAGGAGATGGGGCTCTGAAGGAGGGGAGAATGGGGGACAGTCAGAAGGGGGATGTTGGTATATCCTGTGGACACCCATTTCCCCCTGTCTTGGCCAGTGGATGAATTTTATTTCATTCATTATCAAACGCACTGTATTCCAGATATTGCACTAGGCGCTTGGGGATACGGAGCTGAATAACACGCAGTTTCTTCTCTCTAGGAATTCACTTTAGTGGAGGTCGGGAAGGGTACCTTCTAGGGTCGGAGTTGGTGTTGGAGTAAGTGAAGTTTTATGTCTCAGAGAGTCTGTTTTAGTTGAATTGTGTTATGTGGCAAAGTGGACTGACACGTTGTGTGTATGCATCTTTTGTGTGTGTTTAACTGTATTGCTTTGGCTTTTTGTTTTTCTTGGAGTCTTGGGAATATGCATACTTAGAACATACTGTATACATGTTTTTGGGGATTTACTGGTGTGTTGGACTCAAGCTCAAACTCAGTCACTTGTAAGCATGAAAAGTGCATAATTCAGGTGTGGTTTGTGTCTCTGTCATGGTTGTCAGAGACTGCTGGAGGTAGGTAATTCAGGGTGACATGCTGGCTCCATGCCATTAGGGACACAGGGTCCGTCTTTAATTTACTTAACTACCTCAGAGCCCAAGATGACTGCTTGTGTACCAGCCATGCCATCTGAATTCCAACTGGAAGAAGGCAATAGGAAGGAACCATGTCTTCTTCTTAATCCTCCCTGAACTTTTACCTAGAACTTCTACAGTACTTAGTCCCACTTGTCAAAACTTAGTTACCTGGCCTCATTCTGTTATAAAGGAGACTGAGGTGCTTACGTAAAATCAGAGTCCTCTGAGTAATCAGAAGAGGAAAACACACAATGAGGGTGGGGTTCAGAGCTTAATTATGAAAGGAAGAGAACCAAATATAGAAGTTGACTTCTGCAGACTTGCTTTAGGAGAATTGGTTCAGAGGGTGCAGGGGGACATTACACACAGTACAGGTCATCCTCCCAAGTGCTTCAGTAGAGAAGAAAGATGTCCGGGAGAGTGCAGGTACCTAGTGCTGTTCCTACCTTAGTCTGTTCAGGCTGTTATACCCAAATCCCTTGGACCTCGTCATTTAAAAAACTAGAAATGTGGCAGGGCATTTAGCTCAGTGGTTCTGCCACTTGCTTCGCAAGTGCGAGGACCGGAGATCGATCCCCAGTACAAAACAAACAAACAAACAAACAAAAACAAAAGAACTAGAAATGTGTTGCTCACTATTCTAGAGGTTGGGAAGTCCAAGGTCACGGTGTCAGCAGTCAGTGTCTGTGTGGTCTGAGCTTGGTGGCAGTGGCCTTCTTGCTGAGTCCTCATGTGGTGGAGGTGAACAGGGCTCCTCCAAGCCTCTTCTTTATAAGGCACTAATCCCGTTAGAGCCTCTGTTATCTGAGCACTTCATAGAGACACCTCCCCACCCGGTTAATGTGATCATTGCACTGGGGATTAGATGTCAACATCTGAATTTTGGAGGGACACAAACATCCCGTGTGGCTTTGCACACTTCCAATAGTGAACTGCACATTGGCCTTTGCAGACATGACCCAGGGCAGAGTGGCTGCAGCGCCGCTGGTGGCATTCATGTGACAAGTATCCAGGACCGCTGTGAGCAAAATGTTTGTGCATGGGCCGACTCTCTTTGATGCAGGAGCTTCTTGGTCAGCGTGGGGCTTGCTTGCTTGCTTGCTTGCTTGCTTTCTTTCTTTCTTTTTCCCTCTTTCTCTCTTTCTTTCCTTTTTATACCGGGGATCGAACTTAGGACCTTGCGCTTGCTTATCAGGCAGGCGTAGCGCCATGGGGCTAAATCCCCAGCCATGGGGCTGTTTCTTACACATCGTTGCGTCCCCAGCTCTGCTGTGCTGGGGAGATGTGGCCTCACTCTGCCCCAGATGGGGACCCCTGTGCAGGTCAGTCCTTGGCAGGGCTCCCTGTTTCCTTAGCTTGGTGGTCTCACCTAAGCCAGAGGCATTGCTTTACCCAGAGCACGTTGCTGAGCAGGAAGACACATTTAAAAAACAAATCGATCACCAGCTTAGACCAGGGGAGTCAGCTCTCTGAAACGTTTAATTTTAAACACCAGTATCCAGAGTTGTTTCTCTTTAACAGGCTAAGTGGTTTAGTTTGGGGGAGTGGGGTCTAAGTTAAATTACGCTTCTCTTTCAAGGGGCATAGCTGTTGGTGGATTGCTCTCTTGAACTTGGGCTCATTTTAGACTTTGTGGTTTTACACATTTTTCCATCATTTTTGAGTGCTAGAATCTTACATTTGAAGAGGGCTTTTAATAAGGCTGCCTGTTTTCAGCCATTTTCTCACATAGTCGAGTTGTTTTCTCCCCATACTTTGAAGAATGCTCTTCTTCAGTTCCGGGGTGTCTGCCTAGGGTGTTGGCAGGAAGGAGAAGGCCCGGTCCGCACAAAGTGGCCTGCTTGCTGATTCTGGTGGTGAGCACTGGGAAGTAAGTTTCTGCCTTGAGTACTCCAGCTGAGCGGGACTTGGGCTCCCTGATGTCCGGTACTGTGTGCGAGTCTGCTCACAAGGCAGGCCAGGCAGAAGGACATTCTGAGAAATAGATACTGCCAAAGAAACTCCCACTGCATGCAGTTCTTTTATTCGCTGCTTAAATGTCTTGGCTACTCTGGCACTCAGGTGACTCATGACATCTTTGACCTTGGGAATTGAAGTTGCTCTTTAGCCCCAGGATGCTGATGAGGGAAGGGTGCTGGGGCCTTTGGGAGGTGTGTTGTGTGATGGGGCTTCTTCCTGAGTGCCCTTAGCTTGGTCCCCACATAGGACAGTGTTAGAGTTGGGGCCGTAGTACATCGGAATAACTGTAGATGAGTGTCAAAACTATGTCTTCTTCAAGCTTTGAGTTCATGTGCACCGAGTTGGTGGATTTCATTTGCCTCTTGCAAAGGCAGTAGGATAAGCAGAGTTAAAATCGAGGCAAGTTAGTTCTTATGTACCTGGTTTGAAAGAGAATCTCCAAGATACCATGGACCATGTTAGCTTTGTGCTGGGAAACATGGTGGTTGATGTTGCCCCAGGGACCGGGTCCCCCACCAGGGACAACGCTCCTCCTGTCTTGATGGCAGCCTGGCATTGTGTCCTCTTCCTTTGTCATTGGCCAACTGCTTATCAGCTCAGAGCTTTGTCCAGAATGTTAGAGAAAGGCCCTATTTTCTCTGTGACAGAAGCATCAAAACTGGCTGGAAGCATCTCATCTTTAAAAATAACAAGGTGACAGAATTTTTTTTAAAAGGAGCCTCTTAATTGAGCCTCAATTTCCACTGAAGTATTTTTATAAGATTTATAACAGTGTTTAGCAGCTCTCTAATATTGTTAATTTGCATAATGCTGATTATCTAGGCAATTCAGAGTAATTTATAGCTGCATCTTCATTACCAGGTGGCAGATATTACCCCATTTCATTGCTGGGGAAATTGAGGCTTTTTATAGGGAAATAAATGGCCCATAGAAAAGTCAAACCATAGAAAGGAATTACTGATCCGGTTTCAAGATTTCCCGGCATTTCTACTTTGTTTTACACCATTGACTGTATCAGGACGGGCAGGATCTTGTTAGGAAACTCTGCCACTGGCTGGTGGCTAGTTGCTTTGAAATACTCCTTTTGGAAATGAGATTTCTGATTTTCTTTCTACATATAAAATGGATGTAGTTTATTTAGCTCCCCCACTGTGAAGGTTAATGAATTAATATGAACTTTGTTAAACAGTCTAGGAGATTGACACTATGAGAAATGTTATTTTATTAATGATAAACTTGAGTTCTGTTACTGAACCCCATGAAGGCATTTTCCAGTTTTCTGATTTTGAATATAGGGACTGGTAAGTCTTTATCGACTTATTGCCTGTCTGACCCAGTTAAGGGCTTCTTTTTTTCATTCTTCCCACAAAGCAGATGTTTTGAAATAGCCTGTTACCAAATGACAGTTATTAAATAATAATTTGTATTATTAAGACATTACTGAAAGATACTTATAACTATGAGAGTTTCCACTGGAAGGAAGTAGTTTTTGTTTCTGTCAAGAGCAAAGATATTTGACATGTCAGTTGTCCAACATTTAGGCAAATGTACAGTTTTGGTTGCTGCTTTTGAACTACTCCTGAGAGTCTTTGGCACCCCCAGCCGGGTAGAGACACCATTTTGGAAGCTATTGTTGTAGACCCTGTGGCCACTGCTGACCTCCAAGTTAAGGCATTATCATATGGATCTTGGTTTTCATATTGATGGGGAGAACTCTCATATGTAGTTGATGTATTAGTCACTTTCTCACCATTAGCACAAAATACTCTACACCTGCAACTTAAAGGAGAAGAGGTTTATTTTGGCTCATGGTTTCAGTCAGTTCAGTCTGTGCTTGGCCAGCTCCAAGGCAGAAACAGCACGGTGGAAGGGCCTGGTAGAGAAAAGCTGTTCGCCTCATGGTGGTCGGGAAGCAGAGAGCTAAGGGAGGAGGTGGGACATGAGTACATCCACTTTTCCAAGTCAGCCCCCAGTGACCCACCTCCAACCAGGCCCTATGCCCCAACAGTGCAGTCAGCTATGAACTCATCAGTGGATTGATCCACTGATAGGTATAGCACCCTCATGATCCAGTCACTTCCAAGAGCCCTCACTTCTGAACACATGAGACTTTTGGGGGACATTTTCGATCTGAATCATAACAGTAGTCCCCTCACCCGAGGAAGATTCCTACAGGATCTCCAGTAGATGCCCGAAACACCGGATAGCAGGAAACCCTACATGTAAAAGAGATGGCTACTGAGTGATTCATGGGTGGGGAGTATACATCATGGATGTGCCAGACAAAGAGATGATTCCTGCCCCAGGCAGGACAGAGTGAGATGGTGCAATACAGGGTGCAATTTAAAATTTACAAATTGTTTATTTTGGGAATTTTTCATTTAGTATTTTCAGACTGCTGTTAACCACCATCAACTAAATTCTTGGAAAGTAAAACCAAGAATAAAGAAGGGTCTGTTGTACACGACAAAGAAAAAAACAAAGGTGGAAGCCTTTCTCTCTGGGGCTATGGTCTGCTTAGAGTGTGACCTGGCACTTTTAGTTCTTTTCCTGCCATGCTCATGGTCATTAGGTCATATTTTGAGGAAACACAGAGGGCAGTGGGGAAACTGAGGCCGAGGGATGGAGGGTTTTTCTGTGAGAGTGAGGACTGTGCGGGCAGAGCATCTTGGGACCAGAAATAAGCTCTGTTTCTCAGCCATGAAACCTTGACCATGACATATAATCGCTCTGGTGTTAATTTCTTCATCTGCAAAATGGCGGCAGTAACTACTGAGGTAGTGAGAGGTTTTGAGGATTAGATGGAATGTTTGTTAGAAAAGAAAGAAACAGAAAGCAAGAATCCCAGGCCCTTAATATTAAGTACAGGAAATAACTGGATCTAAAGATCTCAGACCTTGACAGCAGGTGTATGCCCTTGTGAAGTTTGTTTTCAGAACCTCGTTTTTTTTTTTTTTGGTACCGGGGATCAAACTCGGGGCAGAACCACTGAGCTAAATCCCCGGCCCAAGAGCCTCCTATTTTGTAAGGGTGCACTTCTCGAATGTTCCTTAAATGGTCTTGACACTGTGACCTCCACCCCTTTCTTTGGGAGGAAAGTCAGCCCGCGCTGTGAGCACAGTGTGTGTGTGGGTGGGGGGGTGGGGGGGTTCGCAGCACAATCTGTTGCATGTCCAGAGCTGTATTTTCTACTCGCGGTTTATCCACTGAAGTTGAGCCTATCACTTGGCCTTGTGCGCCTAGGAGCTGGAGTCCCTTGGTCCCTGCATCACTGTTTTGTTTCCTCAGCTGTTGTGGGCGGCCAGGGTCAGTCTCAAAGTCAGTGAAGTAGAATTGCTGTGAGGAACAAGCATGAGACAGTTCCTCAGTGAGCAGTTTCCTGGAGCTGCCATGACAAAGTACCTCAGCTGGGGTGGCTTAAACATAGAAACACTTCAGAGGCTGAAGTCCAAGACCATGGTTAACGTCTGTGTGTGCTGTGAGGGAGAATCTACTCCTGCCTTTCCACAGCTTCTGGTACCTTCCTTTCATACTTGAGTTGTAGAAGCATCATCACCTTGATCTCTGCTTTCACTTTTCATGATCCTCTTCCTGTGTCTTCATATTTACTTCCCTGTGTGTGAGCCTGTCTCTGGGTCCAAATCCCCCCTTCCTCTTTCTTTGCAGTACTTGGGATTGAACCCAGGGCCTTTGCACTGAGCTATATCCCCAGTCCTTTTTATTTTTTTATCTTGAGATAGGATCTCAGGAAGTCACTTAATTGCCCAGGCTGACCTTGAACTTGTGATCCTCCTGCCTCAGCCTCCTAGAGTGTTGGGATTATGGGTGTGTGCCACCATGTGTGACCTCCCCTTTTTTTAATCTGGCTGCCTGTTATACTGGGTTAGGGCCTTTGCTAATGACATCATTGTCTTAGTTCCCTTTTTCTCCTTGCTGAGGCAAAATACCTGAAACTCAAAGTTAGAGGAGGAAAGGTTCATTTAGGTCATAGTTCGTAGAGATTTCAGTCCACAATTGGCTGGCTCTAAGCCAGAGTGGCATATGACAGAGGGGCAACAGTTCATGGTGGGCAGAGGACAGCAAAAGCAATCAAGCAAGGGGTCATAACGGCATCTTTCTGCCCCTTTGTCTTATCCAGACTACTTAGGGCAGGTAGCACTCACACCCTTAATTCTAGTGCCCTTGAGCCGAATTGTACCTGGAATCCCAGCATCGCACACTCTAGATCCAGCCACCTCTGAAAAAGCGGCACCCATGACCACGTGAGGGTTTAAAGAGACATCTAGACACAGCCATGATACTCATATTTATAGTCATATTCTTAGTTGCTGGAGGGCTCTGTCTTATCATTTTCTGGGGACATGACTCACCCTTTCCCAGTTTTCACCAAGTGCCTCTGCCCATCCAGACAAGCTGTGTATATCCAGAAAGGGGCACCTTCTTTCTGCAGATTCACCTGGCAGCACCTATGGGTAGTGGCCACCTAGCCCAAGGTTCTGTCATTTTTGTTCCCTTCCTGATTGTGTCCTTATGTAGCTGTGTCCATGGTGGCCTTTTTCTCTGAATTCATTTCATGCCACCCATGACTGTTTTAATCTCCCGAGGCCATTACTGCAGTATAACCTAGTGAAAATTCTTTTTTTTCTTAAATTTTTAATTTATTTTTTGAGACAAGGTTTTGCTGTGTAGCCTGTGCTGGCCTTGAACTCAGTCCTCCTGTTTCATTCAGTCTGCCAAATGCTGGGATTACAGGCGTGCACCACCACTCCCAGCTCTTGTGGCAGTTCTTTGATTTGTGTTTAGGTCTGGTTGCTGCTATTGAATGAGTCCTGGGAACCCATTTGAACATTTCATATATTTGAGTCTTATTTCCTTAGCTTTATAAGCACTTGGAAGACAAAGAACATAACTGCCTGTATTGCATATGTTGGGCTCAGTATATTATTAAAATTAACTTTACCCATTTCTTTTACTGTTTTCTTTTTTCTTTTTTTTTGGTACTGGGCATTGAACTCGGGACCTTGTGCTTGTGAGGCAGGTGGCAGAACCACTGAGCTAAATCCCTGGCCTTCTTTTACTTTTTTCTAATGTGACTGCTAGAGGCATTTAAATGCATAGGTGACTGGCACTGTACTGCCATTGGACAGTGCTGGTTTCAGCTCTGTCCCTGGGTCCATATTGAAGGTGACCCATCAGAGGTCCATGAGCCTAGCAGAGCATCTCAGGCAATGCTTAGCCCCCTCTTCAGTGGTGTAGTGAGTTGAATCATGGTCCCCTGAAAGGTATGGGCACCCAGAAGCTGTGAATATGACTTTATTTGGGAACAGGGTGATTAAAATAAGGATCTTACGTGAGCTCACTCTGGATTATCCAGGTAGACCTTAAAGCCAATGACAAATGACCTTTAAGAAGAGGGGAGGACACAGACAGAAGAAGATGGGGCAGAATGGAGCGATGTGTCCACAGGTAGAGAACACCAAGAATTGCTGGCCACCAGCAGCAGCGCTAGGAGAGAGGAGTAGTGTGGATTCTCCTTCAGAACCTCCACCAGGAACCAGCCCTGCCAACGTCAGACCTCTGTTCTCCAGAAACCGGAGAGAATCAATGTGCGCTGTTTTGAGTTCTCCAGTTGTAGTAATTTGTTGCAGTAGCCCCAGTTTCCTTGGCAAGCATGGGGAGATTGGAGATTGCAGACCTGCCATGCTTGTTAGGCTCCCTGAAAGAACCAGAAGCAGGCTAGTTCAAACAAAGCTGAGCTGTTACAGACCCTTGTGCTACCCAACAGTGATTCTAGAAATCACCAGTGATAAGACACACAAAGTGTTAGCATAGTTTCCACAATGAAGGATGTTTTCCCGATGATGTTGGAAGGTGGTAGGTCTCTGTCTTTACCTCGAAGATGAAGTAGGGGGAGTGTTCCTATGTGCCAGTAATTGTTGGAATTTTGAAATACTTGGTATCTAAGAATTGAGAGATGATCCTTCAGGACTTTTGGTTATTTACTTTGTTGGCTAAGGAAAGAGGAGGAACAGTTTGCTAATTATGAAGGTTTATTTTTTCTGCTTGAGGAGAAATCTGCTGTCTTCTTAGTGCTCATTAAGTACTTGTTGAATTGGATCGCGCCATTTTTGGGCAAACAGCATGACATGCTGGTTTACCTAGAGATCTTGGGCAGCTACCAAAAATTTTAGAAAGAAGCCTCACACTACTAATTGCATAATAAACATCTCTGGCCCCATGTGCTGCAGACTTACTTGGCCAGTGTTTATGTTTATGGGAGAGAGAAGGAACATTGTGCATCAGGTCATTTTGCATAATCATTTCAGCTCACCCTAAGGCCAGGCCTGTGAAGTGAAGTTATTGTCCTGGCTTATAGATAAGGGATCTGGATTTCTATGAGGTAGTCTAACCTGTCCAGGGGGATATAGTAAGTGAGAGAGCTCAGTCCCACCCACCCCAGCCAGGACACCTCAAGTACTTTTTCTCCAAGGAAATCATCATATTGAAGCTAACTGTATAAAACTGGTAATCTGGCATTGTGTGGGGAGGTGAGAGTCTGAGGGCCAGGGCTGAGCTCTGTGTCCCTCTTCTGTGTCCCTTCCAAGCACTGGAACATCTGCATTGCTGCATTACTGTGTCTGTGTCACTGTTTTTTTACTTGGATCCTCCCGTAGCCCCCTCTCTGATGCTGTAGATTTTCTTTGTGTTTATGGCTTAAGAACCCTCTAGTATTTGGGGCTTTTCAGTTTGGGAAATGTAGTGGACTCCTTGAGAGGGTATTTCTGCAGATCCCATGAAGTGGCCTTTTGAGTGGTGGGATTCTCTGTAACTTGGGATGGTCATGCTGAAACTCTGCCCTAAGAACTGTCAGTACTTGGCTGTAATTAGTCTCTGGGTCCCCAAGGAAAGCAAAGTGGGGAATACTTTGGTGGAGTTAAATTTACGGTGTGAGGAAGGAATAGAATCTAGGCTGGTGTCTAGTTACTTTCCCATCACTGGGACAGAATACCCAACACCTACAACTTAAAAGGAGAAAAAGTTTATTTTGGCTCACAGCTTCAGTGGGTTAAGTCCATGGTGAGCTGGTTCCAAGCCAGTAATGCATGGTAAAGGGCCTGGTGGAAGAAATCTGCTCACCTCTTAGCAGTCAGCAGAGAGAGAAGGGAGGAGCTGGGAACAAGAATACACCCTTCCAAGTTATATCCCCAGCCACCTTCCCTTTCCAACCTGGCCCCACCTCTAAATGTGAGCCTTTTAGGGATATTTTAGATTTAAACAATAACAAGTAGGGCGTGCCCAAGAAGAGGAATAGGGGATAGTCCCTGGTGGCAATGTCTGGAGGGTTGGTATTTGCCAGTAGGGTTAGACTGATGAGTTTGTGCAAGAATGCTGCCCTATGCACAAGAGAAATTCATACACCACACATTTATTGGGTCCAGGAGAACCCAGATCCATACAGGCAAGGGATCACAGATAAGCAAGTGTCTCTCCTTACAGAACCATTGCTGGTGTAGCTGGAGGGTCCCTGTTATCTTTAGGAAGAGGCTTAATTCTAGGAACCTCTCTATGTGCAGTGCCTTGAATAAGTTATTGAATAGAGATTTCCTTTCTTTGGTATCCCTGTCTTAGTTACTTTCTCATTGCTGAGGCACAATACCCAACACGCACAGTTTAAAAGAGGAAAGGTTTATTTTGGTTCACAGTTTGCAGGGGTTTCAGTTCATACTTGGCTGGCTTCAAGGGAGGGTGGCATAGCAGAGGGGCATGGCAGAGAAGTCGTTAGTTCATGGCAGGGTGGCAGGAAGGGGGCCACGCCTTTCTTTCCAGGCCACGCCCCCAGGGCCCGCCTGCTCCAACCAGGCTTCACCTCCCGACATCACATTCAGCTATAAACTCATCAGTGGACTAATCCACTGAGAAATTTCAGGCCCCCATGATCCACCCACCTCCCCAAAGCCTCACCTGTGAGTGCATGAGGCTTTGAGGGAATGTCTAGATGTAAACCATAACAATCTCTTCAGTAAAGAAGGAAAAGATCATTTGAAGAGAACTTGTATAAACTTCTCTTTACCAGAATAGTCTTGATGTTCAGGTCCCCAAAATTATGTTGGAATTTAACTGATATCATATTGACAGGCTGGGCAAGCACGTATGTTAGGTCATGCATTAGTCAGAATGGCACAGGTCTTTGCTTCAGTGATGTATTTCCCCAGAGATTTATTGGTTTAACCCACAAAAATCTAACTTTCACTTACATGAGAACCTTGCATGTTACATGGCAGGAAGGGGGAAGGGCTCTTACTCTAGTTACCTTGACCTAGTTGGTCAAGGATCCACTTCCTGGAATGTTATCACAGTGAAGAAGAGATTACAGGACCTGCCACGTTCTGTCCTTCACCCTGAAAATGCTGTCACTTTTTCTTGCATCTCATTGACCAGAATTCCTTCTACCCTGGGAAGTGCCCACCATGGGAAATGAGGGGTGCCCTTAATGGACTGTCAGACGAGTGCTCCTTTCTGCCACAATGAGCACAGAGCTCTTGTTGATGATTAGTTCATTGAATCCGACTAAAAGCCCAGGCTTGGGTAGTGCTGGGCCCATTGATTTGATTAAGCCTTGAGGTCCTCAGGGTGAAGGACTGTCCCTGTGTCTCTCTCTCACACCAAGGTCTCTGCCTCACCCTTTCTCAGCACTCAGCAGATGGTGGTGGAGTTAAATGCACGAGACATTTAAAATCTGTTCTGGGTTTTGGTCTGGTTCGTGGGCCTACTTTCCTTACAGAAGTCACTCTCTAGAGAGTGTCTGCTTAGCCAATGTTCGGGCACCACTGTGACAGATGATGTATACTGGTATTTCACTACTAGAAATTCTGCAGGGTTTTCTTAGTATTGGGCATTGAACTGAGCTACATGCCCAGATCTTTTTTGTTTTAAATTTTAAGACAGTGTCTTGCTAAACTGCCCAGGCTGGGCTTGTAACTTGTGATCATCTTCCTGGAGCCTCTCAGAGTAATGAGATTATAGCCATGTGCCATCACACCTAGTGGTCTCTGCTATTTTTTAGGGATCGTCTCCTTAAAACCTTCTCATAGGAAAATCCCTGTACACACACAGTGGTAGAATTTGATGCCTGTTAGCTCATAAGCAGGGGCACGGGCTTTATTTATAGTTACACCATCCAGGCCCCCGTTCTAGTTCCTGCGGTCTTTTGGCAGTACTTGGCCCTCTATGGCTTGCAGCTGTATGACTCCAATATCTGCCTCTATCTTCACAGCAACATTCTTCCTTAAGTCCATCTCCCAACTTCCTCTTACAAGGATGCCAGCCATTGGTTTAGGACCCATCCTGATACAGTATGATCTTTTCTTAACTACGTCCTACAAAGACCCTTTTTCTAAACCAGGGCACATTCACAAGTGTTGGAGGTTGGGCTTTGAACGTACCTTTTGAAGCACTCAGTTCTGCCCGCCTCAGTAGCGTGGTAAAGCACTAATGAAGTACTAACATACACTAGTAGGCTTCAGTAAATAATAGTTTCTATTACCCTCTGAATAGAGTGTTTGGGAAAGCTTTCATGGAACTTTCTAACTGAATTTTGCTGTCTTTACAGACCTTTGAAGTTATCAATAAAGCTAAAGCAATTTCTGTTTTGTTTTTTTTTTGTAACGCACAGCTTTTAGTCTCAGTATATGCTCTTCTAGGATGTGTATAAGAGCTGCCATGCATCTCAATTACAGAATGCACTTGGCATTTGGATTTTGAGTGACTTTAGCCCAGTGCTGTCGTGGTTTCCTTTGGGCACTTTTGTCTTGCTTAACGATGCAAACCAGAAAATGCACACAAATTGTTGCTCAAAATGAAGCCTGTCCTTATTGCTTCTTTTACCTCCTGGGCCCCATACTACAGAAGCTTATTCACAGCAAAGCAGCCAGGGCCCTAAATCTCCCACATTCATATATTACATTCCATATTACAGTCCAATGTGGCGAAATTAATTGTGACTAAGGAAGGGAAGACAGGAAATACCTATAATGGTTTATCATGTTTTGTAAGCTTTGTGAAGGCCATAAATTTAAGGCATATAGGAATTGTATTTATTCCTTAGGTTTTGCAGCTTTATCACATTCCCTTTCCCTGATTGGTGACGAGTCACCGAAGTAGAAAAGGGGGCAATCATGGAGATCTTCCCAGTGCCACAGACCCCTGCAGAGCCATCCCTCTAAGCCTCTTGGTTACCTGGCTGCTAATCGCTGAATTATTCATGCAGGTCTGCTGGTAGAGGGAGCTGCTTTTGACTGTTGCCTCTCCTCTTATATTAGTTTTTTAATAGCTGCAGTTGTAGGAATCTCATTCCTTGTGGAGCAGTTCATAAATTGAATAGTGTGTGTGTGTGTGTGTGTGTGTGTGTGTGTGGCATGTCCCTGCATGAGTGTGTGTGTAGCCGAGAAGGCCGCTATGTGGCTGTATGAGTGATTACCCCTTGACTGAAACCTTGGGTTGCAGGAATTTACGTGTTGGAAGGGGAGCTAGCTTAAGCAAGAACATTTACCCATTACTAAGTTCTTGAAGAATTCAGAAACTCCTATCAGTGCTTCTGTCTCCATTTATTTGGACAATGAAGATGTGTATTCCAAAGGTTGAAATTCTCTTAAAATGACTGTTTTTTAAACATGATAATAAAAGTTTGGACCATACAGATTTCTGATACTGAGATGGCTGCATGAATTAGTGCAGTCTTCATTTGATGGTCCTGATTCCTGTTTCCAAAACAGAAGCCCATGAATTGATTTTGTAAAATCACAAAGTGGTAGAACTGTTCCTCAGGATCCTGTAGGTCGCAGGGCTTAAACTCTGTTGACGGTGACCCACAGAAACACATTCCTATATCCACACAAAAATTTGTACACAGACATCTAATAGCAGCAGTGTTTATAGAGCCCCAAAGTGAAAATATCCAACTGGATTAATGAGTAAAGAAAATATGGTATATCCAGGCAATGGACTGTTACTCAGCCATATGAAGAAACAAAACATTGATGTGTATGTCCTGCAATTTGGGTGAACCTTGAAAGTGTGCTGAGTGAAAGAAGTCTGTTACCAAAGGCCAGTATCATAATATGATGCCATTTGTGGGAAATGTCCAGCAGAGGCAAATTCATGGAGATAGAAAGTAAATTGGGAATGGCCAGGGCTGGGGTGGGGTTTGTGAGGAACTGGAGTGCACCTGCTGATGGCTATGGTGTGTCCTTGTAGGTTGTTGGAATGCTCTAAAATGGATTGTGGTGGTGATTACACAACTCTTGAATATACTAAAAGCCATTAGGTTGTATATTTTAAATGGGTGAATTGTATGGTATGTAAATTTTATCTCAATAAAGCTGTTAAAATCACATTTACTTTGCAAATTAGAATATTTATATAAAGTTGAATCCAAACCTACTCTTTCTATGTCTAATGCATTCTGATTTATTCTAACCTTTTCCATTTCCTGTCTTTAAAAAGTTGCTGGATGTGACCAATCATGTTGAATCCATAATCCAGACATTTATGTATTCTTTTCTATTTTACAGATTTAAAAAAATAATAAACTGAGTCCCAGATTTTAAGAAGTGGACGAAAGTTTACCCAAGTTCTTAGTGACTGAGTTGAGACTACAAACTGGGCCTCCTGACCCTCATTTCATTGTGTTATCAAGGGGTTGGGTGTTCTTTTTAAAAGACTGAGAAAATGTTGAAGTTTAAAAAAAGGTATTGGCCATGAATAGGGTCCTTGTAAACCCCTGCTCAGAGGCCTGGGGTGGTTAAGGAACCTGGAGGCTCAAAAAAGGGCTGGTGCCCCTGCTGTTTAGCTTGGTATTCAGTGCATAACACACTGAATCCAGTTTATAGAGGAGGCTCCATTTGTTTGTTTTCCAGGCAAAGATGCTATTTTGTCTGCATTTCAGACTAAAAACATTTAAAATTCCTAGCTGCTTGCCCTTTAAAGACAGACTGGCTCCTAACCCTAAGTTGAGGATAATAGAAAAATTAAGACATACACACTTAAGAAATTAGGGAGAGGTCAGTCCTGGTGCTTCCCTGCAGTTCTGGAATCAGCCACCTGGTATCAGGGCTGTGCAGCCTTGGGCAGTGATATAAAGAAAAGAGATTTTTTTTATTGGAGTGGAGGATGGATGGGAGTATGGGAATGGGGAGTGAGGTCCCCAAAAGGACCTGGGTTGGAGCAGATGTGAGGTGTATTCTTACTATAGAGAGGGTTTGTTTCGGGGGAATGATGAACTGATTGAGAACTCTGCTGCCTCTTCTGGTATCTGAGAGGCTAGTTCATGGCCAGGGCTAGATTTTTCATTGTATTTTGCCCCACATTTAGAAGAACATTCTGTTAGTTAATTTTGTGCATCAATATTTGCTTCTCTCCAGCAGGCTCAAAAAAGACTCATACAGATTGAAAGGTTTTTGTCTCTCCCCCATTATGAATCTGTTGCTGGCCTCACTCCTGGACAGGCAGCTTCTATGTAGCTTGAGGTCTGGGTGGAGGGCTATAGAAGCAGAGGAGAGAGGACCTGTTCTTCCACACATCTGGTTCTCTGCAGAACTTCTTCCTAATCAGGAGGGAATTTGGGGTTTTTTGTACTGGGGATCGAACTCAGGACCTGTGCTTGCAAGGCAGTTGGCGGCACCACTGAGCTACATCCCCGGCCCTAGGAGGGAGTTTTATCACTGGTTGGTGTTCTTGACATCAGAGTTGGGTGGAGGTCTCTTCCCTGGATCAAGAATCGCTGTCCTTCCCTCCTGATTGAGATGCTAGGGCCAAGGAGCACACACCAAAAGGAATCAGGGCACCAACGTAGATAATAATGATTAAAACAGTAAGAGCTAACTGGTTTTGGTTAAAAGTACCAGTCCCCATGCAAAGCATGTGAGGTTTCATTCAAATATTCCCAACATCCCAGCTCCAACACTAACATGCCTGCTGTCTGGAGACCTGGTTCGAGTCCTGGCTGCTCCATGTGCTGTGTACCTTTGTGAACGCCAGTACTTTACTTTCCTCATGTGTCAAATGAGAAAGGCAACATCTTTGCTTCACAGGATGACAGACAACTGAAAAGAATAATAGATGTGCACATCACTTGGTAGCCTGAATGGTCTATTACAGGTCCTCAAAAAAAATGACAGCTGTTTTTATGAATAGGTGGAGAATTTTCTTATTCCTATATTACAGATCAGGAGACTGAGGCTCAGACAGGTTATATCACTTACTAGAGATTCACAGCCCCAAAGCAGAGCAGGATTTGAGTTCAGGTCTGTCTGACTCTGGGTCTCTTGGTTTTACTACTGTCTTTCCTTGCTTATGCTCTGATGGACGACTGGAGAGGTCATGGGTACAGAGGACACCATAGTGTGGGTGTGGACCTGTGCCTCCTTTTCAGATTTGAAGGTCTTCTCTCCGGGGGACGCATTGGGTGACCCCAGGGAGCAGGAGCAGGATCAGAGTGTTTGCTGGAGGAGCATGGTCACACAGCACATGAGACGGAACTGCCCAGCGTGTGTTTTCTTTTGCCTCCTCCTCCTCTAATCCTATTGAGGAAGTCCTTTCCATCTACTGTGTGGGGACCTCTGAGCTGAGCTTTGCTTGTGTAAAACAATATGTGTTTACCTTTTGTTCCTGTTATCTGTTAGAGATTGCAGTCCCTTGTGACAGATAAAGACCCTCTCCTTCCTCCGCCTTTGATGCTTGCAAACCCTCCCAGGGTTCACTGAGTGCGCCCAGGAAATAGAACACACACATTTAATACAAGATGATGCTCCTAGCCTTCCCTGCCCGTCTTCTTTCAGCCATGAACTATTTGCTCTTGATCAGGCTTGTGTGCTCAGCCATGGGAAATGACTCAGAGCCTGTAGAGCATGCTGATTTATAAAACAAAAACCCAAAGAAACAATCCTAGCATGAACCTCAGAAAAGGATTATCCTGGATTCCCTTGGAAAGTACCCTCTGTGGTTCCAGGGAGGTCAAAGACATGAGTCTAGGGGTCTGTGGTTTGTAAAGGCTGCAGATATCTAATTGGGACCTTGGTTTAATGGCTCCAGGAATCCTTAGACGCCATGCAGTAATAGTAATAGCAATTTAAAGTCGACTCATTACTGGAGTGGTTATTGCTTTTGTTCAGAATGGCCCATCCAAGTCAGGCCCTATTAAATACAGCAATTTAACTGACACTTAGCGTCTTCAGGGAGATAAATTATCCTTTGGCCTGGTCAACTCCACTTTGAGATGTGATCACTGGTATGAGCCCTGGGAGAGTCGTTTGGGCAGGTGCATTTTTTCCTGGAGCCCACACTGCAGTCCTTCATTCAGCTCACTTTTAATGGGGACCAACTCTGTCCCTGACACTATGGGAAGCTCTGACCTATAATGAACACGTAGTCCACGTGGACCCTGCATTGGGGGAAGCTCACAGCTTTTACAGAAACATTGATTGGGCACTGACTGTATGCTTGGTATGGTCCCAGAAACAGTAATGGCAGGGTTTTGCCACTCCTAGAGCCCCTACAATCTGGGGAGACAGACTTAGGGTCCAGCCTGGAACTGAATACCTGTGCTAAGAGCCGTGGGGAATGAGAGCACAGATGAGGGAGGGGCCCCTGAGTTGGTGGGATTAGAGAGCTCTGTGGGGAAGGTAGAGATTAAGGACCCTTGAAGGGTGTCCTCTCTGCTGTGATGCCGGACAGAGGTGGGGATGCCTGGGGACGCCTCTGATTCCCAGGGGAGAACAAGGACCTGATAAGGTGCCATGGGAGTGTTCCAGTTCTCCAGGAGCTTTTAGCACTGTGTCCTTCACATTCAAGGGAGTGTTGGCTGTTGAAGTTGGAGAACTGGTTTCCCAGACCTGGAGGGCTGTGTTCCAGCTGCACAGCGGGAGCTTCTGGATCAAGGAGCTGCCTGGAAGAGCGGATGACAGATGGAAAGAGAACTTGGTGCAAAAACTGACTCCAAGGAGAGAGTGATCATTTCCCAGAGCCTGACTGGTTGGGTATAAGTCTGTATTCACAATATATATGATACACGAGGTGTGATCAAAATAAGCAGTAAATGTTTACATTTTTTTTTTTTGGTACCGGGGATCAAACTCAGGTTCTTGCACCTGCGCAGCAGGTGGTGAAACCACTGAGCTAAATCCCCGGCCCCAGTGTTTACATTTTAAAAAATTATATTACAAAACACAGTGCCACTAATCTCCCCAGAATACTTCTCTTGGCTTCAAGCACATTTATTCCATTGTTCCTGACGCTTTCTGAAGCAGTTCTGGAAATCCTTTTTCGACTGTCTTATCAAGGTATGATCAAAATACAGTGAACATTGCTGCTGAGTGCCATCCAGCAGCAGAGCAGGCTCGTGAAAACATTGTGCTGTGTCCTCGTCCACCTCATTTTACCGGGTCTGGCACTGTGTGACTCCTGGCTCTTTCCCAAAGTCAAAATGACCATGCAAGGTAAATGTTTTGAATTGATCAGGACAGGAGGGAGCCAGAAAACTACAACGAAAGACACAAAAGAGGGCTTCAGAACTGCTTCAGAAAACGGCATGAACGATTGAATAAGTGTGTTTGAAGTGAGGGGGAGTGGGGAATATTTTGAGGGTGGTTTTACTGTAATAATTTAAAAAATTTTACATATTCATATATTTTTTGATTGTGCCATGTATTTCCAAATCACAAATTAAGACAGTACTTAAATTCAGTGGAGGAATTCTTTTTAATAATGAGCTTCGTGGATGCATTACTTGGCACTCTTTTTTATCCAACCAATATAATTTAATAGGAGGAGGAAATGAGCTCTCCAAAAGCTCCACCTACTTTATTCATTGTTTGGCAGCTTGGTTTTGTGGTGGTCTTTGCCCTCATTAAGATTCTAAGAAATAACCTTTACTGGTGTTCTTACTGTTTTTTGTTTAGAAAATACATTTGAACAGGAAGAAGAAAAAAAATCATTGGTAATCCTACCCCTAAGAGAAATTTTGACATATTACCCTTTCAGTGATGTTCTTTATATGTGTGGATGTGGATATGGTTTTTCTTCCTTTTCCCATTTTACACACAGTGAATATTTTTCTATTCATGAAAACATTTCTATTTCAGTTTTTCCTCAGTCTTCTTTACCGTAGCCCTCATGGTCAATGCAATATTTATTAGCTTTATTTTCTGCAGTTTGTATTGTGAAAACGATCATTTTTTAAAAGTTGTCTCCTAACCAGGAGTTCTAGTTTAATGTAATTCATTTTTTCAAACCACTCAGTACAACCCTTGAGGGGGCGGCCCTTCTTCCAGGGGGGCTGCTTCACCATTTCTTCCAAACCAGTTTTATTGGCCATACTAAAGTCAATCCAGTAGGTGTTCTAGAGTTTATTTAACCATCCCCTAATTTTGGGTATTTGCGTTGTTTCCAAGTTTTTGTTTTTATAAGCATCACAGTGGACGACATGCTGGTAACTGGGGCTCGTGTACCCCATAGTCATTTCTGCAGATTAGAAGAGTCCCTAGGAGCTTCACATCCATGCATGACCCCAGAGTTGAGTGGCTCAGAGCAGAGACAGCTGCCTGGCATAGGGCAGGACCCAGTAGCTCAGTACATTGGATGAATGCTGTCACTTGTTCTGTGCATCCTTATCATTGCTTCAGGAACTAGCAGGGAAGCTGGTACTGCATCCTTCTGTTACTGTTGCTTTCCTGCACGGGGAGGAGCACATGACAACTGTCCAACGGCCGCACTCCTGTCCTCTGTCACCGTCATCTCTGGCTGCTTTTAGCAGCCATCCAGGGTTCTGTGAGGCCTTCATCAACTCCCTGCCCCTCTCATCTGACTTTAAGACAGTGAACTCAGACAAGGTATAGGGAAGTCAGAAATCCAGACGAACAGCTTTCAGATGATTTTTAGCTCAGCTTGCTCAGGTGTGGCCAGGGCCCTGACAACACACCTGTTCTACTGCTTCCCACTTTCCAGTAGAAGAGAATTAGGCACCACCTACATCAAGTTATAAGGTGATATTTGTTCCTCAGAAACTCACAGGGATCCTATAAATTTATTATTTAAGAACAGCCATTTCCTACACAATGGTGCCAGCTTTATCATTAACCTTCTGGTACAGAATAACCCTGAATGTGCTATTGGGTTACTGTCACATTTTTTTTCTTTTAAGGTAAAACTGTACACATTTCCAATTAAGACAAAGAATGTGTAATTTCCTGAAGTCAGGATTGAGGCCATAACCTTGAATGCTCAAGAATTCCAAGTCTAATGAATCCATCAAGTTACGATGATGGAAAGGAAATGCCCTATCAGTATCAGATGTGATGAGAGAGGGTGACCTTGCTATGACAAGTCACTCTTCTGATGGCCAAGCCCAGTCTTAGCTGGCCTGGCTGGTCCAGGTAGTGTCTCGTAGCAGACCTAGCATGTGTTCCCTCTGTGCAAGCTACCAGGTTCTCTTCTAATAACCTTTCTCTGTTTATGCATGGGCCATACACGCATGCTGCTACAACAAGTGTGATGTGTTGCTTTTCTTCTACATTTCCTGTCCTTTCTCAGCTTTGATTTCCTGCTGACTTCTGAGCCCCTTAGGCAGGAGGCCCGGAACTTTCTAATTTGAGCACATTCAGAGAGAAAGCGAATGTTGTTTGGGTTTTACAGCAGAAACAGTCCTGCCAAACTTGCTTGTTGGAAGGAACAGAATGGTTCTGTCTTTGTCCCTGTTCTGCAGAGTCACACTCTTGGGATGGAGCATCCTGTTGGTTCAGTTTAGGCCACATGGCCTCTCTTTGGCTAGAAACGGGACCCTTGGTCATGGTCCCATTACATTATACCTATTTAGAGAAGTAGTTCCAATAAAGTAGAAAGAAAAGGATGCTGAGTAACTTAAAAAACAAAAACAAAAACAATACCACCAGTGTATCCACTATTGATATGACCTGAAAATGATCTATAATCTCCCTGTCCTACTGGAAATATGAGTCCATGGACTTTGTAGTTAGCACCATTAGATATTTCTATCTGGCCCCAGAAGTTTGGTTCTATTTAATCCTTGTTTTCTCCTAAATCACATAGGCTCCACAGTTAACCTGAGTTATAGTTAACTCACAAATTAGGGTCAAAAGCCATTAACATTTTGGCTCTGCCACTTTCTGGCTACATAATCTTGACCTTTCTCAGCCTTGGTTTTCTCATGGATGCCATCAATCAGGCAGGTGAGATGTCTCCTAGAGTTCCAAAATTCTAGGAAGATGGGACAGCCCTGGTGAAAGGCTGGGAATGGAGGAGGTAGGAGGAGTTGAAGGCATGTGTGGTAGTGTTTTCTCCACTCCTTGGGCATCTTGGGCTGGCTGCCGGTGGTTTGTGGATACTGCAGCTCATTGTGTGAGTTTTAGAGCCGGATGGACCTGGGTTCTGTGACTCCCTGGTTATGCGATCTTGTGAAAGTTGTTCAACTCTCTAAGCCTTCATTACCTCCTCTGAGAACTTTGCCCTGGCTCCTTCCTCCCTTGTAGGGTGGTAATGAGGAATCAGATGAAGATGCAGATCACAGGAATTTAGCTTGGGGCCTGGTGCATGGACAGTGCTCGGTTGTCATTACTCAGGGTGAAATCTCCTTGCGGGCCCAAGCCTGAGGATCCAGACCTTGCATCTGACTACATCTGCCCTTCTCCAGCTGGCAACTGCCCCCTTCATGCAGGAGAGGCAAAACTTTTAGCACAAGAGGGAGGAAGTTGCTGCTGTTGTGCCTACCACACAGAGTTGGGGTTTTTCAGTGTTGTGGGTTCCATGTTGGTGGGTTTATTTGGGTCAGTCTGCCCTTTGCTGCACTCAATGACTCTGAGTATAGGGAGAAAGTTAACAGTTTTAATTCCAAGAGCTTTGGAAAAACTTTGGGAAAGACCCACCTATTCAGCAGGCATTATTTATTTATGCTTTAATCTTCATAAATTACCGCGTTGCTTGATACTCTCCAGAAAGCCCTAAGTAAGTGGAAGTTGTACACGCACCTGAAGTAATTAATACACTTTCTACTAGTGAGGGAACATGTAATTTGCAGGAATGTGTGTCAAGACCCACCCTGCTAAATTTATAACCTGTAATTTGCAACGTTTGCTGGCACTGAATGGGTAGATTGGTGAGTCTAGCTTACCTGCTTTGCAATTATATCTGCTGGCTGGTGTTGCAGGATTGAATGACTGGGGAGAGGGGAAATTTCAGTCGCTTAAGTAAATTAGAAGTGGCTAGAGACCCATCTGAGATGACCCTCTGGAAGGAGAGACTGGTTAATCACGTTCCCTTTGTGCAAATTTAAGAGCTGATAAGGGCCAGGAAGGGAAGAGAGGAAGACACCTGTCTCCAGGCCTTCCTGGGTATGAATGGCTCCTTGGCTTGGGAAGGAATTTCTCCTGCAGCCTCCCCTAGCACAGCCCCCTGGAACAGAAAAACACAGAACTAATATAACAGAAATGGTTTTATGGTCTGTTTTATGAGCTGCATCAACCCTAATAATTGGCTCAGGGGAGGCTCTTGTTAGTTTTTAAGCCCGGAAGTCACTTCACAGCTCTGCAGACTATTGATTTTTGTGAAATTCTCCTAAGTTTTGTTTTCTGGGAAACCTGCCTCTAGTAGTAGTACAGTCTTCTTGTTCTGTTAGGTGCTGGGAGGAGGACGTGAAATGTTCAGATTTGCCCACATTTTGTTTCTGTGGCTGGATAAAGGAATCCAGTGGAAGACGAAATGAAGTTTAGGCAGATCCTGCCCTGGTATAAATCTTGGGTCCTCAATTTATTCCATGTGACCTTGGCGAGGACTATTTAACCTCTCTGAGAGGCCTTTCCTCCTTTGTGAAATGGAGCTAATGATTCCTTTGATTAAAGCTGTTATAAATATTAGATGTTTGTAAAGGTATCTGGTGCATGGAGAACACCCCATACATGGTAATTATCATCAATGCCATTCATATTTGGGGAGGGCACATTATTTCTCAGTGGTAAAGAAAGGCTGGCTGAATAAACCAGGCATAGTTGGGAAACAAGTAGGGTAGGATCCTGTGTTCCTTCGAAAAGCTACTTGAGCATGTACCCAGCAGCCTGGAAATGAAGACCAGACGCAGACTGGGCTGCTGATGGAGTGGGGTCATAGCTAAAGAAAAGTCTCAAGCATCCTGGCTCCAGGGGTCACGGAAAAGAGTGGTGGTGTTCTTATTTGGTCTTGGGATCTCCTCAAGGCTTGGAAGGTTCAAAAAGGAATTTGGGAGCTAGGGAGAGAGAGTCTCAACACCCGGGAGCTTGCTGTGCTCAAGGACCATAGCTTTTTAAATGCTGCTGTTGCAGAGGGTTTTTAGATTTGGGGCCTAATTCCATGTGTGTCCCAGGCTTGCAGGAGAAAGAATGAATATTTTCTGTGTCTGTTGCTGCTAAATATTTATGGGCTGGCAGACGGCAACTGGCAAAGGCCCATGTTCAGCTGGCTAAACGTTAATAAGCGTATTGGAGAGATCCGAGGTGTTTGTTTTGTCTTCTAAAACTGAACTCGTTCATTTTCACTGTGCCGCTGTAGGGACCTGTGTTGCACGAGGAAGAAGCAGCGCTTTGTTTTCTTTGTTGGTTTTTCGGTTTGGACTTCGATTTCCACTGCGGCCTCATTTTTGCAAACATGTTTTCACAGCAGTGTTACCACTGTGGAGATGAGAGCAGCCTCTTACAACTTTGCTTATGAAAATAATATATGCGGTGCTTTATTCTTTTTAATGACCTCGATCTTCCATTCCCTTTCTTCCAGATGGGGACAGTGCCAGGTCTTCGCCACTGTTGTGTTTTGTTTTCCTGCCTTTTGGAGCATTCTGAGACTAAGGCCCCACCACACACCTTCACTCTTTTCCTGGTTTCTCACTATCCTGGAAGTGGATTTTATACTGTTCCAATGTCCAACCTTTCCCCAACTGCCATCTGTGTGGTTCTTTTTACATTTTCCTTCCTGGAACTTCCCAGATGAGTTTGTGGCCTTATCTTGGCAGTATTTCTCAGCAGTCTCCCTTTCTGCTGAGATGGACTCTTGTTTCACTGAATCCAAGTTGCCTGTGAATTGCAGTTTAGAGCCCATGATTTGGGTACAGTTGTCACAGCAGGGCCTTGTTGAGCCCTCTTTGCAGGGTGCCTGTCCTGGCTGGCTGACTGGTCACCTGGCTGCAAAGAAGGCTAAGAAAAAAAGTACAAGAGAAAACAGTTCAGTGCTACTTTTTATTTACATACCTGAGAAATTGGTTTCCTTTGGAATAGAGATGGATCTGCTCTCCCTCAGAGGTTTATGTGGAAAGGTGTAAAGTGGAATTGGGAAGATGAAAGTAAACTCCTTAGGAATGAATGGGCTCTCCACCTGCCAGTACAGTCCTCATGAGGGGTTCTGGTGCCGCCCACATGGCAGTACTGTTTGTTGTTACCGCTTTGCTAATGCAGAGTTGCAGACATTTAATCCAAGCAGAAAATACTATGAGTTGTGTCACCTCTTGCAAGAGCTTTATTATTATTTTTGTGGAAAGGAGCACTTCTAAAAGTAGATCTAAAATGACGTAATTTTCAGAAAGATTGTGTCGTTTGTCTTAGGAACCACCCATTTTCCAGAAATCCAGAACCACTATCAGGAATTTTTCAACTTTGCATATACAGCCATTTATATGATCGATTCCACTCCTTGCTTTTTTCTCTCTTGTTTTCTTTGGGCTTTAAAAGACTTGAAGGAAACTGCTTAGAAATTTTGATAGAGTACTCAGGCCTCAAAAACTGTCAGCCAGGGAGATAGAAGAATATATTCCATACTTTTGTATTTGTGTCTGGATTAACTGAATACTGAAAATCGAAGCTTATGGTAGTTCACTGAATTGCTTTCTATATTTTGGGATTACTTGCCCTTTGCTCCAGTGGTGCTAAAGAAATGCAAACAAAGTACAGCATTAGTCTGAGCAAAGCATATAACTAGGACAGTGGATCTCGTGCCAGAAATACCATCTGCTGTTTTCCAAAGCCAAAGATTGATGACTCAAGTTGTCTCTGTCTTCAGCAAATAGTCAAAGAGACTAAATATATTTATTTTCAGTTTGACCAAGTCTTTCATAATATTTCTTGTTACAAGTGGACTATACGTTGGAGTTATTAAAAGGAGGTCCAATTCTTTGCTTCCCAAATAGATGACTAAAAACTTCTGATAGCTTATGATTTCTGTTTTCTTCATGTTTCCAGAGTCACTTTCTACATGGAGAGGCTGGGTTAACTAACCCACCCAAAGCATTTCTCATCTGCTGACCCTTCCCTGCTCTGAGGTGATGATGTTGATTTCTCATTGTGCATAAAGTCCAAATTCCCTAGCCTGGCTTTTAGAGCTTTGTCCGAAGCGTTATAGCCCTCTTTATGACTGCTGGCTGTCAGGCCTCCCTTTATCTCAGTGTTTCCTTTGGAACATAGAACTACATTTCACTCAACCTGCAGAACCAAACTGGTTGACAGTTACTCCAGGAAGCATTCAACTGTGTTTCCCCTGGAATAAATTTCTTCCTCCTAAGTAATCCCTACATTTATTTCTTTTTTTCTTTTTTGGGGGTGGCATATGTGACTCCCAGCTCTTATAATTATAGCTAGTTAGTGCGTGCTTCTCTCGCTGGTCAGCTGTAGGTTTCCCTTGTGCTCCTATAGGGGACTCCC
Organism: Heterocephalus glaber; assembly: GCF_000247695.1. Next base: position 11,200,805 of record NW_004624767.1, on the reverse strand, counting down.
TATGACCTTGAGTGCTGTAGATCTCCAGCAAGATCTTTTAGGAAGAATGAGTAAAGCAGTTAATTGAATAAATGCTTCCTACAAAACAAAGCATGCGATCAGTGCTAGGTACTTATTAAACATGTGTTTTGTTGCATGGACCGAATGCAGTGACAGAATGTGATTGTCGAGGAGAGCACTGGCTCAAGCATTTTAGCAGCAAGAACACATTGGTCCCCAGAGGAGTTTAGTTTCAGATCGGGATGGTCCTTTCGCCCAAAACTTCACATGTGCAGTAAAGTTAGGATTTAGGTATCAGAACGTTTGCTGTCTCTGTAATACTCAAATTAAGACTTTCAAGGGATGAAGCGAGAACAATAAGCAACTGTAGCAATATGTTCCTCCTAATAGGGTGGTCTATTTTTGGTGTTTTGGGGACACAGTGGTAGTCAGGAGGAAAGAGTGCCTCGGGGAGCCAGTTAGATCTTGATTTGCATCCGGTCTCTCATCGACTGGTTTGTCATCTTGAACCTGTTTCTTCACCTGTGAAACAGGCATAAGAGCTACTTACTGAGGATTAAATAGCACACATACAGGGCCAGTGCACCTCTGACACATAGTGGGTGCTCCAAAAATACAGGCATCACTTCTGTGGGGTGGTGGAGTGGTGTTCTGTCACCAGGGTCCTTAGTATGTGACGTTTGTGTCTGACCGCGTAGCTGTGGTGGAAGGTGGGCCTGAGTCTGATTTGTTTTTAATGTGAAGTGTTTGATAATGTTTTTTTGGGTTGTTGTTGTTCTTGAAAATGGATTCTTATTATTGATTTTAATTAGTCAACTTAGATTGCTTTCCTTTTGTAATCTAAAGTTGCTAGAGGTTAGAAATTCTGAGTAATCTCTATTTCAAGATGGGAACCTGTGGGAATTTTGAAACTAAAACAAAACAACACTGGATGGAAAAGATAGAAAGAAAACAGATGCTGGAACTTGGGAACAGAGGGTAGACATTCATACTGTGTTCAAATTCTAATCTCTGCACTGTGGTTCTGAAGTTACTTATTAAATTTGGAATAGTAAAAATATCCATTATGTATAAATTGGCTTGCCCAAAGATGATTATGTCTGGTTTGGAGGGAAATGTTCTTATTTATTTGTATGGGCATTCTGAGATACATTTTGTTTTCCAAGTTTATTTTCCTCTTGTCCTTTAAGCTGTACTGAGGACAGTGTCTGATTCATAGGAGAATTTGGTATTTTCTGAAATCGTGTAGTAGTTAGCAGGGCCTCCTGGCCTTGTGATAGCTTGTTAACACTAAGGACTTGGAAGGATTGATTATGTTTCTTGGGATGTCGTTTTAGGAAATGTTTCCTTTTCTCCCCAGAAGTTGTAGGCCCCAGGGAGTCTGTGCAAGGTTTTTCCTTCTGTTTAGGAGCTGAGGTGAAAACACCAGTGGCTGTTACTGATGCTTGAATTCTCACTGCCTTGATTTGGTGATTTCCCACAATTCTTTGTTGTCTTCTAGGACAGGAAGGCATTGCCACACAGCAGGGTAATGGCACCTGCTCCTCTTTTAATAAAGACACTTTTTTAGAAAACTTTCTGTTTCTTCTTTCTTCTTAAGGCATTCCCAGTGCGGTCTTTGGACCCGGGTCTTGCTGCTGACCTGTGGGTTTGTGATTCTTGGGCTGGGGACGTGGTCTGAGGTGTTTTCTCTGCACCTCACCACCTCCCTGTCCTCGGAAGCTGAGCTTTGAGTGACCTTTCTGTGTTTACCCAGCCTTTGGGAGTTTACTGTGGTGGGGGAAGTGTCTGGAGATTGAGTTGCTGGGGGCGGAAGTTTGAACAGAAGCTGTTTGTTTTGTGGGAACACAGCAGCTGAGCTGAGGGAGGCAGAGAGGGAGGCAGACAGACAGGTGCTTGACAGGAAGGCACCTGGGCACAGTGGTCCCCCTTGTCTACAATTTCACTTTCTGTGGTTTCAATTACCTGTAGTCAACCCAGGTCCAAAAATATTAAATGAAAAATTCCAGAAATAATTCTTAAATTATAAACCATGTGCCTTTCTATGTAACATGATCTTGTGTTGTCCTGTTCCATCCTGCCCAGAGGACACGAATCTCTCATTTGTCCAGCAAGTATTACAGATGAAAGAACCTTCGCTCTCTCCCTTGAAGGTTGGCTCACTCAGTCTGATGAAGTGAACTGATGATAGAGAAACAGAATAGAAGCTCATGCTTATTGTGTGCTCCGAGCCATCTCAAGAATGGAAAGCGAGCGCCCCAAGTTTAAGTACCTTCTTCATGGGGGAGACAGCAATGGGAGATGTAGGCAGTTGTAGGGGTAGTAAGTGACTTTTAGGGGAGATGAATGGGCCCTGAAGAACACATAATAGCTTGGGACAGAGTTCTTCTGGGCTCTGGGCATTGTGTCAACTACTTCTTGCTTTGAGCATCTCTTTCCTGGAATGAGATAACTCAAAAGGATTCATAATTGAGTATTTCCTAGCAGATCTGCCCTTAAGGAAAATAGGGAACTTCAAGAAAGTCCTTCCTTTCCATTGCTTCTCCCCAAGGGCTCTCCCCTTGAAGCCCAAAGTGGTGTAGTTTAGAGAATCCTTTTCTGAGCCCTAGCAGTCTCCACACTGTATATGCTACCCACCCCAGGAGTATACATGCAGTATGCACTACCCACCCACGAGTCACTTCACAGCCAGTGCAGTTACCAGCTCTGCTGTTGTGGTAGTGCAGTGTTTGTGTGTAGGGTTTGGTGCTGTCTCTGGCTTCTGGCCACTGCTGAGGATCGGACATAGCCCTTGGCCATAAGGGGGGGCACTGCTCTGCTGAATACCAGTATTACACATCAATCTTACCTTTAATAAAAGTGCATGACAGTGGTACGGGAAATGCTGGCCTTTGTTATGTAGAGCTGAGGAAGTGGCTGGGAAGATGAGTGGTACCCATGGTCCCAGAATGCTCTTTTAAAAAATTTTTTATTAGTACATGTTTGTGATATATAATGTTTACATTCATTCTGGGTAGTTGATACATGTACATGACACATCCTAATTCTTTTTTTTTTTTTTTTGGTACCAGGGATCAAACTCGGGTCCTTGGGCTTGTGAGGCAGGTGTCAGAACCACTGAGCTAAGTCCCCGGCCCCGACCGCATCTTAATTCTTTTTACATCTCCTTCCCCTCCTGCATCTCTTTGTCCTTTCCCATTTGCAAAAGCTCTATCTCCCTGTTTCCTATTATCTGTCTTTTATTTTGCTCTTTAATTTATTTATACTTTGAGTTTCTCATATGAGAGAAACCATGTTATATTTAAGCTTGTGTGTCTGATTGATTTCACTTAATAACATAGTTTCAAGGTGGATCCATTTACCTACAAATAACTCAAATTTACATCTTAACAGATGAATGGATAAAGAAAATGTGGTATTCATACACAATGGAGTACTACTGTGCTATAAAGAAAGATAAATTAGAGCCAGAGTATTGTGTGTTCTTTTTTTTTTGGTATGGGGATTGAACTCAGGCCCTTGTGCTTTCGAGGCAGGCAGCAGCACCACTGAGCTAAATCTCTGGGGCCCAAGAGTATTGTGTTCTTAAAGTCATAAGACTCCCCTTGGTTGAGTACCTTTCCTGGCCTGAGCCCGCCTTTCCCACCTGCTCTCCATCCAGAGGGAGCAGAATCCTTACTGATCACTTGAGATCACCTTTTCCTTCTTAGAATTGAGCCTCCTGTCCCAAACATCTGGGTAGTAGTAGTGACCTGGCCTGGTCTTTTTGAGAGTCATTAAGGTGAGAGATTATCTCTGGATGGTTTGCTATAAATCTAACATTTTTCTTTTTTCCCAAGGCAAGAAAAAATGCTTTTTTTTTTTTTTTTTGGTACCGGGGATCGAACGCGCAGCAGGTGGCGAAACCACTGAGCTAAATCCCCGGCCAAGAAAAAATGCTTTTAATGAACAAAAGAAGGAGGAGTCTCCAAATTAACTGTATGGAAGGTCAGTGAAGACACCCTGAGATTGCTGATAGCCAAGAGTAACCCCAGAACTGAGTTTGAGGAGTGAGCTCGTTGTAACTAGAGATGGAGTGGGTTTCCAGGAGGGCAGGCCCCCCTTGTGGTTCAGACTCATTTAAGAACAAAATAGAGCAGCCATGCTGACTTTTCCAAATGCACCCTGGAGTCTGAGTATTCAGCCAACCGTCCTTCAGTAGATGTGGCCACAGAGCCTTGCGCCAGGCCTGAGCAGTCTGCATGCTTGGGGTTTATCGGGGCGTGGCTGATGCCATTTTGAGCATTGGAGAACAAGGGCAGGGCTGTTTTAGGTATTAGGGGAAAATGAGCGAATCGATTACAAATAAAGCCTGGACGTGCCATTCCCCCTCTTCACACTGCCTGTCCCCCAGCACATTGTCAACATTGTGACCTGCAGGAGCGACTTGGACTACTAAGTTTACTGCAGGCTCAGACTGGAAGAAAGGAGAGCGTCATCAGAGGGTGGATGGAGACAGTGCTTGTGAGCCAGCTGCGCGTTCGAAAACATGTTTTATTTTTTTCTTTAAATAAACTTTTTATAGACATTTACTACAGATAATGAAAGTGCACAGATGTTAAGTGGAGAGCTCTGCATTTTCATGAGGTCAACACACCTGGGGAAATTAGTGCTTAGATCAAGAAATAGAGCACTGCTAACGTCCTAGACCCCCCAGGAGCCAACCCCCCCCTCCCCCGCCACTGTCCTGACTTCCAGTATCACCAGTGACTTTTTTTCAGTTGAACTGGCAAGAGTGTCTGGTGCCTTTTACTCAACATTCAAAACATCTCATTTCCTCTTCCTTTTCTAGGGGACTTGTAGTTTGACCCTCCACCCACTTGGGTTTTGAGAACTACCCTAAAATTGGCGTCCACATGCCCCACCAGTCCTAGGCTCCAGACTCCAGCATTCTTGCTCCGGGCACCCTTGAATGAGCCCTTCTGTCTTCCAGCAGAAATCATGGCCTGATGCCACCTGGAAGACCTGGAGCGTGGAAACAGGAGTCCAGAGTAGGCTGTAATTGTGGGTTCCCAGGGCGTGCAAGGGAGTCTTGGAGAGGTGCCCTGCATTCCCCACAGAGAATGAATTACATTTATATCTTTTCATCAGAATCAGAGTCCCCTGCCCTCCCCTCCCAACCTGGCCACCAAGCTGTGAGCCTCTTGTGGGACCCAGGGCTGAGCAAGAGAGAGGTGTGAGCGTGAAAGACTCATAAGCTCTCTTTTAGATTATGCTGTGTTCTGAAAGGGAATACAGCCCTTGGGTCATTTCCCGTAATAACTCATTAAGAAGCTGCCATCCACAGGCTTCTCCAAATGATTTTCTATTCAGTTTTCCTTTTTAGTTTGAGCCAATATTTGGGCCTGTTAGTTCCACAACCATGTCAAATACTTTTCTCCCAAACTTGGATCTCTCCGGTTTTAAGGAATGCTTTGTCTTTTTTTTGTTTTGCAGTTTTGCTGATTAGGATGACCTTTTCCTTTGGGGTTTTCTTTTCTTAAGGTTATAGGAACCAATATCTTTGTGTAGTCTCACACTTGAGTGTGTGTGTGTGTACGTGTGTAGATTATGAACAATGTTGTTTAGCTCCTCCTCCAAATCATCTTGGATGCTCCTTCACATTCTCCAGTGTGTTTATTACTAGGGTGACATTTTAAGTAATTGGTTTCCAAGAAAACGTGCCAATAGAAAATATACCCACATTTCAAAAGGACCTCTCGGGTCCTTCTCAGTATCTCCTTGAAGACCTTGCAGATAGAAATGTAAATATAGGTGCATGTACATTAAAACACATAGCTCTAGTGATAAACCAACATGGGCTAACGCGTGTGTCCCATTTTGCAACATGCTTTTTCTTCCGTCTGTCTTCTAGACATTCTCCAACCTTAGTAAGCTCTGGCTCCTGGTTCTCTTTGAAGGCTCCTGTGTGCCAGTATGGATACACGAAATCATCTACCCTTCTTAGATATTTAAGTTCTTTATGTTTTGAGCTTTTACAAATAATACTGTCAGAGGAACAGAACAAAACACTCCCTTCTAGGTGAATCTTTTGGCACGTCACATATATATTCCTAAGGAGAGTTCTACAAACAGAACCAGCGGATCCAGAGGTAAGCTCGTCATAGATCGTAACACATATGTTTTTTTTTTTTTCTTTTGTTAGATGATTCCAGGGATGTTATACCAATTTACACTCCCACCAGTAGGGCAGGAAGGCCTTTTTTCCCCTCATACTCATTCTAACTCTCGAATTCACCATCTTTTTAACTTTTGCCAACCATATTGTTTTTTAAAAATGGCATTTATACTTGCCTTAAGTTTACCTACTAGTGAGGTTGTGCTTTTTTTGTTTTGTTTATTAGTTGTCTTATTGTTTTCACCATGATTATTTACTTCCCTTTCCATTTTTCTTTTGGTTTGTTTTCAATTTTCCCATTGTTTTGTAAAAAGAGTTCTAATTAGGGAATTGTTTTAAAAGACGCATTTAGGAGAAGAAAATCATTGGCATTCCTAGCTCTTAAGCTCCATAAAAGATCAAGTTGCCCTTCTTTTTGGCGTAAGTTGAAGGCTTTGGTTTTCTGCTTTGTTTTTATTTAATTAGCTGAAGTTTTTTCTCCTGGCTAGAGAGTCCTGGCTGCCTGTAAATGCATTATCATTTCTGCAGCCTGAGGTGGATCGTGGCATGAGGTGGAAAGTGAGCCCTGCCAGGCAGGGCGGGAGCCTGTCAGATCTGATTATTGTGGGTGTGCAGCGAAAACCCGGATTCCTTGCCTCGAATTTCTGAAGAACTGGTCTCTCGTGTCATGTGCGACCCAGGGAGTGGGGGAGACTCTGGGGCTGCGCTGGCATTTCTGGGTCATTATGTTTCTTTATTCCGCTGGCACTGCCTACATCAGTCCTGCTCCCTGAACTCTCTTGGCAGGTTCCCAAGGAGCCAGTGTTCTTCTCTTCTCATCCAGACCTTGTGGAGAGTTGCCGCCTACCATACTGGTAAACAGCCTGGGCTGTTAGTTCAGACGGTGCCAAGATGCCAGGAATGGGGGCAGCTGTGCTCCCATGGGCACGGATGACAGGGGCAGACCCTTCATTCCTGCCAGGCTACCTTACCGTCTTTGCCTGCTCTGGATGAGAATCTGAGCCCCAAATGCCACGGTGCTGCAGCTGTTACTCCTCCCTGGATACAGAGAGAAACAAATAAAGGCCAAGAGTAGTGTGCTGATGTTTGAGATTTACCTCAGGGAGAGGGGCCAGCGACCTCTCTGTGGATGCAGACCTGTAGCCTTGACCCAGAAGCCCTAAACCAACGCAAAATGCAGATGGAGGGCCGACTGTCTGGGTCTCCATCACTGGTGCGCCTGGTGCTCGCTCTCCTCCCCATCCCAAGGTATACCTGACCATGACTTCTTGTGAGCTGGCTCCGGGAGAATGGGTCCTCACAGAAGGTTGGGTTTGTCCTGTGGGCAGGACAGTGCTAAGAGTGGATGTCATCATAAATGAAGCTTTTGTACCCAAGAGTTCTGGAGGCAAGCTCTTACCTGCTGAGGTTGCATTCTGGAGTTGGGCTACATTTGAATTTTTACCGTGAGCCATGAAGAATTATTCGTGTGCACTAAATTAAATCCAGAGGTGAAGATCACTTCATAGAAAAATCCCTGCATCTATGGATTTCTTAGGAAAGAGAGTAATAATGTGAATTAAAAATATCTTTTGTTGGGCGAGGGATTTAGCTCAGTGGATCCAGCACCTGCCTCACAAGTGCAAGGTGCTGAGTTCGATCCCCAGTACCAAAAAGAAAATCTTTTCTTCCTGCCCCTCTCTATTTTTTTTTAATAAGCAGGCTTGGATCAACTTATTAGCTGAGTGTGAAGAAACGTGTTTTAGTTTCATAAATCTTAAACTGTGTACAAGTGTGTCCTGTCCATAGGATTGAGGAATAATCAAAACTTGCAGGAATAATCCACAGAATGTTTAGTGACATGTTTTTCATAATATAAAACTTGAGGAAGCAACTGCCCTTATGTTTGTCCTTCTACCCACACGGTCATCGATCTCTCCCTCTCACCCTCCCTTTCAGCAAGCCTCCTGTCTGGACCCCGAGCTACATGAAGACACGTTTCCTTCTCTAGTGTAAAAGCTGCTCTGAGCTCGTGGAGAAAGACAGGCACACATCCGAAATTTCTGGAGCATGAAGAGAGAGGTTTGCATAAGTTATGTTGAGAAGTCCAGGGTGGGGTGTGTGTTCATTCTCCTGTGGGACTGAGGAAGAAACTGCTGGAGGAGGTGGCTGGTTGCGACAATCAGCGACTCTTGAGCTGACCCAAGAACTCTGACCCTACTCTTCATGGGGCAGGAAGCCATGGGAAAATTCGAAACAATGTGACGTGGCCAGATTTGCCCCATAACTTTGTGAAGGATGCCTGTTACACGCCAAGACTGGAACCATGGTGGCCATTGAGGTCGCATTAGTGCAAAACAGGTGAAAGAAGGATGTGCATAAGGATAGGATGGAGAAGAAGGATGCCTGTGGGAACTTTACTGACACTGAAGTGGACGGGGGCGAGGGAGAGGGGCAGCTGGTGATTCTGCTAACCGAGTACCAAGTGATGCAAGAGGACCAGGTTTAGAACTTGGTTTCACCATGCTCAGTTTGTGCTGAGGATGGAACTGTCTTTGGTGGTGGGGATGGAATGGTGAGGCTGTGGATTGTGGAAGTTTGAACCTCATAATGGCCAAGTAGCTTACCCAAGGAGCTTATTCACCTTGCTCCTGCAGGTGGGAGCAAAACTTGAGACATAGGCCTCCAAGGTGGCTGAGTAGGGATGATTGGAGAGTCATTGTGGAGGGGAGGCAAGGGAACAGGAGCACACTGCTGGGGAGGCCATGGTAGGGGAGTTTCAGAAGGAGGGAGAGATCCCATTGGCCCAACGCAGCGGAATTGGGTGGAAGGTAAAGACGGGAAAGTAGCCTCTGGATTGAGTGATCGGGAAGCTTGGGAGGCCACTGGTCACTTGGTAAGGACAGATGTAGGAGAGCGAGGAGTGTGGACTCAGCCACACATCCTGGGATTGGAGAGCTTGCAGTCTGCAGGGGTGAAACCTATTGAAAAGTTCATCCTGCTTTCAGTGTTCACTGAGCCTTTGACTTCTTGCCAGCATCTTGGTATTGAGCCGCCATACGCATTAGCATGGAGCCACACAGAAACAGGAGGACATGGAGCCCCACCGTGGGGCTCGTTATTGAATTTATTGAAAAATCATTTCCCTTCTGCTCTCTCATCTCACCCTGTATGATTCTATTGTATTCAGTTTGGGGTGGATCCTTTACAGTTCGGATCACTCTTCCTCTAATTATTAATCATGTAGCTACATTATAATGGTATGCCTCGTGAAATGACATATTATGTATCTACATTACACTGGGTTTTATATAACAGTATCTTTTTAACAGTGCATAATAATACCTTTAAGAAATGAGCCCTAGTTAATCTTATGGCCTCTATCTGTGTGCTGTCATAAAATGTTGAATTTGTAGTATTTTTTTTCCCCTTAAAAGGTTTTCTGGTGTGTCTGATGTGCAGTGAGACTTCTGATGTTTCAGGCCTGGGATTGTGTAGTTCCAATACCAAAATAGACTAAACTGCCCATTGACTACACCTGGGAACTTGTCCGGGCTGTGTCCAGCCATTTCTGTTTTGTAGATGAAGAAACTGAGGCACCAGTGGTTAAAGTCATTCATTACCGAGATTGGAAGGCATAGAATTGGAATTCCTAGTTCCTGGGGTCTCATGCTGATTGGAATTGAGAAGAGCTCTCTAATCCCTCTTTAAGTTTTTAAACTTTCTTTGTTTTCTGGACAATGTAAACTACCCTCCACAATCTGGGAAACCCAGCCAGGTTCGTGCACACAGTGTTATTCCTTTGATTTTTACCAAATCTGACAAATTTCTTGCAAAGGTAAATTACTCACTCCAGAGCTCCAAAAGCTTCAGTGGTTCAGACATGCATGCTAAAGCGCGGATTCCAATGGTAAATACTGCTTCCCTCTGTCACTTGCTAGATGTACCAGCATCGTTTGCTTAAGATGTCAACTAATTCCTCCTGATGGAAGAACTGTCGTTGGCTCAGCGTGGTGGGAAGGTGTTCACGTGAGCAGACTGTGGAAGCAGGATGGACCAGTTTAATGGATTAAGCTACTTAAGAAAACTTTAAAAGATGTCCCCGTTAGTATGCATTCCCCTGCCTTGCTTGGCATTTTTGATTTCTCTGGCAGAGTTCCTGACCTAATCGGAAATGATAAGCCAAACAGTTGTTCATTTGCTGAGACATGATGGAAGATTGTGGCTAATAGAAATCACCTGGAGAGGCTCTTAAATCTGTAGGCAATGGGAGGCAGTTCTGATTCTTGGTCTTTTGGAGATATTTTCTCTCGCTATAGGGGGAGTGGGATCCACTGTCACCAGATGGATAGCAGGAGGCCAGAACTGAGTGTCCTGCTGAGCTGGGGACCTGGCTTCTTTGGCCACCTCCAGTCAGCCTTTTGCCAAGGTGGTAAGTTCTGGCTCCTCTCACCCACCTGCCTTGCAGGGGTGTTTTTGGCTCTTTAGAGGAAGTTCTACGTGTAAACCTCAGGCATGGTTGGACACACTAAAGAAACCATATGATGAACATTTAATTTTTAAAAGTTTATTATTATGAAAGACATTGCCATTAATCTCCCTCACAATATTCCCCCTGGCTTCAAACACACTTCTCCCATCTTTCTTTCCACTTTCTGAAGCAATTTTAGAAGTCCTCTTTCATGAATGCTCGGTCATGGCTGCCTTGATGCATGACCTTGATGCATGACCTCTCAAGGTCATTTTGATTTTGGAGAAGAGCCAGAAGTTGTACGGTGCCAGATCTGGTGAATAAGGTGGATGAGGACATGTTGTAATGTTTTTTGCAAGCTTGCCTTTCTGTTGGATGGCACTAGGCAGCATATCTACTGTATTTTTCATTTAAAACATGAAGGGGGACTTCCAAAAGTACCATTTTCTTGCTTCAGAAAATGGCAAGAATGTTGGGTTAAGAGTGTTGAAAACGAGGGGGAGGGCTTTCAGGGCCATTAATGGCGATGTGTATTCACTGTAGCTAGGATAGGCAGGTGGTGTGTGTTGCCCTGCTATAGCTGTGTGTCCTCAGAAAAAAAGGATGAATGAGTTGAGAATGCAAAAGGAATGTGGATGTCATCTAGAAATGCCTTAATGGACACACAGGGAAACTGAGGACCAGGATAGTGAAGCAGTTTCTCCCAAATCCTGTTGACGAGTCCCATGTGTCTTTTCTTTTGACCTTCTGTGAAACCACATTGCTTGGAGGGTGGGTTCCTGTTTATGGTTTAGCTGCCCTTAGAGATTCCTAGGGATGATCTACAGAGGGCTAATCCACTAGGTCGAAGCCAGCTGGTCCCCATTGCCACTATTCTAGGGAAGACTGCTTTGCTCTGACTTTTCCAACCCTGGCTTCTCCTGATGGGAGTCAGTATGTAGAGTGTCTGGCCTGGTGGTTAGGCCTTGCTATTTGTATTTTCGGAATGTCGTGGTTTAATAAGTTGGGTGGTGAATTTATCTTATATATTTATTTTTCCCCCACAATCCGCTTTTACCCTGCAACTGTTGCTGCCTTTCAGAAAATGAAAAGAGTTCACAATAGACGTTGTCTCCCAGATGAACACCCTTGCGTTTGCTCTTTTCCCCTGTGAACACTCGGCCCCTTGTATCTCTCATTCCTTTACAGTTGAGGGGGTTTTGAAGCTTAGAACATTAGTGATAAATGGTTCCATATGTCTTCTATAGATTTTTCTAAACTGCTATTGTAACTTTTCTTTTATCTTTTTCTGTGGAACTGGGGGTTGAACTCAGGGCCTTTGCACTGAGCTACATTCTCAGCCTTTTTTAAATTTTTTATTTTGAGACAGGGTCTTGCTAAGTTGCTAAATTTCCCAGGCTGGCCTCACATTCAGAGTCCTGTCTAAGCCTCCCACAGTTCTGGGATTGCAGGTGTGAACCCCCACACCCAGCTGTAATTTTTATTCTTTCTAATGAATTTTATTAATGAAACCTTTTTTTAAAATGGCAAAATAGCCTGCCTGCCTTTCTTTCTCTCTTTCTTTCTTTCTTTCTTTCTTTCTTTCTTTCTTTCTTTCTTTCTTTCTTAGTACAGGGGATTGAACTCGGGACCTCGCACTTTCAAGGCAGGTGGTGGCACCACCGAGCCAAATCCCTGACCCAGTGAAACCTCTTTTTTAAAAAAAGGAAAGAGAAAAGTCACCAAGAATAACACTAATCAAGCTTGTGTGCCTACCACCTGGGTCCAGTGCATTCTAATCTTTTGCCATGCTTGTTTCAAATTGTTTAAAGGCAGATTTCTTACAGTCGAAGTTCAGTGTCACCCTCTCTGATCCCATTTGCCATTGTCCTGTGTAGGGAACAGCGAAAGGGGACGTTACTAGAACCTTTGAATGGAGTCCTAGTCTCCTGTGAGCCATGACAGCACAAGGCGAATTAGGTAATATCCAGACAGAAATGAGACTTAGAGAAGAAACTGAGCTTTGGGCCTCATCAGTGCTGTTCTAGGCAACAAAGATGAAAGATCCCAAGCTTGCCGCGCCTTTATTGGGTACATGGGGAGAAACAAATATAGTAGAAGACTCAGAAGGTGGTGGCCATAACCCCAGAACAATGAGGAATATGCAGATGAAGATTTTGTTCCTCTCCAGGTTGTCTTCAGGAGGTGTAATCTTGCCCTGGAGCACCACAGCATCACCAGACCATTGGTGTTTTAGCTGTGCCCAGAGGTGAAAACGGAATTAAGTCTCGACATGCCATAGCTGGCCTGTAGGCGGGAAAACTACGCCTTAATGGCGATTTAATTGTGAAATGATTTTTCCCTAAAATTATGTAGAATTGCTCCCGACAGTCCTGAATTTGGAACTTATCTTTCCTATACATTAAAAACTACTTTTATACCTGTAGGCATCCATTAAAATAGCATGGTTTCTAGTTTAATGTAGGTGCTATCCTGCAACTGGCTTTTGACTCAGCATCAGGTTTCTCAGAGTGTCTCAGAGTATGGTGATTTATGCCACTCTGGTTCATTCAGTGAAAATCCTGGGTACCATTGTGTGAATATGCTCCATTTTCCCTCCTTTTGATGAACATTTAGTTGTCTTACAGTTGTGTGTGGCATCAGTGTCACAGTGAAGTTCTCTTGCTGTCATCCTGGGTACAGAGCATGTTTGTCCCCAGCCTCAGCTGAGTCCCAGAAGAGGACTGGCAGGGTCAGAGTTCGAGAGCATCCTCAACTCCATCAGGAGTTGCCGAGTGGCTCTTCAGAGTTCCTCCACCCCGGGCAGGCTGTCAGTTCCTGTTCCTCCTCATCTCATCTCCACTTGTGAATGTCAGGCTTCAAATTTTTACAACTTGTAAGGGGTATGAAAGAGAGCTTCCTTGTTCCATTAATCCCTCTTTGATTATAAATGAGGCTGAGTTCCTATGAAGTGGCTATTCAAGTTTCTTCATCAGTGGAAGTACCTATTCCTGGGCTTTGTCCTTTTTTATTTTTCATTTTTGGATTGCCTGTGTTTTCTTACATACTTTGATAGGAAACTTCTAGATGTGGACACTTTGTGGATTGTATATGTGGCAGCTGTCATCTTCTAGTCAGTGGCTTATCTTTGACCTTTGTTTTTAGCATCTATTGATGACTAGCACTTTCAGTTTTTAATGGAGCTGTATTTATCAGTCTTTTCCTTTATACTCAGTGCTTTTGTTGAGTCGTATTTCAGAAATCCTTCCTGAGCTCATAAAGATATGCTTGAGGATCATTTTACTTTTCTGGGCTATTCCCTGGTTGGCAGTGGTATTTTCCGCACCTGCTCTGCCAGGGGACATCTGTTTGGAGCCTGGGGCTGGCTGCAGAACGATTCCCAGTGACTGTGGAAATGGTTGCCCTTGTCCTGGTCACATGGGCTGAACTTGGGCTTGCAGCACAATCCTCCTTCTTGACCCCATGGCTGTTTCTGAGAGCTCCTGAGGTGCTGTGTTGATTGGCCCTCTCTTAAGCCTAGCTTATCGCCTGGCTGATAAAACTGGTCATAAAGCTATCCTGTTTCCTCCCCTTCAGCTTAGTTTTGCTACTCTCCTGCTGAGGCTGCTGCTGGGAACTGGACAAGCGGAAGTCACAGGGCCAGGTTGGCATGGGTACTGCTACTCTGGGTTCCCCCCATTCCTGACCTTCAGCTTGCCCTTGGAGAGGATGTGGATGCCAGTGAAGAGAGGGTGCTAGAGGACCTGTAGAAGATCTTCACTTATGTGCCAGTCTTCCAACCTCCATTGATCTGTTTTGGTTTTTCTTTGCAGTACTGGGGATTGAACCCAGGGCCTTCACACTCACTTACATTCCCAGCCCATTTTATTCTTTTCTGAGACAGAGCCTCCCAAGTTGGTAAGTTACTGAGGCTCAGCTGGATTGGGAATCCTCCTGCCTCCCCTCGCCCCCATGCTGGAATTACAGGCAGGTGCCAAATCCATTGTGTTTTGAACACAAAGTATAAATGGGTTCAAGGTAGGTTTAGACAAATTCTCAGACTTTAAGAGGGCCAGAACTGGACAGGTGCTTAGGGGCCAGCAGATTGTGTTCTTCACCCATTCAGACATCATTCGTGTGTAGAGAGTCTTCAGGTGCCCGGCCTCTGTAGTTGCTGAGACACAGGGCACAGGACAGCCATGGTCCCTTCCACGGTGAGCAGAGCAGCCAGTGAACAACAGGCTCATTTCAGTGTGCTGGGTGTGCTAGGACAGGGAGGAAGTGCCTTGGACTGGACACCTTTGTCATTTCTTACTTCACACAGATCTACTGTCTTACGGCATAAGAGTTGGTTGGCAAGTGGACTACAGCCAGCCCACCACCTGTTTTTAGACACTCTCTAAGCTGAGAATGGATTTCACACATTTGGATGGTCAGGAAAAGAAATCCCTATCATTTGCAATAGCTTTTGATGATAGGGAACACTAACTTTGAACCTCAATTAAGTGATAATGTTAATTATCACCCCCTGGAAAAATTCCATTATTTTTCATGGTAGGCCTGTATTACAGGAAATTATTCTCCATCATTATGACAATATTTTGAATTTCACCAATAGACATTCTGTGGGATATTATTTTTCCTCTTATGTAGCTACGTGCATGGTATCCTTCATTTGCCTCTTGACCCGCACAGCAGCTGCATTTACCCTCTGGCTCTTTGCTGATCTATTCTAGCTTTGTGACCTTGGGCAAATTTCTTCTTCATTCCGTTTCTCCCTTGGCAAAAATGGGCAGGGCATCCATTTCATGGGGCTCCTGTAAGAAATGAAGAAGAGCTGATGTTAAACTCCTGCCGTGTGTGTTTTCAATCAATGTTAGGTCTTCCCTAGTGAGGAGTCAGTAATAATCAGCTTGTTGAGGGGTGTTGAAGGGAGCCCGAGGGATGCGGATGGAGGGGTGGGAACAGGTTAGGCAGGGCTCACCCTGTAGGTTGGTGTCGTGATGAACAGCATCTTCCAGTGCTTCTGTCAGGCCCCGATCTGGGGACCTTGGCCCCAGAAGGGCTGTGTCCCCATGGCTCTCTAGATGCCCACTACATGAACGCCATTCTGACATAATTTGCCTCATGAAATGCAATGAAGCATAACTAAAAAATGTAACTAACAGCTTCAGGCCCTTAATGAGGCTATAAATACGGGAGAAAAATAATTTATAAAGCTATCTCCTGGTGAAAAACTGTCCTTTTCCTAAACCTCTTTGCTTTCTCTTCGCTTGCTTCATTAATATTAGCCATTGGCTCCCTTTGCTAACTTGTTTTATAGGAAGGAAACAAAGCATCGATCATTTTGTAACGCTTGCTGCATCTCACTGTGTGAGAGGCACGCCATAAGCTGTGTGGTGTGCTGAAGCTGAGCAGATAGCTAGGCTGGCTCACCATCACTAAGGTGGGTTGTTCCATCCATAAATTGTTTGTGCTGCCAGATTTCCCTTCAGGATCATGGACAGTGTGAATATGAAATCTGTAAATATCAAGGGTCAGCAGTTCTGGCCTGAACCCAGGGGTCCTTTTATCTCTTGCTAGCAATTTCTCTGGGTTGTAGCTTCCTTGAATAGGTGGGTAAACGGAGGCAGGGATTAGTGGAAGGAGCTCACAGCGCAGAGTCCAGACTGGATGGGCTCAAGTGCTTAGAGCCAGAGGCACATCCTTGTCCCAGACTCAGACATCCTTGAATGATTGCTTCCTTCTTGGTGACAGCCAGAATGCTCCCCATAGCTGACATCTAGCATGAAGTAATGTGTTTGATGAGAACGAAGTGGCCCTGGAAAGAAATAAACAGGACAGATGTCTCTTGTTCCATCCCATATGGATGCCACCATTTGGAGCAGTCTAGAGTCAAAGGGACCTTTGGGGATTTTCTGGCAATGTTCACAAACAAATCATGCAGACTAGCACACTAGGTGGCCTTACCTGTGCCTGTGGATGGCTTGTGCATTTGTGTGTGTGTGTGTGTGTGTGTGTGTGTGTTTCAAGAAGCAAGTCACAGGGAAAACGTGTTTTTCAGTGGCCTCATAACACTAAGGAGGTTGGCTTCAAGCCCTAGGCAAGGTTGTTCATTCTCTGGAGAGGTTTTTGGGAAGCTCTGTTTAAGATCTGCAAAATTGAACGCTAAGCCGGATGAGTGTCTGAACATGGGTATGTCTTTGTGTCTTGCTTTGCTCTTCACTGAGCCTACAGACCCGATTGTCAGGGAGCAAAGGACAAGAATGAAGGCTGTAGGGCAGAAATCAGAAAGCAGGGCCCGTTGATGGGTTGCAGATGTCAGTTCCGTAGGGCAGCATGACAGGGGTTTCCCTAGAGAGAGAGGGAGATGAGCTGAGGGAGAGAATCCAGAGGACACCAGCTGGTGGTATAGAATTCCCATTTCTCAGCTGGAGAAATCCACATCACTAACTGTGTTCCTGAATGATTCCGGTGGAACCTAGCAGCTGTGGGAGTTTTGGTAGTTGCCTCCCTTTTGGCCCCCTTGTCAAGTGTAAATTTGTGGATGCTGGAGATTTTGGAAGAAGCTGCTATAGCAGGCTTTTTGCCTTTGTCCAATGGGGGAGGACTTGGATTTGTCCTTTTTCCCTCATTCTTGGTACAGATGGTATAGTTATTTTAAGGAAGTGATGTGTTGCAGTGAAAATGGGCAACTCTTTCATTTTTCAGCTTAATGAAAAAAAGAAGGAAGGAGGAGAAACTCCAGCTAGCCAGCTTCGTGCTAATGTTTGTCTATTTTGGATTCTGAATGTGTCCCATGACACTGAGATGGGATACATAAGCCACTAGGAAGTCCTGCTGTTGAGTTAAAAAGATTTCTAACTTCTTTTAAAGCAGACAGGGTAGTAATTTACTTGTACACGTCCAGATACCCACCGTGTCCCCCAGTTTTAACCACATATGTGCACATCCCACTCACATACTAGGGCCCTGGGGCAAGGGTGGGTGGAACTTTCCAAGGAAAGGTCTGGGGCTGGGGAATAAGTTAGTAATGCAACACTTGGTTTTTGGATGGTCACAGATGTTTGTTGGGGACCTGTGGAGTAACAGGTGCCTGAGATACAGCTTAATTACACAGGGCCTCTCTGCCTGCACGGAGCCTTCTGTGTTATTGGGAGATGGTGCAGGCAGACCTATGAATACAAATTAGGATAAAGGAAAACACAGAAAGTGACCAAGAGTGAAAGACAAGGGGACCAGCATTAGCTTGGGTGTCCATGCAGGGACCCAGACATAGTGACTTAAGCTGAGGTGTAAGGGGCCTGCTTAGCTAGCTGCATTAGATTGCTGGGGCTCCTGGAATATGGTGGTGGTGGTGGGCGGGGCTGAAGCAACGGGAGCTGTGGGAGCTGATTGGGCCACAGTGTTGAAGGTGGCAAGTCTGAGATCAAAATATTGGCAGGGTTGGTTTCTTCTGAGGGCTCTGTCCTTGCCTTCTAGGTGGTGTCTCCTCCCTGTGTGTTCGCCTGTTCTTCCATCTGTACCTGTTGATGTCCTAATCTTTCTTTTAAGGACTTCAGTCCTACCGAACTAGAGGGCATTCTTGACCTCATTTTCACTTCCTTGGCGCTCTGCAGATCCTGCCTTTAAATACGAGATCCTGTCTTTAAATACGAGTTTGATGAGGTTGTCATTTCCCTAAAGCACCTGGCTGTGTGCCCCCTGCATGCATAGGCATAGGACTTTCACATAACACATTTTGGGAGGACAAAATCAGGACTCCTGGAGGTTGACAGGCAGCACATTTGGAGGCCTCACAGCAGGCGAGACGTTGGTGGGATCGAGGAGAGTATTCCAGGAGAAGTTGCAGAAATGGACAGGGGAGGAATCATGCTGGACTTTGCAAACCAGTGCGAGTTTTAGATTTTATCAGTTACATTTAAAAATCTCAGACCTTGTGAAGAGAAGGACCCAGAAGGAAAGGATGAGAAGTGTTAGCAGTAGGTTGAAGTCAGATTTCTGCATTTCGGTGCTGTTGGCATTTGGGGCTGGGTGGGCCTGTGTTTTGGGTGCTGACCTGTGCTCTGCAGGATGCTCAGCAGCATTCTTGCCCTTTGCCTCCTAAATGCTAGTACCACCCCATCACATCATGACACAGAAATGTCTCCAAACACTGACGAATGCTCACTGGTGCACAAAACTGCCTTCTTTCCAGAACCTCTGGTTGAAAGGGGGCAAGAGATAATGGTGGCTTGGATTGGGTGGTGCCAGTTTAATGAGGCAAAGTGGATGGGGTTGAGGAAGGTTTTGATGACAGAATTCACCAGATTTAACTTCTCTATGCTTGGTTTCCTCTAATGTTTTTAAGTTTGATGAGGTTGTCATTTCCCTAAAGCACCCGGCTGTGTGCCCCCTGCATGCATAATGGAGTTGCTCAGAAGGCTGGAAAGAATGTGCCTTTCGGTTATCACTCACCAGGCTCGGGTGCCCGTGGCTGGCAGGGCCACCTGTGTGTAACGGACATGGTGTTTAGTCTCTGCATCCTCCCATTCATTTGTCAAGTCCGTGTGCCAGCAGCCTTATTGACTCTCAGAGCAAGCACTTTACAATCTAATCTGGCCAATTTTCTGCTTCTGGAAATCTGTTTATCAGAACAAGACTTCACAGTTGTAGTGACTTTTCCAGGGGGTTTGCCTTCAAGGAGCTAGATCTACAACAGCAAGCGCAAGTGATTTCCAAGCAAAACAGAGCGACAGTCCTGCATTCCGCAGCCCCAAAGAGTTCCCTGCTTGCTGGTGATGCGGGGAGCAGTTGTTCTGGAACAGCTGGTGTGTGTGGGTGTCCTGGGCTGAGCATTTGGTGTCTGGCTAGGATTCTGCACCTGGCTGCCCCTTTCTAGGCTCCTTCCTGTCACACCCCCTCCAGCATCACGTTGCGAATCACATAGTGAATGGTTTTCTGTTCATCTTGGTGTTGATGGTGACTTTCTGGAATCACTTCAGAGGAAGTCTGATGTTGAGTCTGGGCTCAATGGAGCAAGATACCATAACTGATTACTGATGTCTGATTGGGTGATAGAATAGGAGAAATGGTAGCACAATACATTGCAATTCCTAACAGTCAGAGATACATGCTTTTCTATTTCAGACCCCTCCACCCCTGGGCCGGGCCTTCCTGCACCACCTCTTAGCTGACCCTGATTCCTAGGCCTGACGGAGCCTTACCTTTCATCTCTGTATGTCCATCCACATCCTCTGCAAACACCATCTCTCTCCTGGAGTCGGTCTTGGTTCCCTTGAATTTTCCCCATGAGAACACTGGGGAGCTTTCAACAGCTTTTTAAAGTAATGAAATGTCATGATCGATTTGCTGTTTAGAAATATCTTTCTGGCCACGAGAAGGGAGAATGGATTGGACTAGGGCATGACGGGAGCCAGGGAAGCCAAGCTGGCAGGTTGTGGCAGGCAGTGATCCTAGTTAGGGGCAGCAGTTGCTTGGGCTTGAGCGATGGAGACTTGATGGCTAGCCATTTGTAGGGGTGACAGAATAAGGAACAAGGAAGATTTCTAAGGTTTGGATGTGAGCAATTGGGCAGAGTGGCGCCCCCTGCTGTAGCTTCTCTTCTGAGTCCTCCAGTGAGCTGTGTGTGACAGCTCACTTCAGCAGGGAGACATGCATGTGTGCTACAGATCCAGCGCAGTGTGGCAGATGGTCTACCAGGAATATCCATGGCACCAGAGCTGGTGTGGTGCTGCTTTCCTACGCCTGTGTCCATTCCCATTGGTCCTTGCCTACTTGTTCCAGTTATAAATTATTTTTAGTATCACCCCGATAGTAGCATCACCAGACCACAGAGTATGTGCTTACCTGTGCTTGGAGAAGCCAAGGAACACTTCAGAGGGAAGGCAGTGGAGAAGTTGATCACTGAAGGGTGTGGGGGGATTTTCCAGGAAACCCAGTGAGTAGAAGTGTATCCCAGGTGAAAGAAATAGCACATAGAAAGGAGAATGGCAAGAAAGGGATGTGGTGAGGGATCTTCAGTATTGACATTTAAAGATGCTTCTGTTTGGCAAATCTTGAGAAAGAGGACCCTGGGCTCTTCTCTCCCTCTCTCACCTCCAGGCAGGTCTAGAAGCTCATTTCTCTTTACAGCCGTGGCAGTAAAATCTTTAGAGTGCATGTGTGTCTTTCCAGCCTGAAAGAAGGAGCCCTAGCTATGCCTGTCTTGCACACAGCACAAGTGTTTGGTCACAAAGGCCCAATAAACGCTTACTGAATGACTCAGAAGGGAGCCCCGGAGCTGTGTGTACCGAAAGACTGGTCTCTTCTTTCCTCCTTTTCCCCTAAGACTCTTATTTCCAAATGATTTCTTACCTCCCAGCCACTGACCACATTGGCTCAGGCTGATGAGATTGATCTGAACCTGGCTCCCTGGAAAATCTGCTCCCAGGATTTAGAGGGGATGAGTTCCGCTCTCCTCCCCAACTTGCCATTGTTCCAGCTTCCTGTTTGCTCTCTCGACCAAGGGGAGTTTGGGTGGCGGCCTTGGCACTTTATGACTCTGTTCTGGGCACTGAACCTGAACCTTGGAGCCTGGTTCTAAGCCTTGGAACTGTTGGCAGGTGGGGGGAGTGCCAAGGGCAGCCTCTTGGGGGTTAGAAGGCCTGAGTTCAAGTTTCCTCTCGGCCTTTCCTCCCCATAGGAACTCAGGCAGGTGGGTTTGTAGATCTGGGCATCCAGTTTCCCAGAGGGAAACGATCTCCGGGTTTTCCTGCCAACTCAACCCAATTCAGGGACTCTGTGCTTGTAGGGACTGCAAGTCTATGGCCTGTCAAGATTCAGGAGTCCGGTGTGCACTTCTGTCTGGAACTTTACTTTTTACCCATTGCTGCTGACTAGAAAAGAACATTTGGATTTTATATGCAATCTTTTTGGTAGGAAAAAAAAGTCAAAAAAATTTCTTTCAACCAGGAATTGAATTCAGGGCCTCGCACTTAAGCTACATTCCCCAGCCCAAAAGTCAGTTTTGGGCACCTGTTTTGTGTCAGGCACATAAGTGCTTTCCTTAATTTCTCCAGTTAGCCCTCTCGGGATCCCTAGCAGGGGGTGAGGCAGGTCTTCGTCCATTTGGCAAGTGGGGAAACTGAGGCCAAGAGGGGCAGAGCCAACTACTGGGGCTCTCACCGGTGCCATTTCAGCTGGGCTGCTGATGTGGTGTCTTCTGACCCCTGTCCCCTCTCTCCAACAGAGAGCCAGCTGCTCCCTGGGAACAACTTCACCAACGAGTGCAACATTCCAGGCAACTTCATGTGTAGCAACGGGCGCTGCATCCCGGGCTCCTGGCAGTGCGACGGGCTGCCTGACTGCTTCGACAAGAGCGACGAGAAGGAGTGCCGTGAGTGCCTGGCGCCGGGCTGCGGGCAGGGCGCAGCTGATCCCCAGTGGAAGGCGGAGGTCCCATCTGGCTTTCACCTTGCACACTGTTTGTTGCATGCGGGGGGGCTTGGGCCTCTGTCCAGCAGTCCTAGCCTGTCCATTCTGTCCCCGTGACCCAGAGTAGCATGATCTGTACGGAAATGGGTGTTGTTGGTGGAAGCCACAGCTGGGAGAGCAGAGCATTCTCCCTAGAGACTCCACTTCCTGGGGTACTGCTGTCACTTTTGCTTATGTAGGAGCCATCTGAGAATCCCTGAGGTCATATGGCTGCAATGTCTCAGGTCAGGACAAGCAAGCAGCAGACTTAGCATTGAACCTAGGGCTCTCTGTGCTGTTGACCTCCTTGCTTGTGGTTCATTGTGTTGTTTCCTTGATAATTTAGAAAGGTCCAGCATCATGTCGAGTATCCAGCGTGAAGTGGGAGCTTCCCCAGCCTCTTTTCTTTGCTGATTGGGGATAATCTATAAGGCGCACCTGGCATGTGAGTCAGGGACTTAGTGCATCAAGTGGCCACGCTCCTTGCCCCATGGAGTCAGCTCCTCTCCCCCACCCCCATCTGTCTCTGCAGAATGAGCCTGGCCATGGGTCATCCCCTTGAGCAACTGGCCGGTGGGAAGCACCATGCATGTTGGCCACAGGCTCACTCTAGGGTGACTTGGGGCCACATCGTGGACAGTAGCTCTTGGCTCCTTCGTGCACTTTGGGAACCAGGCCATGTGGCCTCTCTGACAAGAGGACTGTGCGTTCTGGCTCTGAACCTGATGTCTCTCTGGAAGACAGCTGAGGAAATGGCTGAGAACAGGACAACTTGAACTTTTAACATAGCTGTTATGGGGATTTGAGGCCCAGTCTGATGATGCACAGGAAGGAGCACTGGGGTTGGAGCCCACCCACAGGAGCCAGATGCTCCTTGCCACCAGATCTGTCCCTCCTGGCCTGGCTCTGGCCTGCCTGGGGGGGCCCAATAGCCCCCAGGCCTGCTCCTGGTCCTCAGAAAAGTTTTGGAGATAGCATTGTTTGGGGGTGAGAATATTCCATTTTGTTTATCATATGGAATTTTTCTGAATAGACCACTAGACATAATACTGTTCCTTTTTTTGCAAAATTTCTTTTGAAAAGTAACTTTTCCCTGTTTCTAACATGGCTTCAAAATGGCTAGAAATTTAAAATTTCTCATTTGAGTTCCAGATGAGCCCTATCATCTGTCTAGTTTTAAGGATTACTAAACACTGTACAAGTACTGTATGTGAACCTGTGGACCTGCCTTTTTCGGGCCAAGGTGTGTTTTTGAACTCCAGTTAATGTGACAATCATTAGTTAAAAGGGAATATTTGGCCAGGAGAAGTTTGTGAAGGAATGCAGGAGGAGGAGTCAAACCTAAGTTGCATTCCCAGTTTTGTCTACAACAGCTACGTGATATTGGTAACTCCTGTAACATTCTCTGCCCTCTGTCGGCACAGCCCTGTGATTTTAGAAATCCTGCTTAAACTGGAAGAGGGAATGGAGACAGAATGTTAGGAACATGGATGGTGCCCACAGCTGCCTGGAGCTGTTTGGTTTTGTTGGATACAGGCTCCTTCTTATCTGTCCTCACCCTGTCACTTGCCCCGAAGGGTAGTAGAAACTTGACTGGCATTTATTTAGTCTTTTGATCAAAACATCATTTAAAAAACCATACATACATACAAATACATGCATTAACCTCTTCTCTGTTGCCCCTTCCCTTTTTTGTTTAAATTGCGAAACCAGAACACTAGAAAGATTAGACAGTATAGGGAAAAGAAAAAGTCCCTTTTCTAACAGAAATTCCACTTTCATTTTCAGTGTATTCCCTGTTCCACTCTGGGAATCGACAATGTAAGCCATGGAAAAGACTATCAGTGTCCATATCTGAGCCTCTTCTCTCTCTTTAGGTGGCTGAGTGTGCTTGGGAAAGTTTCTAGAATGTGCTAAACCTTAGCCATCGAGAGGGTTGAAGGATTCCCTAATACCTCAATTTCCTCTTCAAAGTGAGAACACTTCGGCATTTGCTGTGAACGAAGCTTTAAAAAGCACATGAAGCGTACAGCACAGTGTCTGCCTACAGCCCAATAAGTGGCTGGTAAAGATGAACTGTTATGTCGTCTTCATCAGGGTGTCCGTGAGGTGACCATCTGCACCATCTTTGCACAGATATTCTGGGGCAGCCAGGGTAGGATTCATGCCACCTGCAAGGGAGATGGATAGACTGTGTGACTTACTCCGGAGTCTTTTCTCTGATTCTTTGGGACAAGTGGGTGTTTCTGGGGATGAAGGTGAAGGCGGCCAGTGCTCTCACCTCGGAGAGGGATTGCATTGTGTACCTCGGGCTTAAAAAAAGAGAGAGTGGGGCCGGGGATTTAGCTCAGTGGTTTCGCTGCCTGCTGCGCAAGGGCAAGGACCTGAGTTCGATCCCTGGTACTCCCCCCGCCTCAAAAAAAGAGAACAAATTCTGGCCCTTTCTAACGGGCAAGGAAGGGCTGGGACAGGTGTCTCTAGGTGGGACATGGGCCATTGAGCAGCTCTTTTATGTCTACACAGGCGAAAAGTTTTCAGAAGACAGGAAGAGGTTTTATCGTAAGGTAATTAAATTACATATTGTACAAATTGGGGGAAAGGAGAGGAGAAAAACAAAGGCATCACACATTAGCATCTTGGAAGCTTGCATTCTGGCTCTTTCCCAGTTATAATTGTCATGGTTATGTAGTTTTTACATTTCGATTTTTTCCATGTAACATTTCAACATGCTAACTTTTTTTTTTCTGTTTTTAAAGTTTTCTACCATTTTTAATGCCTAGATAATAGTCCATTAATTTGGTACACTATAGTTCACTCATTACACTATTATTTATTATTCAGCATTCATCTTTTTTTTTCCTTCCTGCTGTGCTATGGATGGAAGCCAGGGCCTTTTACAGGCTAGGCAAGGGCTCACCACGGAGCTCCACCCATCTGGTTTCCAGGTTTCGACTCCTGGAAATAATGTTGACTCTTGTGAAGGTGAGGAAGGACCTGACTTGCCCCATTTTGAGAACTGTCCTTGGGCTGGATTCTCAGTAACGAGAGGCCAGACCCAAAGGCCCTGGGAGCTGTTTCTGGCTGTGCACACAGCCTACTCGCTTGTTTTGCTAAAGGGCTACACTTTTTTGCCCTCACTGGCAACCATTAAAAACTGGGACTTTATTTTAGTCTTGGCAGCACTGAGTAATATATTTAAGAAAACGTTTTTTCCAGGTTAATTTAATAGTTGAAACCCATTCATGTATCTTAATTTTCTGGTTTTTTCAGTTACTAAGGTTGAATGTTTTCCCATGCCTCTGTGTACTAGTTGTATTCCCTTGCAAAATATCTATTAATGGACTACAGTTAATATCTAACTTTGTTAACTCTTAAAATTTTCTGCCTTGTGCATCTGGGGAACCTCTCTTCTAAGTTTTGAGAAGAGAATCATTTTAGGATACTTCAAGTGCATTTCTGTTCTTGCTTAGTAAATTGAACTAAGTAATCATTTTACCCAAATCTCCTTCCCTCCCTCCCTCCCTTCTTTCTTCCTGTCTTCCCTTCCTTCCTGTATTGTCCTTCCCTTTCCTCTCCTCTCCTCCCCTCCTCTCTCTTTTCTTTCCCTGTTTTCTTTCTTTCATAAAAAGAATAGAGTGCTCGCTTCAGCAGCACATATACTAAAATTGGAACAGTACAGAGAAGATTAGCATGGCCCCTGCGCAAGGATGACACGCAAATTCGTGAAGCGTTCCATATTTTTTTGGGCTGGGGATTTAGCTCAGTGGTTCCTCCGCCTGCCTCACAAGCACAAGGACCAGAGTTCGATCCCCGGTACCAAAAAAAGAATAGAGATACATTTTTGAAAAACGTCAACGCTCCATGAAAGCAGATTGTGAGGACAGTGATCATGTGTACCTACCTGAGCTACCTTTGGGCCACATTATACCAGGCACTTTACATTTTATTAACTCATTAGGTTGTCAGAAGAGCCCGATTGGAAAGGAACCGTCTCATCTCCTGACAAGGAAACTGAGCCACAGAGTGATAATCCATTTGCCCCTTGGTCCAGAAAATAAGTCTCCCTGACCCTTCTCTGTGAGAGACCCCTAGGGAGGTCTTTTTGTCATTCTCCATAGGCATCTGTTACTCTGCTGGAAAGGATCATGTGGATTAGTATGTTATCATGTCTGTGCTAGTATATCATGACTGTGGTAGTCAGCTTTCCATTACTATAACTGGTACCTGAGATAAGCAACTTACAAAGAGAAAAAGTTTATTTTGGCTGACAGTTTTAGAGGTTTCAGTCCATGATCTTTTGGCCCTTTTGCTTTGGGCCTGTGGCGAGGTAGCACATTATAATGGGTTCCTGTAATGGAGCAAAGCTGCTTATTGCATGGCCAGGAGGCAAAAAGAAGGAAAAAGAGCCTGAAGGGTCTCACAATCCCCTTCAAGTATATTCCACCAGTGACCTCCATACTGCTCACAAGACCCTACCTGTTAAAGGTGCAATTGCTCCCCAATGGGACACACCTGGGCACCAAAGCTTTACCAGATAGGCCTGGAAGGGATCCAAATTATTCATTCAAGATCCAAACTATAGCAATAACTAACCTGCTTTAGAAAAATTTTAGAAACATCAACAGTGTTTTTCTATGTTAATGATCTTTAAAGCAGCCTTTGGTCCTGTGAGCCTCTGAAATGTTTTCCTTGCAGAGGATGTACTTTGATTACGGCCATTGCTGTAATAAAGAGGCCCTTCAAATTCTTACAAGCTGCACGTGACCTGGAAGCAAGCGCCTGAAGATCTCCTTCCTATTCTATGTTGGGTTTCAGCTGCCATCTCTGTGTGCCCTAACAAAGCAGGGGAGACATGTTGAATGTTTGGGATCTTCCTCACAAAGTGGTTCGTCTTCTCTTTTGGGAAAATACATTAACTGATGTCTTTGGCCAGGCACATTCAGATTTTTAAAGTCTTAGGCCATTTATGGTGTGCGTTTGCGTGCGTGCGTGCGTGCGTGCGTGCGTGCGTGTGTGTGTGTGTGTGTGTGTGTAGGTGGAGGAGGAATAAATTCCGAGACCTTATCCAATGATAAAATTTTCTTGACTCTCCAAACCCAGAGACATGGAAAAGTAGGTGCAAAAATGGAACTCAAATTTTATTTGCTTCTACTGTTCCCAACTGTTGCTTAAGCGCTCCAGTGTGATGGCAGAAATCCACAAGATGGCTTAGAAAGGGCTAGGCTGGAATCATGATCAGAAATACACTTCTGCTTTCCTGTTTTTGTTATCTTCCTCAGCTTCTGTCTCTAGGTGGCATCCCATGGAATGTTTTCCTTTAAACCTAGCGCTACTTAGCAACGATGGGGGAAACTGGGTTCTGAGTGACCACTGACTGTCCTTCCCGGGCCTTAGCAAGAATCCTGCTGTTTCACCAGAGCTTATAACGCTTGGCTCCACGTGTGAAATGCTCCTAGAAGTCAGGAAGTTTCCTCCTTCCTTAGGCCGTTCTGTGTTTTCTTGGAGAATGGGATGGTGACCTGTTGGTATTGGTGTATTGGGCCTAGGAACGCAGTCTGTCAAAGCACTGTGGCATGCAGCTGTGGTGAGCTGTGGTCTTCCACTTCAGCTGTGCAAAAACACCATTGTCCTGGGTTGAATTGTGCCCCCTGTGAAGTCCCAGTGTTGAAGTCCAGCTCTCAGTACCTCAGAAAGTGACCTGGTGTGGAGGTGGAGTTTTATGGAGGTAATTGAGTTAAAATGAGATTGTTAGGTGGGCCCTAAACCAGCGTGGCTGATGTCCTTCTAAGAAGAAGAAATGTGGATACAGACATGTAGCGGAGTGATGAAGGGAAGGCTCAGGGAAAAGATGGCCACCTGTGGGACAGGAGGAGACCTGGATCCTTCCCCATGGCCTCAGAATGGAACCGATCAGGTGCATGGTGAGTGATCCTCATCCTGCAGCTGTATCCCAAGATGCTTTCCACTGACAGCCTGCTTCTGCTTTCTCCTTTAACCGTCTGAAAGTAAGGATCCAGCTGTAATGGGCTGGATTATGCCTCCCCAAATCATGTTGAAGTCCTCACTTCCATTTTCTCAGAATGTGGCCTGTTTGGAAATGGGATCGTTGCAGATATAGTTAGTTAAGATGAGGTCTTAACTGGAGTAGGGTGAGCCCTTAATCCAACCTGAATGGTGTCCTTATAAGAAGATAACGTGAAGACATAAGGGAAGAGGACCGTGTGACAGCAGGGACAGAGGGTACAGTGACACAGCTGTGGGCCAGAGGGCACCAAGAGCTGCAGCAGCCTGCAGAAGCCAGGAGTAGGTGAGGAAGGAAGGATTCTCCCCAGGGTCTCAGAGGGAGCAGGGCCCTGCTGACCCCTTGATTCCAGACATCTGGCTCCCACAACTATGCGAGAACAGCCACTCAGTTTATGGTACTTTGTAGTGCACCCCTGGAAAGGAATACACTTCTTACATCCGGGGACCACTAAAGCCTCTTGGGTTTTGGGATGCAGTGTCATGCCTGCCATGGTTCATGGATTGGGGTTTCTTTTTTTTTCTTTGTAGTACTGGGGATTGAACGTAAGGCCTTCGCATTGAGCTACATCTCAGCTCTTTGTTTTATTTTGAGACAGGGTTTCACTAAGTCACTAAGCTGCCCGGGCTGGGCTCCAATATGTGATCCTTTTGCCTCAACCTCCTGCAGTGCTGAGATCACAGGTGGGCCCACCAGGCCAGCCTGGGCCTTTTATTACTAATCTGCTGTGTGCCTTGTTTCTGCTGGGGCATCTGTCTTGTCCTAGGAGAAAAGTGGCCCGTCTCCTGCATGGCTTGGCTCTGGCAAGCCATTGTGAAGTGCTGAATTCCAAGGCTCTCAAAGGAGTTCAGCCTCGGCAGACAGAAACTGGCCCTTAGAAGAGTCTAGAGACCCTCGTGGTGGTGTAATAAAAGTCCACCAAATGCTACCGACCCTACAGATGCATCCTTTCCTGGCATTCTTGCCTCCAAGGAAATCCAAGACCTGTGTGTTGCTTCTTTTCTAATTGAGCCAGTTGTTGTGTATTTGCTTTTAAATGTCTGAGGTAGTTCTAGGCAACCCCCTCACCCTTCACTTGATTTCTTACATCTCAGATGCAAAAACATGAACCCTAAGAAGAAGGGCGTTGGGCTCAGACTGTGCTGACTCCTCCCCGGCCTTGATTTATAGACCTGCGGGGCCCTAGGCACTGTTTAACCTGCACTGCACTGATTTCCACATCCATAAAATGGGATCGTAACAGCGCCTCCTCCAGGGGAGAGATGTACATCTAATAAGCGATGTGTCTAGGCCTTTTTTGGGTTTGAAAGGAGCTGATTTTGTATAATAGGTATTGTTTCCTGGAGCATAGAGTACATATAAATCAACTCTGTGCATCCTGCAGAAGCTAATGCATCTGAGGCCTGCGGCTGGTGGTGTGAGTGAAGCATTTAGTGAATGCTGACTGTCTTTGTCCCCTGAAACCCAGTGTGCTGGTGACATCCTTTCCCAGTGCAATGCTCTCTGTTACTGCTTCAGAGTCTACCCCAACCCTTACTTAGTGTGTGAGCCTCTGCTACAGAGAACGCTAAGCCAGTCTTGGACATCATTCCTCAGCTGTCTTGAAACTTCCTTGGACTGAGAGCCCCAGGGAGCCAGTCAGATGCTGAGTCTGGTGCCAAAGAGGAGGAACAAGTATTGGAGTACTGAAGGTGAACCAGGCACTAGAGAGCGTAGGGACGGAGTCCTGGAAGGGCCCCTTCTGCCTTCTGTCTGGGAACGCCAGCCTTAATGGATTTGCATCCAGCCCACATGTGCTTGAGTGGCCACAGTCTACATGTCCTCGCTCTGCCAGACCTTGCACCATTAAGTACCTAAGTGGATTTTGCTTTATGTCTTCCATGGCCTTTCCAGGCTCCGAGAGTGAATGTTTCCCTCCACCCTCTCTACATTGGCTGGAAACCAACATTGCTCCCTGTGGTCTTACTGTAGGCTTGTGACTATCTTCCAGAGCCCCTTTCCTTCCCAGATGTGCATTTCATGCCTCAGACCGCAAGGTGAGAAGAGTCCTTCAGTTCTGAGGTTGGAATCACACATTCACAGGTAGGCACCTGGCAGGTACCGATTCCAGGTTGTCTGGCTACACTTGGCTGAACATGAATTTGGCCTGATAAGAACTTTTCTAAAAGGCTCCTGCTGGATAGTTTTTTTTCAGATGCCAGTAATTTTTTACTAGGTAGAGAAAGACAAAGTTCTCTCACTCTCTGGGTGTATTAGTTTCTTAGAGCTTCTGTAACAAAATACCACAAACTGGATGGCAGAAAACAACAGAAACACTCTTTCTCAGTTCTGGAGGATAGATACCTGAAAGCCAGGGGTCAGCAGGCTCTAGGGAAGGGCCCTCCTCGCCACTTCCTGGCTTCTGGTGGTTGTGGGCCATGCTGGCGATGCTGCGCTCCAGTCTCTGTCTTCATTGTCACATGATCCTAGGCCTGTGTGCATGGCTCAGTATCTCTGAGCTCCTCTGTCCACATTTCTTCTTTTTCTGAAGGTGCTGTCATGGGATTAGGACTCCACTTTAGTATGACTTCATTTTGGCTTGAAGATAACTTCCAAGACCCTGTTTCTGAACCTAGTCAAGTTCACAGATCCCGGGGCACTCACTAATCAACCACATGCACTGGCTGAGCACTGAGGAGGTGAGGCTGCCCCCCCTACCCCACCAAGACCTTGGCTTAAACTTGACCCCATGTGGGCCCCATGGGGTGAGGATTCTTGCTGCATGTACTTGGGGTATTTCATTCTTTGTTTTACCCCTCCCTGTAGAGAATGGAGGTTAGGGAACAGGACCATGTGTGTCCATAGAATGGGATTGGCTTGGAGGCCAAAGAATAGGGATTTACATGAGAAAATAAATAAACATATGTATTTTTAAACTGGCTATATAGACTTTTTCTTCCCTCACCTGGCACCTTGATTGGGCCCTTGTCTTGATGAAAAGCTCCTCTGAACATAGTGAGTGTATGCAACAGCATGTGAAAGTGCTGTGCCTTCCACAGCCCTAGGGTGGACAAGGCGCTGTGGACCAAATGCAGTGTCGAGTGGCTTTCTCCTTTCAGCCCTACTTGGAAGCTGGGGAGCCTCTAACTGGGGTCCAAGCCAGACTGGACTGCAGCTGGTTGTGTTGGCCCCACACTGGGACACTAAAAGCACGAGTTGGTTGCCAATGCTTATAAAGCGGAAGCTTACACGTAAAAATTGGGATCAGTGGGTTTTCTTTAAAAAATCAGATTTGACATAAAAGAAAGTTATCTGCGCTTGGAGAGATTCCTGTTCACTCTGCGTCTTCCCTGCATTTCACCATCTTGCTCCTTTGAAGGCCTCTAGTATATCTTTAATTCCGGGATGCACATTTCCGCCCACGGTTTCTGATAGGCTAAGAAACCACGGTGTCTTAGTTTAAGTGACAGAGTGTTTTCGTTCTTAGTGTATGTGAAATAATGGCAGGCTTTGCCTTGGTGGCATCTTAGATTCAGTGAAATATAATGATTTCCTGTGATTGCTAGCATATGATGTTTCCACCAAGGGCACCGAACATTTCCAGACAGATTAATGCACCATGTGTGTGTTTTCTTTAGGGGTCTGTGCTGGCAGGGAAGGAGAGAGAGGGTGCAGGGTAGGAGGGACTTGGCTCTGAAGCCACCCTGCCTGCAGCCAGACCCAGCTCTCTCCCCTCCGAGCTGTGTAACATGGGCAAGGCACTTTGCCTCAGTTTCCTTCTCATCCCAAAGGATTTGGGGGAAGACAGAATAAGCCAAACCCTCGAAATCTCTAAGCAGCTGGCACATAGTAAGCACCCAATGCACATTAGCTGTGTTCTGATGGGCGGCGAGGTCGTATTTCTGGTTTCCATTCCAGGTCTGTCACTTCCCCTCTTGGAGCCCCAGTTTCCTTGTCTGTGAGATGGGCACAGGCGTGAGAAGGGATAGCATGAGAATAGACCCAAAGGTGCTAATGTCTGGTGCTTCACAGGCACGTAGGCAAAGAAGCTTTCCTGTCTTGTTTTCTCTCCCCGCCAAGGATGTGTAGTTCCTCATGAGGCAGAGTGAGTGTTCCGGTGTCTTTGTCACTTTCCTCTTTGCTGGGACACCATACCTGGCACTCATAATTTAAAGGAGCACAGGTTTATCTTGGCTCACAGTTTCAGTCCATGCTCAGCAGGCTCCAAGGCAAGAAGGGCACGGTGGGAGGGTCTGGCTGGAGGAAAGCTGCTTACATTGTGTCGGGTAGGAAGCAGAGAAAGAAGGGAGGAGCAGGGCAGGGAGACAGACCCTTCCAGGCCATGGCCCGTGATCCACCTCCATCCAGGCCCCACCTCCTAGCAGCAAGTCAACTGAGGGCTCCATGGTCCAGTCACCTTCCATAAGCCCTGCTGAGTGCATGAAGCTGGGGGGGGCGGGGCGCATTCCAGATCCTAACCACAGCCCATTATAGTCAGAGTTTTAATCCAGGATCCTTGTGGCTTTTTCAGGTATCACAGATGGGCTGGATAACCAGTCACAGATTCCCCTTCCTACAGGTTGTCTAAGCTAAGGAATGTAGACTGTTCTGATTTAGAAATACTGTGGATGTTCAGGCCCAAATGAGCCTCTCTCTGTCCCTGAACTGTTTTTAGGTAATAGAGCGCCAGGACCTTGTGACACCTGGTTCTGAGCAGTAGGATATGGTTCTGAGCGCCTGGGATGGGGGTGGTCCAAGCCAATGGCAGTGCTTCTGGCCCCCACTGACCAGAGGTGAGGAGGATAAGACTTGTACCAGGGCGCCTTGTGGCCCCTTCTGTGGAATTGGGACCGAAGACCCCAGACTGTCTCACTGGGGAAGAAGTTGAAAGAGTCCCTGGAGGTAAGGCTTCCTACAGACTGGGGGAAAACTGGGAGGAACAAACTTAATTTAGAATCTTCCTGGAGAAGAGCAACTTCCTCATTTTCAAAGTCACCAAATCTCCCACTTATTAGAGAGTTTTACTTTGTTATTTCGTCAGAGCTGCCTGGCACATGTCCCTGCCATTGCTGTCCTAGCCTTGCTCTGGCAGTGACGTGCCCTTGGGAGGGTGACTGTCAGAATCCCACCAAGCCCCTTCCAGCCTCCCCATCCCTTCTTGGTGGCAGCTGCAGTTCGGGGCTTGGCACTGCTGTATTGAAACCACCCATTTAAATGCCAACATTGTCATCAGCCAAGAGCCTCGTGGCACAGAGGTATCTTAAAGTCATCTTCGAAATCAACTCTTGGCACAAATACCAGCCTCATTCCATCTTGCCGGTCCTCGTCACCACTTCAAGCGAGCTCCGTTATCAGAGAGCTCCGTTATCAGCACCGAGTGCTGCCTTTTCCTGCCTCCAAGCACAGAATCTTAATGAAACTGCTCTCTGCTCAGGGGAGGCTCCTGTCCCCCTGTCTCTGGAATAAATGTGTCTGGGTCCACCTGGGCCCCCGTCACTCAGGCTCACTCGCTTTGCCAGGACTTGGCTGCTGTAACGGCAAGATGTAGTCAGTGGTAACAGGCTCGGTAATTGCTAATAAAATTTAAATGGCTGCAAAAATCACAGAACATCAAAAAAAATTTCTTTTTCCTGGCACAGCCAGACAAATCTTGCTGATCCAAGTGAGGCTGTGGCTGTGGAGTCTTTTTATTTTTTATTTTTGAATGCAGACTTGTACTTCCAGCTGCAGCACAGCAAGTGTGCACTTGTTTAATGCTTTTTTAAAAAACAATCCAGAGACAGATGAAAAAATAATAATTAACAAAAAGAGGATGTGATGCACCCCTATCACGCAGACACATGACTGGAGCCATTCTTTTGCCAGTTACACTCAAGATTAGTTTTCTGGAGGTTTAGCATGGGTGGGGATGGAGATAAAGCACCTGTGAGGTCAAAAGGTAACAGCATACCTCACTTTAGAGAAAGCATTTCAGAAACTTTGAGATATTGACATAGTGCCGTAAAATGGTGGGAGGATCGTAGGCAGGAAAGCTGTCCTGGTTTGTAGAATCAGTGGCTGGAAGAGAAGGAACTGAATTAGGTCTCATGCAGGTATTCTGCGTTCTGCAGCACATCAGAGCCTCGGGTTAATTCCAAATTAAAATGCAGTGTCTGCCTCTCCTGGAAAGGCGTCATTTGCATGTACCTGGGTTGTTGATTTCAGTGACCTTTGCCCTTTATTTGGGGAGAAGCAGACAGTCACTGTCCTGGATTCTCCTTGGGATTTAAATACGCAGGGTCTGGCGAGCCTCTTGGCTCCTTCTGGCTGTTGCTCAGTGAGAGCTGTTTGCTTCTCCCATGTTTTGGGGACCTAGTGCTGAAGCCCAGGATACTCAGGGGCTGAAGAGAATAGAATATTCCTTTCTTTGGAGGAAGGAGGCAGAGAGCTGTGAAAGGGAGCTTCCTGCGTGGATCAGACACTGTTGGAGAGTGCATGGTCACAGCGAGGAGGTTTCTATGACCTGCTTTTCCCCTTGGTCCTTTTAGACACCTGGGTGAGTGAGAGGTGACCGTGAGGCGGGGTCCTGCCATAGCTGTGCTCCCCCTGAGCCTGTGCACACCCCTCCTCATGACTCTGCTGCCTGCCCTTGGACCATATCCTTAGACCTTGTTGAGCTCTGAGCCAAGGGACTTGGTGCTGCATACACCGCATATTCCCATGGCCTGCTGCCCGAAGGACAGGCAGCCTGGTAGGCAGCCGAGTGAAGCTGCCAGATGACCGGGAGCAGGTGGTCTTGCTGTGGAACTCGCCAGTCTCTGCCGGTTGGTGTCTGTCCTCAGAATCCAAGCCGGGATTGCTGCAGCTCCCTGGAATGCAGGTCCCTGGCCAGTCTGCTGCTGCGAAGGTGGAGAGTAAGCGCTTACCTGCTGCCCATAATCAGTGGTTTTCTGTGGTGCAGTGGTGACAGTGCTGGCTGCCTCGATTCACCCCCGTCCCAGTCCCCGCTGCTGCTCAGGGGCTCCCTGAGCCTTCTGAGGTGGACATGAAGGAAAAGCACTGTCCTGTCTCTTTTTCACCATTTAGCGTTCTGGGTGCTCTGGTTTCTCAGTCTGTTCCAGCTGCTGTAACAAATTGCCAAAAGTGGGGTTCTTGGAAATATCTGCTTCTCAAAGTTCTGGAGACTGGAAGTCCAGAATCAAAGTGTGGCAGACTTAATATGTGGTGGGGTCCCCATTTTTTGGTTTGTGGACAGCTTCATCTTCTGGTTGTGTCCTCATGTGGCGGGAGGGGTGAGTGTGCTCCCTCGTCCTCTCTTATAAGAGCACTGATGTCATTCACTTGGCCTAATCAACCTCCAAAGCCCGCACCTCCTGATACGGTCCCGGGCCGGGGGGTTAGGTTTCAACCTGTGTATTTGGTGAGACTAACGTTCAGTCTGTAGCAGCCATTCGAGTGGTGAGTGTTTGGCTGTCCCAACTTTGGGGACAGGCTGCGAGCAGTCTGCCACTGCAGATGCTGAGATGCCATTGAATGTCCAGGACCTGGGGGTAGCAGCAGGAGAGACAGGTGGGGGATCTCAGACTGAGATGTGGGCTGGGCCCTTGTGGAAGGAAAGAGAAGGAGGAGGAGGAAGAGGAGAAAGAGAGGAAGAGAGGAAGGAAGAGGAAAAGAAAGAAAATGAGCAGGAGGAGAGAGAAGAGGAGGAAGAGGAGGAAAAAAGGAGAAAGGAGGAAGAGAGGAGGATGAGGGAGAAGAGGTGGAAGAAGAAGGGGAGGAGAAAGAGGAGGAGGAGGAGGAGGAGCAGGAGGAGGAGCCTAGGACGCAGTTCGAGTCCCAGGATGGTTTCGGCAGCCTGTGGTGAGTCCTGGAGCCACAGATGCCGATTGGAGAAGTGCTGGATCTCGAAGAGACAGGGCTGTCTTAGTGTGGCCACTGCACCCGGTCACCGGCCAGGAGGAGTGGCTTTGGCCTCGCTGTGGTGCTGAATCTGGAGGGACAGTGACTGGAGCCGTCAGACCACTGTGTTCCCTGCCCCTGAAAAGTGCTCCAAACCACTGATGACCTCTGTTTGTGTATCCATTCATTCATTCAAAAAAGATTTATAGAGCATCTACTATGTGCTCAACCGTCATTGGAACTCGAGGATAATGGAGAGCTGGGAAACCTTGTCTAACAAGATGCCTAAGTCTGATGAAGGGAGGAGTCAGTGAACAGGAAGTTGCAGTGGAGGTGTTCAGTGTGTGTGCACTGGGAAAGGGGTTGTCTGTATGCTGTGGGATCCCAGGGGAGGGACCCCAAGACGTACTGGGGCACCCGGGTGTAGGGTTCCTGGAGCCTCTGGAACTGGCAGGGAAGGATGTGTGCACTCAGCAAGCAGCATGGCGTAGCCCAGTCCGGCTGCTGTGAACAACCAGCCACAGCCTGGGTGGCTCAGATGACAGACATTTATTTCTTATGGTTCTGCAGGCTGAGGTCCGCATAGCCCAGTTTCAGGGAGATCGCTGTCCTCTGCGCAGACTTCTGGTTTTTCGCTGTGTCCTCACATGGCAGAAAGGGGGACTGCATTCCCTGTCCTCGTCATGCCAACCGTACAGGGGAACTGAGCCCATCATGAGGGCTCCACCATCGTGACCTGGTCACTTCCCCTGGAAGCCCGGTAATAGGGTCATGTAGGGTTCAAAAAGTGAATTTTGGGAGTCCTGAAACATTCAATCCGTTGCAGAATGGAAGAAGTCTCAGGGAAAGAGGAAACCAGAATACAGCCCCGTGGGTAGAAGGAAGCATATTTGGCTTTGCACAGAGTAGGGAGGAAGAGGAGAAATGTTCAGGGGGTGCTTGGATAACCATATGCTGGGTCGATCATGTACCGCCTTGAAAGCCATGGGAAGGACGTAGCTGTGTTCTTGATGGGCAAGACCATGGCCTCCAGAATCTGACGAGTGGACCAGATTGTCCTCAGTTTTCAACTCCTTCCTGGCTAGGTGACCTTGAGCAAGTAACTTAACCTTTCTGTACCTCAGGTGCCACCTCTGTGAAATAGATTAGTTCCTGTGTCTCAGCTCGTGAAGATGAAGTGACTCTCTGGAAAGCCCCCAGAGCAGTGGCCACCACACAGTAAGCATTCAGTGATGTTAGCTGCGGTTCCTGTCATGACGTTGCATTTTAAATTCTCCTAAACAGAAGTCATGGTGAAACGGTCTCCGGTGCTTTCCTGCTGTCATCTGACAGTCACCACAGTAACCATAATGCACGACTAATACATTTTTGGAGAGAATGAAGCAATATTGCAGGGCTCAGCACAAAGCTGCTCAACGCGCCACCAATGAAAACAAAATAAAGTTTTCTTTGAATTTTCCCCCGAATAACAATGGGATGAAAGTCTGAGCTGTCACCCTGGGCTCCCCGGTGTTAGGGACAGCCACCAGCCAGAACTTCTCAGGGTGCTCGGCAGCTCACCCGACTCATCCCTTAGCATAGACTTGAGGATAATGCAGAGCCTGCTGCATAGAATTTCCAAAATAGTGGAGCCCGGGAATGCACCTTTACAAGCAACCCAGGTGGCCTGGTGGCTGCTGCAGCCCTGAGCCTGTTTGTTCTAGGAGTAGACTAAGAGTCTCCATGAATGGGGACGTTGCACGGACAAATCTTGCAGTATTGGCGCCTGTCGATGAGCAGGCAGAAGGGGCGCTCGGCAGTGTGTGCCTCCTCCAGTCCAGCAGGGAAGAGCATCCTAGGGAGGGTGTTGGCCTCAAAACCTAACCGTTCTGATTGGAGAGTGCTGAGTAGTATGATCGGCATTGGTGGGGTTAGTGCTTTATTTTGCATCTAGTGTTCCTTCCTGCATATCATCTCCTAAAGAAATCAGATGGATCATCACAGGTCTGCTCACTGCAGTGCCTGGGAGAGAAAATGACTTCATCTGAGCCAGAAATGAAATTCTCAGCAAGAGGTGCCTGGCCCCGGGAAATCCCAACGAGAAACGCCAACAAGATTATGTCCCATTGGACAGTGGGCATCTCTGGGAGGTGGGATGCTGGGTAGTTGTTCTTTTCTAGCTTCTTAGTATTTTTGCACAGGAAATGGTGTGTAGCACACTAGTGAGTATGCAAGCCTGGCACTGGCTGGTGTGTGTTTGCCCTGGTTCCTTTGTATACTGGGCACGTTGTTTAATCTCTCTGTGCCTCAGTTACCACTCTGTGAAATGAGGAGATAATAACACAGCACTTATCTCATAGAGTTTAAATACATTCACACCTGTTAAGTATTTAGGGCAGCGCTTAACCTTGGTTCAGCTCTTGAGAAGAATTAGCCACTATTGTTAATAATAACACCATCTTTTAATACATGCAGCTGGTAATCCTGGGGTGGTAAAGAAAAATAAAAGTGTAAGGAGAAAGGCTTGCCAAGTCCTACAGACGAATGTGTGAAGGGTCTAGAATATCTCTCATAAGGACCAAAAGACATTTACTAGGATCCAGCCCTCTCATCTAAGGCCTTTTCATCTCTCCAGGGAGGGAAAGGACTCCTACCAGTGCCTTACAAGCTGTGCTTCTGGAGTGGCAAGGAAGGAGAGAGGAGTGCACAGAACACTGGGGACTTTGGACCTGGACTCTTCTAAGCAAGCAGCTATGAGTCTGTTGTATAAAATTATCCACTGGGCTTTGCCTATGATGTTATTTTCCCTGAGAGTTCTGTGGGAAGCAGATGCAAGGATTGGTTCTCACCAAACACACTCCTAAGCAGCCTTTTTCTTTCTTTTTCACTTCAAAATCAGTACCCTAATTGTCCTTTTCCAGAACAGAGCTCACCTCCAACTCTCGGAGCATGGAGCACTCAGAAATTTATTTCTTATAACGAGCTCTAAAGATCGCAGTGGGATGTTGTAGGTGTAGATGACATTATTAGAAGTTTTCAGGCTCATGAGTTCAGGTCCCAGTGTCCCTCATTGCTGGCTGTGTGGCTGGGCCAGTGTCCGTCCCAGTCTAAGGCATGAATATGAGGCCATGCATGTAGACAGCAGCAAGGCTGCTATTCTGTAATCGGGCTGGTGAACCTCTGCTTAGAATCTTCCTCCCAAGACCCCTGAGGAAAGTTTCTAGAACAGGCTTGTCCTTGGTGCAGATAGCTCCTAAGTGGCATTGCTGAGGTCGCTTTTCAGTGCCACTGACGTGCACCAGTAGGAAATCACACTTTTTACCATCACTGAAAAATGCTGAGTACCCTGGAGAAGCTGCAGCCCTTTTTATAAGGAATCACTCTGATGCTGGCAGTTAACTGTCCTCAAACAGAGGCAGATGGAGTTCCTATGGGGCCCAATGATTCCACATTCTTTCCATTGCCTCTCAGGGCATATTGCAGAAGAAAATATAAACCGTGATGTGTAACTATATAATCATACTCTGATGCAAACCGAACTTTGGCCAATGTACATAACTATGAAAACAAAACATATATGAAACATGCTTTCCCTGGGCTATTTAATGTTCTAGGTCTTGTGCAAGGTCCCTCAGCCCCATTTTCTGCATTTCCAAAATATTTGGTTTTTTATTTCAGACAGTGAGAGTACAAAGGCAGATTTGTGTCATCACTTAATTTGTTAATTCTTCCAGACTTTTTTCTCCTGTCAATCAATAAGAAGTCTTTTGGCCTTGAGGAAAATTATGGAGGAGGAGCATCTGTAATAGCTAAGCCTGTGTATGACTGCAGAGGACAGGAATAAAATCAAAGCAAAATGAATAACTTAAGAGCTATACAGTGCCTCTGAGTGTGAATTCGGCAGGCTGTAACTGAGCAGGGGATGGGATAGGTGGGGAGCAGGCTGGTTTCTGTTCTTGAACTTGGGTGGACCTTAGAGCTTAGGATTTTGCCTCTCTAAGCCTTCTGTTTCTTCTAAATAGAAACCTACCCTCTGGCGCCTTTCCAGAAATAATTATTTACAGGATCAACATCATTTTCACTTCTCTGCTGGTAGAAATACAGAATTGTAAAACATTAACAGAAGTGGATGGATGGATGGATGGATATGGATGGATGGGTAGGTGATGGATTGGTCAACGGCTGGGTGAGTGGGTGGGTGGATGGATGGATGGAAAGATCAGTTGTTGGGTGGAGTGTGAGTAGATGGATGCTGAGAGGATGGGTGGATGGGTGTATGTATGTATGTATATATAAATGGATGGATTAATGGGTAGGTTAGTGCACAAATGGGTCAGTGGATGGGTGGATAGATCTAGAGATCAGTGGATAAAGGCAGAGACCTCTTACTCTATACCCCCATCCTCTCCCAGAAGTCTTTCCTCCCCTTCTTCCTAGGCTAAGTAGGTGTTCTGGCCTTTGGAAATCTCAACAAGAAATGCCACCAAGATTATATCCTTTTGGCTCCTGTAGCACTACCTTTCTTCACCTTTGACTTGTAAACAGATGTAATAAAAAGCTATAGCCCTTTTTATAAGGAATCACTCTGATGCTGGAAGTTAACTGTTCTCAAACAAGATTGCAGATGGAGTTTCTATGGGGTCCACTTCTAGCACAGTGGCAGCTCAGGACAGCCAGGAATGGGCTTGCATGCATCTTATTCACGGTTACCCCACACCAAACAATGTCAGCTCCTGGCATGTGGGAGATCCTCAGACACACTTGTTGAACAGATCGGTGGAAGAACAATGACTGTACATAAAGCCTTGTTGCTTTCTTATCTCCTTCTCTCTCCTTGCTCCTCTATCCGAGCAGGTTTTTCCTACCAAGGAGCCAGATGAGATTGCCAAGAAGG
Source organism: Heterocephalus glaber (assembly GCF_000247695.1). The sequence continues at coordinate 11,160,013 of NW_004624767.1, read as the reverse complement.
AATAGGATTCCTCCCACCTGCAACACACATGTGCGTGCACACTCTGTCTGTGTGTCTCTCCTGTACTTTTCTCAGGGCTTTTCACTGTAGTAGCTAGTCTTCCCATTCCACCTCCCGGACCCCAATTCTGGCTTGTGAATTAATTATTCTTCCAAAGGTACATATTTTTCCAAGTTCTCTCTCTGATCCTTTGAGTCCAAGGGGTGTGAATTCTGGAGAGCTCTCTCTCTCTCTCTCCCTCTCTCTCTTTCTCTCTCTCATCAGCTCCTGCCATTGTATCCTGACGTTTTGTTTGGATTTAAAGACAGAGTCAGGGCCTAATGAGGGGCTTTCATGTTCAGAAACAGCGGGCATCTGGAAGCCTCCACACTTAATTCCAGGTTTGTAGGGTGACTCGCTGTGTTTAGCACAGTCCCAGAGAGGGGCAGGCAGCACCACTGGCCCTTCAAGTGCCTGAGTGACCTTGGTGTCCATGTGAAACCAGGATACTAAAAGACAGTTGGCTGTGGTTTTCGTAGTGTGTTTTGCTATGAAGAACTAACTCTTGCTGTGAGAGAGCACTCTGGCTGTTCTAGGTCTTAGTTTGCCCATCTATCGAGTGACTTGATCTTCTCCGTGCATCCTTAAAACTGCAGCCGTCTGTATTATTTCATGTCCTCAAGACAGAGTAGTTCTGTGGCACACAAGCATACACGCGTAGGAATGGGTTTAGGTCATCCAGGATTGTGCAGAATGGTGGAAGCCTAAGTGAGCATGTGGTATAGACACCCTGGGGTCAGATGGCCTAGGTTTGAACATTGCTGAGACTTCATGAACCAGGCATTGTGCCTAGTACTCTGCATGGCTGATTTCATTTGGTCCTCATGTCGCCCCATGAAGTAAGCCCTACTGGTATCCCGTGTATGCAGGTGGAGAATGAGTTGAGTAGTGCTGGCCAAGGCCCTTGGGTGGCAGGGCCAAATTTTGAAAGCCGACCTTTTTAAGAGTGAGCCTGGAACCCCTCTGCTCTGCTGCCCCCTGCAGGTAAGTGAGTGACATGGCCACTCTGTGTGGGGGAGATTTTCAGGGTTTGCTAGAGCTCAGGGTACATAGTATCCTATGCAAGTTTCCTCTCTGCAAAAAGAGTGGATTTTATGTGCCTGAAGTCACGAATGACTTTGGGCTTTAGGCCTTGGAGGGTGCACCAGGGGCTTAAAGCATCAGAACCTTGATGGGTGTCTCTTTTAGAGACACTTTGCCGACTCCTGACTAAATCAGCAGCAGGCACTCTCAGGGCTCTCTGTGCTAAAGATGTCTGTCAGGTGCCCAGTACTTCTCCATCACCCCCAGGACCCTTCCTGCAAAGCAGTCCAGACCTCTTTGAACTTTATGTGCATTCAGAAGGCCTGGGGGCTTGGGACAGTGCAGACCCTGAGCCAGTAGGTGAGGGCCAAGGCTGATTCAGCTTCTAACAGGCCTGCAGGTAGTTGGTGGTGCCGCTGCTCTGAGGTCTACACTTGCAACCTTGAGGGTCCAGAGCATGGTTTTCAGGGGGCTAAGCTGCTATACTAGAATGGCCTCAAGTCCTCAGGAGGTAGCTTCTGAGGACTCTCCTGGGAGATTTTCCATCAGCAGGACTCCAGTGGGACTCAGAAAGCTTCAGGTGTTCCAGGTACCATACTGTGAAAAATCCTACCCTGCTCAGTGGTTTCTGTGATCGTCAGAGCCCCGCCTGGTTTAAGACCACCTTGGGAAAGATTAGTTCATGGGTCTGGGGGGAGACCAGGTGCTTGCTGTGTCCTATTTGGTTGAGTCTGATCCACCCTCATCTTTGAAGATTTCTTCGTGCAATTACTTCTTCACATCCTTAGCTGTAGTCTCTCTCCTAGACCCAAACTGTCCTCAAACCAGAGTCCAACAGCCCTTTCTTCCCTGGTATAATCCGATGTGACTCCTTGCCCCTGTGCAGCCTGTCTTTTGTACCCATCAAAGTAATACATTTGGTCTGGGAAAAGTGTCTGGGAATCTCTTAAGTATTAGATACAGCAAGTGTTTACATCCATCCTTACTTGACCTTTGAGAAACGAAGGACACCAATGACCATATCCTCCTCTTCCCTCCTTTGCTTGCTGGATTCTACCCCATCACCTCTGGGATGGCTGCTACCTTTTTGTGTCTCCGTCCCAGAATCATCATTCACCAGGAAGTGAGTGTGACCTTTCACTTAATACATTCTCTCTTCAAGATCCCAGTTTCCTCCCATAAACTCATGATGCCCACATATTTATTTCCGGAAGGATCATCTCTCAAGAACATAAGAATCATCCCAGTCTTCTCTTTTGCTAATTAGCCCCCCACACACACACACACACTGCTTTAATCCATTACTAATCCCCGTGAACTCTACTGCTAAGGTAGTGGCTCTCACCCAGGGGTGATTTTGCCCCCCAGGGTCATTTGGCAATGTCTGGAGACTGCTGATGGTCACAACAGGGGATACTGCTAGTGGATAGTGGATAGAGGGTAGGGGTGGTGTGAGATTTTTTACATTCATTGCACACCCAACCAAGAGTTATCCAAACCTGAATGTCAGTAGGAGTGAGGCTGAGGAACCCTCCACCCTCCCATGTTGCTGCTTCCTCACAGGACAGCAGAGTCATCTTTTTAAAAACAAAAAGTCAAATGAGGTCACTCCCATGTAATGACTTCCCATCACAACTAGAATTCCAAAGCTGAGCTCTGTAGACAGGTGCTGGGCCTGGCTCTTGCTTACCTCTCAGCCTCCTTGTGTCTCCCTCCACCAGCCCTGCCCTGGGCACTCCACTGCCAACCTGCTGTCCATCTTTCTGTTCCAAGTTCCATCCAGGCTTCCAGTGTGTTCCGGAGATGCTCTCTCTGCCTGGGCTGCTCCCCTCTCCCACCTTGCTTAGCTTCCATCTTCTTGTCTTTTAGATCTCACCATAACTGCTCCTGTCTCTTTTCCCCATACAGTTACTGACTCTCACATTTCCCAACAGCACCACATAGCACTTAGCACTGCCTGATTGTTTTTATTGCTTGGCCTTTCCATATTTCCTCCTGCTAGAGCTCCATAACAGCAAGATCTCCCTTGCCTTGGGCAGAGCTCTGTTCCACCTGTGTTTAGAACAATGGCTAGCACATAGTTATCAGTAAACAGCAGTGGAAGTAGGAATAGCATTAGTAGCTTATACTTACACAGTAGAGTCTAAGAGCTGCTCTAATTGCTTTATTTATATTTAATGTCCACAACAATTTTGTGACATGGGTACCAAAATCATCACCTCCAGTGAGGAAACTGAGGCACTGGAAATTAACTTGTCAAAGGCCATGTGGCTAAAAGGTGGCAGTGTTGAGATTTGAGCTTCACTGGTGTGACTCTGGAGTTGATGATCTTACTCGAGGACTATGTGTTGAAGAAATGAATGTGGACTGTGATGGATGAGCTCACATCCTTCCTTTCTGATGCACACATGGTAAGGAAGCCTTCCTGAGTCTTGAATTTATTTTGATCTGAATTCAGATTCTTAACTGACTTATGTTTTGTGATTTACTTGCTGTGTCTTGGAGTTATGGGGAAGAAGTACCAAAAATATCTCATAAAAAATTAGGATTTAATGTTCCAGATACCTCTCTCCATTCTAACTGCTGATCATGTTTTCTTTGTTGTTTTGGCCACTAGGAAGGTCAGACTAAAATTTGAACTCTGGTGTTAGTAATCATGTAATACTTTATGGGGTGCACTTTGTTGTCTCCTTTGCTTCTGCTTTTCCCCCATAACATGCTGTTTTCCTCCTTTTTAACTGATTTCTTTCCGAGTCAACTCAAAAATGTATGAAAATAAATGATGAACATATAACAAATGAACATATATGGAAAGCATGTCCCAGGCAAGTTATTTAAACATCCAGATTTTCAGTGTGCTCTGTACAATGTTGGGATTATTCCTGCCTCACAGTCTTTTGGTGGAGCATACATGGGGAGAGCCCGTCAAAGTCCATTCAGTAAGCTTTGTTGTCTTTTCCTCTTCCTTCGTTTACAATGAGGATGAGGGATTCTCGTACCAGTGCCTGGCCCAGTGAGGCTGCTGGGTAGTCCTTTAATGTCTTACTGAGCCACTCCTATACTCTATGAGCTCCATTACAAAGACCCACAGCAAATGATAGGCTGTCATCTTGTTCTGTTTGGGTGGCAGTTTTGACTACAATAAATTGGTTGTTGAGCAGCAGAATAATATTAGGTTTAGTAAATAGAAAAGACTCCACCACTATGTGGGGGATTTGTATACAGAACCTAACCTGACAAATATAGAGTACTGGAAAGAAAATGAATCAGAGCCACATAAACTTTTGGTTGCCATGGGAACTGTTTGGCCCTCCCTAGCTAAATTTTAATATAGTAGTGAGGGATGTCAACTGTTTTGTCTCAGTTGCCTATTAGCTGATAATAATGGTCCGGTTTACACACTAATTGTTACTTGGTAAAAAAGTCCTATTTTAAGGTGACCTAGTCATCCATTTCCTGGATCTAAGCCACTTTGAGGCCTTTTGAAAAAATAGAAAACACTAGTTATAAAATTAAAAGCTCTTAACCTTTATTGATGCCAGGCATCTTCTTGTTTAATCTTTATAACTATTTTGAAAGGTTGGTTTTACAGATGAGGAGGTAATGTCCAGTTAGGTAACTTTCCTAAGGTTCTGGCAGGAGCTGGATCCAGGGTTTAGATCCCAGTCTGTCTGATTCCTAACCCTTTATTCTTAACTGCTTTTTTTCTTTTTTGGTACGGGGGGGATTAAACTTGGGATCATGTGCTTGCGAGGCAGGTGGCGGCACCACTGAGCTAAATCCCTAGCCCTATTCTTAACTACTAATATGGGCTATTTTTAAATTTTTAATTAGAAAAGGCAAAAAAAATGTATTCAGACATTGATATTTCTCTAGTACAAAGTTCATGAATCTCAGAACAGTTGACGTTTTGGCGCCAGGTAAGTCTTTGTTTTGGAGTGCTCCTGTGCACTGTGGGCTATTTCTCAGCATCCCTGCTTAGCCCATTAGGTGCCAGTGGGACAGTCCCCCTGCCCCCACCCTAGCATTGCCAATATTGCCTGGGGAACAAACTAGACTAACTGGGAAGGAGCTTGACCAGTTCACTCCCTTCCTGAAAAAGCACAATTCTCTCATTTCTGATATTACCAGTCTTCTTAGCTCTTAGGAGCTCTCAGAAAGTTTTGTTTCTTTATTTGGTTGTATTCAGAGAGCTCTGCAGTGATTGCCACTACCTAATTTTAGAACATTTCCATCATCCCAAGAAGAAATCCTATACCCTTAGCGGCCATTACTCATGCCTCCCTCCTCCATTCCCAGGGAACTACTAATCAACTTTTTATCTCTATGGATTTGCCCTGTGCTAAAGATTTCATGTAAATAGAATAACTTCTAGCTTTTTGTGTCAGACTTTCCCTCCTTAATATAAAGTTTTCAAGGTTCATCCATGTTGTGTTATACATCATTACTCCATTCCTTTTTATCACCAAGTAATATTCCATTGCTTGCAATGTAAGGGTTTGGGTTAATTTTTTTTGCATATGAATTACCAGTTGTTCCAGCCACTTATTGAAAATACTGTCCTTTTTAAGTTAGTTTTCTTGGGACTCTTGTCAAAACTTAACTGTAAAAGACTTTAAATTTTATTCTTTTGATCTAAATGTCTATTCTTATACCAAGCACTGTATTGACTTGTCTAGATTTTTGTAGATGTTGAAATCAAGAAGTATTAGGCCTCCAACTTTGTTCTTTTTTTAAATACGGTTTTGGCTGTTCTGAGTACCTTGCATTCCCATATGAATTTAGGATCAGCCTATCAGTTTCTGGAGATAAGCTAACTGAGAGTTTGATAGAGATTGCACTGAATTTGTCCATCTGTATGAACAAATATTGTCTTCCAATCCATGAACATGGGATGTTTTTCTGTTTAGGCCTTTAATTTCTTTGAATGATGTTTTATAGTTTTCAGTGTACAAGTTTTGCACTTCCTTTTGTTAAATTTATTCATAAGTATCTTGTTCTTTTGATACTGTTATACTGTACATGGAATTGTTTTGTTAATTTTTTGAATTGTTGATAACTATATTTTGGTATGCTTATCTGGTATCATGAAAAGTTGCTGAACTTTTTGTGTTTGAGATTTCTTGTTTGATTTAGATACTCAGACCTATAAATTTCCCTCTCAGCCCTGCTTTCATCTGTATCCATACATTTTGTCATATTGTGTTTTTATCTTTATTCATCACAAAGTATTTTCTAATTTCATGTGTGCTTTTTTTTCTTTGAACTATGAATTATTTAAGAGTGTGTTATTTAATATCCACATGTTTGGGAGTTTCACAAATTTCTTTCTGTTATTGATTTCTAGTTACATTCCATTGTGGTTAGAGAACATAATGTTATATGATTTCATTCCTTTTAAAAGTTTGTTTCTTGGCTTAAAATGTGGTTCATCTTGGAGAATGTCTCATGTACACTGGAGAAAAGTGTATTTTGTTCTTGTTGAGTGGAGTGTTCTAGAGGACATCTCTTATGTCTAGTTCATTTATGGTAGTTATACCTTCCACTTCTTGCTAAATACCAGTTACTCTATTACAAATTGAAAGAATTGAAATTGCCAAGTATATTGTTTAGTAGTCTGTTTCTCCCTTCTGTCACATTTTGGTCACGTCTTTCTGGTGGGATAACCCTTGTATCATAAAAGCTCTACTTTGTTTCTAGGAATTTTTTTTGCCTTCTATTTTGTCTGGTATTAGTATTGCCACCCTAGTTCTGTTGAATTTGAATAGTTTTTGTTAAGCTTCCTAAACTAAAATCCTAATGCCCAGACTGGATTGAAAGTTAGTGCTCTTTTAGGATAAGTTAGAAGCTGAGAATTACTGTTTTGTCTTACAGTTAGCCCACAGCTATCCAAAGATGATGGCTATGGAATTATCTGATTCCTGTGATTAGTGTTAAAGTCATCATTGAAACTTCTATATGCCTTGGTGAAAACCTTTCCTGGAGCAAGATTTGTGGTGGGTTAACATTCTGTCTTCCTAAAAGGGATCTTTTCAAGTTATATCCCGGCAGTCTGTGAACATTCTCCATCCTAGTCTATCAGAGCAGCCAAAGGAGCCTTCTTCGTGTTCTGCTCTGTGGACACTTGTACTAGTCAGTTTTCCTGTTACTCGGACCAAATACTTGACACCCACAGGGTAAGGGAGGAAATGATTTGCTTGGCTCATGGTTTCAGAGGATTCCGTCCATGGTTAGCTGGCTCCGAGGTAGGAACATCATGGTGGAAGGACATGGTAGAGCATAGATGCTTAGTTCATTTCAGGGGGTTCAGGTGCAGAGCAGAGAAACAAAGCCAGAAGGCAGAGGGCTGGGAATCAGATGCAGACCCCAAAACTACACCTCCATGACCTGCCCAGACACACCCAGAAGTGTACTTTACTAATCCCCTAGGTCACTGCTGGGGAACCTATGGCACATGTGTTGCAGCGCAGAGCCTTCTCTGTCAGCATGCCAGCCAAGGTGCCCCAGCAGTCAAGCATCATATAACAGCTATGCTTTCTAAACCAAAACCTCAATAATCAGGTTTAATTTTAGTGTTAACACTTTACAATAAATAATTGGGTTTTAGGTTGCAGTTTGGGCACTCAGTCTCTAAAAGGTTTACCTTCACTGCCCTAAGTGGTTCCCAAGCCAATCAAGTTGACCATTAAACTTAACCATCACAACACTTACCCAGACCCATGTCTAGAAATGGAAGCCCCCTATTCCTGTGGCTATCACTTCAGCTTAATTCTTAGATCATGGGTCTTTCTTTTCTCTTTTTACAGGCATTGTAGTAGAGGAGACCAAATCTGAGCTCCAGGATTTGGCTGTTTGTGTGATTTTTGTGGGAAAGGCCAAGTAAACTGTCCAAAGACAGTTTTGAAAAGCTCATCAGCAATGAGCTTCCTCTTCACAAACATAAAGGCAAAGAATATGCACAGAAATGAGAGTGTTTTCAGAAGAAAGATCTCAGAGTTTTCCGGGGCCCAGGAGGATGAGAGAGCAAGGGGGCTCTGAAAAGTTAAAGCTTCTTTTGGCAAAGGTGACCCTCATTGCCTATCAAGATGGAAAATGACCTGGAATGGATTCTTCTTTACTGGAGTTTATTCAAATGTGAAACCTATCTTTGATTTCTATCACCCCTTTGCCCCTTTACTTTGTTTTACTTTTATCTTTTTCAATCTCCCCTGCTTTTTAGGAGTTGTCTCTTGGATATCGCCTTTCATGGAGTTGGCACTCCTTTTTGAGATGGAGAGTATTCTGTTCCATTTGCATCTTTGTCCCCACATCTGTTCTTAATTTCAGGGACTCAGATCCACTGTCAGGAAGCTTTTTTACCAAAGCAGTGAGAAGCCTCCAGAGGCTGAGTTATTTGACCCACATTTATTTATTATCTCTTTAGATCTTTTCCCCCTGAAGATTTGTCTATAGAAGCATCAGTTGGGAATGTCTTAGTTTCCTGCTTATAGAGTCTCTGGAATTTTCATTCCAATATATATGCACATAAACAGAACTTCCTACATATATGGATATATGCATTATAAATAGCTCGAGTAGATAACCTTAAAAAAACCCCAAACAGACCTTTAGTTTATAAGTTAAATTTTCCAATCCCAAACTTGCCTGGTTGTTTTGCCTTGTTTTTCCTTGTCATTCTTAATAATGAGATCATCTTAAAGAGAAATGACAATCACTTAGAATTCTCTCATAGTTTGTAATGCCTTTTCCCCCTAAAAGCCCAAAGGATGTTAGAGACTTGTCTGTTTCATTCCCTGAGGGCTTTAGGGGAGGTATGGAAGATCTTTCCTTGGTTTACATGGCCTCAAAATATCCTTATGAGACTATTGAAGTATTTTTCATTAAAATAATTTTTTTGACAAAATGGTTTTTTAAGTGGAAATGTCTGTCGGCTCCTAGGATATGTACAGACCCCTCCTCCCGTGATGTCACCTAGATTCACCTTCTGCCACAAACTTTGTGTTCTCTGTGCTCTGACTTCTGTCACATCTGTGTGCAAGGCATAACTTGTTCATCCAATCCTCTTATCTGGAGTGCCCTTCCCTCTCCTTGTTCACCAGTTCACTCTTAATCACCTTTTATACCCAACTGTGATAGCACTGCCTTATGATGCATTCCCAGGCTCAGGGAGTCATACCTTTTGTGAGACCTTATCTATTCTGCTATTTCCCACATAGCCACTGAGTATCCACTGCTAGGTGGGAATTGAAAATAATCATTGATAACAGTAATAACTCATACCATGTAATAACTATAATATTAAATACTACATAGTACTGTATTTTGAGCTGTACTTTATAGTGGAATATCAAATAATACCAGCCAGTACAACATATATGTAACAGTAGCTAATGTAGTCTAGCCGTGCTAATGCTGTGTTCTAGAGAAAGTTCTAAGCAGTTATTTTAGGGTCTTATTTAGTCCCCATAGCAACCCAGCAAAGTATGGGGCAGTAATATCTCCAAGTTGTGGTGAGGAAATTGAGGCACAGAGAGGCTGAGTACCTTACCGTAAGTCATGCAGCCAGGAGGTGGTAGAGCCAGATTCCAGTCTGTGCAGGCTGTCATCTGTCCCTACATTCCTAACAGCTCTCCTTAACCGTTGAAAAGCAATTTGTCATCCTCCGTGCAGCCCTCACACTGGGTCCTGTTGGTGGCATCAAGAGAGTTTGGGAATTAATGGCAAAGTAACTTAAAAGACCAAGGACTAGGAGTGTCTGAAGATTACCTTGGTTTTCACCTTACTTTTCTGAGGCAGCCATTTGGACAAGCAACTTAGAGAACCTTGAACTTTGCCAAGAAAGAGAGTCTTATTGAATCCCTGTTAGATATCAAGCATCTGCCAGATTCTCTACATGCACAATCTCAGTTTATTTTCATAACAACTGATGAGGCCTGTGGTCTCGTTATTCTGTTTCACAGATGAGGGTGCTGAGGCGGAAGGAAGTTAAGTTTCTTGTCCAGGGTCCAGGGTGGAGCTGGGCTGGAACCCCATACCTTTTGAACCCTGAGCCCTCTGCTACAGACCCCAAGCTATAGACCTTCTAGGATTAAGAGCGATGTCTGGGAAGAATTTTCTAGCAGAGAATCTCTGACAAAGCTGTTTCAGCTGCATGCCCTCTGTCTTTATATGTGTTAGATTGTGTCTGTTGCCCTTCCACCCCCTGCTGCCTGTGTCTGAAGCAGCTGATGTGTTATTTGAGGGTGTAATAATATGTTGCCATATCTGATCAATAAAACTTGGAGTCTCCTCCAGTAGTCACACGGAGTTCAGCGTTTGGCTCAGGCAGTGATGCATTTATGCAGGATGGAATTCCAGGAGTGGATTTGCCTCTCTGGACTGTTTATCGCCTGCTTTAGGACCATAATGAAAAGCTCTTCCTCCTTCCCCCAGACTTCTTACAGATTCCCGGCAGATTGCTTTCTTAAAAGTCTGTTATTTTGAAAAGTCTTTTTATTTTGCCTCCTTGCCCCCAACCATGAAGTCATGTTTGGCTTTTACAAGGAACCACAGTTTGACTTTTTAGAAAATGAGCTAGGAGACTGAATGTAGTAGCAATTTCAGATCCATTGCTTTTTGCAAAGTTTTAAAGCCAGTGATGGCTGGGTGTGGGTATATGCTTTGAGAGGTGGCATATTGATTCTAATTATGTGAATTTTGTAATTTGTTTTTTTTCCCCCTAATTTATCCTTTTGTGTAGCACTTACTCTAATACTATAGAGTGGGCTGAATTGCAACTGGTTTATACTTGTCTTATGAGAAATAAGGGTTGAACATTTTTTTTAATTAAAGAAAAGATACCGTGTGCTGTTAACTGATAGGAGAAGCACATTCACGCTGACCTCTTTTTTTTGTTCCTCTCCTTCTACATTGTTTCTACCTCTGGGCCTTTGCACCTGTGGTTTCTTCTTCTTGGAACATTCTTCATTTTTCATTTTCACAAACACTACATTTTCAAATATGGCCTAGGTGTCTCCTATGTATCATCATTTATCTTCGCAGGTACAGCAGTCAGTGAGACTCACAGAATGTGAGTGGAATGAGTGAGTGAGTGAGTCAGGCCTCAGACTGTAAACATTACATCTCTCCGCCTTGGCTCAGTGTGGGCCATCTCAGCTGCAGCCACACCTTGTACCACCTGCTTGAGATGAAGCATCCGGTGGCTCCACCTTCAGGACACTCTTTGCATTGCATGCAGAAGCTCCCTCACCTGTCTGCCCATGGGGACAGAATGTAGACAGCCTGCCTTCTCCACTGCTGAATCACTGCATGGTGAAGTCAGTGCCTGATGGGTGGTGGAATGCTTGTGAATGTTTCATTGTCATCCAATAAAGAGTGTGTTTTTCCCTTTAAACATATTTTGTATTGTGCTTAGGTAAACTATAAATCCTTACAAGGTAGAACTGATCAAGAGTTTTAAACTCGGTAAGGTCCTTTTTGCTAGGACGGCAAACATTTGAATATGAGCCCACAGCTTGTGTGTAAAACAGACTCCTTTTGTTTCTTGTGAGTGAATGTGGAGATGGGGAAAGACCACGAGGTGGCTTGCAATGTCCATGTAGACATACTTCTCGTGGTTTCTCCTCTGCCTGGCATGTCGCTGTTGGACTTGACTGGAGGGGATAATGTCAGAACTCCATGTTGTTCCCGATCAGTGGCTGCTGATTTCTATAATGACACCACCAGGAAGAAAAGTATGTTAAGGATATTTGCTCTGAGGGTCTAAGACATAAATAGAATTGGAATGGATTGTTTAGTCTGTTTTGTGTTACTATAACAAAATACCCAAGCCAGGGTAACTTTATAAAGAAAACAAGTTTATTTTGGCTTGCATTTCTGGAGGTACAAGGTCAAGGGGCTGAATCTGGCAATGGCTTTCTTGCTGGGAGGTTCCTGAGGTGGCACAGGGCATCACATGGCAAGAGAAAGGGAATCTGTGTCTCTTCTGATGTCCTTTCCTTTTAAAGCTACCAGGATTCATTCAGGGGGCCACTGCTCTGTTGATCTTATTCAGCCCGAATCACCTCCCAAAGACCTCATGTACAAACTGGAGAGTCAGCTTAAGTCTCAACGTCACAATGCAGATCGAGTTTCAGCACATGAATCCTGGGGGACGCACTCAGACCACTAAACCAGAGCAGGAATATTCACCCTTACGTGTTCATTGAAATCCCTGGTTGTGCTTAACAAAAATGCAAATTTCCCCCTAGGGGAGAGGCTCACTTGGGAATCTGCCATTTCAAAAACATTCCTGCAGCAGGTGGACCTCTGACTTGCTTTTGAGAAATTGTTTAGAAGGTGGGAAATTCTGGAGAAACTTGGGTAAGTAGGGCAGGTCTAGGAGCAAGAAATTGTTCCTGTGGTGACTTCAGACAAGAAGCCGGAAGTCAACTGTAGGAGCCTCTCTGGGAAGCTGAGACTCTCCTTAGCCTGTGGTTAGTGCAGTCCAGGAAAACCAGTCCCAGCAAGACTGACGCCCTGCACTGGCACACATTTAAAAAGATAAAAACAAGAGTCATGGTTCCCTTGTCCACACAGGAATGTCCCCTACACTCTGCAGCGTGAGGCGAGATACACAGACGCTAAGATGGAGACAGAGATGGACGAAGAATGACGGAGCACAGCAGCAGTGAAAGGCTGACGTAACAGAAACGCAGAGGCGTCAAAGGTCGCTCTCAGCCTTGCACATGTATAGGAATATCCTTTTGGGCAGGGGAGAATCAGCCCTTCTTACATGATCCTGCAGAGGAGGCTTTTCTCAGCTCCACCTGGGGCCAAAAGGCAGCACTGGTTCTTCAGGAAAGAGTCAGTCAGTGAACAAAATGATACCAAAATGTGAAATATACATCTCCTGTGATCAAGGCGCTATTGTACAAGTGAGAAAAGCAATATATGTACATCAAGGTGAACACTGTTTGTTGGAAATACCCTGAATGTCCACCAGTAATGGGCTCTATGGATTATTGGTGCATACATGTAGGAAAATTACATTTAGCTCTTAGAAAATGGTAATGCAGACCAGTTGGTACTGACAGCACAAGATGTCACAGTATATTAAGTGGCAAAAGCAAGCTGCAAAATAGCATGTATTGTATGGGTCCATTTAAGTCAAACTGCATACCCAGATTTCCACCTATTAATGCAGTCTGTAATTACTGAGCGATCTATATGCTGGGCATTGTTTTAGTATCGGACATAAAGCAATGAACAAAACAGTGGCCCTTTGTTACTCAGAGGTATTGTGTTTGGAGCCAGCTGCAATGCTTGGGAACTTGTTAGGAATGCAGAATCCCAGGTTCCACCCCAGACCTGCTGTAATGTAGAAAGGTTCTTGGTGATCCATTTGCATGCTGTAGTGTTTGACTGTGCTTAGGAATGGATACCAAACCTTTCAGTGTATTTCCCCAGGTGGTGGCAATTTGGGATCATTTTTACATTTACCTTTGTTCAGTTCTTTGTTGTTTGAATCTTTCACACAGTGCTGTGTCTTGTGTTTATAAAAACAAGGCTGGTAATTTTGCAGAAGAGCTTTAGGTTCCTGCTTCTGGATTTTCAGGCTGTATCCACCACATGTTGACAGGGTCCTGGGGCAAGAGTCGGAAGTGAGTAGTCCTGCTTATTTGGGCCAACTACAAAGGTCTGGGAAACCCTGGAGGCCCACAGATCTGGCTGGAGTTGAAGTAGCAGCCTGAGGGATGCCGCAGGTGTGGTTTGCTGAGTTTATGGCTAGCACGTTGCAGCCTTGTCTAGGTTTTTTGTGTGATTGCCACCTAGAAAGAGTCTGGACCAGCCCTGGCCTCACACCAGGGGTCCCCCGTCCTGACACAGCAAGAGGTGAGCAGTGGGTGAGGGAGCGAAGATTCATTTGTATTCACAGTCACTCCTGGCGGCTTACTTCACTGCCTGAGCTCCGCCTCCTGTCCGATCATCAGCTGCATTAGATTCTCACAGGAGCTTGTCCTGAACTGCGCATGTGAGAGATCTAGGCTGAGCACTCCTAATGAGACTCTAAGGTAATAATAATAGAAATAAAATGCTCAATGAAATAATAATAGAAATAAAGTGCACAGTAAATGCAGTTTGCTTGAATCATCTGAAACTGTCCTCCCTACCCCCCAGCCTAGTGAGCGGAGAATTTTTCTTTCATTACTCTGGTCCTTGGAGCCGGAAAGGCTGGGGACTACTGCTAGATGACAGGCCTATGCCATGGTATCTGTCGTACTTTAGGACAGGTGGGCAACCCGGAGCACTTCCAGACAGATTGGGAGCCATGGGGGTGAAGTCTGGCGAGAAGCCTCCTTTCTATCCAGGGCCTGGAAGTTCTGGTCATGTGGGAGAGGGGCTGATGGTTTCAGTAGCCCTTTTCTCGGGGTCCCTCCTGAGTCTGACCCCGTTGAGGAGTCTGAGCAGGTGTAGTCTGAGGCTTCTTGCCCAATGCATGGTATAGCTGGAAGAGGCCGAACTCATGAGCTGGGTCCCCGAACTCCAGACCAATCTGTCCCTTGAGAGCTGGGTGCCAGGGGAGGTCCAGTTGCCTCGCTGGGCCTCAGTTTCCACATCTGTGAAATGTGAAGATTAGTTACTAAATGCACCTGTTTGAACGACCTGCGTGCCCTGATGATTGAGCACATAAAGATCCAGTCTTGCCCGGGGGTGTCAAGCTTGGCGACACTAGGACATAGGCAGTTCTCACACAGCCTCCGGATATGGGTCCCAGGACCGTCTCTGGCCCGTGGCTCAGTTGTCGCTGTCCCCTTGTGGAATGAGCGGTGAGAAGGGGACATCTAGGCTTTGCTCAGGGTGCTCCTGAGCTTGGTAGTAGGTCGTGCAGGCAGCGGCCGCAGTCGTTAGCTCTCAGCCTCTGTGCCCGGCCCAGTGCCCAGCTGGCGGCCTGTGATCTGCCTCTCTGGCCGCCGCAGCAGGTGTGTGACGGTGCGCATGTGAATCTTAACCAGACAGGCTCCCTGGGACATAAAGCCAGTGTCGCTGACCAGGCAGGGAGGCTCATTAGTCATTCCTGATGAGGGAGCGAGGCAGGGCCGAAGCACCGCTCATTGAGTGGCAGCTGATTCATGGACAGTCCCTCGTGTTCTCAGTCTCTTCTCTCTCATCATCCCATGAAGCCTAGGCCTTTGGAGCTGGACTGGGGTTTTGGGAATCCTAAGGAGGGGTTGACCAGATGATCAAAGGAAAGGTGTGACCCTTAACTCTTGTCAGTGTCCAGTTGCTTCACTTCTGGACTCAGTTTTCCTGTCTGTGAAATGGCTTTTGCAGGGAATAAGATGATATCTGTAAGAAAGAACACAACACTTGGCCCATACTAAGCTTTGAGTAAGCAGTAGCTATTTTAGCCAGTCCGACCCTCTCCTTGTATAGCTTCATTCGTACATTTGGCAAATATTTCTTTGACACCAGCTGTAGGCGATACAGGGCCTTCAGAAGTGTGAATGAAGCTTTTCGAGCAAGTGTATGTTCTGGGAGCCAGGGGACAGGTACATCAACCGAACAGCACCACACAAAGGTGGTGACGTTAGGCAGCAGGGTGGCTGAGGGTAGAGTGGAGGTTTCTGCTGCAGGCTGGACAATGTTGAGACCTCAGGGAAATAGAAAGAGAATGGTATTCCAGGCTGTCAGAAAACACACTGTGCAAAGGCCCTGGGATGGGGTGTGCCTAGTTGGCTCAAGGAACGAGGAGGCCCACGTGGTTGCAGGAAACTAGAGAGCTGCATGGTGCTCTGACGAGGAGGCTGGCTCTATGAGGAAATGCTCTCCCTTCCTGTAGCGGGTATTTCTTCTCCCATTATTAAGAAGGCAACCAGAGCAGGACCAGCTGATCAAGGACAGTCTGTTAGAGGCATAGCCTGGCCAGAAGGACATGTGCATGTAGAGCTGGCCAAGGAGCAGTCTTGACCCAGGAAGACAGGGCCCCTCTACTTTTCCGCTACCATAGCCTTTCCCCAGCAGGTTCCCAGTGCCATCTGAGCAGGGAGGGAGCTGACACAGCAGGCTGGCTGCTGTCCTGTTCTGGCTCTGCTTGGGAGGCTGTCATGCCGTGGTCTGGGAAGCTGGATTTGGGAAGGATCCCCCAACTCTGAAGAGAGAGTGCCCAGTGCCTGGACTGGTGGTGAACAACGTGGTTTGTTCTGTTACCTGGCTGGGGCCCTGGAAATCCCGTGTACTGGGAATGCCCATGCATTCTAGCTGCCAGTCATAGCCCTGGGCACCCAGTGTCCCATGTGCTTCTGTAGTTGACAGCATTTCACCCATGTTGTTACTCCTTGTTGCTGGAGGATTTCGGTGCATCCTTTGTGACTACTGGGACCCTCTTGGGAGTTTGTGTCCAGTTTCCTCTGGACAGCACCATGTGCCTTTTCTCTCAGCTGATTTGGCTTCCTGTCCTTTTGCTGCCATAAGTTATAGCCATGACTGTGACCAGCTGCAGGGTCCTGGGATTCCTCCCAGTGAATTGCCGAACCTGGGGGGCTTGGGGAGCCTGACATTATTATAAAGGCTTCTAACAAAGCATGTAATTCTCAAAGGCTCTGGGAGCAAGCAGCTTTTTCGATTTAAAGTCTGGCCCATGGTGGGTATTTGATGAAAGAGCTCCCCAATACATCATATAGTTGGCATAAAATGTTCATAATCTGCCACTTAATACCCCTCTTCTAGGAATCTGGCCTAAGAGTATTATTTGTAATTCAGGCAAAGTGCACAAGGGGCACAAAAATGTTCTTTACAGTTTAATTTGTAATGCTGAGAATTTGATCGTAACTAACTGTTAGTCCTCTTTTTGTTGCTATAACCAATTACCTGAGACTGGGAGATTTGTAAAGAAAGGAGGTTTGTTTAGCTCACAGTTTTTGGAGGTTCAGGAGTTTGGCATTGACATCTCTTCAGCTCTGGTGAAGGGTGCCTTGGCAGTGTCACCTAATACATGACATCGTGGACAGGAGCTCTGTGTGGAGAGGGAAAGATACATGGTGAGGTAGAGAGCGATTCAGGGATCAAACTTGCTTTTTTATAACAACTCACTCTTGCAGAAACAAATTCATTTCCCTAGACCAGCATTAACTCTTTCCAAGGGCAGCGACCTCAACTACCTAATTACCTTGCACTAGGAGGTTTCACAGCTTCTTAGCACTACCATGTCAGGGACAAGGCCTATGACACACAAACCTTTGGAGGACAGACTACATCCATATGATAGCACCAAGTACCCAACATAAAGGAGATAGTAAAAATAACCATATCATGCCACTAAGATGAAATGTTTTTGCAGCTACAAAAACATTAGAAAATATTTATGCTGTAATGCTAAGTGAAAGTGTTGGGGTACAAAATTATATGTATTTTCTCGAGACTTATGCTGAATGAAAACAAGCCATTCCCAAAAGGTTATACAGAATGTATGGTTCCATTTACACAACATTCTTGAAATGACAAAATTATAGACATGTAGAACAGACGTGTGGTTGCCAGGATTAATAAAAAGATGGAAATGGGAGAGTAGCAGCATGTGGGATTTTGTGGTGATGGAAATTTCTATATTTTACAGTATCAATGTCAATATCCTGATTGTGATGTTGTCCTCTAGTTTCATAATGGGGGACCATAGGAAAAGGGTGTATGGGGTCTCTCTGTATTATTTCTCATAACTGCAGTATCTCAAAAATTAAAAAATTAATAAAGCATCTGGGAACATTAAAAATATGCATTCTGATATCACCCACGTAGAAAAACGTTAATTACAGTTACTTTGGAGTGGAGAGATCATAGGTAATTTCCTTCTTCTCTGTTCTATTTCTATGTACTGCACAATGAATATTGATTATGCTTTTTATTTTGAAATAATTTCAGCCCCACAGGAAAGTTGCAAAAATAATGCCAAGAGTTCTCATACTCTTTACCCACCTTCCACTTGTTAGTATCGTATAAAGCCATAAAAGTTTTCAAAACTAAGAAATCAGCACTAGTACAATGCTATCAACTATACTATAGAACTTCACTGGGATTTATGCAGTTTTCCCACTAATGTCTGTGCCAGGACCTCATATGACATTTAGTATTCTTGTCTGCTCCAATATTTGCTAATTTCTAAGTTTTTCATGACCTTGGAGATTCTGGTTGGGTGCATGGTAGAATTCTGGTTGGGCTTGTCTGGTGTGTTCTGCGATTGCTTTGATGCTATGCTTCTTTGCTTTGCAAGAATACCCCAGCAGTGATGGGGCAACCTTCTCAGCTCCTCATTTGAGGGGGAGTATACTGTTGATGTGTCTTGTTGCTGTCATGTTGACCATGATAACTCAGTTAAGCCGCTGTCTGCCAAGTCTCTCCATCATTAAGTCACTGTTTTTCCCTTTGTAATTAATAAACACATTGGTGGTAGGGTAATAATCATAGCTATAAAAGGCAACATGATAAACATTGCCACTTTGAAAGTATGCAAATTTCCCATTTCTCCTCTAGCTTTCACCTCTAATTTTGGATCCATGGGTACATCTTGCCTTTGTAGTAGCTAACACTGTGCTGTTTGCTTACTGGAGACTTTCTATTTCCCACATTTCTGTATTTATTAAGGGGAATTCTTACAGCTGGAACAACTGTCCCTCCCCCATCATTCACTGATTTATTCAATATTTTTTGGACATTAAATGTGTCCTCAGAAACCTGAGGAATATTGTTTTCTCTGGATTACAATCCAGAAAACTGTTGTTTATTTTGCTTGCTTAGATTGTTTTCACTTTGGCCATTGGGAGTTTTTAACATCCCTCGCATTTTGTGTTCTTCTTTACTTTCTGGCAACACAAGATCCTCCAGGATCACAGGATCATCTTTCTGTCCCATCTGCAATTAACCACTTCTCGAGGAGCCTGGTTCCATTTGCTGGTTAATGATAGTTAGGAACCAAGAGCCAGGAGCTAGATATGCTTGCTGGTGTGTGGATGAAAGCCTCACGATTCATTTTACTTTCTTACTTTCCTGATTTGCAACTTCTTTGTCCAGACAATGAGACATCTTGCTCTTATTGTTCACAGTGTGTTTATATACTGGTCCAACCCTTGTACACAGAAAAGGAAGTTTCAAATTGCTATTCCATACCCCCTGTGCGAGACAAATATAGTATGGTGTCTGGGTATAGTTCTTTTATTTTTCTGTAGCCTTATAGAATCCAGCAAAATAATGTTTACCAGTAACGTGTCAGGTTCTTTTTTTCCTACTTCCTTCAGTGTGGTAATATTATTCATTTGTAATAAGATTATGTTCATTTGGTATTGTTTATATTCCACCGAGTGTCCCCCCGAACCCATGTGATGGATTCTAATTGCTTATTTGGGGATGCGTGAAATAACGTGGTTCTAAGATACACACTTCTCCAGGTGTAATCAATACAGTTATATGTTGAGATCGGCAGATATGCCCATGTGTGTGGAAATAGAATCTTTTTCCTTTATTCTATTCCCAGTTTCCCATCATTATTCCCATTCCTTTCCACTCACCCCCTGTTGCTGACCCATCTCCCTAGTTTCTTATCCTTCCAGTAGTCTTTTGCATGTATCAGTCAATGCATGTATATTTTCTTATGCCCCCTTTTTTTCCTATATAGAGGAAAACGTACTATAGATACTCTTTTGTACTTGGTTTTCTGTTTTGTTTTGCTTAACAGTATATCTTGGAAATAACTTTGTTTCATCATAGACATCTTCCATCATGAGCTTTTTGAACTGTTGTAATCAGAAAATACTTTCTAGCAGCTCAAGGATCAGTTTTTAAATTCTTCAAACTTAATGAGAGTGACAGTGGTGATGACAGATAGCATTAAGCATCTGATTTACTGAGCACCGCTATATGCCATGCTCTACACTAGGCCTCTTATATAGATTATCACTGAGTCCTATCTAGAGGCCTGTGAGGTCAGTGTTACTTTCATTTTGCTGGTGAAGAAACTGAGGCTCAGCAATATTTAGAAATGTGGTCAAAGTCATCAGAATGGAGCTAGAGTTTGAAATCCGGACTTCCGGAAGATGGTGCTTTGAGGAGAGCAAACCCACATCACTATAGAAGGGCCAGGCTGAAACACAGCCATGTAGGGTTTCTAAGTGTGGAAACCACCCAAGCCTTTCCACCCCGTTGATTGTGAACTGGCTGTTGCTAAAGTTAGCATGTTACTGGTGGCGGGAACATGGAGGTAATTTACTGCCTGCTTGTTCCAAAGAAACGGCCCTTGCTTCTGTAAGGGATGTGGCTCTTGCCTCTAAGCCAGCAGACGCTAGGGATGCTTGGTGGAGTTGCTACCTGTGTGCAGCCACAGATCCAATCTTACACCTCCTAATCACCAGCCAGAGCAGGGAGCACCATTAACGAGAAAGTGCATTACCCCACAGGGCTGTTTGCTTTAGCAGGACATTCAATCAAGCCTGAGTTACAACCGTTTGTGTTCAAACTGTTTGTACAGCAGGAGTGCAAGATGAATTTTATCAGAGCAGGAGCCTGGCTTCTGTTGCAAAAAAATGAGCGGCCTTGGCAGAGAGGCAGTGCAGTTGAGTTGATTGAGATCATGGCTTCTGGGGCCTGGGATCAGGGCCTCACCCCAGCTCTACATTCTCCAGCCGTGTGGCCTTGGGCATGTCACTATCCTCAGAGCGCATCCATGAAGTGGGGATAGGAGCCATTCCCATCTGTGTTTGGGGTCTCCAAAGCCACACCAGGTTCAGCAATGTCCCAGGAGGGTTCACAGAATTCAGTATATGGTCAGGTTGTGGCCACGATTTATTATAGCAAAAGGACAGAATGCAGAATCAACAACGGCCCCAGGAAACGCACTGAAGTCCAAGGGAGACTCGGCTCAGCTTCCGAGTCCTCTCCCAGTTGCGGCACCCAGAATGCACTTAATTGCCCTAGCAGCAAGGTGCTAACAACTGAAGAGAAGTGCTGTCTACTAGGGAAACTCATTAGAGACTCACTGTCCCGAGTTTCTTAGCCAGGTCTGCTCGCATTGGCATCCTCTGTCTACCAAAACTCCAGCCTCCCAAAGGAGAGCCGCTGTGCAGCACAGGGCGTATTGTTTGCATCCACACTTCAGGCACAGTGAACCACTCTTACCAGTCGGGGCGATGGAGACCCTCCCTTTATCCAAGTTCCCCCTACAACCTCGAAAACAGGCCTTTGTGAGGCCCACAGCCTGGGGCTGCTGCACCAGCCCTTCTGCACATCCTCCCATTGGGCAGCTGCTGGGTGGGTTCAAGGAGACAATCCGGGCAGAGCACTGGGCACCAGCCTAGCACAGTGAGACGCCCGGGGAACTTGACTGGTTCTTCGGCACCCTAAGAAGCAGGCTCCATCTGCCATCCATCTGCTCACCCATTTCCGTATCTATCACTTCCTCTCCACTCTCTGATTGGGCGCCTGCCATGGTGCAAGGCTGTGTCTGGCAGGATTAGCCAGTTCCTGCCCCAGGATGCTGCGTAGGGCCTGGTCCCTGAGGTGGGTGGTGTAAGGACCCCTGTGGGGACAAAGATAAACCATGTTCAGAGCCAGAGGTATGGGCATAGTGATCCGGGAACGTAATGCCCTGATGTCTCGCTGTGTGTCCTTTTGTCGCCCCGCAGCCAAAGCTAAATCGAAGTGCGGCCCGACGTTCTTCCCCTGTGCCAGCGGCATTCATTGCATCATTGGCCGCTTCCGGTGTAATGGGTTTGAGGACTGTCCCGATGGCAGCGACGAGGAGAACTGCAGTAAGTGCCCAGGGCTCCAACACCACCATCCTTGTGTCTGTACTGGACACTCACTCCACTGCACCTCCCACACTTAGACACTCAGCGTGCGCTGTTACTGCCCACGCCTGTTCTTTGCACATCTCTGTTGTGTAAATCTGGAAATGCCCAGCTACCATCGATGGGGCTTTATATGAAGTACTGTGGCCTAGCCGGTTCCACCATTAGCTCTGCATCAGCAGTGCATTGACGTCCAAGGAGACCTGGCTCAGCTTCCGGATGACAAGGGTGTGTTATCTCCAGGGAGCAGACGAGGAGCCCCCATGTGGGAGGGAAATGAATCCATCCAGGGCACACAGCTCAGCAGCGCAGAGCCAGTCCACGTTCACTCAAACCCTTTTCTGAATGGCTCTGACTTGTTTATGTGCTTGCTTGGTTTCCTTCGTACTTGGAATTCTTTTTCAAAGTGCTCATTTATTAATGATGTCTGTACTATAAAAGTATATTCTTGAACGGTTGCTACTGCTATAGATAAAATTCTTGTCTGTGGCCACCCTGGTTTCTTTCACCTACTGTGTAACATTTCATAGTGTTAGTACATGCATACATGCACGCACACACACGTGCACACACACATGCACAACCCCACATTTGCCTCCTTTGCCTCTTGGTAGTGTTGCTGTGAGGCTTAACTTCTCCCTGGCCTGGATACATGCAGGCTCTTCCCTTCCAGCATCCCTGTGTCCAGTGATGTCACACACCACAGCCTCGGGTGCCTCCGTGTCTCTTCCCCACCAGTCACACTGTTCCAGCTCTCTCAGCAAGCTGCTGTGTGCCTGCTGCTGCTGGTCCCTCTGGACACTCTTCCTGCTCTCCTTTCCCGTAAATACTAGACACAGCTCAAGCCTTTGTAACTACTGTTGTTCGCTCTGAACAAATACACACATTTATTTTATTTTTTTTACATATATACCAATGTT
The DNA here is from genome assembly GCF_000247695.1 of Heterocephalus glaber. The sequence goes on along the minus strand of NW_004624767.1, from coordinate 11,137,221 downwards.
TTAATTTTTATTTCGTTTAATCTTTACATTTTTATTAGTACATGTTTGCAGTACATAATGATCACACTCATCATGGGGAGCTGACATGTGTACGCAGCATCATGCATCTTGATTCTTTTTGTGTTCCCTTTTCCTTTCCTCCATCCCCCTTCCTTCTCTTTCCTGGTGTCTTATTTTCTTTTCTTTTTGGCACTGGGGATCGAACTCTGGTCCTTGTACTTTCGAGGCAGACAACGACACCACTGAGCTAAATTCCCGGCCCTTGGTCTCTTACTTTCTGTGCTTCCATTTAAGACTATTTTTGAGCAGTTTTAAGTTTATAGCAAAATCAGGAAGTTCAGCAATTTCCCAAGAGCCCCCTTCCCAGCCTGTGCACAGCCTCGCTGACGTAGACATCCCATACCAGAGTAGACTTCGGGCCATGATGGATCTTTTCTGACCCGTCATGGTGACACAGTTGCTGTTAGGGTTCACCCTCGATGCTGTGCATCCTGTGGGCTGGACAGGTATGTAGTGAGATGATCGTACAGCATAGCTTCACTGCTCTGGAAATCCTCCCCTCTGCTTAGTCGCTGCACACCCACCCTTCGCTATTTTTACAAAATTTTCCTCTTTAGCTTATTGTAAAAAAAACTTGCAAAATACAAAAATGTATAAAGAAGAAATAAGACAGCCCATAATCACATAGATTAGAATGAAATGCTAACTCTTAGGCAATTTACTGCCAGTACATCTCCGTCTTTGCAGGGCTCTCTATTCTCTCTCCTCCCTGTGTTTCTCTTATTTAATGCGCTTAATTGTGATGCCATCCTTATTGCGACCATTTTCTTACTTTAATAATCCTTTTCCAAAGTGTAAGTCTTAATGACGTACTGCTTTAATAGACTGATGTTTCTCTCACCTGGTGGTTCTATTTAAAGTTCCTGCAGAGGAGAGTAGATTCTTCCTGTGTAATCCTGCTGCCCGGTGAGCAGCCATGGCTGTATCCCCTGCTGTGGCGATGCTGGAAGTTTACCTCTCTCTCCCTTATGCCTTCTATCACCTCATTTCATCTTCCGGACTGTAAGTGAGAAATCCAGCAGACCCATTAGACCTTCTTGTGGTCAGCGGAAAGACTGAAACCCACCTAAGCAGGAAAGACACACTTGACCAGCACAGAGCCAAGCTGAGGGTAATAACGGAAGCCAGGGCTGAGCCTGGATTTGTGTTTGCCCTAAGAAGCTGGAGTCGGGGATCTGCCTCATCTCCCTGCATGGGGGCATCCTTGTGTCTAAATAGGGTGTGCTGAGAGCCTGTTTCCCAGAGTGGTTGATAGAATCAAATGAAATAACATCAAAAGCCTTAAGGCTTGTGCTTGCTTTGGCAGCACATACACAAAAGTCTTGTGGCTGGCCTGTAGTAATTGATTTAAAATCAGCTTCCTGTTGTCATGGGATCATATAATCTTAGGGAGACGTTTTATACACACATATAATATAAGAGAGTAATCCAGTGACAGTAAAAAGCAGTCTGACACATTACTGTGTATACTCAAAACGATTGTGTCATTATTCATAATCCTTATCAGAACTAAGGACCCTGTACAATTTACATGTTTGGATGTTAGTCTTCAATTTGTCTAAAGGAGTAAATTTTATCTATTCCAGATTATGTCAGTGGAAATTAAACCAGCATTGTTCTCTCCCATCTCTTTAATGTTTAAAGTTTGTGATTCTAACTCACTATTGTGAGAATTGGTAAAGAAAAGGAAAGACTCAAGCATTTATCCTCCCCCTTCTTACATGCATTATGCTTCAAACTAATCGTATAGCTGGTTTAAGAAAGTATCTTTTCCTTGAAGAATAACAGCCAATAGAAGTGTGAGAGAATTAGAGTACAGGCCTCCATTTCATAACCCTTAATGGGGAATGGATCTAGGTAGTGATCATCAACAGCTGCTGAAACCTGCAGGTGAAAAATTGATGTGGAGCCTTCCTATGATGGATCGGGCTGAAACTACCACTGTATCTTTCCACAGACAGCTTTGAATCAATATGGCGCCATTCAAGGGGAAATGCAGAAACCTTACTGTGTGTGTCTTTTTATGTTACATAGTCAGTTTACATTCATTAAAAGTCACACGACAATGCTTTAATTTTTGCTTTAAATTTTCCAATAGGTTTTAAAAAAACTCCAAGGAGAATGCCATATTTACCCAAACTGTAACCATTTGAGTCTACCCTTCCCTCATTCCTGATGTTCCCAGTCTCCTTCTGGTATCATCTCCCTCTGACTGAAGAACTTCCTGTAGCAATTCTTTTAAAAGCAGGTCTGCTGGCAACAAATTCTCTCAGTTTCCGTTCATCTGAGAATGTCTTCATTTCACTTCATTCCCAAAGGACTTTTTATGGTGTATAGAATTCTGGGTTGACAATTCTTTTCTCTTAGCACTTTAAATGTGCTGCTTCCTTCTGGCTTCTCTGGTTTCTGAAGAGAAACCTACCATCATTTGAATTGTTTCCTTGTAGATTATGCATCGTTTTTCTGTAGCTGCTTTGAAGGTTGTTGTTTTTTTTGTCTTTAGTTTTCAGCATTTAGACCATAGTGTTGGATGTCTGGGTGTGGATTTCTTTGTGTTTATCTCATTTAGGGTTGGTTGTCTGAACTGTTTGAATCTATAGCCTTTGTATTTTGCCATACTTAAGACATGTTTCTTTAAATATTTTTAAGTACTAGTCTCTTTTTTTCTTCTTTATGGGATTCTAATGACAGTAGCATCAGATCTTGTTGTTGTCCTACCAGTCCCTGAGGCTGCATTCAGTTTTTGTCAGTCATTTGGCTTTTTATTGTTCAGATTGCAATTTTTTTTTTTTTTTTTTTTGGTACTAGGGATCGAACTCGGGTCCTTGCGCTTGCGAGGCAGGCGGTGGAACTACTGAGCTAAATCCCCTGCCCTTGGTTTTTTTGTTTTGTTTTGGTACTGGGGATTGCAATTTTTTTTTTTTTTTTTTGGTACTAGGGATCGAACTCGGGTCCTTGCGCTTGCGAGGCAGGCGGTGGAACTACTGAGCTAAATCCCCTGCCTGAGATTGCATATTTTTATTAATCCATCAAGTTTCCTATTTTTTTCCTTTGTCATCCCTTGTTGACTTTCGAGCTTATCTAAGTTTGTTTTGCTTTGTTTTAGTTGCAGTTACTGTAGTCTTCAGTTCTGTAATTTTCTTTTGGCTATTGTTTCTTTGCTGAGATTTTGCATTTTTCCATTTGCCCCAGAACTGTTTGTGATTGCTTGTTAGAGTATCCATATAGTAGCTACTTTAAACTCTGGTCATGTAATTCTTTTTTAATTTTTATTTTTATTAGCACGTTTGCAGTACATATTGATAACATTCATCATGGGGAGTTGGTGCATGCACATCACACATCTCAATCCTTTTTTTCAGTCTAGGTGTCTTTTGGTGGAATTTTTTGGGTCTTCTACCTAGGGGATCATGTCATCTGGGAACAATGATAATTTGTCATGTAACTGCAATATCTGTGTAATCTTGGTGTTAGTATCTGTGGATTGTCTTTCCTCAAGCAACATGCAGTAGGAGAGTCAGGCTGAGGTGTGGATCTGCCTCTACCCTGTAATAGAATCCTCCTGTAAGCCAGTTTTAGCAGCAGAAGAGGATAACCAGACATTGTCTTCTGATATAACTGAAACATATATCTCCACTGAGAAGTAGTTCTATCCCAAACATCCCAGCTAAATCAGACTGAGCCTCTCAATTTAACCATTAGTTTACAGGAAATTCAGGGGTAAAGGAGCATATTAATAACCCTGTGGGGAGGCAGACTGCCGGATCCTGAAGGCAGGAGATTCTTCTGGGCCCAGTTTATCCGTTTTATAGTCCAAGAGAAAACACAGAGGAAGGGGGAACCTGTATACCAATAGAGATTAAGAGCTCATTAACCAGCTGTATTGTAGAGACCTTGTTTGACTCTGATTGTAAATAAACCAACTGTTTTAAAAAATGAAGATAATTGGTAAGTTTAGAATTGTGGTTGGATATTTGGTATTAAAATATTACTGTTAATTTTTGAAAGATTGAGAGTGGTATTGTGTTTTTCAAAACCCACATCTTTTAGAAATATATGTTGAGGTATATAAAGATTAGATGACATGATATCTGGGGTGTGCTTCAATCCATTCCCATCAGGGGAAGAGCTGAGAAAATTGTCAGTGAGTTGGTAATTATTATAGCCGGGTGATCGATAGTTGAGATTCATTGAACCAGCCTATTTTTATATATGTTTGAAATACGCTATAATAAAATGGTAACAAGAAATAAATATAAGATAAAAGAGTGATTTTGCTGGATGATTTCTTGACTTTAACAAATAACTAAGAGATCACAGTTTTGAAGCTTTCGCCTATATACCAGTATTTTTTCAATATTTGTATTCATTAGACCTAAAATGTTATATAAATGTCTGATGTGTTCAGAGGTGGAGATTTGGAAGGTGATTGGATCTTGGGGCCACTACACTCATATAGTGGATTAATCCATTAATGAATTTATAGCTGAATGCACTGTTAAGAGGTAGTGTCTTGTTGGGAGCCATGGGTCACTGTGGATATGACCTGGAAGAATGTATTCTTATCCCCAGCTTTTCCCTTCTCTCTCTCTTTCTTTGCTTGCTAGCTGCCAGGGTTGAGAAGTTTTCCTTCACCAAACCCTTCACCATGCTATTTCTGCATTGAAACCAGCCAACCATCAACTGAACCCCGTGAAATCATGAGCCAAATAAACCTGTCCTTCTGTATCTTGTGGGTGTTGGAAACTTTGTCCCATTGACGGCAAAGTGACTAATTCAGGCCTACAACAGTGTTTATTTCCCAGCTTTTGCATTCATTTTGCACATGGGGCAAGGCTAAGCAGGAACTAGTATTTCCTCTAGGAGCATCGCAATGCTGAGATTTTTCTTTCACTTTTCTTCCCTTCTCTTTTTGGCAGTGTCTCCCTCTTCCTTCTCCTTGTGCTCAGATATTCTTGGCTAGAGGGGAAGCTCTGGGCTACTGGCAGCAGAGTTCTTACTTGATCTTCATTCTGTGAGGACAGAGACTCCAGCCACAAGCTGAGATGCCTGAGTGTCTGGGTGACCCATAGACATTTGATTCAAGCCACAGATCTTCTGCTCTTCTTTTCAGTGGAATTGTGTCCAGAGAAGCCACCATGTCCTGGACTGTATCTCTTCCACTGATGAGGAATTCTTGCTAGGCATGGCAGAATGGTTTAGCCAGTCTGTTCCTGTTTTGTTCACAGAGCAGCATGGTGCTGGCGTATGTGTACAGCTCTGTGCATCTAGATCAGAGCAGCAGTTCCTCAACTCCTCAAATAGTCTGTGAGTTATTGCCCGGAGGAGCTGGGCCTTATTATGTACTGGCTGAGCTGGGGATCACAGCAGGACAGCTTTCCTCCAAGTGCTCTGAAGCTACATCATTGAGGTCTCCTGTGTGCTTTCTTGAGACAGATTCTGGTTTTCCAAGGCTGGGCTGGATCATCCTGCTGTATGTTCCCACCCCATCTTGTGCTTTTCTCACATAAATGGTGCTTCATCAGGGGTCCTTCCCGGACCACCCTATGACAGACAATTCCTCTGTGCTCTCTCATTGCCTGCTTCAGTCTTCCCAATTCTTAGTGCCATTTTCTATTGATTTCCTGTCTCCTACCCTATAGTGTGATGGTCATGAGATGGTTTTGTGTGGCTCATGGCTATATTCTCTGTCCCAGGGATGTCGTATGGATCAGCCTTAGCATGAAGTAAATCCATGTGCAATAAATAGGACTTCTCCTGCTTTGTCTTAATGCCCTATAGGCTTGACTGACCAATAGAGTGGAGGTCTAAGAATAGGGACCAGGCAGTGCTTCATCGTCAGTGCTTAAAGGGTGTTTTATTTACAGGATGCAGTAAAAAAAACAATTGTTGAATGAATGAATCCAGTAACTAATAAGTCAAAGGGCTAACTGAGGAAGACAGGCAGACTTGAGCAACCACTGTCCCCAGTCAAGATGTGTTCTTAACGTACAGAGGTCTTGGTCGTCTCGTGTGCAGATGTGACCTGTGGAGTAAATTTGGCTTCTCATTGTTCATTAACTCCAACTCCTACTTTCTTGCAGATTCTCATTCCCCTTCCACAATCCCTATGTCAGACCCCATGTGAGTAACTGCTGGGGATGTGGGGTGGATCAGATGCAGACTCTGGCCTGCTGGAGCTCACACTCAAGTAGGAGAGACAAATACATATGTACCAGTAACTTCAATGTGGAACTGACAAATGGGAGTGCTATGGGAATCGGTGATGGGAGATATTGGGGTTGGGGGGCGGTGTTGGGGTAAATGAGCTGAGAAGGATGGGAAGTCCCGTAGGCCATTTCAGACTCAGGGCCCAGGCAAAGCTGGTGGTATGCGCACTGCCCAGGGCACATGATCCCCTTCCTTGGCTGATAGTGAGCACTTACTGCGTGAGACCTCTTTCTGTATGCTTTATCTGGTGACCTCATTGTAGGTAGAATCATTATCCCCACATTATCCATGCTGTGGTTTATACCTGGATGCCCCCACAAAGCCTCATGTGCTCAGAGGCAGGGCCTGTGGAAGATGATTGGGTTATGAGGCACCACTGCTGCTGGCTTGGTCAGAAAAAGCGGTCATTGGGGGTGTGACCCGGAAGGGTTTACTGCTGCCCTTGGCTCCACCCTTCGTCTCTGTCTGCTTCCTGTCTACCATGAGGTGAGCAGCTATTCCTGTACCATGCTTCCTGGTCACCGTGCCATGAGCAGCTGTCCTCTGCCTAGGCCTTTCCACCATTCCTTCCTGCCCTGGAACTGGCAAATGGTGGACTGAAACATGAACCATAATAAACCTCTCCTCCATGAAATCGTTGGTGTTAGGTATTGTGTCTCAACACAGTGATGAGGAAACTAAGACAGTACACAAGGAGACAGAGATCTGGAACGGTTAAGTAACATGTCCTAGTCATAATTAGTAAGTGGCAAAGTTGCAGTATCAACCCAGGCAGTATAAACTCAAGTTCAAACTCTTAACCACTATACTAATATTATCCCCCATAACAATGATTACTATTAAAAGAGTATATTGAGCACCTACAATGGACTGTGCACTGTTTTCTTTATTGTACATGCATCATCTCATTTAATTTTCACAAAATCTTTTGTTGTTCTAATTTTTTAGAAATAACTTTTTTTTTTGGTACCAGGGATCAAACTTGGGTCCTTGTGCTTTTGCAGCAGTTGGCAAAACCACTGAGCTAAATCCCTGGCCCTTCAATGGAATTTTTAATCTCCTGGAAATCTGTTTGTATGTTTTATGGATTGAATTTGTTTCCTATGTTGGCATTCCATCATGTTCCGCAGCTCCTCTATTTTTTTTTCTGTATCCTCTCTAGGTTTGTTAATCATGTCTTACACTATTGGCACAATCTTGCTCTTATGTGAGAAATTATTTCTGATTTCATTTTTTCCAGATCCTCTTTCGTTGCTAGTTCAGGGGGTCCAGGTGGTTGAGTATCAGAG
>NW_004624767.1:11083582-11129562 GCF_000247695.1 Heterocephalus glaber | reverse complement strand
AGGTCCTTCTGCTTGCAAGGCAGGAGGTGGAACCACTGAGCTAAATCCCTGGCCCCTTTTGTGCTTTTGAGGCAGGTGGTGGAACTGAGCTAAATCCCTGGCCCTGCTTTTTTTTTTCTCCAAAATCTTTTGATATAGGCACAAACTCCCCCTACACACACACACACACACACACACACACACACACACACACACACTTCACAGGTGAGGAAATTGCAGAAGTTAAAATAATTTTCTCAGTGCCAGAACTAGCAAGTGGTTGGAGCTGAAATTTGAGGCCAGGTGGACTTCACAGCCTCACTCTGATTATGACCATTTGGAATTGTCACTGGGGCACATGATGAGGCGTCAAGACCTTGGGGTTCTATTTTATGCCCAGTGAGGAGGAGCTGGCATTGAGCAAGGGCAGGGTGAGGAAGGTGACATCAGGTGAGCCTGGTACCTGGGGAGCTGGGACATCCGGCACCTTTAATAGAAATGAGACCACAGGAAGAGGAGAGGTAGGTGCAGAGGGCAGGACGTGAGTGTCAGATACTCGAGTTTGAGGTGAGTGGGTTCAGCTGAGGGTCTGCGAGGTGTCAGGAGAAGTTGCTGACCGCCTCAAGGGGGCCTGAGTAGCCATCCCCAGAAAGGCAGCAGTTTAAGCAGTGGAGGGGACTTGTTTCCTGGAAATGGCAGGTTGGGTGCTGCAGTGGACAACAATGCTCAGGAAACTGATGAAACAGGAGGAGGCAGACTACCATTGCTTATGAATCTGAGTTCTGCCAGCAGCCCTGTGTGACACTGAAATAGTTTTGCAAATGAAAATCCTCAGAGTCCTTAGAGGTGGGGAAAAGGCAGGCAGGATGAAGCAACCTGTGTGCCCAGAGCGGTGGCTCTTTTCTCTTCCTCAGACTTGGGAGAGGTTTTGGCTCCGGAGCATGGCTGCCCTCGGGCCAGGTCCTGTCTTGTGGGGCCAGGGCTGCTGAGGGCCCTTTGAGCAGACTGTGAAGAGGGTGTCCAACCTGCGGCACACTCCAAGAAGCGGAGGAAGCAGGGCCTGCAGCTCTGGGGCCTTTTGCAGGGAGAAGATGCTCGGTCACTGTTCCTTTTTTGTCTTTGTTTTCCTTTTTCTCCCCACTTTGGTACTGGGGATTGAACCTAGGGCCTTAATCCCTACACTTCCCAAAATGTCTTACTTCGAGATAAGGACTTACAAGTTGCTAAGTTGCTCGGGCTGGGCTCACACTTTTGATTCCCTTGCCTCACCCACCCTGATTGCTGCCACACACAGCTGGGTCTCTGGTTTCCTGGGGCTGGGCAGCTTCCATCCTGGAAAAGGGGGTCTCAATGCAGCCCCCCCACACACACACACCCCCATCCCATTGCACAGTTTTCAGGGAAGGTTGGGCCGGGGAGAGAAAATCCCAGGGATGTCGCCGCGAGTTAGGAAGTGAGTAGTGGCCACCCCAGGGCAAGGAGCAGGCGATTATTATGGCGGCTGGTGTTTTGTCAGGAACCCTTTGTGGTTGGAGAAGGGCCGATTTCACAGACTCGCAATGAATGAAAGAGAACTTTAACTTAGTCCTCCTGAGGCCTCATTTCCTGTCTTCGAGCTGGTCAGTTGCTTTTGGGTGACCACAGCAGTCCCTTGGTCCACTCCATTAGATGTGGTGGAAGTAGACGCCACCAGTGTAATGAACCACTGAGCGGTTCCCTCCCGGCAGAGAGAGACTGTTCTCTCTCCTGCATACTGTGAGCTGTGGAAACAGACCATTAGAGCTCTGTGTAATAATACCCACAGAGCTTTTGAGCCTACAATTGAGTTTTTAAAGTCAACTCCACAGACAATTTTCTCCACCTCCAGTGAAACAAATACTGTAAGATACAATGTTCCTCTCCATAGTTAACTGAGACACATTTTCCAGTGACTCGTAAGCCTTTGCAAGGACAAAGAAAGCAAACATTTGAAGCACACTAAATATTGCTAAAAGGTCCCAAACATAGCATCCTAAGTACACAGTATCTCTTGCCCAGTCTGAGCTGCTCAGGAAGGAGTTGGTATTTACGAGTCCTGGGCCAGTTCCCATGGCCACAAAGGTCCCTCAGCCTGAGTGCTACCTGCCCAAAGCTTCCCGCACTGGGCCTTGGAGGCCCCTGTCCACCAGCTCTGCAGTCAGACTGTGGACGCCCTGGGAGACACAGAAGGAAGCTTGGGCTGCCTGGGGTCTTTGGGAAATCTGCTCAGTAACCAAACATGGACACCACTCAAGCCGCCGGGGACCGGTGTCTCTCGGAGACATTCTGCATCTTGGCTTCATCATCGTTGGCCTTTTTTGGTAGCACCTCAAGGTCATGTTTTAGGAACATTAATTTTTCAGACCTAGCTGTGATACATAGTTGTCTTTGGCTCCTTTAGAGTTTTCTGGGCTCTTTTGAAACTGTCTTAGGCTTTTGGAATTCTTGTAATTGTTGGTTTTTTTAAAATTTTATTTTAGCTTTTCTGTTCCCTCCCATAGTTGCCAACCTTTACTTCTTGCTGCCAGTTGGTCTGTGAGGTGGTAGGCAGCCTCTGCTCTCTCGTAGCTTGCTTTCTCCTTGAGAAGTGGAACACAAAGCTCATAGACCCTGAGGGAGGAAAAGACAGGGGCATGACAAGTTGCTAAATTCCCCAGGCTGGGCTCAGATTTGGGATCCTCCTGCCTCATATTTTATATGTGGCCCATGACAATTTACTTGGTGCAGCCTGGTTTAGGCAAGCCAGGCATTTCCAACCCACAGGGCCACAGGTGGGAACACTACTAAGGTATTCCATTGTAACGAATAACACATTATATCTATGCTCTCATTGGTGAACATTGGTAATTTTTCTGTTTTATACACAGTGGCTTCTGTAAACATTTTTGTTTCTTCATGGATCTCTCTAGAGTCTGCAATAGCTGGAAGTGAAGTTACTGTGCTGTAGGCTATATGCCCCTCCAACCTTACTAGATATTACTTAATTTGTCTCCAAGGTAGAGCTACCAATTTGCACTCCCACTCGGTCCATGAGATCTGCCTCCATATCCTTACCAACAACCCTTATTTAAGACATCAAATGTGGTCAATCTGACACTCAGAAAGTGACCATCATTACCAGTGACGGTGCACATGTTCCTTCAAGTTTTTATTTACCATTTGCCATTGCTCTTGTGTGAATTGGATGACCGCGTCCTTTACCCATTTTTCTACTGAGTTGTCTTTTGCTTTGCAGTTATAAGAGTTCTTCACATATACTGGCTATGCAACCTTTGGTTATAGGCATTAAAACCAGTCCATGACTTGGTTTTCAAACATACATATAAAAATATAGACACATGTAGTATGTATGTATCCATATGTAAATTTACACACAAATGATTTTTTTCCTTGGGAAACTCTGAAAAGCTAGAAGAAGTCAGCAGGGATAATTCAGCTCAGTCTTTCCACTAGCATGTTTACGGAAGCTTCCCACCACCCATCTTGGAGCAATTAGAATGTCTTTCCAGGGCTGTCCTTTTGAGTGAGCTGATTGTAACTGATTCTTTGGCTCTGTAGATGTGACCCGCAAGGTCCCCGGGAAGCTGAAGGCCACTGTGGTGAGAGGCTAATGGGCAGAAGGCTTTGCAGGGCTACCTTGGACAAAAACCAAATGCGATGTGTGGTTTTGGGTTTCCCTGTTTTGGTTTTAGCTGAAGTCAGACTTTGGTTTCAGCTTGATCAAGTCGAGCCATTCTCTGGCCCACAGTGATTTACATAATTAACTCTTCCATTTTTCAGGCCAGACTACTGTTGTTTGAATTGACACTGGTCCATTATCTGCTAAACTGAGAGGTCTGGCTTCCTTCATCCCTCTACTGTCTCTGACTTTTCAACTCAGACTTTCTAGGTTGAACAGTTTTTAAAATTCTGCAATCATTCTCTGACAGAGGAATTCCTTCTCTCTGAGCCTCTAATCTTACTCTTCTCCTAGTCACCAAACTCTCCAGCCCCTCTACACCAACTACATACAAGGGATGATCAAAAAATATAGTGAGAATGGTGTGTGCTTCAATAAAAACATTTATGGGCCGGGGATTTAGCTCAGTGGTTCCGCCACCTGCCTCACAAGTGCAAGGTCCCAAGTTCGATCCCGGGTACAAAAACAAAACAAAATGAAACATTTATTACGATAAAATTAATCTCCCTCAAACACTCGCCCTTGCTTCAAATATACTTATCCCATCATTCTTGCCGTTTTCTGAAGGAGTTCAGGAGATCTTTTGTGTCTTTGCAAGGTGTGATCAAAAACACAGTGAATGCTGCTGCAAGGTGCCATTCAATGGAAAAGCAGGCTCATAAAAAACATTATGGTGTGTCCTCATCCACCTTATTCACCAAATCTGGTACCATGCAACTTCTGGCTTTTCTGCAAGCAAAAAGACCATGAAAGGTAAATGTTTTGAATCAATTCAGAACATAGAGGCAGCTACAACAGTGCAACTAAAGACACTCATGAAAGAGGACTTCCAGAACCGCTTCAGAAGGTGGCAAGAATAATGGGATCAGTGTGTTCAAAATAAGGGGAATATTTTGAGTAGGATTAATGACAGTGTGTCTTTGTCTTACTGATACATTTTTAAACATTTAAATATTAACTGTGTTTTTAGTCAGACCTCTAATATGATCCCATGAGGTTTACCAGGTCCTTGTAGCTGAGAGTTCTGTGTGTCTCAGTAATAGCTCAGTGAAGCCTATAAAGTAGGCAGATGATAGCCTTCCCTTTGCTTCTGTGAGGGCCACTAAGAGATGCTGGGGCTAACCTGCCCCTGACCCCTGAGAGCTGGGCTTGACATCCACTCAGTGCTGGTCTCACCACACTGTACATCTCATCTGATGCTGAAATTAATGCCATAAATGATAGGATCAGTGTTCTGGGCTTGCTACTGACAAAGTCATACGGGGCCGGTGCTTAGCCCAGAAGGGCACCGCAACTGGTTTGATACTCTGCACTTGTCCTCAGTGCTTTTAATAATTTTGAACAGCAGACCCCACATTTTCAGTATGCCCTGTACCTTGCAAATTATGGAGCTGGTCCTGCCCATAGATAAAGCAGTCAAGGCTCAGAGAGCTGAAATAATTTGATCAAGATTGCACAGTGAATAAGTAGCAGAGCTGGGATTAGAGTCATTTCTACTTGCTGCTCCATTGATTGAAAACAGAGCCTGGAATGAGCATTTTTGGATTGTTGTGAGGAATGGGGAAAGGAGTACACTGTGCTGTAGAGAGGCTGTTTTTCTGCACATTTGCCTGTGTGTTAGGTAGCTTTGTGTTGACCTCACACTGGCCTTTTGCCACCCTTGTCCTTAAGGGCAGGATCTAGATCTGTTACTTCTTTTAAAGTCCCTGAAAGACCAAAGAAAAAGGAATTTCATGGCGTCTCATGGAGGAATTGCTCAGGAAATGATCAGTGACCACTGGGTTCATGGGACCTTTTCGGTAGCAAAGAAGAAATCGAGACCACTGAGTTTAGATCAATAAGTCATAAAGAATAAATGAGGAAGCTGGGTGCAGTGGAAGATGTCTGTAATCCTAGCTCTACTCAGGAGGCTGAGGCAGGAGGTTCACAAGTTCAAGGCCAGCCTAGGCAACTTAGCAATTTAGCAAGATCCAGTCTCAAAAAATAAAAAGCGGCAGGGGTTCAGTGATAGAGTGCTTGCCTGGCATGTACAAAGCCCTGGGTTCAATCTTTGGTACTGCCAAAAAAAACTTTTTAAGAATAATTGAGGACTTAGCAAGCTGGTCTATAGTGACGGATAGCTCTCGGGCCTGGCCCTCTGATCCCTTCCTGGGTGGCAGAGGTGCATGCACTGCTGCTCATCTACTTCAGGCATTGCTTTGTGTCTGTGTGTCTCCTTTGCCATCAACCTTTCTGGTCTTGATTCCCAGGAAAGAGTTGGTATGATTCAGATTCTGGCCGCCATGCAGTAGAGGCTGCAGACCAGTTCACAGTGACCCAGTCGGGTGAGGCAGTCACCTCCAGCCATGCCGACGGGATTTCAGGGCACTGCCATGGCCATCTGGGACAAGGGACACTAGACAGGAGGCAGAGTCACTGGCTGGCTCAGCTCCCAGGGTGGACTAGGCTGTGCATCTTAGTGGATGAACCTGCTGCTTCCTGAGCAGATCATACCTGCTGGAGGAGTTTCTGGGTACCCAGGGGACTCACCAGCTTCTCTGGTGACCTGCTCTGTTTCCCCTTCACAGCAGGAAACCCCCTGCTCTGCTCCACCGCCCGCTACCACTGCAGGAATGGCCTCTGCATCGATAAGAGCTTCCTCTGCGACGGGCAGAATAACTGCCAGGACAACAGCGATGAGGAGGGCTGCGAAAGTTCTCAAGGTAGGAGCCAATCAAGCTTTAAAACATAATTACAACCCAACAGGGCAGACACAGGAAGGAGGAAACAACACCCACACCCTCAGCGAGTTGGCAGCTGTGTTCTTTGTGTTTCTGACCTTGCAGGCCTTGTTGCATGGCCTTAACGATAATGTGTCTTTGGTATTCTTCATATATTAAGTGTCGTATGTATGTTTCCTTTTCAGAATTGCAGTGGGTCCCAGCCACATCTCATACTGTCTTGTTGCTCTCCTGTAGCTTTCTAAGTCATTACATTGTTGGGGGCCGTCCAAGTCCCTTCTTTGTATTAAATTACTTCTTTGGGATAAATTCTGCAGAGTAGGATGCCTGCCTCGGTCCTGGCTACATTTCACCATACAGCTGTTTGAAAAAAAAAAATTTTTTTTTTAAGTTCGCATTTCTGCTGGCATCATCTGTGCCTGTCATTTTTACTATAATATCACAGGCGTTCACTGCTGTTCTCTTTTCTTCCATTTTTGCCAACTTAGTTGTCAGGGAATGATTTGCATTTCTGCGATTTTGAGCAGAGTTAACGTTTCCCCCTTATGTTTACTTCACCTTTGTCTCCTCTTGTGTAAACTGCCTGCACCTATCAAGCCCTTGATTTCAGTGTTACTTTATAGAAGCTGGAGGATGGAAGGTTGAGCTTTCTTAGGGAGCCTGGGGAGGATACATGGGGTTCATTCACTGACTCTTGTGCAATAAACATGCATTTCTTCAAAGATTAAGATTAACTACAAAAGTTTTAAAATGTGTGCCTATTTTAGGGTATCCTAAGGAATGTGTATTTTTAATGTCATAAACTGATATTATAGGTATGTAATCTTTACTTCAATCCCTTAATAATATTATATGGCTGTGATTCACCCATGTCATTGATTGCTTGTTGGTAGAGTTTATTTGTTTTGACTGTTACTTGGTATTCTGCTCTGTGACTGCCACAGTTTACAGATTTAATAAAACTATAAAGAGACAAACAAAAATGAAGGTTAATTGGTTACTTATATGTTGGGAGGTAGGATACATGGGATAAGTCGCATGGAGAGAGATGCAGGTTATTTTCAGGGTCCTGGCTTCTGTTTTTTATAGTACTTATTATGTTATCAAAAGTGAATGAAAGCACTGGACATGGTGGTACACACCTGTAAACCCAGCATTCTGGAAAGCTGAGGCAGGAGTATTGTAAGTTCAAACCTAGAGTGACTTAGCAAGACCCTGTCTCAAAGGGGATAGGATCTAGCTCAATGTGAAGATGCTGGGTTCAATTACCAGTACAAAAAAAAGTGAATGAATGAATCAACAAATGGGCCTACAAACATTGGTGAGAGTGAGCCACAAAGCAGGTGTTACCATGATCAATCCAAATCTGTATGTGGGAGGACTACAGAAAAGACAGAATGTATATCAGCATAGACTTGGCCAGAATTCACACAGCAAACATCAAGGGGGGTGAGTCTTAGTAGAATCAGTTTCTGATTGTCCTTGCTGGAAAATTGCCTTCTTGGGTCTTCTCTTCCTTCACCAGTGTTCTCAAATTTATGATCTTCATCCAGGAAGAGCAGCGACACTTGGGAACTCTGGAAATGCAGATGCTGGGGTCCCGTGCCAGACCCTCTGAGTCAGCCAGGAGGCCAGGCCCAGCCATCTCTGTTTTATTTAGCAAACATCAAAGGATTCTGCTGCATACTGAAGTCCGAGAGCCACTGCTCTACACTAACCTTAGAGAGCTTTTTCATCTTGTCATTTGCCTAGGAATTTCTGACCTTCTGGGTATTGCTGAACTTTACAGAGTCAGGTTTTTATAAACCAGAACATATGCCAAACTATAGCCAAAGATAGATACCAAGTGGGGGCCAACAATCACACAGTCAGGTAAATATTAGCGTCGGCAGAAGGGATTAAGGACATTTTTATATAAATATTGTTTCTTACATAGTTTCTGGTGTGTCTTAGATTGACTTACGGTGTCCTGAGATGTTTAGTGAAAGAGCCGCTGAGTCTTAAGACCTGAAGGTGAGGGATGCACATTCTTCCTGAGCCTATTTGGGTGTTTTGTTGAGGCAGATCTCTGCTTGCCCTTCAGAACTAGTTGCTCTATAGGCTAGTTGAAGTTAGAGTTCTTAAATTCTGCCTTTCTCCTTATTCCACTATCAAAATACAAAATTTGTAGAAGACATTGGATGCATGCATAATGGAGCCCAACTCTTGACAGACACTGAAGTAGGAGCAGACTTCCTTAGAATCTCAGCTTTGTGCCTTCCCTACCCAAATATTGTCTCCATAGACCATAAGCTATAGGCTCAGGTGCTCCCATCTCCCTTACTCTCTGGCTGGCCCCCTGCTGTCTCTAATGGAGGCCAGCTGGTGGGTCATCTGCTGCTCTCTGCAGAGGACCATGTGGCCAGGAGCTGGGACACCCTTGACCAGTAGCCTAACCAGCAGCTGCATGATGATTTTCAAAGAGACCCTGAGCCAGGGCCAAGCCACTCCTGGATTTCTGTCCCTCACAAAGTGAGAGAACAAATGCTTGCTTTTATAAGCCTCTAAGTTTCAGGGTACTTTGCTACACTGTATTAGATAATGAGCCCATTGAATACCCCTCAGTAGATGCCAGGTCTTGTTCTAGTCACCAGGAGTTGCTGATGACTTAAGCCATGGTGACCAGTGAGACTTACAGAGGGAGTTCACATGGGGATTAATAAGAAGCAGAAACTGGGAGCACAGACTAGACATCAGGCACCGTTTTCAGCCTTCTGCTTGTATTTTCCCTTCTGTTCTCATGAAGTCCTCCCAAGATAGGTGCTCTTAAGCACCCTCATATTCTGAATGAAGAAACTGAGGAATATGGAGGTCATCCCTTGACTGAGTCCACACAATGAGGAAGTGGCTAGTGGTGGAGCCAGGATGGGAACTTGTCTGATGTATGGATGGGTGCTTTATCAGTCACTTTGTTGTCTCTGGGACAAGGTACCTGACACCTGCAATTTGAAGGAAGAGAGATTTATTTTGGCACATGATTTTAGAGAGTTCAGTTCCTGGTCAGCTGACTCGGAAGCAGAAACAGCATGGTGGAAAGGCATGGTGGAGGAATGATGCTCAACCTGTGGCAGCCAGAAAACAGAACAAGCCCTTGCTGATCACACCTCATTCCCTCAGGGCTCACCTCCTAACAGCACATTCACTGTGCTTAATCCACTGATGAGTAGTGCCACCACGACCCAATCACCTTCCAGAGCCCTGCTTCTGAACACATGAGACTTTGGAGGAACATTCTAGATCTAAACTGTAACAGGTGCTCTTTATCACCCTGGATGCCAGCATCTGATGTCACTAACCTGGCCTGGAACTCCAGGAAGTTGGCCCAACCCTTGGTGCTGGAGCTCAAGGATGGGGTGTGAAAACTTGAAAACTGGTACTCCTCTCTCTTTGTGCTCAGGGTTCCCTTAAGTTCAAAAGAATGATATGCTGTCCAGCTTCCTGCCTCCCAAGGGATGCTAAGAGAGTGAGCTTTTCTCAAGAAGGGTTTTGTCATTTGGCTGTCGTGTCCTTATCTCGCTTGCTGTGTCCTGGTGGTAAGGATTTGGAAGGCTGGCTGTGAGGTTTGGCACCTCCTCAGAAGCTAACAGTGACAGCTCTGTCTTGTCAGAAGTGTGTGTGTGTGTGTTTGTGTGTGTGTGTGTGTGTACATGAGTATGTACAGTCCTCAAGTTGGGCACTTTTGTCAGTGGGTAGGTAATAGAAGGGCAGCTGGGTGCCGTCCATATACTAGGTCCTGTTGTGCATGCTGGAGTCTTGGCCACTTGTTGAATTGTATTCTTTTCCCACCTCAAACTTCATATATTGAGGTCCTACACCACCCCAGGACCTCAGAACGTCACCTTATTTAGAGATAGGGTCATTACAGATGTAACTAGTTAAGATTTGATGCTACTGGAGTAGGTGGAGTAAGGCAGCCTCTAATCTAATATGACTGGTGTCCTTATGTGAAGAGAAATTTGGACACAGACATAGACACAGAGGGACTGTCATATTAACATGAAGGTAAAAGTTGAGATGTCACTCACACCAGAGATGGCCACGAGAAGCCAGGAGAGAGGCACAGAACAGATTGTCCTTCACAACCCTTGGAAGGAGCCAGCTCTGTCTGCTGACACTGTGATCTTGGTCTTCCAGCCTCCACAGTCATGACACAATAGACTTCTGTTGCTTAAGCCCCCAGTCACCAGGCCTGGTGGTGCATAGCTGTATTCCCAGCACTCTGAGTTCATCCCCCAGTGCTGCAAAACAAAATTTAAAGCCCCCAGGCTGTGGTCCTCTGTTACAGCAGCCCTAGTAAAGTAATACAACTCCCATAACGTGACATTCAAACAGGGCACAGCCACACCCTCAGTCAAGACTGAAGTAGGAGCAGAGATGGGCAATTTCGGAGTGATCTGAATGCAAGAACAAAGTGAGACGGAAACCCAAGGGAGACATGGAGGACCCTGTGCACTTTGAGAAGACTCCTGTTGTGAAAAAGTGCTGATCTGCCTGCTGGGTAGGGGTTGGTGGAGCCAAGCTGGGTGAGTGGACCCCTCCCAGGCTATATTTTAAGCTGTTCATTTCTGTACGTGCTATTTGGGCCTCCTTGACTCTGTCTACACCCCAGCCCTGGCACTGAGTCATTGTCGACACTGCAGCCCTGCAACCTCTCTATATCAGTAACATCTCTGCCTTCTGGGCACCTTTAAGCCTGGACTCGGGTCTACCATGCTCCATTCTCATGCCCCAGCCAACATAAATGACCTCTGTGACCACCAGGATGTACTGCTGCAGCCTGGGTTTAAGTGGATAATATAGGACTGGCTGGCGGAAGCAAGGAGAAGGCTTTCTGTGGCTGCTAAAGAGGGCTCACCAATCCAGGCCTCTGGCACTCACTCCATGGGTTCTACATTTCACCCATTGCCACTGGGGGCGTGATGTGTTCGTTGAGGACAATGTCCCTCAGCTTTAGCTGAAATCTGATGAAATGTGGAATTGCGTGACCCTCAACCTTGTCCTACCCTTTACCTTATCCACATGGGGTCTGTGATGGACTGACTAGATTCTCATTCCCAGTTCTTCTCTCTCCTTTTCCCTGTGGCCTGACAGAGTGGCCAGGGGAAATGCCCCTACTCTGAGAATCCTGGGCTTGCTTTAACTATGGAATATGGCCAGGTATAATGAGATCAGAGGGTGAAATGTGCTTGCACCCATGGGCCTGGTCTCTTGCCTGTCTGTGATCTGCCATGAGAAGATCTTGCCTTGAGGAACCATTGATCCCTGGAGCGTGTAGTCGCTTGTGAACAGACCTGAACCCATCTCATGGCCTGGGATCAGTCCACACCAAGGCCATGAGAGTTACAGCCAACCTGCAAACCCAGGAGAAAGCAATACAGCTTTGCTGAGATTGTAGGGTTTGTTTGTCATGAAGCATAACTGACAGATGTTTTAGCCTCAAGATACATCTGTGTGACTGCATGTGTTTACTAGATATTTACTGATTGCTGCTCTGTGCGGGCACTGTTCTCAAGGGACACGGGCATATCACGTTTTCCAAATGATGTTAAATCTTAAAATGCTATCAAGGATTTTGTAAATAGATTTATTCCAGGGTGACCTGTTCTCTAGCTGTGACCTTACCACTTCAAGTGGATGTCATTTGAATAAATTGGGTATGGCAAAAGATCAATAAAAATTTTTTTAAGAGTTAAAGTTGCCGAGTGTAAGATCCACTGTTATTTTATGTTTCATTGAGAAAGAAAAAACACTGACCATTAAATTACAATGCACTATTGAGTCTAAGATGCATCTCAATTTCAAATGTTAAAATGTGGTGGAATGTGTATCTTAGAATTGAAGAGGGATTATAGAGAACACGACAAGGGCATTCTCTGCGCTCATGGAACTTGTGCTCCACAGGAAGAATGACAGGCATTACATGGGTCGCTGGGTGGAGAATGTGTTACAAAGCAAAGGCAGGGCACTTTGGACAGGAGTGGCAGGGCCATCTGCCAGGTGTCAAGGTCTTCTTGACAAAGTGATACTGCACTTGAATCTGGAAGGATGGGGAGGAGTTAGCAGGACAAGAGGGGACAGTAGGTGGGCGGTCCTTCTGGGCTGAGAGGATGGCAAGCCAGCAGCTCCAGAGGTGAGAAACAGCAGGTGCATGTGAGGAGCAGACATCCACATGGCTACCCTGTGGTGGATGCGGAAAATCCAGAGCTGGAGGATCCTTAAAGCAGTAAAAAGAGGTTTTACTTAGGAAAGCTGTTGCAGCAGGAGAAAAAGAGACCTTAGTGTAGTCACCTCTCAGATTCCATAGGAGACTGGTTCCAGAACCTTCCAAGGATGCAGAAATTCCAACGTGCTCAAGTCTGTTAAATAAGGTGGCAAAATCCTTGCATATAAATTATGCACATCCTCCCTTATACTTTAAACTGTCTTTAGACTACTTATCATGCCTATCTGTACAATTGCAATGTAAATAGTTACTATATGCTGTATTGTATTGACATCTGTTTATGTTCAATACAGATATAGTTGTTGTGGAATATTTTTAATCTGCACTTGATGAATCCATGGATACAGAACCTGAGGATCCAGAGAGGCAACCGTATAGAACCGGGCCCAATTAAAATACAAGAAGGGCCGGGGATTTAGCTCAGTGGTTCCACTGCCTGCCTCGCAAGTGCAAGGTCCTGAGTTCGATCGCCGGTACCAAAAAAAACAACAACAGCAACAACAAGAAAATGGGGGAATTTATAGCCACGGGGCAGGCTTGGGGTCAGTGGATTCAAGTAAGTGAAGAAACATCAGGGCTGAGGAGAGTCCAGCTAAACCTATTTACCAGGCTTCTTGCTGAAGGAGGCCAAAGTGATTGGACATCATTTGTAATATGGTGGAGCATAAGGAGCCCAATGAGATACCCAGGATGATGGGAGTTCCCACTAAACTGACTTAGCAGGATTCTCACTAAAAGTGGACATTGCAGAGAGGAATCCAGAAGCCCAATGTTCTGGGCCCAGTGGAGAAGGGAGTTCAGAAGAGCCTGGGTAGAGTTTGGCCGAAGAGAGAAGCTTCATTATGGGCAGGAAGGGGTAGCCTGCAAGGATGCTGCAGTGGTCCACAGTGGCCCATCTGTGAGCTGGTGGCCGGTGAAGGATGTGGAACTTTCTCCTGTGGACAGTGGGAGGTCACGTGAACCAGAAGGCAGTGACAGGGCAGTAACTTGGGTCAAAGCTTCAGGAGGTATCAGGCTGGAATTGCCAAGGTTTGATGACAGACTGGAAGAGGGCAGCAAGGGATGGAAATAGCCCATGCACATCACCATGGGGACACTAATTTTACAGAGCTGGAGGATGAGGATCTGCTGAATTATTTTCCAGTTGTGCTTGCTTTTTGCCTTGCTGCTCTAAGCCCCCCACTAGCCTGCATAATTGAGAATAAAAAGAGCTTATGCTTTTGGAAGAGACCTTTGCTTTCTGTTGCCAAACGGATCCAAGTGACTGAGCAGCTAAAGGTAATTTCTGGGAAAATCACGGAGGGTATGGAATGAGAGAAGTGCTAGTTTTTAGTTTGGTTTTTCAAATACAGATTGAAAAGAGCTTTAGGAAAGAAAATAGTTGGTTTGGGGGAATCATAAAAAGTCACAACCTGGGGTTTGATGGGTGGTTAATATTTACAACGAGACTTGTAGTCACCCAGGGATGTTGAGGGGCCGCAGGAAGGAAGCATCACCTGAAAGAATTTGTTTAGCTGTACTCAGAATAAAACTGCTGGAGGTCTATTTAACAGGAGGGATGGGAAAGCCTTTTTTTCTGCTTTTAATTTAAGAATTTGAAAGCCCAGCTGGGCTTGGAAAGACAGAACTGCTGGCTCCATTGGAAGGAACAGAAGGAGGTTGGGAGAGGTTGATTGCTGCCTTTCTGTACCCATGAGGTTTTCTTCTTAGTAATTGTTTGCATCCTGAAGCTTCCTTTTCTTTAACCACTGCAGCAGGAGTGTGAAGATTTCCCAAACACCCCCCATTTAAAAGGAAATCAGAGTGATTCTATAGTCATGGCAGTAATTGCTTCCCGGTCTCCTAACCACCTTCATAGTCTGCAAAGCTTTTTTTTTTTTAAGCTTCTCCTGTTCCTGTCTTCCATAGATCACCTTTCTCTTCCCTCTCCTGGTCCTTGGCCTCCCCTGAGGAATAGCAGAGTCCAGCCTGGACACTTAGCCGAGGTTCCCACTCGTGAGGCAGAGGGACCATGTTTCAGGACAGTGGGATCAGATGTGGAGTTTGCTGTCTCTCTCCAAGGCTGCTCTACGAGTTTTTAGAGCCCGAAAGTTGCTCAGTCTTGCAAGGGAGAACCATAATGCCCCACTGATAATCACTCTGAAGTGTGATGGATACTGTAATAGAGGAACAAACAAGCAGATTGCTGTGGGAGCATGGAGCAGGTGAGGAATGACAGCTTTTGCTAGAGGAGTATGGTAAGGTTTCAAAGAAATGAAATTGCTGTCCAGTCATTAAGGATAAATAAAAATGAACTTGGATGCATCTACCCAGAGGGAATAATGTATTCAAAAGCAGGGCTGCTGTATGTCAAGAGTGAAGCATGCATGTGTGCATGTGTAGGGCAGGAAGATGTGACACTGTTAGATTGCGTTGAGGCTGGCTGGGGAGGACCTTCCCTATATGCACCAGTGGAAGCAGAGAAAGATCAGGAGAAAAAACATGACCACCTTCCCGCATCCCTACAAGGCTCCATGCATATCTATCCTGTTTCCTCCTTGTTTCTCTCTGGAAACCCAATGGTCTATCAGTCTGGTTCCTCTTTGGTTCCTCTTGTGGAATGCCACAAAATAACACTTCCCCAAATTGTTCTTCCATGAATTCTCTTCCTTGAGATCTTGTGCCCTTCATAATCTGTGTGCTGCTAGCTCATTTTTAAATTGAAAGAGAAGAACACGAATACAGTCACCCCTTTGACCACTACTAACTAAAGAAATGTCAAACAATCCTTGTGTTCCAAGGTATATATGGATTCCCTGTGTACCCTGAGTGCCAGGATCCATTAGCTATGTTGAATTAGCTGTCCCATTCTCAGGAAGTTCCAAGCCATGTTTTCCAGCCATGACCTTTGGAAGGGGTAGCCCTCCACTCTCCAAGTTATCTCTCCACCACCTCAACAACTGTTGACCAAATAAGGGATGGATACCAGACCCCATTCCAGTCAGTTTCTGGGCTGACCCACAGCAAATCAGAATGTTTTTCTTAAACAATGACACTCTGGGTTGAAGCAGGCTTAGGAGGCTGTGCAAATCCTTATGCAAGACTGAGACCCAACCATGTGGAAGCCACAGTTCGGAAAGGCAGAAATCACAGTAGATAGTGCTGATGTATACAGTAGATAGTGCTGATGTATGTAGAGAGAATGTTATCTGAAAGGCCAGGGTGTCAATCCTTCCTCTCACTTGAGAGAGATGGAGACACTGTTTGCTTTGGCCCTGAATCACTTCTCAAGACCCAGCCCTGATTTCCAGGAGGACTACTGTTATGGCTCGTAACGAGATATCTCCTCAAACTCTCATGAGCTAATAGTTGGGGCTTTTCAGAGTTGGCTGGATATAGAGTGTGTGACTGTGGATTAAGGTTGTGTGATAACTGCATTAGTCCCCTAACTAGATTAGCATAGTTCTGGGTTTGGCTGAGTGGATTTATTGAAGAGGGAAGCCCCACCCTACAATAGGCTTGTAGCCTGGATGGAATATAAAGGGACAGAAAGAAGGCAGGCTCATTGCTTCCTGCCTCCTGCATGCCCTGCCATGGACTGTTTATCCTCTGCCACGCCACCCTGCTTTGCAGCCAGCTGATTATGGACTGAAACCTCTACACACTGTGAGCTAAAATGCCCACCATCTCTGCTTTCCAGCGAGGCGTCTGTGTTCTAAAAGAAACCTTTTCTTTCACTTGAACTGACTTGAGTGCACTGCAAGCTGTTACAAGGTAGTCAATGTCAAGTATTCAAAGTATCAGAGAAGACCTAGAGTCTGCCAAAAAAATGTATACACACTTCAGGAAAAGAAAAACTTGTATAAATATTTTAATACACACCAGACACTGACTTCCGGTAAATTGACTGCTTTGTCCACATGCACGTTAGGATTTTCATGATGTTTCAATAAACTTAGTATTAAAATATTTATACAAGTTTTTCTTTTCCTGACGTGTGCTTACAGTTTTTTGGCAAACTCTGTTATAGTTCATGCTTTGGCACATAGGAGGGATTAGGAAGGTAGGAGAAAGGTCCAGAAAAGGTAGATCTGTACATTCTTTGGGGTACACATGGAGTGTGGGTTTTGGGGCTTCTATGATTCTAACATTAGTTTCTTAATTTGAATGACTTAGAGTTGTACAGGGACTCCATATTAGTAAGCATACTGGTTTAGCTGCCGTAACAAAAGGACCCCATCATAACACTAGTTAGAATAAGATGAAGGTTATAGCTTAAATGAGTGCCTTAAATTAAACAAATGTTTTCACATGGAATACCCAGAGATGAGCAATCTAGGCCAGCGGGGAGCTGTGTCCTCCTCTGGGTTCCCAGGGCTGTTCCAGTATTAACTGTTTTCCAGACCTCACAAAGAAAGGAAGAAGGGCAAGACCAGGATGGGCAGCTCCATCTTGAAGGAGGTGACCCAGAAGTTGTACGTGCCACTTTTGTTCATGTTCCAGTAGCCTGAACTTAATCATGTGACCACACCTAGCTGCAAAGGAGGCTGAGAAATGTTCTCTTTCTCCGAGTGGGTTCTTCTCTGCCCAGCCTGAACTCATGAGTTTATATTATAAAAAGGCACAAAGGAAGAAGGGATGGATACTGGGAATTAATTAGCTCGAGTCTCTGCCGTGGATCTTTTTGAGCCATGCTAACAGTTAAAAGGTCACTTTATGTCAATAACATGCCACAGACTTTTAGAGAAATTGTCACTCCCCTGAGTGGCATTAATTTACACAGCCTGAGAGAGAATACTTGGTGTGTGCTTTGCTTTCAAGTGCTCTCACCAAGCTGAACACTCTGCAGCACCAACAGGGAGAAACTTGCTGTCGGTGCCAAGGATACATCCGGTGTTGGCTGCCTCCACCCCCGTCACCCCAATTGTCAAGTTGTAGAGGCTTTGTGTTATTGGTTTCTTCCTTTATGGGCTCCTTTGTTATAAAGCTCTTGTGACCCTGAGAGAACTGAGCTTTTATGGTGATTTCGGAGTGTGACCATGGTTACAGTTATTCTTCCAGATGACAGGAACCTGACTGTGGTTTTGCTTTTTCTCACAGAGGTCAGTTGGCCTCCAATTTGGATCACTTTGCATCTGAAGGAAATCTCCAAGGACAGATGCTCTGCCCTCACTAGCTGATTTTTCAGCCACCTTTCCCACATGGCTCAGAAATCTTTCTGGATTTTCCTTCAAATTCACTTTGATCTGCCAGTGCCTGCTTGCTTCCCTCCTGGAAATATGCTGTGGGGAAGAGACTGTAGCCTCCTACCTTGTACATGCCCCTCCCTGTCTACAGTCCTGTGACTTTGCCGTCTCCCAGTCTAAGTGTGGCAGTCTTAAAGTTTATCCACAGATTCTTTGTTGTACCTCCCTTTGAGAGGTAGAGCCTATGTCTCCTTTCCTGGAAACGGGCCCAGCTTTTTAAATGTTGGACCAATAGAGTATGGTAGAGTGATGCCATGTGGGTTCTATGCCTAGGATATAAAAGAATACACAGCTTCTTCCTTACTCTCTGGAATAGCCTCTCTCCAGAGCTTCAGCCATCTTGTAAACGTGGTGCCCTGTGGCTGCCATTTTGTGATGAAGCCCAAACTAGTTACACAAAGAGATCATGGAGAGGTGCATGAGGTAGTCCTTGGCTATTTCACCCACTGTCTGATTTCAACAACTTGTGTATCCCAAAACCAAACTGCCATTCCTTTCCAGAATTTTTAAACAATAGAAACTGTGAGAGACTAAAATGTCATTGTCTTAAGCCATTGAGTGGGGGGGGGCCACTTTGTTATGCAGCCGTAGCTTATCTGAACCACAGCCCATCCAGAGGGATCTCCCTGCACCACTCATGTGCTATCCCTGATAAGGAGATGATTAGTTCCATTCCCATGCCTTATTTCTTCAGAGGCAGCTCCAGCCCTACGCTGGGCTCCTCATTTCCCAAGAGAGCTTCCAGGTGGCCCTTGTGGCCCTGAGCTCTCTTAAAGAAGACCACGTATGGGCCAGAAGGGCTGCCAACCCCTAGTCCCTGGTGTGTCCTGGGCCATCACACAAACATACTCTGATCACCCCACATTCACATCCCCTAAATGATGCCTGGTCCCCCCTTCGCTTAGGTGTAATGATTGACCAGGCTGCTACCATGCTTCTGACAGAAGCTGGGTCCAAGGCCCCGACTCTGTGTTCCTCAGCATGGGCTGAAACCTGAGAGAGCTCTGTTCTCTCCTTGCCAGCCTGTGCTAAGTGTGGAGGTTACAGAGAAGAAGGTGAGATGCAAGAAAGTTAGAAGAAAAAAATCCATCAGGCTTTGGCTGTGCATTTTAAGAGCAAGCTAATTTGGCAAGACCTCCCCTTCCTTTCAGCAACTCTGTTAGCATATTCATGATATGATATATAAAGAGCTTGGGTTCTGGATGGAGTCAGATGGCAACTCTACAGGTTGGTAGCTTGGTGTCTTTAAGCTAGTTACTTAACTGCTCAGATCCTCTTCAGTGGAAAGGCAACCAGGCCTGCTTCTAGGATTACTGTGAGCAAAAGTAAGAGAAGGCTGTAGGGCACTTAGCAGGCACTCGTAAGTGTGAGTGCTATCCCTGAGAGCCAAGAGTTCCTCTGTGCAGCCAGTAGCTATCTCAGCTACTGATCTGAAGCTTTTCATCTCCGGAGCCATGCTAGACATGCAATGATCAGGTGAGTTCTCTAGGCTACTTTTGTCTCTGATGGCTGACAAGGGCTTTCTCCCCCTTCTGTCTGCCAACAAGAAGCCAGGGCATAGGCTTGGTTCTGTCTGCCATCTTGCTTCCTGGTCTTATAAAAGTGGATACTAGTGGAACATTCCAGAGTGTGAATATTCAGATGCATCTGGGGATAGAACAGAGCCTCTCCCTAGAAGACAGGGATGGGGGATGCTCAGCAGGAGCTTCTGTTGTCCAAAGTGCCAGCCATAATAACCTCCAGATATGCCCCTCGGAGAAACCATTATTGATAACAACAGAAATGCATCTTCTATTAGCTTCGGTTCATCCAGCAGGTGTTCTTAAGCATTGGACACTTGAGATGTGTCACTGAACAAGAGAACTCCACATTATGTGGTTCTCTCCATGTCTAAAGACAGCACCAACTTGAAAGTTATTTTCCTCGTGCTAGACACAGTGGCCAACACCCGTAACTAAAGAGGAGGAGAGGTTTGTTTGGCTTATGTTTTCAGTCCATGGTTGGCTGGCCCTAAGGCAGAAAGGGTAATACGGTAGAAGGGCCCAGGCAGAGGAAAGCTGCTCACAACATGGTGGTCAGGAAGCAGAGAGCAAAAGGAGGAACCAGGAATGGACACATTCCCTTCCAGGCCACACTCCCAGTGACCATCTTGTGACCAGCCCCACCTCCTAAGAGCACATTGAGCTTCAAACACTTCATTGGATTACTCCACTGATGAGTATAGTAGCCCCATGATCCAGTCACCTTCCAAAAGCCCAACTCCTGAATACATGAGGCTTTTGGAGGACATTCTAGGTCTAAACCATAACAAAAGCCAACTGTAAATCTTGAGCAGTTTGGAAGAAATTACCTTGTTAGGAAGAATAAAGACTTGCCTTCTCATTTAAAGACTGATCTTCTAGAGGAACAGCTGTGAGGTAGGATCTAAAAGGAATGGGAGAAAAAAAAGTCTCTGGAATTGCTGTTCCAGCCTAGATAATCACACTTTGAGACATTTGGAAACGACAAGTCACCTCGACTAATTTATGGCGTGTTTTCTATTAGAATTGCAAAACTCTCACAGTTGGAAGGTGTTAAAATATGACTTCACATCATATTTAATACATGCTATATTTAAAGCTAGGATACGAACTGGAACATGAGCCAAAGACTAGAAGAAGCTAAACTAATTTGCTGAATTCTAAACTAATCTTGGTTCTGCCATTGTCATTTTTGCATCCACCATAGTTACTTACTGGATTTCCTTAAAATAATTTGAATTTGAACCATACCATGAATTTTCAGTATTATTCAAACAGAACAAGCCTAAAGCTTTGGAACTGAAGAAGCAGAGGTCCAAGTCCCTAGTTCCGGCCCAGACCAATGTTATGCAGGCAGCCTGGGACGGAGGCCATGGCGGCCGTGGTGGGCCATGAGACTGGGGCTCCATATTGGCTGTGCTCCGGGTAAGGGCCGGTTTCCATGTTGGCATCAATGCCTTGAGAATGGATTCTGTGCTTTGTCAAACCTTCAGCTCCTAATCTAGTAGTAAAGTCTATTTGATTCTGTATGCTATTCATTCATATCCTTGGTGAAAAGATCTGGAAAATGAAAATGAGAGCGGTCAGAGTTTATGCAGGAAGGAGTTATTAAAGGAGAAGACCATATGGGCAGCTGCAAGGATTGTTTGGGGCCAGAAGAGTTACCCTAGAGAAGATCTAGTTGTAGGGATCCTTAACCAGCAGTGAGAGAAAAATGGAGGGGAGAGATGGGGCATTTGACAATGTTGTTGCTGAGTTTCAAAATGCTGGGGTATGGGTAGAGATCTGGTTGGAATTTATTGGATGGAGTCACATTTAAGACTTTCTTTGTGGAGTTAGTCCTGCAAAGCAATGAATTGTCGCTTCCAAAATACCATTAGTGCTGTGGTTGAGGGATGGTATACTAACTCTTTCACTTTATAGAGGAGAAGGTGGAAGCCCAGAAGGTGATGTGATTGGCCCCAGGTCACACAGCTTGGAAATAGCAAACTGGAATGGGAACCCTCAGTCTTCTTTCCATCCTGCTTTGTGTGAGAGGAAGAAAATCATGTAAAGCCTAGTAACTAGAGGACGAGTCTGCGTAGCATTGTGTATGGCATTGGGCACTGGCACATTGTGCACTGGGTTGTTTGACATACACACATCTCCAAATAGCAGATGCAGAAGAAGATGAGAGAGAGAGAGAGAGAGAGAGAGAGAGAGAGAGAGAGAGAGAGAATGAGAATGTGTGTGTATGAAATACCTTATTTTCTGCCAAGTGGAGACACCAAACTGAATTCTGTATGCTAGCCTGAAAATCACTATAGAACTAGATGTCAGTCAATAATTGTATTGGTTTCTTTGGGGTTTATAAACAGCCTTATTGAAATATGTACCATACAGTTCACTCAGACACTTAAAGTGCGTGGCTCAGTGTTTCTTCGTATTAGACTCACCACTGTCTAATTTTAGGGCATTTTATCACTCTGGAGAGTCCTCATATTCATAAGTAGCCACTTCTCATAACACCCTGCATCCTGTCCTTACCCTGAACAACTGCCAGTCAACCTTCGGTCTCTATAGATTTGCCTGTGCTCGACACTGCATAGAAACACTGTCATGCAACATGTGGTCTTTTGTGATTGTCTGCTTCCCCTCGGCACAGTGCTATCACAGTTCACCCAAGCCCTAGGAGGTATCTGTTCTTTATTTTCCTTTATTGCCTAGTAATATTCCATTGTAGGAATATTTTGTTGCATTCTCGGTTAATGAACATTACTTATACTTTTTAGCCTTGTAAGTGATGCCACAGTGAACATTTGTGTACAGGCTTTTGTATGGGAAGGTAGGGGGTAATGTGTGTTCATTTCTGTCTTGAGTATATCCCTAGAATTGCTGCTTCAAACGGCAAGTCTGTGTTTCGTTTTTCTTTTGAGAAACTTCCGAACTGTTTTCCAAAATGGCTAGATCATTTCACATTCCTACACCAGCAGTGGAGAGAAGGTTCTGATTTCGCCGTATCCTCACCTACACTTGTTACCTTTTTTTTTGGTACTGGGGATCGAACTCCGGTCCTTGAGCTTGTGCAGCAGGCAGCAGCACCACTGAGCTAAATCCCCAGCCCACCATTTGTTTTTAATACAGCCATCCTCGTGGTGTGAGATAGTAACTCACTGTGATTTTGACATAATTCTTAGTGACTAATGATGAGCATCTTTTCATGTGCTTATTGTCTATTTGCATATTGTCTTTTGAGAAATATCTATTCAAGTCCTTTGCCTGTTTTTAAATTGGGTTGTCTTTTTATTGTTCAGTTGTAAGGGTTCCTTATATATTCTTCAAACAAGTCCTTTGTCAGACCCATGGTTTTCAAATATCTTTTCCCACCCTGGGAGTTGTTTTTGCATTTTCTTGACAGTTATTACAGCCCAAGACTTTAATTTTGATGAGGTTTTATTTCTTCTTTTGTTGTTTGTGCTTTTGGTGTCATATCTAATAAACTGTTGCCTAATCCAAGGCGACACAGATTTTACTCCTGCTTTCTCTTAAGAGTTTTCTCATTTTAGCTCTTATGTTTAGGTCTTTGATCTATTTGGGGGGCATTGTTATGTCCAGCATGAGTGAGGAGTCCATGTCTTTGCCTGTGGATGTTCAGTTGCCTCTACAACTTGGCTGAAACACTTTTGCTCCCTCCCTGAATTGGTTGGTTTGACTCCCCTGTCTTCTTTGTTTTTCATTAAAACACTACACAGACTCCTTCAGCTATATTTCTGGTCTGGAGACAAGTACACAAGTAGTTGTGACAGTGCCTCCCTTCTGGGGATTTATGTTCAGTTAGGCTAAGTCAAGAACAAATATGAAGGAAGCCAAGGCATTTGTGATGATAAAGCAAACACCCTTCTTTGCAGTGGTCCAATCCCTTCCTTGTCAGATGACCCTTCACCCCTATGTGCCTGTCCTGTGGAGAGTCAGTGGCACCCTCTTCCACCAGAATAATGACAACCTTTACTCCACATGGATTGTTGGATGTAGCAGTGGTGACACTAATTGAAAACCATCATATGAGAGTTCCCGTGGGCTAGGGACTTTCCTGAGCACTTCGAATATACCATTCATTTAAACTTACAAGAACCTCTTGAACCAGTAGCTATTACCCAATTGACTGATGAAGAAAACGAAGCCCAGAGATGTTAATTTGCCCTGAGTCACTCAGCTAATGGGTGAAGAGGCTGTGTTTGAACCCAATGGATTGGGCAGCTCCAAATGCCAGACTGTGCTTTGAACGTTGAAGCTGAGCTGCCTGCTGTGATCTGAACGTTGAGGTCTTGCCCAATTCATATGTTGAAATCATACCCCCAGCATGATTAGATTAGGAGGTGGGGCTCAGGGTGATTAGGCCAGGAAAGTGGAGCCTGGATGAACAGGACTGGTTCCCTGGCCCAGAGCCTGCCAGCATCTTCATCGTGGACTCCGTAGCCTCCAGAACTGTGAGAAACGAATCTTGAGTGTTTGTAACCCACTCGCTTTGTGGTATTTTCATTCCAGCAGCTTGAACTAGGACACTGCCTCTCTGACTCTTTGTGTCCCTCATAGCCAGTACAGAGTTGCATACACAATTGAATGAAATGAATAAACGACCCGAGAAGCAATCCAGACAGAATAGCAGTGGCCAGGGGAAGGGAGGATTGATTTATGGGAGCAAATTAGAGGAATGGAATCCATAGATAGAGTTTTCTTAAGTGAGAGTGATGACCAGAGCCTGCAGGCGCGGGCAGAGAGGAGCCATGTAACACGGCAGCAGAGTGGGAAAGGAGGGGTGCTGGCTAGTGGGCTGCAGAGTCGATGCTGGAATAAGAATGAAGAAGCATGAAGCTCACGAGTTACAGCTCACGGACGGGCCTGAGAGATAGGAAAAGCCATCACACAAGCATACACACCGGAGCACAGAACCGTCCCAGAAAGGGGGCTAGCTCTGTCTGTGGGGTGTGGGACAGATCCTTGGAACCGATGAGACCTCTGTGGCACCAGGGAGATGGTTCAGCAGGCTTATTAAATTATCATTATGCCAAAATCTCCTGGAATTGCGAAGTGGTGGCGCAGAAGTACTCGAACAGTGCAGCAGTTTTCATTAACAAGGACAGCTGGAGGGTGCTCTCTGAGGTGATTTGCACACGGGGCACTTAGCCTCTGTGTTTCATTTATGGTGCATGAGAACAGGAGGTCACCTCCACCTGCCTGGAGGCTGGGCCAGGGGAGTGAACAGCAAAGCCCTGAGACCATGCTCTGTCCAAATGCAGAGCCTGCTACCTGCAGAAAGGTGCAGAGTGGGAGCCACTGTAGAGATGACTGAGCTCTCACTACATGCTGGGCACTGTCCTTAGTGTTTTATCCACATATTGGAAGCCTTTGAGGAGGCCTCTCCTTTACTGTGATCCTCATTGTATAGTGTAAGGTCTCCCACCAAATGGCAGACCCAGAATTGCATTCCCTGTTGTGTGACCTTAGGGTCCAAGCTCTTAACTACTGACATCTAAAGACACCTCCCCTGCTTGCCAGCATCTTATTGTTTGGGTTGGTGACCCAGCACACAAACAGAAAATGACAAGTAAAGGCCATGCTGTGTGCCCATGAGAGAGGGAAGTAGGGGTGAGGCCTGTATTGGTCAGCTTTCCTGTCACTGGGACGCAATACCTGGCACCTGCAACTTTAAGGAGGCTCTCCTTTAATTTGGCTCATGATTTAAGGGGATTCAGTCCATGGTAAGTCAGCTCCAAGGCAGAAACAGCATGGTGGAGCCAAGTTCATGGTGACTGGGAAGACGAGCAGAGGAACAGTTCCAGAGAGAAAAGACTGAGGGACTTCATGTCGACCCCACGACCAGGCCTCCACAGTCTCCCCAGATACACCCAGATAGGTGCTCCGCCAGTCCTCTGGGTGGACCCCAAAGCCAGTCAAGTTGCACTGCACCCTAACTGAGCAACTTGGAGATGCCATCTGTGATGAGACAGTTGGAGGCAAGGGAGTTCAGGCTCTGTGGGAGGGAGAGCATGAAATGGGCTCTCACTGTCCACAGGATGGCTGGAAACCAATGAAGGAACCGCCCTGAGAAACACCAGGGACAAGACCTGTCCTGTCACGTATTCCAACTATCTGTTGAAACATTGCCTAAAGCCGTAGCACGGAGCCTGGTGCATAGGGAGCATTCTGGCAAAGGCAGCTGCGGTGATTCCGAGTTGTCAGGTTATTGCCATTATTATTAAGGAGCGCTATGTTAGGTGCCGGGAGAGCAGGAACCAAGAGAGCCAGCCCACCTCTTGAGGAGCGCCTAGTCTGTGCAGGAGACAAACATGGAGGTGACTCCCACTACCTGCTTGCCTGCTTCTCCATGTGCTCCCCCTAGAAAACAGATGCATAGTGAGTACTCAGCACATCCTCTCCATTGCATCCCCTCGGTGTATGTCTTCATTGCCCTATGGAATATACAGCATGAGCACTGAACCTAGTGTGTGGTGGGGGTCCTTGAGGCTAAACCTGGCTTCATACCGCAAGTGAACAAAAGCCCAAGCCCGGGAGACACGAATATGAGAGGCGCTCAGACACCCCAGGGAAGGGTGAAATTTAGAAAACAGTTATAGTGAAAGACACATCGCCATTAATCCCCCTCAGAATGCTCTCCTCTCTTCAAACACACCTAGCCCATCCTTCTTGCCATTTTCTGAAGCAGCTCTGGAAGTCCTCTTTCCTGAGAGTCTTTCGTTGTGCTGTCATGGCTGCCTTGTTGTCCTGAATTGATTCAAAACCTTTACCTTGCATGGTTATTTTGACTTTGGGAAAGAGCCAGAAGCCAAGTGATGCTAAACCCAGTAAATAAAGTGGATGAAGACACGCTGTAATGTTTCTATCTGACAGAAATTGTTATAAATGCTTTGAATCGATTCAGGGCATCAAGGCAGCCACAAAAGGACACTCAGTGAGCCTGGAGTGGTGGCCTACCTATAATCCCAGCACTCTGGAAGGCTGAGGCAGGAGGATCATTAAGTCCAAGGCCACTCCTAGCCACTCAGTGGGACCCTGTCTCAGAATTTTAAAAAAGGGCTGGGGATGTAGCTTAGTGCAAAAGCCCTGGATTTAATCCCCGGCACCACAAAAGAGACTTCCAGAACTGCTTCAGAAAGTGGCAAGAATGATGGGCTAAATGTGCTCCCCAAAGCAAGGGAAAGTATTTTGATAGGGATTAATGTACTTTACCATATTATGAAATTTTAAAATTTTTGACCACCCCTCGTGATTTTAAGCTTTTGCTCATGGTCACGTATTATTGTCCCATTGATCAACGCAGGTCACATGGCGAAGCCCACGGTCAGTGGGGCAGGGAAATACACTCTGTGTCTTGTGAGAGGCCGCACGGTGGCATGGCCAAGGGCCTGGTATGGGATGGTGTGAGGAACTGGACACAGTGAAGATGCTACATGGTGACCATGGCGGGAAGAAAGTGCTGGCCTCTGTCCCGCCTGGCAGTGGTTGTCTTCTGGAGGCCACCTGCGCTGAGGCTCAGCCCTGCCCTGCCCTGCCCCGCCCTGCCTGAGGGCCCGTGCCAACCCACCAGCCCCTCAGGCCCACCACACTCTATACCCAGCTTGGCCTCAACCAGCACCGCTTTATTGAGTCTTCCTCTGACTCATTATTTACACAGACTGTAAAATAAAGCTTAACTCAGAATTACCGTAAGTCAGAGCATCCGAGTGAAGCCGGCAGCTGGACCTTTACAGTTGAAAGCAGACTAAATAAAAAGGGGAGGGAGGAAAAAGAAGAGGCACAAATAAAATGTCAGAGAATGCTTAATTATATAAAGGTTACACGCCCGCCTGTGTAACTGTGGAGCGGGGAGGGTACAGCAGCTGGCAGAGGAAGCTGGGCTTCGGTTCTATTTATGTGTTTATCTGGTGCCTGTCACCCTAATGGCTACAAGCAGTATTGATCACAAATTAATTTCCCTTCCTTCCTTCTGTTTCGTGGCTCTACCTTTATCAGTCTCCCTTCCCTCTGGACTAGGGAGGGAACCGACTGAATGCAATACATGGAGAAAACTTGGAGTTTGGAAGGGCAGAGTCCATCCACCAAGTAACACAGAAGCAAGCTCTTAGGGTGTTGCAGGCTCCAGCCTAGATGCTTTCTGCATTTGTAACTGACTTTTCCAGCACGGCCACCCCATAACGTAGATATGATTGTTGTTGTTTCTGTTTTACAGATGAGGGCACTGAGGTGCAGAGAGGTTAAAGGGGGAGAAAGTCACAAGCTTGAGATAAGCTTTCCTGATTGGACTCTGCAAGATGGTGTTGTGGGAGTTCTCTAGCTGTACTTGTAATGAAGTCCACACTCTTTACTGAGGACTACTTGTCTTCTTATGTCCAACTCCCACTAGTTGTCAGCCCCATCTTCTTCTGACATTCTCCATGTTGTCCAGCCTGCTAGTTTGCTTTCTTAGACACACCAAGCTCAGGGCCAGGGATTTAGCTCAGTGGTTCCGTCGCCTGCCCTGCAAGCGGAAAGACCCGAGTTCAATCCCCGGTACCAAAAAGAAAAGAAAAAGAAACAAGATACACCAAGCTCATTCTTCAGGGACTTTGTAGGTACTGTTCCATCTGTGAGATCACAGACGCCCTGTCACCCACTCCAGGTAAGCCAGCGTCCTCTCCCCCTGAGTAGTCTCCATCATAGCAGTTAATGGAATGAGCCATTATAGATTTGTACACTCTGTGCAGACAGGGGTCATGCTTGTTTGCACACCTGTGTGTCCCCACATCCTGTGCATAGAGGCAGCAGTGCTTCAGAACATCGTCCCTGGAAGCAGTTGTCTGGCTCAGGTCCCAGGTCTCCCACGTAGAGTTGACTGTGTGACCTTAGGCAGCTGAATTCCTCTTTCTGTCTTCCATTTTTCCATCTGTAAAACAGAGATAACGATAGGGCCATCGTGTGGAGGGAATGAACTAATACAAGAAGTACTGGGTAGGGTGTCTAATGCACAGTAAACCCTTTATAAATGTTTATTATTATTATTACTGACATCACTAAGAAGATTATTAGTAGTAACACATATTGGATAATCACTGCTTGTTGAGTCAGTGTTTAATCATGGAAGGGGAAACAGAGGCCTCGGCAGGTCAATGGGGATTATCCATAAGCACTGTACCCCAGTCCAGCTCAGTGTGAAATGGCACAGGGATTACAGAGTTGTTCTTCCACCCTGTGCTGGTCCCCACAACAGGTCACCTAGCTCCGCAAACCCAGCACTGCTAGTGAAAGAAGCAGGTTTGGGAGGCCACCCTTATGGTTCTAGAAGCCCTGTGGGAGAGCTGAGCAGAGCAAGTTTAGGTGGAGAGGGGTGTTTCTTGCTCCTGCAGTGGACAAGGTGATTGATTCAAAGCCTCATGTGAACAGTGTGGCTGGCCGCTCCATGATCTTGTTCCATGCCCCCGAGGCCTGGTCTGTTATGGAAGGCCACTCTTCCCTGGAGGCAGATAGAGATGCCGCAGCTTGCCTAGGGCTAAACCAGGAACAAACGAAGCTGATTTGGAGCCACCATGCAACCTTGTGGTCTCCACATGCAACGCCTCCCCTTGCCTTTGGTGTAGAGGCTCATTGGGAGGGTCCAAACGTACCCCCTGGGCCTTTGCTCCCCATGACTTCAGCAGGCTCCCCTGAGAACTCCCTGCCCCCTGCGACTGCCCTCCATTCGCTCTGTGCCTTTCTCTTACCAGCTGTCTGGTCACCTTTGCTGGACTCCCCAGTGGACAGTGGCACCTTTCAGTCTTAGGCATGGATTTACTCATTAGTCACCCCATTCCCACAACTTAAGGGAGGAGAGTTTTATTTAGCTTAGAGTTTCCGGTGGGTTCAGTGCATGGTTGGCTGGCTTCAAGGCAGAAATGACACAGTGAAAGGGCCTGACTTTGGATGGTTACTCACCCCTTGGCAGCCTGGAAGCAGAGCAAGGGAGGAGGAGCGTAGGACAAGAATGCACCTTCCTGGTCATCACCCCAGTGACCACCTCCTAATGGCACGATCAGCCATGAACTCATCCATGAAGAGTAGGTGCCCCATGATCCAGTCACCTTCCACACACAAATACTTTGGGGGGACTTTTTTTTTGGTACCGGGGATCGAACTAGGGACCTGGCACTTTCGAGACGGGCGCCGGAACCACTGAGCTAAATCCCCGGCCCTTGGGGGCACATTTTGGATCTAAAGCATAACTGGCACCATTGACCTTGTTCAGCCCCAGCCTCTGTTCCTAACTGAAGGCTGACAGTCGCTGAGAACAGGGTTGTTTTCTCCCAGTGTAATCACCTGGATGTGACCCCAGGGCACGGATCCCCCACTGAAGTGTCTTAGTCACTTTCTCCTTTCTGGGACACAATACCGAACACCCACAGCTGAAAGAGGAGAAGTTGAGTCTGACTCATGGTTGCAGACCACGTGGTCACCAGCTCTAGGGCAGAAACAGCATAGTCGAGGTGCATAGCAGAGGAGGAAAGCTGGTCACATCATGGCGGTCAGGAACGGAGAGAAAGCAAGGAGGTAGGAGGGAGTTAGACCTTTCCAGGTCACGCCCCAGTGGTCCCTCTTGGAACTAGACTCCACCTCCTAACACCAAGCCAGCCATAGCGGCCCCATAATCCAAACATCTTCCAAAAGCCTGCCTTGGAGCACATGAGACTTTGTTGGGGACACGAGATCTAAACCATAAGTCAGTTACTATGGAGACCCTGCCAGCTTCATCTCAGCTGCTGCCCACGTGCAGGAAGGGGTGTGCTTGGCACTTGGTGTGGTCAGGAACCAGAGACCTGTCTCAGAAGTAGCTCTTCTTGGCTCTACCGTCGATGCAGGGCTGTCAGCCTTGTTTGGGTTTTTCAGTGAACACAGGGTAACATGTGTAATAATGGGGGGTTGAGGGGGCAGATTGCCCTTTGGTTTTTAGTCTCTTTAACTCCATTGTTCCTGGTGTTCTCTGACTTGTCCGTGACTTTAATTTCCTTTGTAATTTCTTTCAAAAGGAAGAAAGAACTCTGTGGAATTACAGTCTACAAAGGACCCACGTCATAAGACCTGGGGGTGTCTTGAATGGTTAATTTGAGCATGTCAAACTGTCCCAGGGCTCAGGGAATGCGCCCGTGAGGTCTACTCTAAACAAAATTGTGTAGAGCAATGGTCACCGTGGTGGTGGGGGATCATTGTGGGGTCTTATGCATTTTCCTCTTTTTTGTTTTTTTACACTGAACATGTTACTTTTTGGCTTGAAAGAAGGATGCACATGAAAAAATAAATACCATCCATACACTTTATCTTGTGATCTTGACAAAAAGACCAGAAAACAGCTATTAGAAATTAAATATATAGGCTTCTAAGGAGTAGCCTTGTTTTATGATTTATTTGTATTCATTAAATATTAATATAATAAAAACACAAGTTTGCGTACAGAGTGGGGGGTTGGTGGAACAGAGGTTTGAAAGAACATCAGTTATGAGTTTATTATGAAAGTCAGAATCAGGAAATAAAGCATTACTAGAAGGGAAGGGATTGTGTGTTTATGTTTTATGTTCATACACAGAATATATAGCACGTGCTGGGTAATCCTGGGCTGCTTCCTTCACCTCTCTGGGCCTTAGTTTCTCCACTTATGAAAACAGAGGTTGGGGGCCGGGGATTTAGCTCAGTGGTTTCACCACCTGCTGTGCAAGCGCAAGGACCCGAGTTCCATCCCTGGTACCAAAAAAGAAAAAAAAAAAATCCAATTGCCAGGTTACAGTAGTGTAGGGCCCGAGATTTAGCTCAGTGCTTCCACCGCCTGGCTCGCAAGCGGAAGGTCCCGAGTTTGATCCCCGGTACTAGAAAAAAAAATTTTTTGATTAAAAAATAAAAACAGAAGTCAAATAGTACCTGCCTGGGAGGTTCTGCTTAAGATAAAATAATTAGCATTTGTGCAGCTCAATGGGGCTGGGACATAGCAATTACTCAATGAATGTTCGCTGCTGCCAAGTTCAGGCTTTTGAATACAGCTTGTGCCTCCGTATCAGAGGTACAACATTACAATAGCAAATTAGCAAACATAGGTTGAGATCTTCCCACACCTGAGCCACTCTGATCTGGCCTTTGTTATCTTATTTCATTTGGGCCTCATATCTGCTTCATGCCATTGACTTTGTTATCATCTATACAATCCAGGTTAGAACACAAGAGCTCAGAGAAGTCAAGTAACCTGCCCAAGATCACACAGCTTGTGAGAATTTGACCCTGATTCCGAAGTTCATGCTTTGCGTCACTGTTTCGTTAACCTGGGCTGTATTTTTGTGATCTTGTGCATGTGCCCAAAGTTCACAGCTGCCTTGCTTTCCCTAGGTCAAAGTTCTGCTACTTGAGGGATTTTAATACCCTACCAAAGAATCTGTCAGAAATTTCTCCAGCCGTTCCCCCAAGGCAGAAACCAAGGCACCCGCCCCCTCATCCGAGGCATCAGGCAGCCACCCGGAGGCTTAAAACTCAACTCAGCTCCTCCATACGGATGGCAGATTGTTGTTTCTGTTGTTGTTTAAGAGATGTGGGGCAATTATATGACTGCAGTTAGAATAGGAACTGAAAGATGAAGAATTAATTTCCTGTTTTTAGTACAGTGTCTAAACCGACAGTTAACCAGCCTCTGAGTGAACGCCCACCCCTCGGGTCAGCTGAGGAAGGGGAGTCCACATTGGTCCATCGCACACATTCACCAGCGACTTCTGCCCAGCTCTGTGCTGGGGCTTTGACAAAGGAAGTGCTCTGTACCACCATGCGCGGAGGGGAGGGGGTGCCCGGGGGGGCCCACATGTGGAGGTGCCGGCTGGCTCCCTGACGAAGGGCTGTCGCAGCGTGTGATGCACAGAAATTACTCGGTCCAAGAGCAGGGGCAGCCCGGAGTGCAGAAGTACGATGAGATGTGCATTCAGGAAGACCACACCGGCTGCGGCAGAGGCCAAGCTTAACACAGAGGGATGGGCTGGGAGGCAACCTTCATCACCAAAGGAAGGATGGAGAGGGGAGCCCCGAACGATGGAGGGAAGTGGACAGATTCAAGAGCTGTTGGGGAAGTGTGGGAGTAACAGGTCCAACCCCAGTCTGATTTAGAGGAGCAGAGAAGCAGTGATGGTGAGCAGGCCCGGCCTCGTCTCCAGCTTCAGATTTTAGGGAGCATCCCCAGATGTAGACATTGTGGTCATTGTGTGCAAGTGTTAATTTAAGAGTATATGGCATTAGTTCTCTGCCCACTTGTGAGGGGAATGAGAACAGCCCTTTCTATCCAAAGCTCGTCTGAAACAGAACATTAAAACCGAAGGATGTGGCTTGCAGGCATTTGTGGCAGAGGCTGCAGTGAGCAGCGACTGGTGACCTGCTGATCTAACCCTGAGCAGGGACAGGGGTCTGGGACTCCCCATCAAATTGGCCCCACAGCACTCATTTCCGGCAGTCTGTAACCCGCTGCAAGGCCGGCCTGCAGGGAGCACAAGGAGCCAGGAATGATCTCAACCAGTGCCTGTTCTGGGTGGGGCGAGCCAGCATCCATCAGACCTTGCCGTGGTCCCACAGCAGGCTCGGAGCCCAGGTCTTGCAGTCTTCCTGGGTCCCAGTTCCCTTCCCAGGAGCAGGGTAGACGAGGGCCTGAAGGTGGGGAGCTCAGACAGGGAGAGCCGCTGGGATGCAGAGAGGCACCTCGGTCTGAGCCTCCTCGCTGGTCCTACACCTGCCTGGGATGTTTCCCCACCTCCAGCTCCACCTAACTCCTTGGGTCTTTGCACAGCGAGACCTTCCCTGACCAACTGCATCTTTTCCCGTCTGACTTTGTTTTTTTCCCCACTGGCCATACATGGTCCTCACGGTTATCTTGCTCGTTCATCTCCCCTCATAAGGTCTCAGCTGCAGTAGGGAATTTTCCTGTTTTGCTTGAGGTTCACCACCATGTATGCTCAGCACCAGGAGCAGAGCCACAGCCAGGGAGGTGCTCAGTCCATGTTTGTTGAATGAAAAACAGCAGTCACAGCAGCGACTTTTTATCGGCTGATGTCCTGCACTTTTACAGCACCCTGTGGAGTGCAGACAGGCTCTGGATAAGCCATTTCCAGGCTGGTCATTCGTACAGGACACCACAGGAGGAAGGTGACTTCCTGGGGGAAGGGGAATTATGCAGAGGAGTCCAAGAAGAAGGAAGCATGTGCCAAGCAGAGGGAACGGGATGTGTGAGGACAGAAGCCGAAGGATGATGATGCAGGGGTTAAACCCACACACCGAAAGGGGCAGCATGAGACACAAAATGGTCTGAGATCCTGGCTGCCACTCCAGGGCGTAGGCAAGTTGGGGAAGCAGAAGTCAGAGCAGGACTGTGACGAGCTCATCGCTGTCCTCCACAGGCCTGCAGGCTCACCAGCCGAGGCCTTGGCCGCTCTGCCGTTTCCTGTTTGGGTCCCTGCTCCGGTACTGCTTCCTGTCCTGCTGCACCCCACTCTGAGACCTGGCCTTGGGAATGGTGGGTCCTTCGTGCAGGTCCTGCCAGTCACCCAGCTGCTGTTGTTCCTCTCACCCTCACTGTGCAGGTAGGAGCCAAGGCATAGAGACCTGCCCGGGTTTGCTCCTCTGGATGCTTTTGTCAGCTCCAGAGTCTGGAATCCAGCCACAAGGGCTCCCTGAGTCCAAGCCCAGTGCCCGAAATCTCTTTCCCATCCATGCCTGCCTCTTCCATCCTTGGGATTCCAGAAACTGCCACCTGTGCCCAGCTCGGTCCTGGCTGTCATGATGCCCTGGCCTGACTTGTCAGGACAGCACGCACACCACCCAGGTCTCAGGTGAGCTTGCAGGATGGGAGGGCAGGGCTTCTGCTTAGCCAGGAGTGGAAAGGGCACTTCCCTCCTTTCCCCAGCTCCTCTCCACAGCCAGCATCCATGTTTGCATGATGATCTCTTTCACACAAATGAATGCAGAAAGTTCGATTCACAGCAGCCACAGGTGCACCTAAGATTGAGTGTGGGGCACGGGGCCTTTCTCTATAATAACTGCCTTCTCAGAGAAAGAATGACAGAGCCAGTATTTCTAGGGGGTGAGGTTTGCAAAATGAATAGAGTAGTGAGTTGCCTAGTGGTGTCCTGAAACCAATTTGTCACATGACTACTTTTTGGTTGCTTTGGGGCCTAAAGGACGTTAGAGCAAGGCAAGAGATGATACTGGATTGCATTTTTGGGCTTTTTTTTTTTTTTGCTACTGGGGATTGAACTCGGGACCTTATGCTTGCGAGGCAGGTGGCGGAACCACTGAGCTAAATCCCTAGCCCTGGGCTTACTTTTTAATGAAAACATCATTTTTATTATTGGGGATGATTTATTCCTTTTGAAAAATTACAGTAAAGTGGACATCATATAAAATCTACCAGGGGAACCATTTTTAAGTGTGCTGTTCACTTGTTGGATAATTTGCATTTGGAAACCCAGAAAAGAATGCCTTGGTGTATTTCGGCCAGGGGGTTAAAAACAAGCATATACCAGAGGTTCCTTGACTGCTCTTCACAGCTGTGGCATTTCAACTGTTTATTCCAGGGTGAATGGTGTGCAGCACGCATCTGGTCCCCTGGAAGCCACCTGGGACAGGGTGGGTAGCAGTGTGGGTGGTCTTTGTTTCCAGTGTGTTCTAGCGCCATCTAGTGTCTTCGGGTCCTTGTTCCAGCAGGCTGAGGCTATTGGAGTTCCCCAGTTTGGGGCGGTGGCTCTATAAACCTCAAATGGCTTCAAAAGAGCACCCCGGGGAGATGTTTGTCTTTTTAGATCAGCAGGAATTTTTTTTCTAGCTCTGATCCCATAGAAACTTGCAACTGAAATTTATTTCATTAACAGTCAGAACAGTTTTTCCCTTTGAAGCTCAAACAGGGTGAGATTAGTATGAACCCAACATTAAGCTATTAAGTATCAATTTGGTGAACCTGTTTATAAAGGAGAGCCGAAGCCGGAGAATAAAGAAGACTGCATGAAGAGGCTCTTGGCAAATCCACTCTCTCTTTTGGAAGATGTGACTCACCAACCAGTTTTTGTGTGAGAGAAGAGAGAAAAAGAAAAAGTGTGTAGAAGGGGTGTGGGGGTGGATATGCATGAATACATCCTTTACTGGTGTGTGTTGCTCTGGTATCACCGTGTGCCTCATGATGCTTCCGTCAGCGATGGAGATGGACTACATGTACAAGTGCAGTGTGGTTCTGGAAGATTATAAAAGAGCTGGAACATTCCTGTCACCTGCTGACATCATGACCACCATGTCTGGGCACAGTGCATTATTATCACTGTATGTGTTTGGCAATGCTGGCTTAAACCTGTAGCGCTGCCCATTTTATAAAATCATAGCACACACATTTATGTCCAGTATATGACACTTGATAATGATAACAAACAGCTATGTGGCTGGTTTGTGTATTTACTGTGCTGTATTTTGATCGTTATTTTAGGGTGTTTTCCTTCCACTCACAACGTTGACCATAAACCAGCATGCTTTGCAGCCCCCAGTGGTCCCTGTATATTGCAGGTCTGGACTGCATTGTTTGCCCTCATGCTGACTGAATCTCTTGTTTTGTTCATCATGGCCCCAAGAGTACTGAGCTATGCCACCTCTCTCTACCCTGTAGCCCAGGCATGTCTCGGGCCATGCCATCTGGCGTGTATAAGTGCTCTCTTGGATGCTTGCATGATGAATTCGCTCAGCAACACACTTCTCGCCACAAATCTCCATCATTAAATAATGATGTCATTGTAGTAAAAGAACAATAAGGCATTGTTGCTAAGCCATTATACGCCCCCCTACTGTGTGTCCAACACTGTTCTAAGTGCTTTATAGTTGACATTTTTAATGTCAGCCCCATAGGAGTAGTAGTATCACTTCCCTGTTTTACAGATGAGGAAACTAAGACACAGAAGGCTTCAGAATTGTTGAAGGTTGAAAAGCCCTGATAAGTATTTTGTGACAGAGAAATGCCTAAGGACTTAGGAATGCCTGGTTTTTTGTTAGGCTTCCAGGCAGCGACTCTCTGATACTCCTGCTGCAGCTCCCACCTCTGCACAGCCATATGTCACTTCTTGTCCCAGCACCTACCAGCCCCGGGCACAGATAAGGCCTCACTTCATGTTTAGATGCACGGAGCACTTTAAGCTCCTCTGTAGTTTGAGCTTGTTTGCTTTGAGGAGCTCCGGGTACTGGCGGGCGAGGCTGTGTGTAGGGAGGAAAGGGCAGCAGATCGGAGACAGCAGGTCTGAGTCCTGACCAAGCTCTGTGCCTCACCTGCCTTGTGACCCTGGGCCTTCCTTTCCCTAGCCTCAGTCCCTCCATTTGGGAGGATGATAACAAAATGACCTTTATAGCATCTGCGGGTTTTGTTCTTT
Organism: Heterocephalus glaber; assembly: GCF_000247695.1. The sequence continues at coordinate 11,092,745 of NW_004624767.1, read as the reverse complement.
TGTAAAGAGGGTAAACAAGGTAATGATTGTGGTAGCACCTTGTCCAGTGTTGGTATGGCAGCTGGTATGTGCTCATTCAGCTCTACCACTGTTTACTTTTCAGCTGGAAAGTTAGGCTTGTTTTAGCTCACTGTATACACTTTCTGGCATCTCGTGTGGTACGGATTCATCTGCCTTGTCACCTGATGGAGCTGAGCCCATTGCCGATGTTGAAGGAGACAGTGGGCCAGCTCTGGGTGGACATGGCTTCTAGTTGAAAGGACTGAAATCTGGGAAGTGTTTTTTTCACCTCCGCCCCTCTGTAGATCCCTGTGTGCACATCTAACGTGTGTGTATACAGACACGGATGTGTCTGGATGATCGACCTGGTCATTTGGGATCAGGAATGGTGACATCAAAAGGACATCAGACACAGATGGACAACCAGACACTGGGGAAGAAACTATGGTAGCCTGCACTTTTCTTCCTACCAGCCAAAATGGTAATCTCAGCCTCTTATGGAACCGGTGAGGAGGAGGTCCTGAGAAATCTCCAGTGAGCAGGGGATAATAAATTGCTATACATTATACAGTCCTTATTATTGCAATTTAAGATGCGTGAGGTGTCACTGATAGTCTCCTTAATATGCAGCATGTGTTGTCATTAAGGGAACTAATGATATTAACAAGCGCTTTCATCAGTTCCTGTAAAAGCGGAATTCTCCTAATCCTGTTTTTCCCATCATGTCTCAGGCTGCTCAATCATAGATTCTCACTCCAGGGGGTCTGTACTCTTTGCATATCTGAGGGAAGTGATTTCTTAATCCAAAGGTATGAAGCTCTGAGAGGGAAGTTTGCAAATTATTTCTACAGTGCTGTAGGAAATGAGCTATCACAGCTCAGGGAGCCTCTCCCCCATCTCATAGAAGAGGCAGCAGTAGTATTTTTGCAGGTAGAAGCCTAGTGCTTCTTCCAGCTGAGGGTGAGGAGCATCTGCTACTGACCGCACTGAGAAAAGGAATCCTGCATTCTTTCATGGGTTCATTCAGTGATGGTTGCACAGGGTGATCAGAAACTACAGTGAGTATTTAAGTTGTTAAAATGTATTACAGTTAAAGACACAGTGCCTTTAATCCCCCGCAAAATACCTCCTCTCCTTGCTTTGAACACACTTGTACCATCATTCTTGCCACTTTCTGAAGCAGTTCCGGAAGTCCTCTTTCATGAGTGTCTTTAATAGCCCTGTGGTGGCCGTTGCAAGTGTCCTGAATCCGTTCAAAATATTTAACCTTTCATGGTCATTTTGACTTTGGGAAACAGCCAGAAGTTGCACGGTGTCAGGCACAGTGAATAAGGCGGATGCAGACAAAGCATAGTGTTTTTATGAGCCTGCCTTTCCCTTGGCTGGGCTTTGGGAGCAGCAGTCACTGTATTTTTTATTACACTTCTTGAAGACACTTGGTGAAAGAGGACTTGCAGAACTGCTTCAGAAAGTGGCCAGAACAATGGGCTAAATGTTTGAAACGAGGGGGAGAATTTTGAGGGGAATTAATGGCAATGTGTACTGTAATGCTGTCTTAAATTTAACATTCACCATACTTTGCCATCACCTTGTATATGCTTAACCTGCCTCCAGGAAGCACTAGCTCAGTGGTGCAGAGATGGTGGTGGGTGTCATAGGCTTTCTGGATCCTCGAGAGGCACAATCTGCCTAGCACTGGGAGGATGTTAAATGGTGTGAAATACTAATGCCTTTTCCCAGCTCCCCAACTGGTCCCTGTGTCTTTTTCTCTGCTTTGTCCCTCCCGTGTCCCTCCCGTGCCCCTCCCTCCACCCTTGGCACCCTTCTCTTCTGCATTTTCCTCCCTCCCCATCTCCCTCTCCCTCTGGTTTCTCCTCACTTCTTAGAGACACATCAGGATAACAGGGGGACATGTGGTGCATACTTGGGACGCACAAGCTTCCATTTTTTTCACTGAGCCCCGAGAGGCAGCCTCTCCGGTTTTTCATGCAAGCCCTTTAAACCCAAGGCTTAATTAGCACCACGTCTTGCTGTGGCTTGTCTCTGTCATCAGCTATTTTCAGGCAAAGCCAAAAGTCCAGGGAAATGTCTGAGGAAGTTGTGCCTGGACCTGTCCATCCTGTGCCACCCAATTCCTGCAGAATCCATCTCCAGGATTGTACCCTTTCTCCACGGAGATCTGTCATTTCTCACCCTTGAGCCTTAAGCTTTGGGGGTGGGGGTGGCAATGATTGTGACTTTCCATTCCTTCCTCCCACCTTCTGTTCCCCTTCTGAGTCTTTTCATTTACCTGAGTGTTTAAGATGAGAAAATTTTCATGTCCTCTCCCACCTACCCCCAAAATAGCCCTGTGACTCAAGAAGCATGGAAAATACTGTGCAAAGCAAAGTGAAATGAGTTTCTCTGCCTGGGGACTCTATAAGCCTTTCGGGCAGCTGAGGAATCTCTTAAGAGGGGAAAGAGTACCTGCATTTCCCCAAAGCACACAGCCACAGAATTATTCCTTTGAGTTGCATTTCATGGATCAGCACTAACTGTCTGGCACCCAAGGACTCGCTAGTATCTTCCTTCAGGATGAACCATTCTTGCTCTGTAACCATTCATCCTTTCCGTACTTTGCTCCCGTACGCATGGCGCCCTGAGCTCTGTGCTGATTTGCCCTCCTGAAGGTGTCTTGCAGTGAGCAGGTGGCCTGTCCTCGATAATGGAGTTGAGACACAAACCCCTGTGCACCTGGGATTTCATATACATGGTCTTCTGTTGACTTCCTGATAATCTACAAGGTGGATTTCATCATCCTTATTTCACCCGCAGCCATTGATGTACAGAGGAGTGAAGTCAACTGCCCAAATTCCTGCAGCTAGCAAATGGCAGGGCCAGAATTCAGCATCAATATTAGGAAGGCTTCATGGAGCCTAAATCAGCCACACTAAGCTTCATTTGTCACTGGCTGAGATGTGAACTAGACCAGGAAGCAGCGAGGTGATGCAACCGTTGTTTCACTGTTGGTGCGTGTGAATGAGACACATCCTTCCTACTGCCACAGCCACATGCTTACATCCTTTGGCTGCCCGAACACCTTTATAATGCAGGGTTCAGTTCAATACCTGCAAGCGCAGTTTTTATCCATCCAACTTGTGATATAGCCACGAGTCATTTTACCTATCATTTCTCTGCCAGCAAGACAATTGGGAAAGACCCCAGGGAAAAGGTCAGAGGGCAAGGCCTGCAGATCCAGCGGCCCCCTTGGAAATAGTATAATAGCAGCTGCCTCCCACCCCCGCAGTCAGCCTGGATCACTTAAATTGGTTTCCAGGAGAGTTTAAGGTTCATGAGAACAATTCAGCAGAGCTAAGCTGGTATTAATAAGCGCCTTGTGCCCATGGACAGCACTGGAGATCAATACACTATACGCTCCAAATTCAGATGATAAATGAGTACTATTATGACCTAATTAGCAAGCCTCATATTTTGAATGGATAAATAATAATTCCACCACATAATCTTAAACCACTTCTTGAAAAATGCTCTTAATCCGCTGCCTGCCCTGCAAGCGCAAGGACCTGAGTTTGATCCCCAGTACCACCCCCCAAAAAAAAATGCTCTTAATGCTGCTCTTGCCTGCTGCAGAGCTGAAGCTGGACTGAGTGAGGTAAAGGCGACCATTTACATATTTATTTGCTTCCATGATGGGTAACAGTTTTGTCTGCATCCACAGACTTCTCCAGCTCAGCTGTGCATATTATTTTTAAGGTTAGAAAATAGGGAATTAAAAAAAAATTCAGACTGCCTCTTGAATATGGAATTTACTGGGCTGTATATAACTCAGGGAACTGAGCCTTCTCTCTCAAATCTGCTGTATTTGCACAACATCTGCCTAGGTGCTTGTCTGAAGATCAAGGGACCGGGTTCGGGGCTATCAGGGGACCCTGGCTGGGTACTGCAAGAGGACCATCAATGTGGCAATGACATGGCCTGGTGCGTACTCAGGGTCCTGGTCCGCATTCTGACCCAGCTTTTCTTAATACTGTGAACTTGACCCTTCTGAACATGGCAGGTGTCGGGGGAGTAAATGTGTGCATGTGTTCCAGCGCTCAGCCTGGTGGCTGCCACATGACACGGGAGTAGATCAGTGTTGATTTTTACTGACAGTCTTTTTCATCTGTCCTAAAATGAAGTCATTGGAGTGTATCAGGGATTCCCAAACTGGGGTCTTCACATTCCCAGGGTTTCATAATTTCTTAATTAGAAATTTCCAGTATCTTTGCCTCTGGCTGTGCTCATTCCAACACCCATTATCTCACACTGATCAGAGGCTTGGCTTAGCAGTGACGTCTGTTTGTGATGAATAAAAAATGGGAATGAGATTAATTAGTCCTCAGTAATTGCATTTTGGCAACGGATGCTGCAGCCAGACTGTCCTGACACATCTTATTTGAAAAATGCCTCTGGTTTAGAAGACGTCATACATGTGATCTTTGAGGGAGTCGGGAAGGCTGGATAGATGGACAATAAAGAGGATTCATAATGGTAGAAGATTTGAGACATTTGGTTTGGATGAAATTTTCCAGTAAGTTTTCTCTGGCTGAGTCTGTCCTATCTAGAAAACACAACTTTGCAGCCAGAAGGGAGCCCAGGGTCCCGTCCTCTCCCCTGCGTGATGACTGTCAATATGGATCATGGCTACTCACCTGTTCTCACACCCTGCCTGCCCCTCCCCTCCCACCCATTATCCCTCTGTTTGTGGCCTGGGCTTAAGCCAGGTGAATGTTCTTATAATCCAGGAAAAATGCTACTCACTTTTGTTCCCTGCTGTCCCTTGTGTTTCAGCCTGACCTGGAATGCTCCTCTCTCTCTCCTGGGCCGTCACAGGGTTCTGCAACCCCTGGGTCCAGCAGTGACCCTCAGCACTGGCTACCTCTCTGTTGCACTGTAGGATATGAGGCAGCACCCTGACCTCTGCCCATTAAGTACCCATTAAGCACCCTGTTCCCAAGGTTGTGACACCCAAAAATGTCTCTAAGACATTGTTGAGTGTCCCTTGGAGGCCCAGCTCCATCTTGACTTCCCAGCTTCTCCTTGAAGACTTCCGTTTCAGCCCACAGAATCTATCAGTTCATTATAAATGACCCCAGCTTTGGTAATATGTGTGTATGTGCTGGCTTCAGTTTGCTCAGCGTCCAAAGATCTGGACCACATCTCCATTTCTCTGCTCCTCCATGGAGCAGATCTCTAATAAAGGATTCTTGGTTTGTTGTCCATTACCATGAATTGAGGGCCTACTCTTTTCCAATCACTTCATGCATATTTTCTCAAATTGTCACAACATTTATCCTACAGGAAAGGTGTCTTAAGTCTCAGAGAGGGTAGATAACTTACCTGCCCTATGTAAGCGATGAGTGTAGGCCTCTGCCCACAAAACCACCCAGTGTCACCAGTTTAAGGAGTGCAGCTGGCATCTGTGTCCCAAGCTTAGTACACCCTTGTGGCCAGTGTTTAGATTGTCTTTAGGGGACCAGAGTGGAGTGAGAGCTGGGTGCCCCCTAGGATGTTAGGCAGAACTGGTCTGGAATTTGTGGGGTGTGGCTTCTCTTCTCCAGGAGTCCCTTGCAGTGGGAAGCCAGCTGAAGTAGCTGTTCTGTAGTTCTGTCATGGGCCACTGACTGGGCGGTGATTGTGCTGCAACCCTGAAGGCTGTGGTGAGCGAGACCACCTGATATCCTTGGGACTGCTCTGGAAAATAACCTATCCCGTATTGGGCTATTTGCCATGCCAAGGGAAAAGTAAATATTCCCTCTGGCAGCTGTGAAAAGAATAGTCAGTGGTGATGAGCCGAAGAAGGGGAGTGATTTGTTTTACCTTGGAAAGCTGTACCATCACCTCTGAATGTGACTTGTTTGTTTGCTCTTAACAAATACTGAACAGTTGACAGAAGAGGAAAGCGAAGAACCAGGAGCCTGTGAAAATGCCCACCCTTTCTCATAGACAGGGAAAGCCAAGCAAAGAAAGACCGTTCTTCATGCCAGAGAAAATCTTGCCTGTGCAGAAGAGAGTTCATTCAGGATTCTCATGTCTTCATTGCTTGTGACGAAAACATCCCGCACAATTTAAGTATCCGTCAGTAAGCATGGACAGGTCATACAGCAGAATGTCATAGAAAGGCTGAGGATTACAGAAGAACAAAATATTGACTGATAGTTGGTTAATGATAATTTGTATGCATTAAAAATGTATGCGAACCAGTACTATATATTAAGAATATACATGTATATATGAAAGTATTAAAATAGACTCTAAAGCTGCAAAATGAACTGAGAAAAATGATCATTTAGAGTCAGTGGGTGCGAGAGGTGGACTGCCTTATCTGAAAGGTATTAGTGTAAAAAAAAATTAATGGAGATGTGATAAAATCCTAGCTAGTTTTAATTCTGGATGACTGTTGAGCATGAAAATATTTTTAGTGTTTTCTGAATTTTTAAAAATGGCACCACTCAAAATGGAGATATGCATACGGTACCAGCCATTTCCCTTGTGTTGGCTACCTTGAGGATTTGATGGTGAGCATAGATGTGAAAATGCTCTGTTAGACCAGGATGTTATGCAGTGACAGGGCGTTTATTTAATAAGAGTAATCACCCATCAGGCTTTTCTTTTGTCCTTGACTAAGTAGCGTGTGTTGAATTTGAAGGCCTGGGAGAGTCTGAAGTGATTTATACTCTCCATACCTTGGAAGTTCATGTTCGTTTGTTTTGTAAAAACTCCCCAGAGCACACAGCAGAGATAAAAGTAAGAAAAAGCGGGGATAGGATTTTTATGTGCATCTTGGAAGGCTGGGAGGCTGTGGGAGCGGATGCTTCCCTCCAGGAAACAGACACAGCTGCCAGAGTGGAAACCCACAGCCTGTTCCTGTCCCGGGCTCCCTGTTTGATCTCTGGGACAGTCGCAGTTTTTGGAGCAGATCTGATAAACTTGAGTTCATGCTTTCTGGGCCATGGTGTGGTGACCTGAGTAGTAGAAGCATTTGGAGGGAAGGTGCATAGGGAGACAGACAGAGATGGGAGAGGGTGAGTGTCCACCAGCCAGTGTAAATGAAGGGCAGCTTCAAAGAGTGGTTTCTATGGCAACAGGTGGACCGAACCAGGAGTCCCCAGCTGGAAGAGACAGGCATGCTCTGCACAGAGCAGTCTCCTTACCTGAAGAGGTAGCTAGCTGGAGCAGCTGGAGCAGCCGGGGCAGCTGGGACTGTAAGAAATCACTGCTGCGTGGAAAGGGGGCTGAAGCACAGAGCATAGCCTCATCTGCATTTCTGAAGGCAATAAATTCTCATTTAAGCTGCAGCATTGATCTACTTTGTGAAATTGCACTATCAGTGATTTTTTTTAAAGCCATACAATTGGGACCATTCCCTGAATCTCAGGATGTGCAGGGGCTAGTTCGTGCCATTTTTCTGAGAAAAGTGAAGCTCTGTTGCTCGCTCCCTTTTTTACTCTGAAGGGCAGCCATCCAGCAGTGGCTGGGGGTCCCGGATCGTGGGTCCTTGAGCTTAGGAGTCCCCTGGGCTTCTGTCTGGGGCACTCTGGATGTAGTCATACACTGGGATTCATTCCTTCGCTGTTGCCTCTCTCGTGGTTTTACTCTAGTAAAAGGATGTACTGCAGTCTCGACCTGCTTCAGACATCTCCACTGGGTTTATTAAGTAAGGTAAAGGAGAGGTAAGCACAAGAATATCCATTAGTTCATTCCTGCTATGTAACCTCGCTTTCTGTTTGTGGTGGGAATCGTGTTCAGGGTAGTTGCTGCAGGCACAGTCTTGAGGGGGAATTCTTAGAACAACCTGTTCACCCGCTCACCTTCAGCGTGGCCCATCATGAACTCTTAAATCTTTGCTTCCAGTCGTCACACCATCTTAGCCCTTTAGTCAAAGCTGATGAGATTTGGATACTTGATCCGCTGCGTGGCTCCTCCTGCTTCTTTCCCCCACTTCAAGGCATGAGGCGAAAGTCTCCAAGAAGCCAGGGAGCTGTCAGAGCTCCCTGTGCAGGTGAGACCCCTGCCCTTTGGAAAGCAGCAGCTCCATGAAGGGGAAGCCCCCACTCAGCTCCAGCCAGGCTCTGTGTTGGGAAGGCACTTTGTCTACTGTCAAGTCTCCCAGTTATCAAGAGGAGTCACAGGTTGGAATTTCTCTGTGAAAATTCTTGATTTTGAAATGGAGGGGGCGGGTCAAAATTTTAAAACACTGCTGTCATACAAAAATCTAGCCTGCAGGCCATGTCACTCAGGGAAAAAGAGTCCAAAGTACACAAATTGGATTTGGGTACAGTTGTAAAAGGAGCCAAATAATGGCAGCCTTTTCATTGAGACTTGTAAGAAATGTCGTCTCACACACCTGCTGAGTGGTGGGCACTGTCCTAAGTGCTTGGCATTGCAAATGCGTAGCTACAGTCAGGTGGATGGCATCAGCTTCACTTTATGATGAAGAGGCTGAGTGTCAGCTTGGGGAAGCAGAAAGCAATTTGCAAAGTGATGAGAGCCAGGATCTGAACCTAGTCTTCTCCCAAAGCTTGTGCCCAGGCACCACCCCTGCCTCCTGCAGCCCTGCCTCCCTGTCTGAAAGTCCCAAGTTGCCCAGGCCTGGTTGCCCTTCCCTGTCCTTCTCTGTGGTGGCTCTAAACGAGAAACTGGAAGCAGGCAGCTGGGTCGGTGGGGCTGTGACCACTCTTCCTGCCCACCATCCTGGGTGAACCTTCTCCTTTGCCAGTCTTGGCTGTTCTTAGCCCAGAAAGGGAAACCTGCAACTGAGAATTCGTGTTTCCCTGCTTCCTTGATGAATCCAGGAGGGTGGCACAGGAAAAGGAGAAACCGGGTTAGCTACCCCATGCACCCACTGTCCTGAGTGTCTTAGCTCAGGCACCACACATTAGGTGGCTTAAACACCAGAGATTTATTTTCTTGAAGTTTGCAGGTTAGAAGTCCAAGAGCAAGGTGTCGGCAGGACTGGTTTCTCTTTTTTTTGTTGTTGTTTGTTTTTGCACTTTATTAAATTCTTTCATTGGTACATTGTAGGTATACAACACAATTACATTTCTCATTGGGAATTGTACCTTTACATAATGCGTCTTGGTTCTTATTTTTTCCCCATTCCTAGCCCTCCCTTCACGCCCTC
>NW_004624767.1:10909856-11077998 GCF_000247695.1 Heterocephalus glaber | reverse complement strand
GAGCGGTGGGAGGGATGGTGGCCTGGAAGCCCCTTCCTCTGGGCCAGGAGAGGCGGGACAGAAGGTGGCCCAAAAGCCCTTTCCTCTGGGCTGGGAGCAGCGGGAGGGATGGTGGCCGGGAAGCCCCTTCCTCTGGACCAGGAGCAGTGGGACAGTGGCTCAGAAGCCCCGACCTCTGGGCTGGGAGCAGCAGGACTCAGTACCGTGGTCTGGTGGTCTGGTGTCCTCTGCGTCTTTGTAGTGTGGAACCAGGTGGCTGTACAGAGGAGTAGGGGGTGGGTCCAGTGGATTGTTGCCACGTCGCGGGCTGATTCGGCCTGTTCAGCGGGACTCGGGACCTCTGTAGGGCGTGCGCAGACCTGCCTGCCTGTCTGCAGCGGGCTGATTCAGCATGTTCCTCGTGACTTGGGACCTCGGTAGGGTGTCCGCAGACCTGCCTGTCTCCAGCAGGCTCAGGACTGGTTTCTCTTGAGACCACCTGAGGTCCTCAGGTGGTCTTTCTTTTTTTTCTTCTCCATACTGGGGATTGAACCCAGGACTTTCAAATCACCTTTTTATTTTTAATTTCGAGACTAAGTTGCTTAGGCTGGACTTGAACTTGTGATCCTCCTCCCTCATCCTCCCGGAGTGCTGGGGTTAAAAGCATGTGCCTCCCCACCTAGCTTTTTTCCTCTTTTTATAAAGCTACCAGTGAAATTGAATAGGGACCATCCTTTTTGTAAAAAAAAATCCTTCATTTTAATACTTAATCACTTCTGTAAAGACTTTACCTCCAATTATGCTTACCTTCTGAAGTAGTGGGGCTTTTAGAGACAGGCACAATTCAGCCCATTATGCTTAGTTAGTAGCCAGGAGGCCAGGAACTGCTGAGAAACACGAAGAGATGGAAATTCTTTTTCAGACACAGCCGCCGTCTCAGTCCCCTTTCTGATCACGTTTCAGCTCAGGTCGCCATCCGTGAAGTTAGCATAATGTTTCCTGCACTCTCACCTCTCCCAGTTATTTTGAAGATCAAAAGTCTGGTGAAGGTAAGAACTGCTACATGGCAGCAAGGCTTCGCTCATAGCTATCACCGGGAAGATGGCCAATGGCATGTGTTTTTCGAGTGACTTTCTGTTTGTGGAAGTAATGCCTACTGTTTGTTCACCCTTACTGTGTAATTGAAACCATCCCCTAAATAGCTGTAGAAGCCACTTCTATTTATTGTCATGTATTGGTTTTCCCAGAGTTGCCAAAAATTGCCTCAAACTTGGTGGCTTAGTATAGTGGAAATTTATTCTCATGGTTCTGGAGACCAGAAGTCCAGAATCAAGGTGTCCACCTGGTTGGATCCTTCCAGAAGCTGTGCGAGGGAACTCAGCTTCACCCTACTTCTGGTGGCTTCCAGCAGTCATTGGCACTCCTTGGCTAGATGGTAGCCAAGGATGGTAGATGGGCTGGACCACTCCAGTCCCTGCTTCCTCTTCATGTGGCTTTCCCCACCCTGCGTAGCGCTGTGTCCCCTGTGTCCCTTTCCTTCCTTTTATAAGGACACTCGTCATTTGATTTAGGATCCACCCTACACTTGAAGCTGAGCTTATCTAAAAACTTTTAACTCAATTTCATCTCCAAAGACTCTATCTTCAATTAAAGTCACCTTCACAAGACAAGACTTGGACATAACTTTGGAGACAAGAATTCAACCCATTGCGCACAGTATTGTGTGCTCCTTCTCCGGTCATTAAAAATTCCTAAAACAAGAAATGTTTCAAAATAGCCCATCACTGAAAGCAATATCTGGTTTACTGTGTGTTCTCTGGTGTTGCAAGATGAGCCACTGGCCTGAGTCTGTAATAGCTGCTCATTTATTTCTATCCTTTGCTTTCAAATAAAAATTCTTGATTGCTTTTTTCTTACTATTATATAAAAATATATAATCCCTATAGGACATTTTCAAACAATACGAAAAAGGAAAAGAAAACTTGAATTTGTGGACCCAGTGATGACATTCTTGTTTTTCACATCTGTATTGTTTGTGTCTTAACATCTCTCCTGTCATTTCAGGGCTTTGGGACCAGAAAGGAGATATCTGTGGCTGCTTAGTCAACCACCTCAATATGCCCAGACTATATTTTCTCTTTTTATTAATGTGGGTTGCATTTTCTGTTGTGACTTTGGGGCATCTCAGTGCATTTAGTGGCAGATCCAGCCTTTCTGTTCCCTCACTGGGACTTTGCTGCCTTTATTATTTTTCTCTTACAGCTTACTTTTGGGAAATTCTTCTGACTGCTCTATTTACCAGTGAAACCAGGAGGGAGGGTGTCAGTCTGTTGGCCATTCTGATGAGCTGTGTGTTGGGTCCCAGAGTTGCAGGAGGTTAGTGTGGGGGTCTGGGTGGTGGATGAGACAAGGATGGAGAGGAGATTGTCTTAGGGTTTTCTGTTCTCTTGACCCTTGGGTACATATAGCAGCCATGGTACTGAGCCAAGGGTGCCCCGTCCCAGCAAGACAGCAAATTACAGCATCGAAGTTCTGAGAGACTGGGAGCTTCAGCTGTCTTCTGCTACCAACCAGTTGACCAACTCCATGAACAGTGTCCTCAGGCTTGGATAAACAGAAAGTCTTGGTAACGAATTGGAATGTATCGTATGGTTTCTCTTATATGAGAAACCCAAAGTATAAATAATTTAAAGAGCAAAGTAAGAGACAGTAGGAAACGGAGAGGTAGAACTTCTGCAAATGAGAAGGGGATCTAGGGATGGAGGGGGAAAGAGGGAGGAGAGAAAGGGAAAGTAAAAAGGACTAAGATGTGTTATGTGCATGTACCAACTCTCCACAATGAAAATATTCACTGTGTATTCCAAACATGCGCTAATTTTAAAAAGTGATAAAATTTTCTAAAAGACTACTGGTAAGATGTTAATACTGCGGATTAAGTCTAAAAGCATGTTGACTCTTCTTTGAGATATTTATTAATTAGAAAAGGAAAGAGAGAAACTTTACAGTTCAGAGGCCTTGTAAATAACACTTTAACAAAGCCATCGGGGTTAACATCACCATTAATAAGACAGACTGGCATCACGCACCCTTCGATATGATGTGCTTCAAAGGGTGCTTCCTTCTGGAACATTCTTGCATAAAATATATGAACTTCAAACAAACCCAAACTGAAGTACCACCTACCAGGCAAAGACCATTCTTTTCAAAAGTGTCACAATCCCGAAAGACAAGGACATAGTGTATTGCCACAGCTGTGAGGAGCTACGACGACAATGTGGGATCCCAGAAATCTAAATGAAGCCTGTTAATACAGTCCGTTAGTAGTTTTTTAAAAAAAGAATTGAAATAACACTTCATTGCAAAGCTTTTATGATAGCGTGTGGTGGTCTCTGCTCCAACAGGGCCACACGAAGTTGGTGAAATGGAGTCCTGTTTAGTCTACTTGTCCATCCCAGCTTGTAGGTAGGTTCTGTGACCAGGCCTGTGTGATGCACTGGAACTATAAAGGGAAATGGGATCTGGAAAACTCCAAATATCCATAGTCTGAGAGGCCCGTTGATGAGTTCTGTTGCACTAACTCCATTTGGGGAGCCAGGGAAGGTGCCTTTCTGCACAGTGGACAGAAACTCAAGATGAAGATGACACCTCTTTAATCAAATCTGTAAAACTGTAGGGTAGGGGTGGGGCAGTAGCTATCGGCAAATGCAGAGATTGCCCTGCCCTTTATAAAATACAGCAAACAAAAGGAAAGAAAATCTCAGCCACGTGGTCAATAACAAGGATAGCACAAAATGACCCCGTTTGGGAGGCTCTCAGTAGACAGTTTGTTCGAGAGACACTGACTGTGGCTGAGATGCTTATCTTGCATAACTGTGCCGGCCAGCTGGTGAGAGATGAGCAGAGAGGGAGTTTGAATTTGAGCCCTGCCCCTGTTTACTTCATGTTACAAATGTCCAAGCTCCGAATGTGCTTTGGTGCTGGTGGTCAGGGCCCATGGCTTACAGTGCCGCTGTCCTGGCTCATCCATCACGAGCCCTAACTGGGAAGTAAACCATCGCCTGGGGTGACTGGGAGCTCTTGAGGCCCTGCCCCCCTTCCCTGTGATCCCCACCTTACTGAGCAAGTGGTCAGCTCTACTGCTCCGTCCTCCATAAGGACAGGCAGGGTGGTCGGTGGTGTAGGGAAGGGCGGCAGTTCGAGCAAGGCTGGAGGTGGCGTTACTGTTCCCAACAGCAGCTTTCTGCAACTATCCCCAGCCGGTGTGCAGGTGGATGCCCTTACCTGGGGACTTGGTGTCTTATCCTCTAGAAGGAACTGTGCTCCTCTTTGTGGCTGTGTCTGTCTTGGACACTGTGCATCCCAAACTGAGGACGTTACGTATCTGCTGAATGAGGAGGCGTGCTGGCCCCCTCTGATCCCCTGTGAAGCTGAATGTCTGTGTCCAGTTCTGGGCCTTACCCTCTACCTCTCAGCGGCTTCCTAGTAAGGCTCCCTGGCCCTCATCCTGTGAGCCACCAATCCATTCTCCTCAAAGCTCATCTCAGACCTAACTGACTCACTCTTCTTCCTCAAAACCAAAATGGCTCCCCATTTCCAACAGCAGAAAGCCGAGCTCCATACTGGATATTGACCATTCTCCAGGTCTCATCTGTTCTCTGTGGCCTATACTCATTCCTCAGCATCCCATCTTCTGCTCACATTTTTATTTCTTCTGGAAGGCTCTCCCCACTCCCAGCCAGCCAGAAGTTTCCCAGTTCAAATTCTAATCCATATGGCTCCTTGCACTGACCCATGATCACATCTGGGAATGACTTCTGAGTTCCAACACCTTCTGCCAAGTTGTACCAAGGCACTCACTGCACAGTGACACTGCCCACGGTAACCTAGCACTTACTGCATGTGGTAGATGTGGCTGATGTCGTTTCCCGACCTCCAGCGATGCCACCCATGCAAAATACTGGAGAGGCCCTTCCAGCCACGGTGCCCAGCCCTTTATTTACATTGTCTCAGCCCCAAAGGTGGATGCTATTGGCTGCGTTTTACAGATGAGGAAATGGAGGCTACAGATGTTATGTTTCTTCCCCCAACCCACGGAGCCAATAAGTGACAGAGCTGGGCTTTAGAAAGCCTATGTTTCTTCCATGACACACTCTACCTCCCATTATAACGGGCTCCCATGTCCTATTTGTTTGTAATCCTCCACCTCCTCCGTAGAGTTTAACAAATGTTCACTGGTCAGAAATCACTGCTACTGCCAGTGACCAGCCAGTGTCTGTAAGAGAGACTCTGGCATTAGCACAGATGCAGCAGTGTGGCCTTTACAATTAGTGAGGGGAGTAACAGGAAGGAAAATCTATATTCCCTCTCCCAGCTACCTAAGTACTGCCATCTCGTCATACCCCTACCAGGAGAGGCTTGATTGAAATTTTGAGGTTAAGCAAGGGCTTCTTAGGCTTGCCCCCGACACCTGCAGCTGGGTAACTCCGAGAAATTGACCCTAAAGTGTCTGTAGAGCCTTCTGGGGCCATCACCTCTCTTCGCAGACAAGCTTATCAAAGGCCCCATGCAGGGAACACACTGGGAGAAACAAGGAATGCTGAACTTGCGAAATGCACCCCCTCACCCACAGCTGAGTTAAACTCAGACCACAAAACCAAATTCGCCACTTAACTGAGAAACATTCTTCTCCCAGCTCCTTTCCCCTTAGACTGGGGATCCACAGATGTACCTCACCCAGTGATTCATGTGCTCCTGACAGCTGATTGGGACTCATGCCGTATTCTAAGTGCACAGGGGATCCCCTTGTTTGAAGGAAGACTGTCAGTTATAAAACCAGACTCTGCCAGAGACAAAGAGCCGATATTTGGTTCAGCCATCTCGTCTCATTTTACAAATGAGAAAACCAGAGAGGTTAAATGACAGCCAAAGTCACATAGCTCATTGCAGATAGGAACTGATCTTAAGTCCAACCAAACTTGACGTCCTTGGATGGTGGTATCGGGATCTTTCACTCTCTGAAGCTCTTTTTACAATGAAACCACTGGTCTCTGATGATGTCTCCTTCCACTCCCTCTCTGTTGCCTCCAGATATCCCCAACACAATCTGTCATAAACTTGGCAGTTGTCATATCAGAGAGGGTTCCATCTTGTCCAGCCTCCATTGGCTCTTTGTGCTAACCAGCTGTCTGCCAGCAGGAGGGTGTGTAGAAGAAAGCTCCCACAGCAGTCCTGGAACTGCTGGCCCTGGCTGGCATCTGGAACTTGGCTTTGGGAGGGCTCCCACCACCCTGCCTCATGTGTGCTTAACCTGTTCGTACAAGCAATGACTTCCCTTCTGGGAGTCGAGAATACTGGCATAGACCAGATGGAGGTGCCAGTGTGACCACCAATAAAACACTGACCAATCAGCACCAGATGAGCTTTCCTGATATGAAGCATTGCTCGGTGTTGTCACCACTCACTGGAGAGAGAGTTAAGTGCATCTTCAGGGACTCCAGTGGGAAAGGACTCTCTGCCACAGGTGCTATGGTTTCCCCTGACTTCACCCCATGCATGCCCCTCTCCCCATTGCTGATTTTACTTTGCATCCTTTTGCACTAATGAATGATGCTCGTAAGTACAACTATAGGCCTAGTGTCATGAGCTCCTATAGCAAATCATCCCATCTGGGTGTGGTCTTGGGGACCTCCAGCCAAGCAGGAGAGGGAGCTTTCCATCAAGGGCACAATACGACACACCTTTGCCAAAGACAGGCAGGGATATCTAAGATTTTGAATGAAGGTGTTAGGGTCCTGCTCAGTTGATCCAACCCTGACTGTCATTTGCTGCATGTTCGGGGTAAATTATTTCCTTGCTCTGCGTCTCAGGATCCCCTTCAAGGGGGAGGTGACATCTGTGGTGTAGGGTCCTTGGAGGATGGAGCCTGGTATAGGAGGTGCTTGTCCAGCTTATCCAGCAGCCTAGGAGCTCTCTGTTGTCAACACTGGGCTTTGCTGCCAAGCTCAGGGCCTCCTGGCAGGGAGTTGGCCCACAGTAAATATTAGTTGAATTGTGCTACTCCATGAGTGAGTAAATGCCACCCAGCATTGCTGTCTGAAGCACCAGGGAAGCGAACAGTACCAGAGGTTATTGTCAAGCAAGGAGAGTAAATTACGATTAAGTTTCCACCTGAGCACTTGCTAACTTTGGGTTGCCGTGGGAAAGGACCCTTCCTGGGCCACTGTGGGGGTGTCTCCCCTTCACCCAGACCTCTTGCTGGGTCTGTGGCTCCTTTGTGGAGACTTAAGAGCACCCAAGCCTCACCTAGGACACTGAGGCTTCTCTCTGATGCCTGGGTTTATTTCTGGATCCATCTTTGAAGTTGTTGTAAACATAGACCCTGCTATCAAGTGCCGGATCTTATTAGCAAGTCACATTTGGCATGGCTCTGTGGGCTGGCCTGCTTTACAATCCCAGGTGCTCCTTTTACCAAATGCTTCTTTTGGCCTATTCCCCTCCATTTCTTGAGCCAAGGAGAAAGGAGGAAAACAGCCATGCACATTTTTAGTTGGTCCTGTGGTTGGCAACCCTTCACCTTCCTACCCTAGGGGGTTCTCTAGCATGCTTTGCTTGTTAGCATTTCTTTGAAGGATAAATAATGTGCAAGTATCATTGAAGACTGACAAGAAGCAGGCCAGCCCTGGAAAGTGGAATTTTTCTGCCTCTCTGTTGGCCTGAGGACACTATACTTCTCCACACATTGCTTTGGAGTACTGGGGATTGAACGCAGAGCCTCCGTATTGAGTTACATCCCTAGCCACTTAATTTTTTTTTTTTTTTTTTTTGAGACACAGTCTCACTAAGTTACCCAGTCTGGGCTCAAAGTTTGAGTCCTCCTGCCTCAGGCTCCAAGAGTGCTGGCATTCCACCTTCCTTAGGGGATTTGGATGCTGGGGAGCTGGGATTTCGGGCCTGGAGCCTAGGGTCCTGGTGGTGTCTCGGGTGCTGAGAGGACCTTTCTCAGCCAGTGCTCCTCTTCAGTGAGGTGAGGAGCTGATCCAGAGTGTTCCTTCGTGTCCCTGGTATTCTTTCAGGACATCCGTCAGCACAGAGTTCAGATTTTGACCCTTGAAATGTCACAGCCCTTGAAAGTCAGCCACACCTTTAGACACCAGATGGATGAAAAGCCAGAAGTGCGTCCAGCCCTTTTCCTCCAGTGTCCCCAGGATGAAGCTGAGGCCCAAAGAGTTGACCAGACCCCGTATGGCCCACTCACAAGGCTCTTGGATACCCCTGATTCCTGTTCATCTGGGCACCTGTCCTACGGCAGGTATACATCCTGTACAGCCCTGAATCTGTAAACAGTGCCACCGGTACTCACGTGAATTTCAGAGACGCTGCCCATCCTTAGAAATCACAGCAGAGGTTCAGAGAACTCCTACAGAGGGAAGCCTGTTTATTGTTGTGTAACCTGTGTTTCCTGAACTGAGCGGACCAAAGAGCCCATTATGAATCCCATCTCCATGTCCCCTTCATCCTCTTGTGCAAGGTCATTCCATGAGCCATGACCCCAGTGAGCCAGGTAACTCAATTGAGTGCCTGCTCCATCTACCAGAGAGAGCCTCTCTGTGAGGAGGGACACGCCAAGCCCTTCAGGGACAGTGCCCCAGTGACCTCATGGCCGCCCACGGGGCCCCACCTCGTAGCAGTCCCAGCCTTCCTGAATGTGGCCACGCTGAGGATCAGTCCTCCTGCCTGCGAAGCCCTGGGGGACCAAGCATTCATGCCATAGGAGGCCTGCTCCTCCTCATCCCCGAGGCCTTCCTCATCCTCCTGCTCTGCCCGGAGGTGTGAACTCTGCTGGGAAGGGGCTGACCCTTGACCTCAGACTCACAGGCCTTCCAGGTTCAGCCCAGTTTATTTGCCATCATTTGGCTTCTTATTGATGAGGAATTAATTGCTGGCCGACAGGCTCCTCAGAGTGGTTCGCAGCTGTCTAGGAAATCTGCTGATCTAGAAAGATTTTCAGATGTTGTTAACAACCCGGACAGCCCTCTGACAAATGTCTTTTTTCAGCCTGCTGTTGGCACCTCGAGCCTGTGATTCAGCCACTCTGCTGTGTCCTCTTCATGACACTCATTGCTTATTAGGAGCCTTTGAAGCCTCGCCCTAAAATGTCATCAGGAATTCTGGATTATTTGACTTTCTTCCTCTTTTCTTTAAAGGATTGTCGTTAAGAACTTTATTTTGAGGCAGCCTGCTTCGGTAGCAGTTATTTTGACTGATGCCTCTGCTCCATAATTCGTTTCGCTGTTTGGGCTTCAGTGTCAGTCGGAACAAGTCAAACTTGGGTCACTTCCCAGCTCTGTGACTTTGAGCAAACTGGTTCCTGGTTCGGGGGGCCTCAGTTTCCTCCTCTGTAAAATAGGCATAATAACTCCTTGCTCACAGGTTGGTGGTAAGGAGTAAATGAGAGAATGCAGAGTTTACTTAACAGCCCAAGAGGCAGGAAGGCCTCTTAATTACTCCTATATCCGCCAAAGGTGCCTATATGTAGTAGATGCTCAGCACAACTTTGACAATGGAAAAATTAAGGAATGGGGTGTGGTCACTGCAAAAATTGTCTATCAGAGTCTAGTCTAGGACCTCAAAAGTCCTGGGCCTGGTTTTGCCTGGTGGTCACCTGCAGGGGCTGACGGAGTACAGAGCTCTGAGCTGGAAGGATGCAGCCATAGATAGTCATTTTCTGCCTTTGTATTTCTTCAGCCATTCTCAAACCTAGTCACACATTACAATATCCAGGCCAGGGCTGTCCCCAGATCTGCCTCCATTCTTATGGGTGGGCTCTGCGATTCTTATGTGCAGCCAGGGTCAAAAGTCCCTTGCTGGGCCAGGGGATTTAGCTTAGTGGTTCTGCCGCCTGCCCTGCAAGTGCAAGGACCTGAGTTCAATCCCTGGTACAAAAACAGAAACAAAAACAAACAAACAAACAAAGTCCCTTGCTTAGTGGAAGAGAATTTAGAGTGGAAATTGTTTAACCCCATGCATAGTTAAGCACTTGAGGCACTGAAAAAAAGTCTTCAGTTTGCTGCCTTAGTTGTCGCTTCAAGATTGAGAAGCACTTGGTTATCCCCTTGGGGTGACCCCACCCCCAGATTAAGAGCAGTTTGCACATCCACATTGTCACTGCCGACTCAGAGCCCGGGTTTCTCCATGTCGGCAGCTCTGCCCACCAGGCCCAGGTGCCCGGGCAGAGTGTGGATCTGGTGCCCAGGGCCCCCCAGAACAAAGCCATCCATTTGTCATCATTGGATGGGGCTGGAGGAAGTTGGATTTCCCAAGACAACCCTGCCTCCCCGCACTCAAAGCAGCTTTGGGGAGATTTGCTCTCTAAATGTGCACAGACTGAGTTGTGTCTGTTTACCCACTCAAAGCCGCCTCCCCGGGGAAGTAGGGGAGGAGACGTCTCCAGCTCACACCTGGATGTGGCATTATTTGGAAACAAAGACTTGTTCATCCCTTGCTGCTGGTGGAAAATGACAAAGGAGGAAGGTCACCATTCATCATTGTCAGCCTGATAAGGTTTCAGAGATTTTTAGCATTTGATGTAACAATTTCAGGAGGCAACATAAATCATGTTGGTAATTTTTTTTTTCTCGTGTTTAGGGGGGTAAAAAAGCAAACAGAGAGTCTGAGTCCACTGGGGAGCTGTTGAGTGTCAGTCACAGCCTCCTTGGATCTGGCTGAAATGCTGCAAATATTTTTCCCCACACAAAAGACACTCCAGTTCTGTGGACGCTGTTGCCGCGAGTCAGATCTCCTCAGGGGCTCCGAGTAACTCTGGGGGGAGGGTGGGAAATAGAGCAAGGCCTGTAATTTTCAGCCTGGAATAGAAGCAGCAATTTAAAAAATAATTCTATTAAGGGCGATCTGTTGATCTCCTGCTGGAAAGAGAGGACTTCGGAATGCTCTTGGCGACACTGCTTGGGGCTGACGAGGTCTCCAGATTTGCTTCGTCTCCTTCACCCCTAAAGCCATCACATGGAACCCCCACCCCCTTCTTCCATGCCTTTGTTCAGGAACATTAAAGATTTCCCGCTTAGGGCAGGATGTGTGTGTCACCAAAACTAGAAAGGAGACCTGCTCGGCTGCCAGACAAACCTGGTCTTGTTAGAAAAGAAAACCCTGGGGGGAGCGGACTGAAGAGTTTCCCATGTTGCAGCCGGCCAGTCCTGTTGCACTTTCGTTGATGTTTTTAATGTTTCTTTTTATTTAATCATCATTGTTTAAAGCTCCTGATGAGCCGTGGGTTCTTGGCCAAGTGAACAGATGAACACTGGTTACACCAGGGAGTTTCTTTCTAACAAATCGCCCAGGAGTTGAAGTCCACTGTGGAGTCAGGGTAAGGAAAGAAGCCCACCCAGGTGTGTGTGTGTCTCCATTATGAGTGTCTTAAAAATGTTAATGGCAGGGCCAGGGGATTTAGCTCAGTGGTTCCGGCGTCTGCCTCGAAAGCACAAGGTCCTGAGTTCAATCCCCGGTACCAAAAAAGTGTTAATGGTGGGGAACCCTGGGGTTGATCCAGACAGGAAAAGCATGACCCATGGGCAGAAAGCAAGGGGTCTGGAGGGAATGACACTGAATCTCCGTCATTCCCTCCCGACACAGGCTGTGTCTCGGGGTGAGTCACCTCGTCCAGCCTGGATTACGAGGAGTCTAATTTCTCACAGGCACATGGTTGCCAGCTTGTGGGGGCTGGAAGCCCTGCCATGTGGAGACAGGGTTATGGCCTGAGAGAGGGTCAGCTGTGGGCCAGTAGCTTTCAAGCTATTTTGACCGCAACTCACAATGAGAAATATGTTTTATATCACAGTCAAATACAGTGGGTTTCCTATCTGCAGATTTGGGGTTTATGGATTCAATCAACCACTGATCAAAAATATTCAGAAAAATTGCATCTGCACTGAATATGGACAGATTTATTTTTTCTTATTATTCCCTAGACAATCAGCATTATAACTATTTGCATATCATTTACATTGTACTAGGTGTTATAAGTAGTTTAGAAATTATTTGAAGTAGTGTATATACCTGAAGGAATGCATAAGTTATATGCAGATATCACCCCCTTTTATAGAAGGGACTTGAGCAGCTTGGGTTGCAGTAACCATGGGGGGCCCTGGAACCAGTCCCCAGGACTAGGGATTTCTGTGTACACATAGGAATGCACTCTACATACAGTGCTCTGATATCTTTCATATTTTCTATTTCCCTCTTTGTCAGACCTGACTCGTTATGGTAGCTTCTCTACTTGCTATCTGGTGGAAATCTGATGTTTAAAAACATGAACTAGGGTATTCTATGCCTCAGCACACTTAGAAGAGTCCCAGAAATGTCACTACCCCAGTTAATTCCCCGTGTTCCATTGAGTTGGGAAGAAAATGCCCCCTTGCTCTTTCTGAAACACAGCAGCGATCCCAGGACCTTTGTACTTACCGTTCCTTCCATTTAAAACACCCATCTTCCAAATATCCAAGGGTCCATCTTCAGTTCTTTATCAGGGGCCCCCTTCACCAAGAGACCCTCTGCCACCATCCCCTGTGTTTAAAGGTTCCAAGCCATCCCCTGCTCACTCTTGACTCCATTGACTGTGTCCTGGGCTTGTTTTGTTGTTTGTTTTATTACCACAGCACTTAGGTCCTGCTTATAAACAATATAATCTCTACTTTGCTTATTCTGTGTATGGTCTGTATACACCTGCTAGCGTGTAAGTTCTGTGAGGGCAGGAATTTCATTTTTGGCGGACAGATGTGTCCCTGTCAGCTGGGAGAAGTGCCTGCCATGTGACAGATGCTCCCGAAAGGCTTTGCTGAATGAAAGAAAGGCTTGAAAATTACAGCCTCTTACTGTGATTTTCTTGAATTGAGGAAATTAAAGGAAGGGTGAAGACTTCACTTGGATTAGAATAAAAATGAAGGAGATGAGGAGGAAAAGCCGATGTGGAGATGTTGACGGTGGGATAGTGACAGTCCCAGCTCTTCCTTTATGACCCTGTCCCAGCCTGAGCCCCGTGTTCAAGGTGCCCCAGGAGCCCCCCAGCGCCTGGCCGCGGTGCCAGGCTGCAGAGCCTTTCCCGGGACCCTTTGACAGTGCCGCATCCCTCGTTCCACGTGGCGGCAAGTGGCCCATGGCTGATAAGGCCCTTGCAGGAGAATGTATAAATCCTTTGCCTTCCTGGCTGTGAGGGAGGCAGATAAGCAGCACTCTGACAAAAACTAAAAGCGTCTTCCCCCGCCACCTTCCCGTTTCTTGCCAGAAACACAAAAAGAAACCTGAGTCTATGCGGCCAATGAACATTCTGGGGAAGTAAAAAAAAAAAAAATGATAAGCTTCCAACGTGACACTTTTTGTAAAATCACCAAGCCTCCCAGGCTTTGTTTTCAGGCCCCTGTGTGCTTTGGGCAGAACAGTCTTAAAACCGTTGCCCACCAAAACCCAAAGGAAAATTTCTCACGGAAAGTGATGCTGCGTTCCCAGCCAGTGCAGATAAGGCCAGTGGGAAGCGGATTTCTGTTTAGCGATGCCAATTGGACCAAAGCCTCCTTGAAATACTTAATTATAAGATACATGAATGCGCATCCCAGCAGTTCTTTTTTTCCTCTTAGCACATACTTAGCTTTGCAGCAAAAAAAAAAAAAAAATTAGAAAAAGAATCTTCTTTTAATTAGTTTCTCAGAGGTTAATTTTTCCTCTTAAAATTTATTTATTAGCTCATTGTTCAAGCCAGAAACTCAGGTACTTGTCAAAGGAGAGGATCTTTGAATAAAATAATGCTGGTTCCTTTTACAGTCATAATTTACGCTTCTATATTGGTTTTCAGTTTCAAAAATTATTTCCATATCAAAGAAGACAAAGCTAAAAATGCATTTGTGACCTCCCCAAAGTCGTAGAGTATTTGGTGAGAACCCAAGGTGGAGGCTGGATTCTTACTCCCAGAATTCCCTGCTCTTCTTTCTATGAAGTGTGCGCTTCCTAGCTCCCTGATTTCTCTTTCCAGTAGGAGAAAGGGACAGATACTCAGCAGTTTTCAAGAGTTTGGGGAGGTATCAAACAGTATATACTCCTCCCAGGAGTCCTGTGAAACAAATGATATTTCCTCAGGGAGAAAAATGGAAATTCACAGTGATTGTATTGTAAGTACAAACCAGACATTGGCATCTAGACTCCTGCTGGCAAGTTGAGTCCTAAACTTTCACACATGGCAGAGAAGCCCCCTATACCATAAATAAATGTATTTTTTAATGAGGGAAAAACAGAAATCCCTGTCCCTGTGGAGCTTACTGTAGACTGGTTCATTCTGGGACGGATGGATGGATGGATGGTTGAGTGGAGAAGGGAGGCTAGAGTCTAACAATCTCGGAGGGCAACTCTATTTCCCTTCCTGGAGCAGCGAGTTCTCCTTGCCAAAGGGCTAGAACAGATGCCTTGTTGGACATGTACAGTCAGGCTTCAGACCAGGTTTCATTTTGCCAGTAAATTTAGTCACTGCGGCAACACATCTCCTGACTTAAGACTGAGGATATCCCCCCATGCCTAACTGGTGTTGTGAGTCCCACCATATGCTTTGTGGGTGCTCATTAAGGGTTTAAATGAGTGAAACGTGTCAGTCAGCATGAGAATGAGTTAACATCTATCAGGAGTTCTACAGTCTGCAGACTTAGAAATATCCAAAAATAATCACCCCTGGAGAGATCTCTGTAAATCAGCAATGAAAGAGCTAAAGTAAAACTATAAATCATTCCATTACAGTTTGATACGTTTACAAGTGGTTTTGGAAGCAAGATTGGTGTATAAGCTATATTTAGCCTTGGTGTGCTAAGCAAATTCAAACGAAATATCAATCTTGGCGTGGTATTTTTAAGCCCCAGAGCCGGGGCAGGGTGCTGGGGAAGAAGGAGAGTTGGAGGAGCATCAGAGCTATTTTGGAAAGCTTAATCTGCATTTTTAGGAAGATGCATTTTTGAAGAATTGGGATAACAGTCACCTCCCTCTGGCAGGATTCTTCCTCAAGGGAGAAAAGACAACATGTCCGATTTTCCTCGAGTCTCTCCAGATCACATTATTAAAACGGGTTTTGTCATTGTGCGCCATGTGTGAGAAGAAACTTTCTTGGCACGCTTCCCTGTCCTTTGCCTCGTTATTTACAGCTTGCAATAGACTTGTTGAGTGTGAAGCAGGAACCCAGACAGAATGTTAATGCAGAGTAATGACATGTGAGTCAGTGATGCCCTAGGTCTTGAGAGCATGGGACTGAATGGAGGCCTGGCTGGCTGTGCCTCTGCTCCCACATTTGCTTTGGTTTGCTAGCCATGGCATGAAGAATGAAGGGGAGCCTCCACGGTGAACCCCTCAGCCAGAACCAAAGTGGCGGCCCTTAAATCCATAGCTTCCCACCCGAAGCTGACTTAATTAGCCAGGGTCCTGAGGTTAGCTAGTGGTGGGTCCGGTGAATGCTTGATTTGCAATGGAAATTCACAATTTGGCATGGAGTCTCCCATTTTAAAATGCATTGGCTAACTTTGCAGCTTTGCTTCATCCCCTTTTCATGACCAGTCTTCCTTTCTGGAAGATTTCAAGTGCAAGGGATGAAACAGGGTTGTCATTAGAACTGGATCCTGTCCACGGGGGCTCAGCAGTTGGATATTCAGCAGGACAAATAAGTGCCCAAGAGCCCAAACAGCTTCTTCCTCCCCAGATAGTTAAAACAGTGACCTGTTCACTGCCTGGCCTGTGTGTGTGTTTGCAGGGAGAAGAAACTATAGTGGCCAAATCCAGGGCAGAGAAAGCCATGCAGATGCATTAGGCATGAAGCCAGGGTGGATCAAGAAAAGGTCTGGAATAAGGGAAGGTTGAAGATCACCAGTTTCGCTTGGTTTCCAGCACAGGCAGTTGCCTGCTTTAATGTCTGGATAAGAACTTGCTTGTAATTGGTAGATGGATTGCTCAGATGTAAATGAAGCCTGAAAAGAATGTATTCTCTTCCAGCCATTCAGCATTCCCCCTGCTTTCTCCATTCTAGCTATGCAGCAGACCCCTGCTCCTCCTATACAGCACAGAGGTGTTTCATAGCCCAGCCTGGTTTGCTTTAGTCTGTCTGGTCCACATTAAAGAAGATTGGCCTCACTTCCTTGCATACGATGTGTGATAAGGTACAGTAAGTAGGGAACCCCGTGTGGATAAATAGCCTCAGAAGGTACTGGCATAAGGTACTTGCTCATCAGCAGTGATCTGAAGAGACATGTGTGCAAGGTGATTCTTTAGGGTTCAGGTAGTTATCTTTTACTTTAAAAAAAAAAAAGCTTTCTATTTAATATATTGATTGACCAGGGGACTGTGTATATACTCAAATTCAGTATGCGTATGTTGGGGAGATCTTGTCCAAAAAAAATTATTGATGAAAGTGTTGAAGTCCACTGGCCCAGAGCGCTGAATGAGACACCAGGATTTGCCACCCTTTTTCTGCTTTGCCAGGAGTGTCCAGTGGCTTCACTTTTCACTGCCTTGATTCATGTCCTGCCTGACTGGATTACAAAAATAGAGACGTGGAGCTTCCAGTGAGAGGAGAGGCAGCTGGTGACATGAGTGAATTAAGACACAGGAGCTGACATGATGACTAAGACTGTGCATCTCAGCTGTGCTCCATCCCTGGGCTCTCAGGCATGCTCTTTTTTTTTTTTTTTTTGGTACCGGGGATCGAACTCGGGTCCTTGCGCTTGCGCAGCAGGCGGCGAAACCACTGAGCTAAATCCCCAGCTCAGGCAGGCTTTCAAGGCAGTTAACACTGTAAAGGTGTCTTATCTGAACCCCATTGGGAAGGGGGCGAGCTGCCTACCACAGGCAGCCTCTTGCACCTCATCAAGTCACCCAAGTGTCAGTTTATTTAAAATCGAACAAGAGTCAGCCACTTAGAAAGTACATCAGTAAGCTCGCCACTCAGATGAAATGATTCCCCTCCCCTCTGCACCTTGCATATGGTCTTTAAATCACCCCATTTCTAGAAACAGATGGCCTGCCAGAAAAATTTTTGCTTGAATGGGATCAAAAAGCTTGGGACTATAGCTTTCAAGTGCACGGAGTTGTCAAGGAAAGAAAACACTGTGACTGGGGATGATGCTGGCAGGGAGTGATGTCTGGCCCAATCCGCTGCCCATCCATCTCTCTGTTCTTCAGCCTTGCACTGTGGGTCCCTTCCCGTGCATGAGCAACCGCCTGTGACAGCCGCTGGACTCATCCTAGAGCCTGGTGGCTTGGAGCTGCCTGCCCTGATTCTTCATTTAAAATCTTATGTGAATTATTTTGAGCAGAGATAGAGCTCTGCAAGCAAGCAGCCAGTCAGAGCCTTCTGTGTCCCACATCTGGATGTTGGATCAGAGAATTTAGTATTTACAAATAGGTTTCATCTTGAATTAGCCATGATTCAATTGTCATTGTTTGTGGGAGGGGACATCTTTCTAAATCTTACTTAGCTAACTGACTTGCTTTTCAAAAATGCAATAAAATTTTGTCTTAATTATAAAAATTACACATTCTAATTACAGGATGTTTGGAAAATATAAAAGAGGGAAAATACATCCACATTTCCTGCTTCCATAAATAATCATTATTAGAAAATGGTGTATTTCCTTCCATATTTTTTTCTGTGTGTAAGTAATGGAGAAAAGCAATTATAATATTATTTGTTGTTTTGCATCCTACTTTTTTACCTACTTACATTAAGTATTTGTTTGTGTTGTTATAAACTCTTAATAAGCATTCTCAGTGTTTGCAGAGTGCTTTTATTTTGCTTTTATTGCCACATGCCTGTTGGCAAACATTTACATTTCACCAGTACGTTATCATAGACAAAGCTATAATGGTCTTTAAAAAATTCTTCTTCATATTTCGGATTACTCCCTTAGGATAGATTTCCATAGGATTTATACCAGGTTTAACACTCTTAGGGCTTCTTGCACTCATATTACTAAATTGTTTTCCAAGTGGACTATACCTGTTTACACCCCCACAGGCCATTTGAGTAGACCCCATTTTCACTATATCCTTGCCAACAGAGGAAATTCTCATTGTTTTAAAAACCCTTTCTGCATTGCTAGGTAAGGAACAATACTTAATTGCCTTTAATATTGCAGCTCGCTTGTAGGTGTTCATTGAGGTTTCATTTAAGAAGGTTCTGCTGTGTTTTTGCATAGTTCAGGGAAATTCTAAGAAAGTGCTATTGAAAAAGGAAGTCATTTGTTTTCATTTTACTTTTGCAAAGCTCTCATCTTGTGTTTCTGTCAGTTTTAAATCATCTTACTTAAAGAAATAGGTAACCAGACTACAGGAGCAGGGAATTAATGCTCTTCGAGTTCTAGTTATTGAGATGGCCACTCCATTTTCAAGCTGAAAATAAGTTGACCTACATTTTGATTTTTCTGAATTACAACTTTCAGTCAGTAACCACTGAGTGTCTGCCATTTACAGTCCTCAAAGTTTGTCTCCCTGTCATCTCTCCCTTCCTTCCTTCCTCCCTTCTTTCCTCACTTCCTCCCCTTCTTCCTTCCTTCCTCTGTTTCTTCCTCCCTCCCTTCCTTCCCATTCTCTCTCTCCTCTCTCCATCCTGTGACAGTTCAGGTAAAGGTCTGACCAAAAGAAATTAACTGGCTAAACCACCTGCAGCTGCTCCTGGTTCCCGCTCCTCTTCCTGCTGAACTTGATTTGTAGTTGTTTGGCAGAAGGTTAAAATAATTCTGCAGAGTGGGGGTGGAGGGGAAAATATTTGATTTCTTTGACACAGTTCATTAAAAATTCATACATATGGATCTGAAAATGAAACATTTCTTCATGTCAACATGAGTTACAGTGGGAGCCCTGAGCAAGACTTGGGTATCCAAGTGCAACACTGTCACCAAGTAATCACATCAGCATAGCAGTACCTCTTGCTTGGATGAGAAGGGGGAAAGGTGATCTGGACTCCAGAGGGTGGAAATGAGCTTTTTCTTGTTCCCCTTGGGGCATTCCACTTTGCAAGTAGAAGCTAGTTTACTAGAAAACTCCTCTCTCTTGTGGAGCCCACTTCATTCATTTGTCCATTTGTTGACAGATATTATATCTGGTCTCCACTATTGGTGAGGTGCAATATGCAGTTAATATTAATATTAATATAACTGATTAATAAGAGAAATGACTTATTTCAAAACTCCCTGCTATTTGCACTTTCTTTCTTGATTCCTCTTCCTCGACCCTTTATTTTAGAGATGCCTGACTTTTACAATGTCTAGACTCCAAACCTTTTATTATAAACACCATAAATGGTTAGAAATATGAACTTCTAGCCCAGTGCTTCTCAAACATCAATGCACACAGTTTGTAGTGAATCATCTAAGATCTGTTAAAGTGAAGATTCTGGTTCAGTAGGTCCAGGAAGGGACCAGAGACAGTGACTCTCAACAGACTCCCAAGAGATGCTACCACTCTGATCCAAGTACCACACTTTGAAAAGTCCTAACCCACCATTTCTGTACTGGGCTGAGCCCACCAGGGGTCTGCGAATGTGACCTTGTTTGGAACTAGCAGCTTTGCAGATACGGGAAAGCTGAATATATAGTAGGATTCTCTAGGGAAGGTAGGAGTGGGAGAGTGATTGATTTTAGGGCCAGCAGGCTGGAAACTCAGGGAGGAGTTGATGTTGCAGTGGTGAACCAGAAGGCAAACTGGGGCCAGAATTCCTTTTTCCCCCAGGAACTTCAGTCTTTCTCCTAAGGCCTTCACCTGGTTGGGTGAGGCCTACCTGTATTACCTACTTTACTCAGAGACTTCTGATTTAGATGTTAATCATATCTAAAGAAATACCTTCATAGCAACATCTAGACTGACACCTTAAAAGCAGAGTACCTTAGCCAAGCCAAGTTGATACCTAAAACTAACCATCACAACAAAGTCATACTGTGTTTAGGTGAGCCCTAAATCCAGTTTAACTGGTGTACCTATAAGAAGGAAATTTGAACACAAAATCACAGACACGTAAGACCACATGCAGACAGAAGCAGAGGTTGGAGTAATACATCTATAAACCAAGATTGCCAGGAACTATCAGTAGCTAGGAAGAGGACGGGAAAGATGTTTGCCTGGAGCCTTTAGAGGGAGTTGGGCTCTGCTGACACTTTGATTTGGAAGTAGGAACCTCCAGAACCATGAAAGACATAGTGACCCTGTTTCTGGTACTTTCTTACAGCCACTCTAGGGAACTAATACAGTATCCTAAATAATAACAAGCCAATGACAAGACACAGAACATCACCATGAAGCCACATGCTTAACTTTACTGGTAATGTACTACCTAAAAAGATGGACCATGAGTCTAGGAAGCATGTCAGCTAAAATGTTTCCTCATGGAAATGCAATTAAGAGCCACTGTGGCTGGAAACAGATTGGCCAGGGACTCCTTGGGACACCAACACCTATATTCTGTGTTGGTGTGGAAGGCTCATCTGTCTCCTCCTCTACTTTCTCTTCTTGCTCTGACTTCTGGTTGCACAGCAGCTGGGTGACCTGTGAGGGAGAGTTAAATTTGCTCTTCTTTGAATAAACTGTACCAAAGTGTACCCCACTGGGATTGTCATTTGCCATTAGTAATGCATATTTCATTAACATTTGCTTTAAAAACCAACAAGATCATAAAGTTAAGATTGCTTTAGCCTAAAGGCTGTCCAGGCTTAATATGTGTACTATAATCTCCAAGGATTTCAAGGAGCCTGAGCAGGCAATTTTTGATGCCTGGTTCATGCTTGTTTTCAACAAGAAGAGAATCAATACTGGGTAAGGGTTAGACTAACAACACAAGCTGTCAAGAACCGAAGAAATAATTAAAGTTATGATATTAGCAAAGCAGTACGGTTGTAGGAAAATAGATAGATGATTTTATTCTAGATTTTCTTTTCTTTTTGTTTTTTTACCTCTGCCTCAGGCATAGTTGTTGATATATTCAGAAGGAGATAGAATCAGGAGGTTTTCTCCTAGGGAATGTTTAAGTAAATGTCAGTTGTGATCAATAGGGTAACCTCCACAGGAAAGCCAAGCTGCAAATGTCACTCATTCCCCTTTGCAGCAACAGGTGTGTGTGTGTGTGTGTGTGTATGGCTTAGAACTAGTCTGAAACCAGTGACTTCAACTTCAGCCAGAAGTACCAAGCAAAATGGTGGTAAAAAAAAAAACAAACCCTAGGAAAGTTGAGTCCTTCTTAAAAGTGATAGCATAGAACAATCAAATTTCCCATTCGTGTGATTTCTTGACTGTCTAATTCATCAAATTAAGATGACTCTCAGGATTGCCTGAAGGTGGAATTCAGACAGACCACAGGCTACGTGGTTCTTTGAGTTTGAAAACGATGCCTTTGAGAGAGTTTTCACATTCAGGCTGAAGTATGGTTGTAAAGAGGAACATACAGTCATTGGCTGCATAACGATGTTTAGATCAGGGATGCAGCACATTAGTTAGACAATGATCCCATAAGATTATAATGGAGCTGAAAACTTCCTCTCTCCTGGTGACATCATAGCCATGATAATGTCATAGCACAACACTTTACTCTTGTGTTTGTGGCGATGCTGGTAAATAGAGCATATAAAAGTATAGCACGCACAATTATGTACAGTACATAATACATATAATGATAAACATCTGCGTTACTGGTTTATGCACTTACTATGCTATACTTTTACCATATTTTTTAGTGTACTTCTGCATATTTTTAAAAAGTTTACCGTGAGAGTGTGCTGTGTTGTGCAGACGGCAGCCTTGTACATCTGACATTTACCACATTTCTTGACTACATCTGGAGGCCACACTGAGTAACTGACCTGCCCCATCTCAGTCTGTGTTCCATTCACTCCATGATGTCCATCAGTGATGAAGTCACCTAACTACACTTTTCTCAGAAGGTGTCCCCATCACTAAGGGACGCGTGACTCTAAGGAGCAACTCTGTTCCCACTGTAGAATCATCCTGCTATTTGACTCCTCAAGAAGAGTCTTGATAATTACTGATTTGCATCCGTGCACACCGTGGCTGTCCAGCATTAGCTGGACCCTTAGAACTGGGGCAAAACAAACTTTTCTTATTGATCTCCTGTTGACTTGGCATCACATTTACTACCATAGTTTCAACCCATCCTGTTTCTCAATCCCCTAACCGCAGATTATAGAAGCCTGTACCAACCCCCTTTATAAAGAAGGTTAAAGTTGCTCATTTGCGTCTCTTCAGTTCCTTTTGAGCACAGGATCTGATTTTCCTGCAGTCCTTTTGTCCTCCTCTGTTACAGAAGCTGTGCTGCAAAGCATGGGCTTTCTTGGAGCACCATGGTTCAGGTCCCTACTGGTTCCCACCTCCTCATTCTGTATTAGGCACGTCCATCCTATAGACAGCAGCAGGCTGATTTTTCCCAGTCTTATCTTCACTGTTAAGTCCCCCATTCAAACCCCTTTCCAAATGCCCCTAAATTAAGTGTAAGCTTCTCACCCTGGCATCCCCAGTTCTGTATGGAGCAGCAGTGGGGGGCTTCACTTTCTAACCCATGACCCAGAAAACCTGGATTATTTATCACTCTCCAAAGAGACCTTGTAATTTCCCATTTTCCGCTGGCCAATACTGTTTCTCTTCAATGACAGGTTTTAAAAATGTTTTTATTTGGTTACTGATTGATGGTTGATTGATGATTGATTTTGGCGTACTGGTGAACTGGGGATTGAATCCCAGGCCCTTCACAGTGAGCTACATGCCCAGCCCTTTCTTATTTTTTGAGACAGGCCGTTGCTAAGCTGCCGGTCTGGGGCAAACCTGTGATCTTCCTTCTTGCCTCAAACTCCCCAAATGCTCGGATTACAGGCATGGACCACCGTGCCTAGCTCAGAATATTCTTTCTCTATCGCCATTTGCTAAAAATTGCTTCTATACTTCAAGACTCATTTCACATACCGCCTGCCTGATAAATCATGTGCTGATTCTCCCTTCTATCCATCTCTTTTGCTTTTGAATAGCCATAGCATTTACTTTGTACTCCTTCCCCAACATTTAGTTAGAGCACTTGGTACAGTTAACAAATGGACCCTGGAGGTTCTGAATCAAAGAACAGAGCCCTGAAACCCATATTTTTATCTGGTATCTCAGAAATTTGTTGCGGCTACAACGCCTATTGGGAACCCTTGTTAGAGTGACCATATGGATCTGATCAAATCCAGTTCTGCAGTTTCCTAGTTCTGCAGACCCTGGCAGCCTCCTTATCTGTAAAACAGAACCATATTTGCTTTTTCATGCTATGAGGGGAATTAAATAAAGAGCATGTGTCACGTGGCCAGCCCAGTCCTTAGATCAAAATAGATGCTATGAGGGTTAGTGCCATTCCCAAAGTACCATATCCAGTTCTGCATGCTTGCTCTAAGTGAGTCTTCCTCCCTCAATGCACGGTCACTTTCCTTATCCACAGCATTATTTGAGTTTCTTCCATCCTGAGCTGACAACTCTTCTCCAGCTGGGCCCTGTGACCTTGACACCTGCTATGACCCAGAGAACCAAGTTGCAGGGGACCCTGCTGTAGTGCTTATCTTAGAGCAGTGATGGCGAATCTTTTGGAACTTTCGGTGATACAAACAGCTGCAGCACGCGTGCCATAGGTTCGCCACCACTGCTTTAGAGTATGTTTGTTGGTGCTCTTGACTCAGCATATACCATTGAGCATTTGCTCCCTGCCAGACACTGGACATACATCAGTGAGCAAAATGAGCAGGAATCCTTGCCTTCAGTGGGCTTCTAGTCTAGGCAGACTACAAATGTAGACCTGAATAAGAGGAGGCACAGGGCACCCTGTGAGGCCACACTAGAGTAATGGGGTAGGGCAGTGTGGGACTAAGGCCAGCTGGAGAGGAGGCAGGAGCCAGATGGCAAAGCCTTCTAAACAAAAGGAACATCTTCTTCACCGAGAGAGATGGAGCCAGGGGCGGGTGTTGAGCTCTGATGTGATCTGACTCAGGTCTTCTTCACAAGCTCTCCCTGGCAGCAGTGTTGAGGACAGGCTGCAGGGGGCAGTGGTAAGGGGCAGGAAAGTGAGGATGCTGTCGCAGCAACCCAGGCAGGAAAGTGTGTCCATGGTGATGGGGCGGGGCGAGGGGGGGTGTACAGGAGGTGGAGAGACGCAGTAGTCATACAGGATGTGCTTTACAAGTAAGGTCCTTCGGAATTGCTTGTGGATTTGATAGAGAGCGTGAGAGCAGAGTCAAGGATGAGACCAAGGTTGTTGGATTGAAGAAATGGGAGGGTGGAACCACTAATAACAGAGGTGGGGAAAGGTCACACTGCAGAAGAAACTGATCAGAACACAGCCAAGGACTTGCTGTCTCCCGAAATTCAGTGTGGCCTTGGTAGCTGATCTCTACGACAGATTGGAAACACTCATCCCTGTTGGTAATTTTTGAGGATTTTTGTTTGTTTTTTGTTTTTGTTTTTTAGGACAGGGTCTCAAACTAGTTTCAAACCCTTGGGCTTAAGCCATCCTCCCACCTCAGCGTTCTGGGTAGCTGGAACTACAGCTATGCATCACCTTGCCTGGTGCAACATTCATTTTTTAGCATAATCAGGATTCCCCCCCAGTAATATGTATCGTCTAATAAAATAACTAATTTGCATTACCTATAAAAGTAACGCATACTTATGGGGAAAAAAACCAAAGTATTACAGAACTGAGGTGAAAAAATAAATTTCCCTTGTTCCCCAGCAGTAATTATTGTTAAAATTGTTCCGTGGTGTTTTGCAGCCAACATTTTGCCGTATGTTACTGGGCCAGGCCCAGAGCTAATAGGTGCTGGCTAAGTATTGCTCACAGTCATCTTCTGATCCACCTTATTTCTCTAGTTTCCAGGTGAGGAAACTGAGTTAGGTAAAGTCACAGGCTGATGAGGACCGGGACTCAAGCACAGGCTGCAGACCTCAGGGCCCCTGCTGGGGACTTTGATGTGGGAGCCAGCACCCTTGCCTTTCCTGAGGGAGCCTTCTGAAACCTCTCTGGCATCTCCTGCTGTGGGGTTGGATGGGAACTGTTTCACAGAGACCTTCCCTAAATTAAATTAAAATGGACCACTAATTAAATGTGGCCTCTTTGAATGGACTGCCATCTCTCTAATTACAGCTTTCCTTCTCTCTGGAGAAGACAGCCCAACATTGTTTTGAAAGTTGCTCAATTATTAATGGTTGAAGAACACTCTGGAAATGTAAAGTGTCATTAAATTGTTAATAAGAAACCCCAGAGGAGGGAGGGGAGTCCGATGCTAACTCCTCCTTTCTTTTATATACAGAGGCACGACCTGACCTCAGAGACCGGAAGGGTCAGAAATAAAATGTCTGACTGATCTGAGCTGCTAGGAAACATCTTATCACACCTTCTTTTCTCCGTCCTTGACTTTGGCCTTGACACTGATCTGAGCCTGAAGATAACAGAAGGGAGGAGTTAGTCTAGACTGAGGCAGGGGAAATAGCTGCTAACAAATCCTTGCAATGAGGGCAGCTAAGGCAGCTAAATTGAGCAGCTTTAGACATGAGGAAGCTGCATATTCCTCCTGCTTGGAAAGGGACACTGGGATGCCATTGCATCCTTCACGTGAAGTCGTTGCTTCTGAGGCAGTCCTCTGCTGTTGAGGTCTGAAGCTGCATAATGCTGCCCACCAAGAGGTATAAAGCCTGGTGGTTTTCAGAGCTTAAACACACACACACACACACACAGTAACATAGAGACTTAGGACATAGGGAGAAATATAAAATATAATCAGAATATACAGTGAATATTTGATTCTTTTTAAATTTATTATAATAAAAGACACATTGGCAGTAATTCCCTTCAAAAAAACCCCTCCTCTCTTTGAACACTCTTCCCAGTTGTTCTTGTTGCTTTCTGAAGCAGTTCTGGAAGTCTTTTTCATGAGGGTCTGTCTTCACAAGATGCAGTCAGAAGTACAGGGAATGCTGCTACTGAGTTCCATACAAAGGAAAGGCAGGCTGCTCAAAACATTATGTTGTGCCCCTATTCACCTTATTCACTGGATCTGGTGCTGTGCAACTTCTGGTTCTTCCTCAAAGTCAAAATGACCATGAAAGGTAAATATTTTGAATCAGTTCTGAACATGAAGACAGCCACAGTAGTGCAGCTAAAGACACTCAGGAAAGAGGGCTTCCAGAACTGCTTCAGAAAGTGGCAAGAATGAGGGATGAGTGTGCTTGAAGTGAAGGTTGCAGGGGATTTGTGGCAGTGTCTCTTTTATTGAGGTACATTTTTAAAAAAAATTTTAAGCATCCACCTTATTTTTTAATCACAGCCTGAACAACACTTTTGAGTGACCTGAAGTTGGTCCTCCTGCCAGGCTTCAATTTGGGGCATCATTTCAAGAAATTTTTATTTCCCTCCCCATGTTCATTTTCACCCCAGTGTGCCCTCCTTCAAGAAGACTGGAGGTGAGTTTCAGTCTTGGTGATTTGGGCTTTGTATTAGTGCCTTGGCAGCCCCGAGAGACCTGCTCTATTTGGGTTCAGAAGTCCCACAAGCCCCTCATCCCTTCCCCTGGAATGGGGACTGGGAACCACCACTGGCCACCTTCACTTGCCTGCACAAGCTCTTGCACACTCCTGTCAGTGCATGGCCCCACTCTGTAGGGAAGACTGATGGCAAATCACAGATGCTTGCTTCCCTATCATCTGTCACCTCCTGCATCTTCGCGAAGATGGAAGGGGCCGTGCATGTCAGTTTAGAAATGACAGCTTTGAGGTTTTTTAGACACAAGTGGAGGCTGGCATTAAGTGTAAAGCAAAGGAGTCAGGCTGAGACAGCTGTGTCAGAAGTTGTCATCTTGGAAGACACATAAGGTATTTGGAGGTTTTATAAGATTGAGGCCACTGGTCAAGAAATGGATTTATCATTTGCTAATAATGGCTGCTAGTTTTTGAGCACTTAAGTGTACCAGGCACTATGCTGAGCCTGGCACTTGACGTGTGTCCTTGGAGATGTGGAGGATAGAGTGCTCAAGGTGAGACATGAAAAGGTTAAGTGATCCAGTGTAGACACAATATCTATAGATAGAGATCCAGTAGTAGCAAGCTTTTGAGAGAAACTTTTAACAGGTTGGAATGAATGAAAGACAAGCAGCATGTACTTTTACCAAAGCTCAATTTAAGCAAAGGTAACAAAACTAGAGGGTGAATGCTTGCTTTGCAAAAGATCATTTGCTTGGGTAATATGTTCAAAACATTTTGATTTTTCTGTCTTAAATTCTATTGTGTAAAAGTAAAACTTGTTTACTATAATACAAGAAAGAATATTGTACAGCTACTGTGGCTAAGAAAGGTGAATTGGAAAACTTAATCTAGTTGGAACAAAAGGAAAAAATTAACTTCTGAAGTGTGCCACCCTAACTTGTCTATTCCGGGATTTCTCAAAGCATGGAAAGCCTCCATACTTATTAATGTTATCTATTCTCAGGGCCCAACCTACTGTCAAAGAATCTAAACAAATAGGATTAGGGTCCTGGAATCCACATTGTCACAAACACCAATGATTCTGTTGAACACCATGGTTTGAATTTCTTTTTCAGCACCTTAATGCCTGTTAACTTTGTGTTCTTCTTTTCCACCTCTTTGCATCTCTCCTTGCTAACTTCTACTTAATTCCTTCCTCCTGAGTGATCTTTCAGTTCATTTATTCCCTTTTCATCTGTGTGTAATCTACTATTAAACTGGCCCACTGAGTTTTTCACTTTAGATGAAGTATTTTTCACTTCCTTGTGTTCTGTTTGGTTCTTTTTTCAAATCTATTTCATCGTTTTAAAAATAGCTCACTATTCCCTGCAGATTGATGTATTCTAGTTTTTCTTTTTATTTCTCAGTAAAAGCATAACCTGTTATGATTTGGTCTGGCAGCTTTACTAGCTGAAGTCTTTGTGTGTCTGTTTTTGATGTCTGTTGCTTCTACCAGTCCACTCATGGTACCTTGATTCCCCCAAGTGCTAGGTATTTTGACTGTACGATGTCTTTGGCTGTGCATTGTGGGGATTTGTTGAGGGATATGAAAAAGATGCTTACTGCTAAGGGTCTAGAAGTGCTTCCAGTTTGTACCATTTCAGACACAGTTTATGAGGTTCCTTTGACCTCTTACTAATGCAAGCCAAGGTACACAGCCCACAGAAGGGCCACCCATGTTGACATATTCTTCCACATCTGCCCTGTGCCTGTTGCAAAGACAACCTTTCCCACAATCCCTTGGGCAAAGAGGAGGAGGAAGTTTTCTTCTGGTTCCACCTCACCCTAAGAGTTAGCTCTCTGGGGTCCAAGCATGAGGGAGGGCCTCCTTTAGACTCCCCAGTTCAGTCAGCCTTTACATCTTGACTTCTGATCCTCTCCATCTTTAGCAAAATGGAATCGAGTTGGGCCAGCTTCTATTGCTCTTAGATTTCCAGGTGCTTACCTTTTACTTTTTGTCACCTCTTCAGTGATATTAAAATTCTTTCAAAAATATTTTACTGCAGAATTATGAGTTGTTCTTTTCCAGTAAGAAAGTTGATTTGCATATTTAATCCTCCAGATTACCAGAAACTCCAGATTACAAGAATTTGAAGATCTTTCCTCTGTCCATTCTAGTCCACAAGATTAAAAGGATATAACTAGAGTGCTACTCTGACCTGCTCATCCCAAGAACACATTACTGGCCTTCACCAAACTCCTACACTTGTTCTCTCTAGGGTATCTCCAGATATCTCAAACAAGATGGCTGAAGCCTCAGAGCAACCATTAGTTCATGCCATAAAAACAGATCAAACAGTACTTTTGGAAGGAGGCAGAAGGGAGGCCATAAAGCTGGAACATCATCAGATGCTGAGAATTTGGGTAGTAGGACCCACAGCTGAGCAGATGTGGTTGGACTAATCATCCCTCAAGATCCCTATGTGTGTTTGATTCAGGCAGTGTCGCAGGGCGGCTTGTGTTCACCATGGAGACTGCTGAATGCCAGTTAGAAAGAATGTTCCAGAGTCTGCCATTGAAAAGTAGGTGGGCAGGGTGTATAGCCAGGCTCCATCGCTCTGGTTTTTATGGTTCCTTCAAATGGATTAATTGGCCTCTTGAGGGGAGATTGCCACTGGCATCTGAAGGATGCTTCTCTTTGTTACATTATTGCTTGCCCTTCACTCTGCTCCTGAAAGTCAATCTTGAAAACACATATTCCTCTCCACCTGTACACCTTGATTTATCAACCAACTCCTCAGTGAAGAAACAAGATAAAAAACCTTTCACTGTAAAGCATGGCTATGCATTATGCTCTGTTGGTTTTGTGTCTAGACAGAACTAAGAGACCCCTCTGTGGCCCAAGCAGTACTAGAAATGATTGTATATTTACCTCTTTAGAAGAAGGATGAGCTTGACATTTTTATGTATTAGACAGAGATCCCAGAGTCTTGCAGAGAAAGCAATGGCCAGGAAGTCAAGCAGTGATACTTTTACTCTGGTGAGCCTGTCTTGTAAACCTCGGTGCTCCTGGTCTTCCTTAAATGGGCAGAAAGATAGCCCAGCAGACAGGAACAGGCTCTGTAGTCCACTCCTCACTCTTGTTAATTTTGTGACCTTGGGCAAGTTCCTCACATCTCTGTGCCTGAGTTGCCCATCAGTGAAGTAGAGAATAGTAGTACTTATCCCATGTGGTAAAGATAAATCATATGAAGTGCATAGAATATAATGCTTGATGTACAGTAAACACTCAATCACATGAGCTATCATGACTGTTATGCTGGCCCAGAGAGACTGTACACAGGTACTGGTAACACTTGCAGAATTATTCCCTGTCCCAGTGAGTCACAGGAGCTACTAGCTCCTATTTGGAAAGCAGAAATTAACAGTGGTATGCAGCCTTTTTGAGAGAGTTGGTCCATCTCCAAGGAGCTTTTCAGCCCTGTATACCTTTCCAGACTGATTCCATGTGTGGTCTATAATTGTCTTGTTCACTGCCAAGAAACATTTGAGCCAGGAGACTATTTAGGACTACACAGAAATAGGAAGTCTCTAGGAAATGCAGGGAGAAGACTCAATACCACCAGGCAGGTCCTGATTCAAGGTTAGTGAGGTAGATTGGCTTTGAAGCTCAAGTCAAGTACCCACATGTAAATCATTGACCATGACTTAGTGAACTCACTTCCTACAGATCCACACATCTGTATATAACTAAGAGATTTAATTTAAAATGAATGTTTGCATATATTACTCACTTTCCTAACACAGGAACAAAATATATAACACCCAGAACTTAAAGGAGAAACTTATTTGGGCTCACAGTTTCAGAGGATTCAGTGCATGGTCCATTAGCTCCAAGACAGCAATGGCACAGTGGAAGGGCATGGCAAAGGAAATCTGCTCACCTCATGGCAGCCAACAAGCATAGGAGAAAGAAGCCAGCAAAGGAGATGTACCCTCCAAAAGTACACTCCTAGTGATACACCTCTTCTAACCAGGCTCCACTTCCTACCAGCACATTAGCTGTAACTCACCAGTGGATCAATCCACTGATCAGTATAGCACCTCCCTGATCCAGTCACCTTCCAAAAGCCTCACCTATGAACCATGAGTCTTTTGAAGGACATTCTAGATCTAAACCGTAACACTGAGAATATGCATTTTTCAGAAGTCATGAACTGTACTCGCAAGATATGTGCATCTTTTTGTGTGGAAATTTTAAAAAGAGTTCTCACTCTTATTTTGATAGTGGAGTTTGCATAGACATACAGGTGGTTGTCGTGGCCCGATGGGGATCCATTTGCTGTTAAAAGCTGGGAGGAAAGACATTTGTTGGCAGGTCCCTAGGGCAAGTGTGTGACCTGCCCCCAACTCCTGCCAATTGGTCCTACACCCCTTTCTTCTCCTCTTGTCCATCATCCAGCTTTCCCTAGCTGCTTATTGCCTTACTTGAAAAATAAGTAGATAATTTCACAGATTCCATTTTCCTTTTTACTCTTTTAATGGACATTTAATCTTTTTATGATCAGAAATAGCATACATTTTATGAGAAATATCAGGCTGCCCAGTGCTTTATAAAGTTAAACCTAAAAGCCCTTTCACACCCAGTCCTCTTCTCCAGAAATTGCCACTGTGCTTTACAGAGAATGCAACCTAACTTCTTTATATATATAAATATATATAAAATACATAGATATACAATAAATACCCCCACAGATATACAGATATAGGGATTTTTTTGCTATAGGAATAAAATCATACCTGTGGTTCTACATCTTGTTTTTATCACTTAATATACAGTAAGCATCTTTTTATGACACTATCTGTAGCTCTACCACCCCTGTTCTTTTCCACTGGTTGTAATAGATTCCTGATTTAGATATTTAACCAGTCTTTTCCTTATAGTTCTAACCTCACTCAAGTTGTACACATAATCGAGCTGAGAAACAGACCCATTGTAGAACAAGCTCCCTAAAGAAGAGCCTAGTCTTTCACATCCCTTCTCAGAGTACCATCTTGGATTCTGTGTGTGTTTTGGGTGATGTGGAATCCAGCTGACTTTGGCACTTAATTGGACAGTGTTGGTAGGGTGAAAAATACTATCTGTGTCACACATTTCTAGCTGATCAGAGGACTAAAAAGTGTTAGAAGGATGATTTATATGATTGCTGGAGAAAAACCTCTCTCCCAAAGACAGACCAAGATAGCTTTAGATTGGATTTCAGGAGATGAAAGTGAAGTTTCTAAGTAATAGCAAAGCCTTGTGTTTCTGTAGTACTTTATGCTTTTTGAAGTGCTTTCACAGTCGTTATCCTGTTTGATCCTGCTAAGAACCCTGGAAGTAAGTAGGGCCAGTGGTGATTATCCTGAGGCTACAGGGAGGCCAAGGATAACAGTGAGTAGGAATTGGAACTAGAATTAACCTCTTTTTTCCAACTCTTGGCCTTGAGTTCATTTCACACTCAAATGTGCCCCACACCTTGAAGAAATCAGTAGCTATGGCACAGAACCCCACTAGTGTCATTTACCTGAACACCCAGGTGCCCTAGGTAATTCTAGGAAGTAAATGATATGACCCAGGGGAGTAAGTGATAAAAGTGCTTACCTTTAAGGCTTCTGATTGAAAACGGCAACTTGGACACACACATTTCCTTTCCTCAATTTCCTCCTAAAAAATCCACTAAGATGTCTTTTTAAAGAGTAAACCCATAAGGACGTGGAAGAGGAGAAGAAAGAACAGC
Organism: Heterocephalus glaber; assembly: GCF_000247695.1. Next base: position 11,045,737 of record NW_004624767.1, on the reverse strand, counting down.
CGTAAAAGTGTGGGTGCTGAAGAATAAATTGATGAACAAAAATGGACCTAGTGGGCCCAGAAAAACAGAATCCACACCTGGCATTGTGAGGAAAAAAATCCTACAAACTTCATTAGAGCATTAAACAAAATGAATACATGCATAGTAAAAACAGGTCTCACATATAGACTCAAGAATCAAAATGGCACAGGCTTCTGAGCAACATTGGACGTAAGAAGACAATCCTAAAGCAAGGGACTCCAGCTTAAACTCTGTACCATAAAGACATCTTCAAAAATGATTAAAAAGAAATTATTTCCGTACAGTCTTTTGCTCTACTAAAACCAAACAAGTAAACTAAGAAGAAGAAAGGCACGGGATGTGGGAAATTGGGGTCCCAACCTAAGGGAGTGAAAGAGAGGGTCCTTCCAAGATGATGGTGAAAGGCCACACTGTCACAGGGCGAGGGGGCCCCGATCCAGTCTAGACTGAGTCTATGGCTCAGCAAAAGATCCCTAATATTTTAAAAATTTGATAGAATACTTAAATGGATTTAAATGTAATAAGTGCAGTTTCATAAAACTAGGGAAGAAGACTGTTTGGGTTAGTAAGAAATATATAGAAAAATAAACAGTGGAGAGGGGAAGGCTCCATTAAGTCCAGAGAAAGCAAAAAGTTTTACAGTATACCACATGATCCATCTGTGGGTAACATTTTCTTGACCAAGATAACAAAAACATTGATTTGATTATCTAAAAGTACTATCTAATGAAGGGGCTTGAAAAGGAGCCTTGTGTGGCGACGGCAGAGATGATGATAAGTGAAAGTTAAGTCCTCATCTTTCAGAGTGGGAGGACAGCCGCTAATTCCTAAAGCCAAGAAATCAAGAAGGACGCTAAGCACATCGTTTAGAGATAAGGAGCTAAACTATCAAGAGACCGATCTAAAATAGTAGAAAATGCTTGCTTCTGGGAGACGAGGGTCAGAGAACGCAATTCCTTTCATCAGCCTTTAAACAACTATTAGACTCTTTACATCATGAGCACATGTGGCTTGATAAAAATGAGAGCAGAATTTCAAGAATGCACTGCTGAGAGCAGTTGGGCTGCAGAGTATTTGAATGTTGAAAGTGAGCTGTCGGAGCAAAGCCTCTTTCAAGTACCTGCAGCCTGGCATCAGATGGCCCGGGCATGCTGAACATCTCTGTACCCACTCTTGATCCTGGAGCCACTGTAATGATGGAAACACAGGTCCATGGGTAACATTTCTGAAGCCCGTGACCTGACTTGCTTCTCTGCAGGATAACTATAGGATGCGTGGCTTATTGAAAATCTAATTCTGAGCATTTTGGTCCACCACAAACCAGAGGAGGTGACAGAGGTGCTGCCTATACATGTGTGGGTCACATGCACATCATCCTGAGCCCCCTTTGTGCGGTAACTCATAATGCTGCCCTGGCCTTCAAAGCAGAGCCATATGAGATATATCTGAGGAGTCGGATTTATTCTTTTCTCCAACACTCCTGGGCAGCCTGGATGGATCCAGGGATGGATTGTGGCATCATCCTTTACAAGCCCCAAATGCAGAATACCATCCCCTTGGCACCCCTTGGGGCCATGGCAGTGGCTCCTTTCTAAGACTGTATCCTCCCACGGCTCCCAGGCATGTGGCTGGCTAAGCAGGGCCACTAATGAGTGCATGTCCTCATTAGTGCAGTCATCCAGAACATGGGCGGTGGACCCAGTCCTGAGTTCAAATCCTGACCTTGCCACTTACCAGCTGGGTTTGATGTAGAGTAAGTTCCATCACTTCCCTGGACCTCCACTTCTCTTCTGTAAAAGGGGGATCATTGCAGTATTTGGGTTGTAGGATTAAATAATACTTAAGATGTGCTCTTAAAATAGCAACTCTCACTTAGTAGCTATGAATTCAGTATTAATGTTACTGATGTCCTGCTGGGAAAGCCCCTGAGTGTGAGCTTCGGTTTCTTCATTCATAAAATGGGAACAGGACTGCACCCAGAGATGACTGTGAACATTCTGGGAGCTGGTGGGAACAAATTGCTTGGTCTAACATCCAGCCAGCAGCGAGAGCCCCATCCTTGGAGGTCATTATTATTTGCCTGCCTTTCCATTTCTGCACCCTCCGTCCTCACCCAGGCCTGCTTCCCTTCCGCCTGGCCACCTGAACAGAGTAGTGGCCGCCCTGAGTCTTTCTCTCTTTTCTGCTGAGCCTCATCCTGTGTGCTGTTGCTGGAGCAATCTTCTGTAAACACTGCTTTTATGACTTCCCACCCCTGTGAGGAGCCCTCTGTGGTCAGAAGATCGACACACTCCAGCCTGTTATTACAGTGTCATGCTGCTGCCCCCTGATTTCCTCTTTGCTGTCCAAAGGTCTCTTCGCTCCTCCTCCACCTTCATGGCTACTGCCTCTGTGTGTTGGCCGTGGTTGCAGGTCTGTTCCCAAATTCCCTCTTAAAAGCATCACTTGCGTTAAGAATTAAATTGAAATGAAATGTACTTCCTTCAAAAAGCCTCCGCTGGCAAGCACCTTCATCCTCGTCATTATCCCTTCATGGCTTGTCTTGGCAGCACCGTGGGCTGCAATCAGCTGTGGTCTCTGCAGTTCTGAATCAGTTTCCCCGGGCAGGGAAGCCACTAGGGAAGAGCTGGAGGCTTGGAACAGCTGACAGACTCGGAATGGAGTCAGCTCCACCACATCCTAGCTGAGAGTCCTTGGCAATGCTATTTTCCTATTCAATGTCCTCACCCATAGAAGGGGAATTTATAAACTGGCTGTTGAGTGGTAAAATAACCTATGAGATTATGATGTAATTTCCATAAATTGCTTGGTGTCACATCTGACATATAGTTCCTTGCATGTTAATTCTGTTCCAACTTTAGTTTCTTATGTGTGTGGTTTGTTGTTTCACTACATGATAAACTCCTTAGGTGTTGGCCAGAGCATTTCATTTGTGCATCTTATCGCTCTGTATCATCCATGGATGCCAGGTCATGCTGTGTTGAGATTGACTCACTCAATGCAGTTTCAAACACCAGAAGTTTATTTCTTGCTTGCCCTGTGAATTCATGATGGCTTGGCAGAGAAGCTCTTCTTGTCTTAGTTACCCAGAGAGCTAATGTAGACCACTCATATTTCACAGGCCAAAGAAGTCACATAGCCAAGTCTAAGTTTAACAGGAGATGGAAGTGTAATCTTATTTTATATCTGCAGAGACATTCAGGAATATTGTCAGCTGTCCAACAGACACCATATCCTCCTGGTAGCTTCGTAGATGCCTGTTTGAAACCTGGTGTCACCTCCAGGTGTATGGTTTACCCCCAGACCCTTAAAGTCTTTTTTTTTTCCTGTACTGGGAATGGAACTCATGGCCTTCACACTAAGCAACACTCCTGACCCATCCCTTTCTAAGACAGGGTCTTGCTAAGTCACTCACTAAGTTGCCCAAGTTGGGCTCAGACTTGCTGTCTTCCTTCCTCAGCCTCTCAGAGAGGTGGGGTTGTAGTCCTGCACCAGCAGACACAGCCAGTCTTTTGCCAGCAAGCTTGCATGAATCCAGTTGCCTCAAGACTCAGCTATACCCCTCAGCAGTCAGGACACACCCAAAAGGGAGCTTTAGCCTGTCTAAAATTAGGACTTGTGCTCACATAGGATACCTAGATCTCTTTATAAAGTTCTGCCATCCTTGACTCATTCATTCACTTATTCACTTGTTCATTCAACAGATAACGTACTGACTGAGGATTGCCATGTGGAAAGAACTACTTTATTTGTAGTAAGCGATGACCAAGACAGACATGATTCCTGCCTACTCAGATTTAACAATCAGACAGAGAAAGCACCAGACTGAAGTCAGTGGGTTGCAGACTAGGCTACCAGTCCCTCGGCTTGTCTCACTTCCAGCAGCCTTGGGCATGTTCCCATAGCATTCAGAGCCTCGGTCTTATCTGTAAGGTGGGTGTGACACACATGTCTGTTATAGGGCTACTAAAAAGAGGAAAGGAGATGGATTATCCACATAAAACATTTCATAGAGATGCTGGCATATGGCGAGTCCTCAGTAAATGTCAGCCAGAGCTGCAGTCATCATTGTCATTACCCTCATGATTGAAAGAATGGCAAGATATTAAGGCAACAAGGAAGGTTTTGTGTTCTCCTAAAAGAATCATATTAAAGAGTTGTCTGCCTTGCACATTGGATGAAACCCTGTTTCTTACAGACCTGAAGAACACTGAGTGCCACCAATTATAGTCACACCTCACTATTGTTTTTTACATTGCAAGGTCCAGCTAATCCTCTGATATTGACCGTCTGTGTTGTTCTAATTGATCGTCTATTGTTGTCTCCTGAAATCTTATCCGTATGATCCTTTTTGAAAATTCAAGTAGCTTATCAAGGCTCAGAGTGTGGAAAGAATAACTGAATAGGAATTGAGCATTAAAACAAGGAGAAAAATGGCCAGTGATTCTGAAAGCCAGACCAAAAGAGCCACCATACAGCCTCTGAATCCATCAGACCAGTGCCTGGGCATATTTGTGGTCAGATCATGGGTTATGGTTCTTAAGAAAAAAATGCATTCCTGCTCCCTCTGTAGTTCCCCACCTCAGTCACTGAGGACACTTGACTAGGCAGTGACATGGTGATTTTGGTGTGGAGGCAGGAAGGACAGGAAAGCCAGATACATGTGTTTAATTCCACATGTATATATGTGTATATATATATTTTTTTTTTCCAGACACTTTTGGGTCTATATCTACTCATGGTTAGAATCAACAGGTAAAGAAAAGTAAGTTATCCCTCACTACTATTCACTAGCCAGATGACACTGGGATCAAGGACACATCTATATCCCAGCCCATCCCAACCTATAACCCAAAAGTCTACCCCAAGAGAAGCAAAAAAGCACACCCCATCTAGAAAGCTGGCCTAATTCAATTCTGACAGATTGCTGCTCCGTTTCACAGCTGCCTGGTAGCTGGGTCTGTTTCTAAGATCTGGCAGGAAGAGGATACATCTGGCTTCATGGAGTTATTTAATATCTTTGGCACGAGCCAAGAATGGTAGAAATGGTAGAAAATGTGTTTTATTCTTAATCTAAGACACAAGAGAGTTGGAAAAAAAAAAAAAAAAACCCTCCGGGTTTTAAAATGATCAGGAGAAAGAGAGAGGGCAAGTTCATCAATAGTCGGTGGAATACACTTCTGCATTCCATCTGTAAGACAAGTTGGTGAGCGTATGGTGATTTCTTCAGGCTTTGAAATGGGGTGGCGGTTTCATCATATCAAATGCTTAATGAGGTGAGGCCCCATCTCATTGGTATGCAGGCTGGCACTGACATTACATGCGCTAATCCTGAAACAATAAGCTATAAGGAAAGGCTTGCTTTCTTGGTTGGAAATGAATGGAGCAGCCCGAATTATTCCAGTTTTATCTCTTGCTTTAACCTGGAGTGAGGCCAGTATGTTGAGTTTCACCCTGGGGAATTCATATCATGTGAAAAACTTAAATCAGGTCTGTCTGCCAGTACACGCGATCCTAATCCGTTAAATATTTCTAGCTAACAATGCACACGGGGCCCTTTAGCTCCACAGACAGTCATGTTCTGCTCAGGCCATGCAAATATAACTGCTTCTGCCTGCTTTTTCAGAGACAAATTGATAATCCCCCATGCCTCCATGGTTTTACCCAAATCCCTCATGCAACATGCAAGACACTTGGTATGTCTTGACCCTAGTGATAACACCCCCTCTATTCCCCAGGGCCCGGCTCTCTTACTGTTCACACAGAAACATTTCAAATAAAGATTGTCTTTCTGTCTGATTAGCTGCTTACCAGGAACCAGAATCCTTGGCTTTATCAAGTTACAGGAACTTGAGCCCTGAGTCCCTGCTGAGGAATGTCTAAAGAGAGTGGCATTGAACCCTGTCAGTCCCCATGTCCTTCTACATTCAGGAAAAATGAAAACATTGGGACTTAAGTCCTATTTTTCTTTAGAGTCAAGCACTGCTGTCTGTAAAGATTTCTTTCTAGAAAACTAGTTTTTCAGTAAAAGACCTCTTTCATTCTCCTGGTTCATTCATAGCAGGATGATTTTAATTTTCCTTCATCCAGAAATGCAAGTAACTTTTTCAGGATTATAAAAAAGAATTCACAAGGTGTCTTTTTCTAATACACATTGTGCATACTGAGTTAAATGCTGGATAAGGGCAGTGTAGCATGGTAGTTGTGAACATGGACTGAGGCATCCAGCTGCCTGGGTCCAGTTCCTGCCCTCCACCCTTCGTAGCTGTGTGAGCTTGTGCCTTGCTGTATCCTGGTTTTCCCTTTGGTGACATGGGGATGTCAACCATACTTGCTTCATTCTGAAGTCCTCCAGATCTGGCTCTTAGCAAGTACTGTGACATGATAGCCAACCCCACTGCCATGTTGCCATTGCTGCTGCTGTTGTCATTATCATTACTGCTAGGAACAAAGTCATCCCCGGAACAAAGTCATCCCCAAGACAAACCCACATGGTTCCTGTCCTTAGGAAGCACAAAGCTTCCTTAATACTCTGAATAAAAGATAATGTGCTTGAATCAAAGAGAGGTCACTAGCTCCAGATGAACACGAATAAGGGGAATTGTCCTACTCAGGAACATCATTGGGCAGGCTTCCCTGTGGAGCAGGTGACTGATCTGAGCTTGAAAGAAACAGCAGCAATAATTCATATAAAATAATTTGTAACATATAGAAAATCACCCATAACTTAGCCATCCATGATAACTATTAGCATTTTAAATATGTAGCTTTACACTATTTTTACAAAAGAATAGAAATACACACGTGTTTTCTCATCAACAGAAATAGCATCCTGCTCTCATAAAATAGATCCTCTTCATTGCCGTCTGCTTTTTCCCCAAGTGGCATACTGCAGCCACTGTGTAAGAGTGTCAGCAGCTGGCACCGACTTCCTCAGAAACCAGACCACAGTGGGCCTTGCAGCTCTGTTTCGTGTCTCCCTTGCCTCCCTGCCCCGTTGGTCCCTTGTCCCCCCAAGAAACTGGATGTTTCTGCTCCCAGACCCAGCCCTTTGAGAGCCCACCCCACCAGACAGCTTTGCCAAACACTCATGACTGAGCTGTCTGTCTGCAAGTCTGCTTCCAGCACCCAGACCCTGCAGCATATTCTCCTCATGTGCAAATGGTCTCCAGAAGCTCTGTGGCTGTGTTTTGGATTTGTGAGCTTACCTGGAATGGGAGCTTGTATTTACACCTTTCAGGAAAAATTTACACACAGGTCCCTCACCTTACTTTACAAAATAGCCCCTCATAACCCGAAGGCTGAACTCAGAGGAAGCCCAGTTATAAGGGATTTGCTCTTGAGGTTGTAAGAACCCCCAAATCTTAGGAGCCTCTTGGAGGATGAACTGTTTGTCCTGAAATTGCTGAAAGCTTGGGTCACTAAAGTCACCTTTAAAGGAGTTACTTTTATGGATTCAAAAATTTTAAAAAGCGATGGCTTTGTGCTGTGTGAATTGGGTTCCACCTTTTTCTCCTCTCCTGCTACTCAGTAGCAGGTTGATTCATTCTTCTGCTCCACAGTACAGTTGAAGATACATCAGCTCTCAATGAGGGCCTGTCTGCATATTGTTAGGGGAAGTGGGAAGCTTTGGTTTCCCTTCTGTGTACACATTCTGGCTCATTCCAGTGGTTAACAACAGCTGCTTAGCAAGCACTAAGCCTTAGCTTTTTACCTATAGCCCGTCCAGCTTCCTTTTTTGTCTTACATACATGTCTTCACCCTCTTAACCTCGTTTCCCCTTATCTTTCCCTTTGTACTCTCAACTTTAACCCTGAATCATTTCAGAATGTGTGAGTTGACTAATCAAAGTCATTCAGAGAAAGTGAAGAGCACCGTCTTCCTCTGCTCAGACTGCCTTTACAACACACCATGCACAGGGAGGCAGAAACAATACGTGTTTATTCCTCAGTGCTGGAACTGGAAATCCAAGATAAAGGTGCTGGCCAAGTCAGTGCCTGGACTTGAGGAGACCTTCCTAGCCAGTAGACAGCCACTTTTTTACTGTGTCCTCCAGTGGAGAGAGGGCAGGCTTTTTTGGTGCCTCTTCTTTTTTTTGGTACCCCGGGGATTGAACTCGGGTCCTTTTGCTTGCAAGGCAGGTGGTGGAACCACTGAGCTAAATCCCCGGCCCTTTTGTGCCTCTTCTTATAAGAGCACTGATATCATGAGGGCCCCACCCTCGTGACCCTCTCTAAGTCTAATTATCTTCCTCGGGAACCCTCTCAAATATGATTACTTTAGGAATAGTTTTCACATATGAGTTTGGGGAATATACAAACATTCAGTTCATAACAAGCAGATTTCATGGCTGAGAGCTAAGAAAAGCATGTGACCTCATATCCCTCGTGTTTGGGATACATGGCTGGCAGGAGATAAAATCTGAACTGTCAAGATGGCAGAGCAGCGGGAAGAGGATGGAGAGCCAACATGGTGTGGTGGAAAGAGAGTATCTGTCACCTACTGCCAGCCCTGCCATTTACTAATTGGGGGAATTTGAGGATCATTCTTCATCACCCTGAATTTGTTTTTTTTGTTCTCTGTCCAAGTGGACCAATGATGCTCACCCCATAGCCTGGCAGGGAGCGTTCTTTATCCAGTCAGTTAAGACACAACTAGAGATGACACAGTTGGATGCCATGCAGTAGGCACTGGGTTAGATGTGAAATATGAAACTCAGTGTCTGTGCCTCAGACTGAGTACAGGGCAGAGCCACATTCATGCCAAAGGTCCGAGAAGACACACCTGCACCCTTAGACAAGATGAGGAAAATGGCACTGCTGACTATTTTAATAGGTAAAGGGATGATTGTTTGGACTTTATGGACAGAATGTTTGTATCCTCTCCAAATTCATATGTTGACGTCCTAACTCCCAGTGTGATGGTATCGGAGATGGGACCTTTGGGAGGTCATTGGCTTAGCTGAAGTCAAGAAGGTGGAGCCCTTGTGATGGGATTAACATTCTGTAAGAAGCACTCAGTAGATGTTTCCTTCCCGGTCCCACACAGGTGAGTAGGAATGACTCAGCCATCTCTGGGGGCAGAATGGAGAGAAAGAAATGTTTCCGTTGTTTTGCTCAGCCTGAGAGTGAAATTTCTTACATGCCAGATTGAGTTAGACCTTAAAAATGGGTAGTAGAGATGGTGATGGGTCAAAATCTATTGGGCTCATGGCGGTTTCCACATCGTGGTCTTCTTTAGAGCCCTGAAATGCACTTACCAAGTCATCGAATGATAGCACCGGAAGACAGCCAGACCATTGTCAGGCTTCCTCTCCCATCATGTCTTCGTGGTAAAAAAGTAGAGATGTGTTTCTGAGGCATTAAGGGACATACCTTCTATTACAGCTTGACAAGCACAATCCTGCGTTCAGATTAGAAGTTACTGCATCAGATTTACCACATTTTGAACTCTGAAAAGCCAGATTGGCCATAATGGTTAGGGAGGGTGTTTTTTGTCATAGATTTTTTGAGGGTTTTTTTTTGAATCTTTTAAATTAATTTTCAATTAAGTATTGAAAGGACAAAGTATAGTGTTAACTTGCAATTAATTTCATCAGTAATTATGCAAAAATTCTAGGCATATGAAAGATGGGGAGCATGGAATAATTAGTCGTGGACTTTTTTCAGGGCCATAATTACAGTGATGAATATGCATGAGGCCATTCAGGAAAGAGAACTCACCACAAGCAGTTGTATGTGATTAAACTTCTGGCTAGCTGTGTTGTGTTGTCATCTCCTCGGACTGTTAGCAAAGTCTCCCCAAACAAATATTCCCCAAAATATAAAGGAGGCAATCACCAGTGCCATTTTTCTGAACTCTTCTTTTTACTTTTAAGCTTTCTAGTTTTCTTGGATTTGGGGTATAACATACCTCATTGGCCTAATCAAAAGCTTGGAGTAGATTTTTATGGAAGTAAGTGCAGCTCAACCTTTATGCAGATTCCACCTTACTTCCCTTCAGCCTTTTATCCAAGACCCCTCCTTCTTGAGGCATTTCTTAGGGCCTCCTCACCTGTAGTGCAGGGTTCAGGAGTTGGGTTGCAGCCACAGTGTAATCATCACAGCACTTAACCTAGCCGAGCTGCCCCTGCAGGCTAGTTGCTGTGCTCACCACGCATTATTCTCTTTCATTCCCGGCCACTGGGGTCTGAGATTTGCAGAACTTGCTCAGAGTCACTTACCTAGTAAGTGGCAGGTGGAGGGTTGGATCCAGGTCTTTTGATCATAAATTGTGTGCTATTTGACGCTCATTCACTAGCATATTTCTCCCCATTGAGAAAGAGAGGGAAATCATTATAGCCCTCGCTTTTGGTGGCAGATGGAACTTGTTCAACTCCCTTATGTTTCCAAGGCACCTTCCTATGGCAGATAGACATCCCAGGGTAGCTAGCCAGTGAAGCTGGGCCCTGACAAGGAGCCCTGAAGAGGAGCACAGCAGTAGTGATAGTGACGGGGTGACAATGGTACTGGCAGTGCTAAACCCTTAGAAAAGGGCTCCCCAACCCCTGGTCCATGAGGAACCTGGCCACACAACAGGGCGTGAGCGGAAGCAGCTGCCACCTAAGCTCCTATGAAATTAGCAGCATTACATTCTCATAGGAACAGGAACCCTGCTGTGAACCGTGCATGTGCATTCGAGGAATCTGGGTTTCATGTTCTTTTGAATCATCCTAAGATTAACCCCGCTCCACTCAGTCCATGGAAAAAATTATTTTCTGTGAAACCAGTCCCTGATGCCAAAAAGGTGGGGAACAGCTGCCTCAGATTATTTGCCAGCTGCTGTGCTGTAGACTTTGTAACAACCATGTCTGATCTTCACAAACAGATGCTATTGTCCTCCATTTTACAGATAAGGAGAATTGAGGCCCAGGAGTTTAAATTTACTAGCAAAGCGAGTAAATGGTCAAGCCAGGATTCATTCAGACTTAGGCCCCTCAGCCTCCAGAGCCTGTGGTCTGTGCTGGACATGACTGCCCCATGTGAAGCCCTGTTCAGGGCCCATGGGCTGCTGTCCATCAGGGAAATGTGGCCCCACAAAGCATCTTCATTCCCACTCCCTGGGTAATAGCCTGAGTCTCACTGCTGGAAATCTCAGAAAATGTCCCCTGGCTGCGCATGAGGCAGTATTTGGATGCTTGCAAAAAAGCTTCGAAAATCTCCATAGATAAGAAAGAAAGAGATGTAGATGATGTCTCACTGTGCTGGTTCTGAGGTCTTACTTTAATTTAACACAGAGGACTTTGCCTGAGGCTCCCATTTCTGTGTGCTTTCTTCATGGGATCGTGTTGTCCTAGCCAGTGACTTCTTTTGATTTGTGACACACTGTGGGGACAGGTGCCACTGGAGTTGTGTGTGAGTTCTCAGGGACAGCTACAGCTCGCAGGGCCCCGGATGGGCTCAGTGGATCCCAGCTCTATACGCTTCCAATTCTCATTAAGCTCGATGGTTTATAGTAAAAAAAAATTTTTTAAATCCCATCACAGCAACGCATACCAGACTGCCATTAGCAGAACAGGGAAGAAACTTTCGCCAAATGAAGCAATTTCCTTATTCTGTAATTAAAGCAATTTGGGGACTGAATGCATTTATGGGCAAACTTGCTGAAGTGAGACAGAAGCCTTTTACAGTGTGCATGTCAGAGGAAAACCAGCGGCTCTGGGAAGAACATCCTCAGTCTCTCTCCGTCATAAATACGGTGTTGCCAGTGGGTCAGGCCTGAGCTGTCTCTTTGTACTGTGTCAGAGGCAGCACAAGAAGACAAAGAAACTAAGGGACAGAAAAAGCAGTTTGTCCCAAGGCAGGGGCCAAGCCAGCCATCGGCCAAACTGGCACAGCCCACCCTCTCTCCTCTGCTCCCGACTTCCTCCTAAACTCACTTGATGCATGCTCTTCTGCTGTCATCTTGGGGCTTTCTTGTTGGAGTTTTGGTTTTTGGTTGTTTGTTTGAGGTGTGTGTGTTTATGGTTTCAGTTTTTCTCTACTTCTTACTTCTACAAAAGGACTTTCCAAAGAGACTTTTCAGCATTTGGACATTCCTGCTCCTGCCCAGATCCACATAGGCCATTATCCCAGCATGCCCTGCAGAAGTCCCTGGAGGGATAATGGCTCCAAGCTGGAGCCACCTGTCCTTTCACCCCTGTCCCCCACGCACAGCCCTGTCTTCCTTCCAGGCTCCCCAGGTCTTCCTTCTCTTCCTTTGTAAGTGGCCTGAATTCTCTGGATCTAGAATTATATTTTCTAAGCTCAGCCAGGACTCAAGATCCATATTCTGTTCACTTGGCAGTTACGTTTGCTTCATTCTAACAAAACCTGTGGATTTAGGAAAAGTGAATGCATTCCTTCTGGGTGAACATGAGGATTCCTGCTGTTGGAGGGGCCCACCCCACAGTTGACTGTCACAGTGTGACTGCCCCAAGGCAGCTCGGAAGCTGGGCTCTTGGAAGGGTGAACACCAGTACTGCATTCCTTTGACACCTCTCTTGTTTTGTGAAAAGTGACTTTAAAGGACAGTCACAGGCCTCACAGGGTTAGCCCTTTTGTTGTTGGGGCTTCCACTGGTATCCATATCTTATGGATATTTTTGTAGCATCTTTTATCCTCAGTGAGAACCAAATGATACTAGAAATGCAAGAAATATTGTCTTTCTTTTACTTAAAACTCAGAGTTCAGGGTTCTTTGGAACCAAAGGAAGCAGGAAGGTTTTCAACAGCTCTTACTCCCCTGAAATCTTTAAAGATCAAAAAAGCAGTAAGAGCTTGCTCATCTGCCATCAAACAATACGCTTCAGAATAGCTCCAGTTTAGACTTGTCCTATTGAAATCAGAAGGGAAGTTTGTAATTATGACAGATGATGAATTTTTCTCCTCTGAAGCCAGTGAAAAGTACAATTAGTTGAGTCTCCCTTTACCTCGCTCATTTGTGTGTTCAATTAGTGCAACTGGACCTAGATACTATGGCAAGAGGAGGTTTGCCGGGAAGGGCAAGATGGCTTGCACTCACTCAGCAACGTGAGTGGAATATCGATCCATGGGAAGCCTGCGATGCTCCTACCTGGGAGTCCTTGCTCCCTGGGTCTTCAGTGCAGATCCTGGGCTGCTGTTGCACCACCAGAGGAAGCATTTGATATGTAGGAACAACAGGATTCAGCTAGAGACCCTTGACTTTGAGTCAGGAGTTCTTATTTCCCCTAAATTAGAGATTCTGAAATCTGAGAGGAAGCTCATGGAGAGTTTAGAAAATTAAATCCTTGTTAGGGAAAGGAACATTCACTCATGAAATACTGAGTGGTGCTAATAATGTTTGTAATAGCTAATACTGTGTGTCGTAATGCTGGGGCTGCCAGTAGATCCTAAACCCATAATTTAAGGCTTATGATGGATTGGCTCTGCAGACATTGTAGTGTACGTGATATATATGTGTAAAGCTGATCTTAATGCTTAGATGTGAGAAGGATAGGTTATAAATATGACAGATGAGATTCACCCCTTGAGAAGTTCCGGATTTTTTTTTTTTTTTAACAGGAAACTAGCTATATCATTAGCTCCAAAACAAGGCACAGTAAGACATGTCATGACCTGAATAAGGGAAGTGCAGTGGGAGGCTGTTGCAAAGAATGGTAATTTTAGAGCGCTCAAGGGTTTGAATTTAGAGAGAAAGTGACTCTGTGGTCAGTGGAGCCCTAGAGGCTGACCAGCATGTGGGGAGGGAGCCAGGCTAGGGAAGACTTAGCAGTCCAACAGAGCAGCTAGGATGTCTACAGAGTTACCTGTACATCTCTCTGATTAATAAGACTATCTTCCACTCCATTTCTTCTAAAACGTGGTTTGATTGTACTCTTTGTACGTAGTAATTCTGGCTCAAGGTCTCACCTGAAATTGAGGTCCTACTGTTCGCTGTACTGTGGTCTCATTCCGAGGCTCAAGTCAGGGGAGAATCTACGGCCAAGCTCGCTCATGTAGATGTTGGCAGAACAGCTCTTTTCGGGACTGGAGGCCTCATCTCCCTGCTGATTGCCTGTTAGAGGCCTCCCTCTCTTCCCTGCCCCATGGGCTTCTCCAGAGGGTAGAGCCCAGGGTGGGTAGCCCTTGGAGCAGGTGAGCAAGGGAACCAGCAAGAGCAAGTACATGACACAGAAGGGAAGCCATAGACCTTATACCTGTTCTGGAGATGACATCTCGTTATTATTGCCATACTCCATTTGTTAGAGGTGAGAAAATGAGTCCAAGCCCAACAAGGGCATAAACTTCAGGTGGCAGGAATCGGAACAGGCACCTTACAGGTGGCCCGCCACACTTGGGAAAGAACGTGAGGAGCTGAGTCAGAGAGAGACCTCGTAGGCCTTTGAAAAGACGTTAGTGCTTAGCAGTTGCTTAAATGTGAAATGATCCGTATCTGAGGACTTCTATTGTCGAAAATTATAACAAGAAGAGATTGACAGTCGATCCTAAGAGCCATCCAGATGGGTTCTGGGTTAGTAAACAATGGCACATCTCTACAAACGGCATGCTCGCTGTGTGGTTGTTATAAAGTTAAAATTTATTCTGACCCGGAGGCTGGGAAATACAAGAGGAGCCTAAAGCCACTTGTACCAGAAAGTAGACAAGAAGTCTGTCAAACCAAAAACATGGTGGTGAGGTTACCAGAGTCAACCTGAATTATCTCCCTGTGGCCAGAGTTTGGACAACTTGAGCAACAGAGTAAGTAATAATGTCTCAGTCCATCTGTTGCTATTGTAACAAAATACTCAAGACTGGGTAATTTTAAAAAAACTGAAATTTATTTGTTGTCAGTTCTGGAAGCTAGAAGTTCCAGATCAAGGTGCCAGCAGGTTGTGTGCCTGGTGAGGCCAGCCTCTGCCTCCTCACATGGAGGAAGCCAGGAAATAAACTGGCCAAACACAGCATAAAACATCTTTCATAAGGGCTTTAATCCCATTCCTAAGGAAGAGCCCCGAGCCTAATCCTCTCTGAAAGTCCCCGCCCCTTAAAACCATCACATCAGCAATGTCTGAATGTGGAGAGGACACATTCAAACCATAGTACATAGTATTGGATTACAGCTCAGAGAATAAAATAAATACCCATGAGTCTGTCTGTTCTAAATAAATACATGAGAAAAGGGATCAATCTTCCTTACAGGAAATTCCAGTGAGGCTGGGGATGTAGCTCAGATGCTTGAGTCCCTGCGTTCAATGCCTGGGACCGGGGGCAATAAAAGGTACCAGAAAAATTTCAATGAATGAAATGTAGAAGGAATCAATGAGAAAAATGGGGGGGAAATCCATGAAAACAACACAGTACTAAGTGCTGCAGGCAAGTTCCATGGTGAATGTTAAAATTCGTAGGTGAAAGTTGAAGTAAAAGCAGAATGTTTGCATGATTTCTGAGGGTTCCCCCAAGGTATTTGTTAACTAAGAGAGGAAAATAGTAACTTTACAGTGAGGAATTCTGGCGGCTATCTCCTCAACCGACTGATCGTGGTCAACATCAGTAAATACACATCTGCTTCCCACAGTGGGGTACGCTGAATATACTCTGTGATATTCTTTTCAGAAATATATTTCTTCTCAATGGTGAAACTACATCAAAAAAGCCCAACTCAAACATTCTACAGATAATTTCTCAGTCCTCTTCAAAGCACTAAAGCCATGAGAGACAAGGAAGGACAGCGAAACCATCACAATTTGGAGGAAACCAATGCAAAGTGGGAACCTAGGTTGAATGCTGGGACAGAAGAAGGACATGAGTGGGAAAAGCAGTGAATTCTAAATAAATTCTGTAACTTAGTATCATTGTTCCACAGTTCATTCATGTCCTTGGCAACTGTTCAAAGGTTAGGTAAGGGATTGAACATGAGGGGAAGCTGAATGAAGGTTCAGGGGACTTGATACTATTTTTGCTGTTCTTCTCAATCTAAAATAAGAGGACATTTTAAAAAGTGGGGAGCCTAGAATACAGTAAGTGCTGTATAGGAGGTCTATAATTAAATAGAAAAAATGATAGTGGATTCAAAAATTATGTTGGAGGCATGATTGAAAACTATGGTGAATATCTAAATTTAAAACATCTATTACAGTAAGACACACATTGCCATGAATCCCCTTCAAAATACTCCCCCTCACTTCAAACTCACTTATGTCTTTGTTCTTGTCATTTGCTGAAACAGTCCTGGAAGTCCTCTTTCAAGAGTGTCTTTGGTTGCCCTGTCATGGCTGCCTCAATGTCCTGAATCATTTGAAAATATTTTCCCTTCATGAAGTCATTTTTATTTTGGAGAAGAGCCAGAAGTCACACACAGTGCCAGGTCCAGTGAATAAGGTGGATGAGGACACAGTGTAATGTTTTTGTTTTTGTTTTTGTTTTTGTACTGGGGATCGAACTCAGGACCTTGCGCTTTCGAGGCAGGCGTGGTGCCACTGAGCTAACTCCTGGGCCCAGTGTAGTGTTTTTACAAGCCTGCCTTTCTCTCAGATGGCACGGAGCAGCAGCATTCACCATATTTTCAATCATACCTCATAAAAACTTCAAAAAGTGGCAAGAATGATGGGATAAGTGTGTTGGAAGCAAAGGGAAGTATTTCAAGGGGGGTTAATGGCAATGTGTCTTTTACTGTAATAATTTTTTAACTTTAAACATTCATTTTGCATTTTGGTCATGCCTTATATTGTTGTGCCTCGTTAAATGAATAATTAAGGTATGACTATGTGTGTTAAAACTTACAGATACTTGCTAACACATGCCTGGACTACTTCTGGAGGCCTACCCAGAAAAGAAGCAGGGCAAGAGAAAAATGAGTACCGGCGGTTGCCTCTAGGGAGGGACAGAAGAAAGGGTGGCTAGAAGAAAGATATGGGAAGCAGCTTACCTTTCTCTGCAAATCCCTGATTACCTTTTAGATTTTTGAAAGATGCACGTATTGTCTATTCAAAAACCACAAGTGAAATAATCTAAGCAGCCAGGGTGGCCTGGAGCTTCCCAGACTTCCCTGTCTGTTCCCTCATAACTTCCACCCCTTAACAGTGGCAGAGCATCTTTGGACACCCTGGCTGTGCTCAGTAAATATTTAATGAATGGGCGAGTGGGCTCTTCTGGTCCTACGTGGGAAGCGTCTTTGTTGCACATTGATCCATGTGGATCTTCTCATTCGACTTTCAGCCCAGGCCTTCTGTTCAAATACAGGGCTTTGATTCTTCACTTGTTTGTTTTCAGGCAGCTCCATTAATGTTTAAAATGCTTGCCTGCATTCTCCCGCCTGTCTGAGATGCCTGGAGAGCTTTTGGCAGGGCTGCATGGACTCTAAAGTGGCCCTGGGGAAAGTGGGTTATTATTTCCTCCTTAAAGAATGGAGCAGGTAACTCTGAATCCTCCACAGCCCCAGACCCAGTAGTTACTCATCTATTATAGAACAGCCAGCTTCTGTGACCTGCTGCCCCGGAGGCCCCTGGTATTGGAAAGGAGCCTCCAGCACCTCGTCTTAAAGAACATTAAAATCCTCCATCTCAAGAAGCATAAATCTGAGACGTCCAGCTACCTCTCAGAAGACAGGATTGAGCAGGCAGGAAAATTGCTCAACAGCCTAGGGAGGTCATGGTGTCAGGGAGCAGATAGATTTGTTAATCACTGAAGTGCTTTCTAGCTAAGGTTGAGACCTAGTTTCCTCTAGGAACATTTCAGCAGTTTACTTCTGCAGACAACAAAAAACAGGAAGTGATGGCGGGAAAGCGGGGGAAGGGTAGGCTTGATGTCTCCTCAATTTCTTGACGTCTTCATTTATTTTCAATAATGGTTCTATTCTCCTTGTCATGATTGCCATGCTTTGTGTGCCAGAGTAACTTTCCAGAATTAGGCCATTGGTGGGCCAGCCAATATTAGGCTTTGTGAGCCTTGGGCTTACTGTGGCAGTTATGCCACTTTGCCATATTAACGTGAAATCAGCCATGGCTGATAGTAAATAGTAAATGAATAGTCATGATGGTGTACCAATAAAACTTTATTTATAAAAACAGTCCATGGGCCAGACTAGCCATTCTTGGGCTGGAACATCAGTGCTAAACAGCAAATGGTTCAAAATTTAGGTTGTAGAAGACTCAAGGGCTGAACTGTAGAGGCCTCTCTAGACCATTGTTAAGAGATGGGATTTTGAAATCAGTGAGCAGCTCTTAAAGAGTAGAAAACAAGGAATATGCCATGATTGTATTTACTTCCTAAAAAGAGCTTTCTGGCTGTTATATGGGAAATGTAGAGAGAGACAAGATCAGAAACTGAGAGGACCAGGTGACAGATTCATAGGGTGATTCATGCAGTGTGTTAGTTTTCCAATACCGTGACAAAATAGCTGAGATAAACAATTTAAAAGAGGAAAGGTTTACTTGGGTTCATGGTTGCAGAGGTTTCGGTCCATGGTTACTGGCTCTTTTGCGTTTTGGCCTGTGGTGAGACAGAACTGTCATGACACCAGAGTATGTGGTAGAGCAAAGCTGCTGATTTCATGGAAGCCAAGAAGCAAAGAGAGAGAGAGGACAGGACCAGGGACAAAATATACCCTTCAGAGTTGTGCCTCCACTGATCTCCCTCCCTTAAACAAGGCCCTGTACCCTAAAGGTTCCACTTCCTCATAGGAGACCACAGTCTAATGATGAAGCCTTTAATACCTGAGCCTTTAGGGGAGATATCTAATCCAAACTGTAGCATGCAGCAAACAATGGTAACTTGTCCCATATTCTAGAAGTAAACTGAGCAAGACCTGCCTGAGTTGGACATAAATGGAAAAGGGAAGGAAGGAAACAAGGCTAATGCTAAGACCTCCCACTCCAGTGACTGGCTGGGGATGCCATTGTAGGATCATAATTGATATTTGATGACAATATGTGTTTTCTCAGCTCCCGCCAATGAGATTTCTTTCTGCATTGCCAATGGCAAGCTTAGTAGATTTTACTCTCCCCAGATTTTAGAGGTAGCTTTTCCCTGCAAAGATATCTGTGGGTAATGATACCACATTCACAGACTGATCAAAGCATCCAGCTCCCTGCATCTTGCTTGAGTTAGCAATATTCTGCTTTGACCGCTGACACTGCAGGCTCCATAAACTATTGTATTGTAACTCACCAAGCCTTATTATTGGGCCAGAAACCAACTGACCACTGAGTTTAAAGAATGACTGCTAAGCATTTCATTTTACAGCCACCGAGCAGGTAAGTAGATACAGTAAGCAGTAGAAATAGTAATTCTGTACCCGCCTCCTTATTCAGCAAATTCCGAGAGGCACATATATTTATTTTCACATTGCTTGCAGGAGCAGCTCAGGATGTCATATGCAAGGACCGGGGTTTGCGGAAGCCATTTCATGCCCAGGCAGGTTGCCTCCGAGGGCTCCCCTTTGATGGTTAAAATGAGTAGAAGATTGATCCCAATGCATCATGTCCTTTCCTTAGCTTTTGCTTTTTTATGGCCTGCAGTGGGCAGAGATAACCAAGAATTCCTACTCCTCATTTCCATTTCATTCTTCCATTGATGTTTTTAAAGCAATTATACAATTGAGCAGAATTCTAAAAAGGCCACCTAGGCTCTAGCTCCCAATTACCCTTCACTAAGTTTTGGTAGTCATCTGAATTCCTGTTTTTTTAAGTGCCCCTTTCTGCCTTAAATAGCCAATTAAGCGCTTCATTCTCCCGCCAGATCTGTAACTGCCCCAGGCCTGTTTCTTAGCAAAGAGGCCGTTAACCCGGTAACTCCTTGGGTTGTCCCTGGGCCTTTCCTGGCGGAACAGAGACTGGGCTCTGAGGATGCACACAGCGCCTCTCAGCATGCTTCACAGAGCTCTGGGATCTCCATTCTGAGATGCTCTTCTTGAGGGAACAGCCTAGAATTTAGAGGCTGAGTACCCTGGGTAACAGTTTGAGTGCTGCTTGAAGGACGGGGTTGTTGGTTTTTAGGAAGGCGTCCTGCCCTCATTTACCCAGTGAGGGGCAAGCACCAGGGAACGGGAAGCCCTTAGTCTCTTAGAACAAAAACAACTGAAAATTCCCAAGAATTTTCTGCTCATTCTGTCTTCAATTGTATAACTTTCTTTTCTCTCTACCTCCCCCTCCTTCCTCGATCCCTCCCTCTCCTCCTCCTCCTGTTCCTCTCTCCTTTCCTCCTTTTTCTCCTCCTTCTCCTCCCCCTCTTCCCTCCCTCCCTTTCCCTCATTCTCATTTTGAACTTAATCTTAGTGCATTTGTCTCCTGGTCCTGGAGCCCTGGTGCCTGCTTGGCAGATGGGTCCGCTGTCTGATTTCCCTCTGGCTCAAGGCCCTCCCGAACGGCTCCTGCTGTGGTCCATCTGAGGCTGGGCAGCTTGGGTTTTCCCATCACCGCCCCCTTTCAGTTAATTTTAGCAACTTGAGTTGCCATGGTAATGGTTCAGTGGGGTTTTCGTGGTTCGCCTTTGATTCAGTCATTTGCCAGTCTGCCCTTTAAATTAAGCTTTTTCAATCCGCATCAAAATTGGGACAGGAGATGTGCTTGGAATAGGGATCCAAAAAGGTGCTCTGGCCTGGATGTTTTGTTTTAAACAGGAAAGTCGGGGTGGATGCAGGGGCGCCTTGGTTTACAGCAACCAAGACAGTGCCTTGAAGCTTCCAGGCCTGTGAGAATGTAGCCACAGGCATGGCGGAGGAAACCAGGATAGGAGTGCTATCGTGACCGGGTCCCCGGGCCTCTCACAAGCTGTGTTCCTTTTTCACTTTGGAGTTCCCAGCCCAGGAATGGACGCCTTGGTCCATGAATGCATCCGCTGGCCCAGCGGGGCCTTCTGGCCTCCGTTCTCCTCGAAGCCCTTGGAGACTGGAGCCCCATGCCCCGAGAATCCCAGTTTTTCTTCCTGCCGCCCTCTTTGAAGTCGTCCTCCTCACTACCGTTCCACACTCAACAGCCCTTAATCCCGCGTGGAGGGACCAGAGTCTTCGTACAGATAAAAAGAAGCAGGCTCATCATTGCTCACTGGGCTCTGATTTAAGACATTTAATGTTCTTAGCAACTCTGTGGTGGCTACAGGTGTTTAATCCTGGTTTACAGATGAGGATTAGAAAGGCAGGGTCAACTGCCCAGAGTCACTCCTGTGGTCCCTGGCCCAGCCGGGCTTCAGGCTGGTCAGCCAGACTCCCAGAGCTCCCTAATCACTGCACCCTGCCTCTTGGTGATGGCAGGGCTGTCCTTGCTCATGCCTCACTTTCCCATGGAAGAGGACAGGTGTCTCTGAGTGTTAGCAACTGTGCGTGCAGTCTTTCCAGTCTGGCAACAGTGACTTCTTGTTCATGAGCTCTGATCCCCACAGGGACTCTGCATGCTGGGAAGATGGTTGGGCATTCCTTATCCTCGCTTTCCAAGGGACGAAAGAGCTTTGGATTTTCCCAGGGGCTCAGAAGCAGAAGTAAGATTTGGGCCATTAGGGAATGTGGATTGGATGATGAGTAAGACATTGAATATCCAAACAGGCAGTGGTCAAACCTTGTAGGAAAGTAGAGCTATAACCACATCCTGCAGCTGCCAGCCCGGGAAGCCATAATGCTGTCCTGAACACTGGGCCCAGGAAGCGAGCCTTCTCCAGGACAGACTTGCAGGCAGATTGCTATCTCTGGTAACAATCCAGGAAGCCAAGCTATAATCTCTGTGACAGCCGGCCCAAAACAGCCAGCACTTGATTAATAATGGACAGCTTCCCTAATTCATGTCCCTGCTTCCAATTCAGGACCAAGCAGAGAAAGCCAAATGTGCTTCTCTAATCTCGTGGGATGCCCCTCTCCAAGTGAACCTGACCCCAACCTCCCCAAGCCAGCAGCCACCACTCAGAGCCACCTGAAGCTGCCTGTCCGTTTTCCCTCCCCAACTCTGTAAACCTTTCCCACCCTCTGCCAAAATCCAAGTGACAGCGGCTGGCTCCTTTGCCACAATGAGCTCTGCATACATAGCTTTTGCCCTTCTGATTCAGGTTCTCTTCATTTACTTCTCTTGATGACAGGGGTGTGGGTGCCAGCTCTGAAGGTGGGCATGGTTCCCTGGTGTGGTGCTGGTAGCCAAATGGTTGGTTGTTGTACCCATCCTGCCTGCAGCTCCTGGCCTTCTGCATGTTGAGGGATGCTGGTATAAAGCAAGATACCATCAGGAAGCTGGCCATGGTGGTGCACATCTGTAATGCTAGCATTCTGGAAGGCTGAGGTGGGAGGATTGGAAGCCTAGCCCAGGGAAATTAGCAATTTAGCGAGACCCTAGCTCAAAAAAAAAAAAAAATTAAAAAGGCCTGGGATGTAGCTCAGTATGACGGCTCTGGGTCCAATCCCCAGTACTAGAAAAGAATAGGAAAGGAGAAGAGCGGGGAGGGGAGAGAAAGAGGCTATCAGGGAGACAGGCGTGTAAGGGGAGCACAGGAAGGAGTCCTGTGTTTCCAACAGAGGGCCAGTAGGAAGTTCCATTAAAAAGTTGGTGTTTGAGGGCCAGCGATGTAGCTCAGTGCCACCATGCCTGCCTGGCAAGTGCAAAGTCCTGAGTTCGATCCCCTGTGCCGCCCAAAAAAAAAGTGATGCTTGAGCTAAGGCTGGGAGGGTGGTAGATGTGCCTGGCCAAGACAGGAAGGAGAATGGAACCTGATTGGATGCTCTGGATGGGTCCATCTCCACCCCTCCACCAGGCTCCATGCTTCTCCTCCCTGCCCAGCAGCTCACCTCTCTGGGCCACAGCATGTGGCTTCCCAGTGGGTTCGGCCAGTGAGGAGCACCCAGCAGGAGGTTGGGGAGTGAAAGGGAAAAAGGTGAGAACATTCAGCACCTAGCAGTGGCTCCTTTCCTCCGCCAGAGGCCCAGTCCCTGCCAGGTCTCTTGGGTCTCTGAAGATTCAGAAGCTACATCCTCAACTCTTCAGGCCTAGGCTGGTAACAGCTGCCCGCTGCCCCATCGTTAAACCCCTTCCATCTCTTTTAACTCAGTAGGCCATGGGATCCAGGATTGCAGGCCACAGCCACTAGGAAGGCAAATGGCAAATGCTTCTGAGGAACCTTGAGTGCCTTATTACACTGTGGCCAGCCATGAGAGAGCCCTGGATAAGGAACCAGTAAGAAAGGAGTTGGGAGGCAGGATCCAGTAATGAAGAGCTTTGGCACCGTCATGAGGAGCTTGGGTTTTACTCTTTGGAAGCAGAAAGCTCTAGAAGGGTTGTAAGCAGGGCCAGAGCCAGGTCCAAGCCATAGGGCCTCACGGGGTTGCCCTGGAGTAACCACATCAGGATACCATCTTGGCCACTTTGGGAAGATGATTCCAGGAAGGATTTCATTGCCCCCGTCTAATTTGTGAGAAGGAATATTCTAGAAGGATGGGACTCTGTTTTGGTCACAAAAACATTTTCTGTAGAACCCCGGGCTTCTCTGCTGCCCCTGGGACTGGTTTTCCTTTCCCTGAACCCGCTCCATGGCAGACCTGTCCAGTGGACCAGTCCTCACCCTGTGTGTTATCTCTGAGTATTGGGCAGACCTAGGCTCAGGTTGTGGCTCAATCACTTCCTGGCTGTGCAGCCCGGGACTTCATTTCCCTGAGACTTGGGTTTCTCATCAGTGAGGCTAAGTACACTAGTATCCTTGGGGTGCTTGGCATGGAAGGGGCATCACCACATGTGAGAGATGCAAACGCCAGTCACCCTGCCGTGCACAGGGTGAGAGTCCCTCTGGCCACTTCAGCCAGCGGGTTTTACTGTTTGGGAGGTCACAAGCAGAATCCAGCTCTGCCCTGGTGAATTTACATCCCAGGAGGAAAGAGAGACAGACGATGGAAGACAGATGCAGTGTACAGGGATGAGCTCTGTGAAGGCTGATAAAGGCAGGCCAAAGGGACAGAGCTAAGACAAGACCTGGCTAGTGCTGGCCTGGGAGCAGAGACGGGAGGATAGTGAGAGAGCTGTACAGACGCCGGGAAGGGTGTGTGAGCAGAGCAAAATAAGCAGCCCTGCCATCCGGGGCACCAGGGTTCTGGGTCACTGTGCTGAGATCCGAAATCTCAGCAAGCCATGAATTTGATCACAGTCGGTGAAGTTCCCCAGTGGGAGCGCCCTGTGTGTAATGCTTCTGTCGTCGGCCAGTTTCCTGAATTATTCAGAAAGTTTGCTGCACTCACGGGCTCCAAGTCTGCACGCTCAGCATTTTCTGGGCAATAAGATGTCACAGGCAAAAGCAGCACCCATGTGCTGATTATTCAGGGGCTGTGAGGAACTCACAGATCCGGCGAACACAGCCAGGGCAGCCTTGGGCTCCCCGAGAATGTCGACTGCGTCTGCTCCGGCTGCTCAGTTCCTGTCCAATATCACAGACGCAAGGTGGCGTACGGCCCCCGCTGGGGGCGCCGCGAATTTCACAGTAAGGTTTTGCTGCGCTGTTGAAGGCTCCTGTCAGTGACAAGGACATTGAACTGGAGCTGGGGTGGCCAGGGGTGTTGGCAGTGCTACGTCACAGGAGGAGAGGAAGGAGGCTGAAGCAGTCTCTCCTCAGCATCAGCCTCTGAAGTTGGCAACTGCAACTGCAGATCTTTCGCCAGCAAATGCTGGTGGCCAGCGCTGCCTGTATCACGTTTGTGAAAACACAATTTCCATATCGTTGGGAGTGTGCTCATTTGGAATATGATGTGTATCCTGTTCCGTCTCAGTGTAGCCCTGAACTTCATTACTGCTGACTTTATGAAGGCTCCCAATGAACATTCGCCTAGTGAAGGCTCTGAAAAGTCCTGTAACGACATCTATTAGCGATAACTAAAGTCTGTTGGATGCCAGACACCAGTCTGGACATTTTTCTGTAGATTTTCTTTTTATCCACAAAGCAACCTGACTTCTAGATGAGGGTTTTGAAGCACAGAGAGGTAAAGTACTTGTCCTAGGTCACACAGCTGTTAGGTGACACAACTCAGGCTTGAATCTAGACGGTTTGGTTCCTGAGCCTGCACTCAGAATAACTACGGAAAAAGAAGTGTTTGAATTTGTCCAGTCTAACCATTTTTACACTTGTGTGACTCAGCTGCCATTAGGAAATACCTCTTGCCATCCCACAAAAGACACTTTGAATATATGGATCAGAGTTCAGGATTAAGTGGCTGTTGCAGTTTTTACAAAAGGGTTCCTATGGAGAGAGCAGGAAAGTGTATTGAACCATGGACAGGAGAAATGAGAAAGAGGAGATGAAGAACAGAGAGAGTTTTCCAGGACAGTGTGATGGTTGCTAGCTTAGGCCCCTGATCCCTGATGCTAGTTTGCTCTGTGACCTTCAGTATGTTACTTAACCTCTCAATGCTTCAGTTTCCCCAGCTACAAAATTGGAATAATAAAATGGCATACTCCGTGGGATTCGTGGTAAGGGTGACGTGAAACTGTGCACCGCAGAAGAAGGTTAGAAGGGGCAGGTCATGTGTTCACACCTCCGCCTCATGGTTTTCTTCCTTACAACTCTATACCTTCCCATGGCTTTTATTCAGTGAGGAGATTGACCAGTGAATGACCACGTTGCTATGTTTTAGTATTGATTTATAGATACAAAAATGCGTGTGGAGTACTTCCTGTATTTACCAAGTTGCACTTGGTTCTGGGGGGGAACCCCGAGAAGGAGCCTTTGACTGCCAAGAATGCTGTTAGTGGGGGTGTTTGTTTGTTTGTTTTTGGTACCAGGGATCGCTTGCGAGGCAGGCGCCGGAACCACTGAGCTACATCCCTGGCCCTAGTAGGGGTGTTAAACCTGTGTGAAGTCAAATCAAAAATGACTCCTTCCCATTTGCAGGAGATCCATCCCCTCATCTCCCTCTAGCCATCCTTTAGTATTCCCTTTGTTTGTACTTTGCCTTACTCAAATGAAAGATACCATAGAGTATTTAAGCTTATATGTGTGGTTTACTTTACTCAACATTATATTTTCCAGGTGCATCCGTTTTCCTACAAAGGACTTAAATTTGTCCTCCTTTATAGCCAAGTAGTATTCCATTATATATAGATACCACATTTTCTTTATCCAATGATCTGTTGATGAGTATACAGTCTGCTTCCAGGATTTAGCTAGTATGAATTGTGCTGCTACCAACATTGGTATGCATCCATCGCTATAATATGCTTTACGCTCTTTGGGGAAGAGACATAGAAGAGGGATAACTGGGACCTGCGGAATTTCTAGTTTTAGGCCTTTGAGAAATTCTGTTCTGATTTTCATAATGGTGATACTAGTTTACATTCCCACCAACAATGCAGGAGGGTTCCTTTTTTAACCACAGCCCTCGCCAGCATTTGTTATGTTTTGATTCCCTAGTGATTGCCATTCTTTACTATAATATATTTTTTTATTTCATCATTCATGGTATTTTCTTAATCAGACCTCATACTACAGTAAAGGGTTAGTTAAGTAAATTTTGATGTGTCTACATAGTGAAATCCTGTGTAGCTACTCTTTAATAAAAGAGTGAGTAGTAAGGAAAGATTTCCGTATGCATGTCCATATAGCATGAAGAACAGTACATGTATGTGTGTGCATAGAGAATAATTTTGAAGAATCTATGTTTAAGTCAGCAAAGTATATTTAGGATACCAAACCTGACCGCCTGTCTTTTTATGAATAAGACAACTATTGACATATTTATCTGTGACTGCTTTTATGTTAAGTGGTTATGACTTAAACTAGAGCCCACAAAACATCAAATATTTACTGTCTGGCCAATGACAGAAATTTGCCAAACCCGGTCTATACAAAACTGTGAACTATCTTATTATCTAATGGAATTTCAATAGGTTTGGGGAAAGGAGAAGGCATTTGCCTGCATTGAACATTTCTTTATTACTTTCATTTTAGTAATCAGCGTGGATTTTTATAATCAGAGATAAAGTTTAATTTAGAAAGGAAAAAAATGTGAAACTGATAGAACCTGATTTCAAGACTCAATTATGACACTGTAGTTACCAGCGCACTTATTGGCATGAAGAT
Source organism: Heterocephalus glaber (assembly GCF_000247695.1). The sequence goes on along the minus strand of NW_004624767.1, from coordinate 11,018,712 downwards.
AGGTGTATAGTTCAATCAGACAAAATAGAGTCTAGAAATGGACACAGGCTTGTGTCAGTTGATTTCCAACAAAGGTCCCCAGTAATTCAGTAAGAAAGGACAGGCTTTTCAACAAATGGTGCTAGAAAAATTGGATATTTGAGTGGAGAGGTAAAAAGACCTTGACCTTTTCCTTGTACCATAAACAGAAATTAACTTGCAATGGATCATAGATGTAAATGGAGGTGCTAAAGCTATAAAACTCCCTCTAGGTAAAAATTTAAGAGAAAATTCCTTGAAAAGACTATAAAAAGCACAAACCATGTAGAAAGAATTGATGCAATGGACTTCATAAAGTTTTTAAAAAAGAAACACTTCTCTTCAAAAAGATACTGTAAAGAAAATGAAAACACAAGCCACAGACCAGGAGAATATTTGCAAAACATTCTTTTAATGAAGGACCTGTGTGCATCCCAGAACACAGGTAATAAATACTCTTAATCATCAATAATAATGATTCAGGGGCCGGGGATTTAGCCCAGTGGTTTTGCCACCTGCTGCACAAGTGCAAGGACCTGAGTTCGATCCCTGGTACCAAAAAAAAAATAATGATTCAAATAACCCACTTTTTTAAATGGGCAGAAGTTTTGAGTAAATACTTTATAAAAGGAAATATCCAGTGTCAAATAACACATAAACAGGTGTTCAACATCATGAGTCATTAAGAAATGGAAATTAAAACTTAAGTGAGGTATCACTACACACCATAGGGTAGCTAAAATTAAAAAGACTTCCAATACTAAGTGTTGATGAGGATGCAGGACAGCTAGGATCTCGTACATTGCTGCTGGTGGGGACACAAAATGCTGCAACATTTAGAGAATAGTTAGATTTTACAAAGTCAAACATGTACTTCCCAAGTGACCCAGCAGTCCTCTTCGTCCTTGGTCACAAGAAATATGAGAATATGTGTCAATACAAAGACCTGCACTCCTGAAACAACCTAGTACCCTCCTGAGCTGGGCAATCAATAAACAAGTTGTGACACATCCATGCAGCCAAATCCTATGTGACTATAAAAAGGAATGGAATACAGTGGACCTTGACTTATGAACTCAATTCTTTCCCAAGGGCTGGTTGTAACTCAAGTTGATGAATTGCCTTCAAAGTCTCTCTCTTGTATAATTTTAGGCCACTCTTTCTTCCAGGCAGATCTCAGTGTCCATAGAGAGACATTGACCCAGATTTCTCAGTTAACCCCACACAGGAAATGATGTTGTAATGTTCCTTCCAGAACTCTTTAAGAGTTAAATCTGTATCTGAGACTATCTGGAAGTACAAGTGGCCAGCAAACTCAAGACTTTGTAAGTTAAAAACTAAAATTCTGGTCGTAATTCAGGTTGTTCATATGTCAGGCCAATTGTAACTTGAGGGTCCACTGTTTTAATATAGAAGGAAACATAAATGATTCTCAAAGACAGTATGCTAAGTGAAAGAAGCCAGACACAAAAAGCAACATACTACATAAGTGTACATCTGTGACTTTCAGGAAAAGGTAAATCCAGTTGGACAGAAAATACACCCAGTTTTTTTTTATAAAATGGAGTACTACTCAGCCATAAAAAATGAGAAAGTAGAGACATTTATAGCTAAGTGGATGCACATTGAGGTGATACTCTTAAGTGAAATAAATAGGACACACAGGAATAAATTCCGAATAGTTTCTCTGGTGTGAGAAACTGAAAGTGTAAATAAGGACTAAATGTATACTAGGTAAAGTGAAATAGGAAGAAAAGGGGCAAAGAGGAAGGAAGTGGGAGGGGTAGGAGAAAGGACAGAAGGGAATGGGATTAATATGAGAAAATGGAAAAATAGGAACAAAATCTTTGTAAATAGGGAGGACTGGAGGGGTTGAAGGGAGGGCTGGGCAAGGGTGAAAAATAAGAACCAAGAGAGATTATGTAAAGGTGCAAATTTCCAATGATGAATGTCATTACATTGTATACCTAAAATGTACCAATGATTAGAATGAATAATCGAAAATGTAAAATAGGAAGAAAAGGTCCAAAGGGGTAGGGGTAGTGGGAGGGGCAGGGGAAAGGAAAGAAGGGAAAGGAAAAATGATGAGAAATGGACAAAATGGAAATAAAGTCTTTGTAAATAGGGAAGGGTGGAGGACATGAAGGGAGGGCTAGGAATGGGGAAAAAATAAGAACCAAGATGCATCATGTAATGGTACAATTCCCAATGAGAAATGTAATTGTGTTGTATACCTACAATGTACCAATAAAAGAATTTAATTTAAAAAAAAGAAAAGAAAATAGACCCAGTGGTTCCCATAGTTGGGAATGAGGGTAGCAAAAAAGGAGCTCAAAAGAATTGGGGGTGTCAAGGAGTGTAGGGCATGGGAGCTGCCAGATTTTTATTGTAGAGGTGGTTTTGCAGCTGTTCATTTTGCAAACTCATCTAACGATATACTTTTAAAGGGCACATTTTACGGTGCATGAATTAAACCCCAGTAAATGTGACTTTTTAGAATGTTTAATCTGGAGAAAATCTTTTTTTTTTCTAGTAAAGCACAGAGGAATTGATTTTTCAAAAGATTGATGAGTCAGTTTGAGGTTCAGCAAATATTCTGGAACAGGAATTGTGGGCTCCAGAGGCCAGATGGGAAGCTGAGGAGGAGCTGCCTCAGAAGTCCCTCCAGTCTACAGGGAGAGAAGGGATGGAAACTGCTGCTCACAGTCTTGACACCCCTGAGATCCTTTTAGAAATACGCTGTGCATTTTTTTTTTCAGTACTGGGAATTGAACCCAGAAAGGGCTGAGCTACACCCCCAGTCCTTTTTATTGTGTGTGTTTATTTATTTTCTGAGACTGAGTCTCACTAAGTTGCCAAGACAGGCTTCAAACTCTTGACCCTCCTGCCTCAGTGTCCCAAGTAGCTGAAATCAGAGCTGTGTACCCCATGCCTAGCATACTGCATATCCTTGGGTTACTGGGTATCGACTTATTGTAGTGAAATACCTGAGTCTGGGTCACTATAAAGAAAGGCGTTCATCTCACTCACTGTTCTGGAAGCGTAGGCCACACACACCTGTGGTGAAGGCCATCTCGCAGGCAGAGTTCCAAGGGGATGCCGGACAACCCATGGTGAGACAAAGAGCACATGTTGGTGTCCCTTCTGATGTCCTTCCCTCTTCTTACAGAGCCACAAGGATTCGATCATGGGGGCTCCACCCTGACGACCTTACCTAATCCTAATCACCTCCCCAAAGCCCCACCTCTGAACACTGTCATTGGATTACATTTCTTCCCTCTTACTACCTCACAGCGGGGATTAAGTTTCAACACATAAAATCACAAGGGGGGCACTTTTAAGCAAACTCCAAACCATAACAATTTTCAGTGAATCACACTTTTTTTAACTTATCAATGTATCTTTCTACATGGGTATATGTAATAATACCTTTAAACCTTTGAATAAGAGCAGGACACCATAATTTATTATGCCAGGCTGCAATGGTAAGCATTTAGATTGTCTCTAATACATTTTGCTGTTATAAACAATGCTTTCAGGAACACTAAAGTATTTTCTAGGATGAGGATGTGGCTCAGTGGTAGAGCATTTTCCCAGCATACCTGATGCTCTGAGTTCAACCCCCAGCACTGTAAAAAAAAAAGTTATTTCTCATTTTTGTGAGTCTCTTAAGAAGGGAATTTCTGTGTCAAAGAATGTGTATATTTTTAAATGAATATGTAATCCTCCTTTAGTATTGTCTTAGTTTATTTTCTCATTGTTTGGACAAAATACCCAACACTCACAGTTAAAGGAGGAAAGGTTTATTTCAGCTCACAGTTTGGGAGTTTCAGTCCGCAATCAGCTGGCTCCAAAGCTGGGCAGCCCAGCAGAGGAGCGTCACAGAGGAGAAACAGTTCATGCTGTGGCAGGCAGAAGGCAGCAAGCAGCAAGCTTTTCTTTCCCTTTCTATTCCATTTGGGCTGCAAGCCTATTGGTTGGTGCCATTCATATCCAGGATGGGTCTTCTGTTTTCAGTAATTTCATTCAGACACACCCAGAACTATGCTAATCCAAACAGTGGACTAAACCAGTGATCGAACATCTGTAATCCACACCATTACCTACCAAAAGCTTCGCTGTGAGTGTGTGAGACTTTGGAGGGACATCTAGATATAAACCATAACTGGGGATGCATAAGGGATTGGCTTCAGGATACCAAAATCCATCGGTGCTCAAGTCCCTTATATAAAATGGTGTTGTCAGCTGGGGATTTAGCTCAGTGGTTCTGGCGCCTGCCTCAAAAGTGCCAAGGTACTGAGTTTGATCCCTGGTAGCAAGAAAAAACCAATGGTGTTATACAGATATCTTCCTGTCCACCCTATATCATCTCTAAATTAATTACAATTCCCAATACACTGTTAATGCTATGTAACTAGTAGTTATAGTGTATTGTGTAGCAAATAATAACCAGAAGAAAGTCTTCACTTGTTCAGTAGAGAAGAAAAAAATTTTTACATTCGATCTGGCAGTTTCTTGGACAGAGATGCAGAACCATGGATGTGAATCTCGTCCATATGCGAGACAGACTGGGTATTGTTCCCCGCTGTGCCCGGAGTTTGTACCAGTTTACCCTCCCAACAGCCATACCTGAATATAAGGTGTGATCAGAACCTACTGTGAATGTTTAAATAGAAATTGAAACTGTTTTCATTATAGCAAAAGATACATTGCTATGAATCCCCCTCTAAACACTCCCCCTCACTTTCAGTTCTGCAAGTCCTCTTTCATGGGTATCTTTTTGTGGCAACTTTGATGTCTTGAATTGATTCAAAATGTTGATGGTAATTTCTGTTAAAAAAAAATTATAGTGCATCCTTAACCACCTTATTCACCAGAGCTGGCACTGTGCAACTTCTGGCTCTTCCCCAGAGTCAAAATGACCATGAAGGTAAATGTGTAGAATCCGTCCAGAACATCAACTGACCCCCAGCAGTGCAACTAAAGACATGAAAAAGGATGCCCAGAACTGCTTCAGAAAGCGGCAAGAACTGTGGCATAAGTGTGTTTGAAGTGAAGGGAAGTATTATGAGAGGAATTAATGGCAGTGTATCTTTTACTGCAATACATCTAAATAATTAAACATTCACTTTTTTTTTATCATACTGCATAGATACTGTGTGTGAATTTCCCTGTTTTCCCAAGACCTATCCAGCAACACGTGAGATCAAACTTTGCTTTTCTAATCTGATAGACAATAATAATAATTCTAGTATTCCAAAAGAAATTGAGTTTGCCTCTAGAGGAAGGAATTCTGTAGAAGATAAGGAGCCCAAGTCACAAGTGTCGGCTGCGTTGGTCCTTCCTCCAGTCCAAATGGCACTTCCCAGTGAATTAGTAAAAGGTATGCAATCAAGACACTTAGCTGCCATCTGCTAGAAAACCATCTTGATAGTGTCACAGCCATTCAACAGCTCTGAGGTGAAGAGGGCATGAGAGTGTGCAAAACCCAGCCTGGGTTACCCCCAGTGCTGTAGCCAGCAGCTGTTTTGAGAGAACTGTGCTCTCTGGGTAGGAACAGACAGCCTGGAATTGATGCAGCAGAAGAGCAGATATAGAACAGGAATTCAAGATGTTTAACCAGAGGGGCAGGAGGACCTTGAGCTTGAGGGGCAGCCAGAATAAATGGAAACTTCATTATCTGTGGATTATGCTTTTGCAACTTAGGTCCCAGGCAAGTCTGCTATTAGCAGTTTGGCCAGCAGGCTCATTAAGCTCTTAAGAAAAGCGAGCTCAGTTAATGAATTAATACAAGATGACATTTTACACACAGAGCAAAATCAAGACCAGGCACCACTGAATTATGCAACATCATAATTTCTCCAGTGAAAGTGATCATCGCTTCTCACCTGCCAACGAGGGCAGGTCTTGAGAGAGCCTGCTTTCAGAGACGTAAGTGAGGTCCTTAAGATCCAGACGCATTTTACTATGCATTTATTTCAAAGGGCTCCAACTTCTATTTTTAATACCACAGTGGTTGCATAGAAGTCAGTGTTTTTAAATCTCTGGGCCAATTTGTCTTCTGTGTGAAAATCTGCTCCACTCCCCACCCCTCAGGGCGGCTCTCCCCATTTCTACTGCTGGTCCCGAGAAGCTGGGAAGGATAACATGAAGGATGTGAACCCCAAGAGCCCGCACTGGCCATGGAAATAATGAAAATTCTGGAGCGATGGATGGCAGTGATGATGGCCCGGCATTGTGAATGAGCTTAATGCCATCGAACCATACACTTGAAAATGGTTTTTATGTTATGTATAGTTCATCTTCCTCATTATTTTTTAAATAATTGCTTTATAAAAAAGAACTAGCACTACTGAGTGCAAATTCTTGTCAGACACTTGCGTATATAGAGTCCCCTGCCCACACCCCAGGGAGATGATGCTGAAGTTAGCCAGCACCGCCATAACTTTAAAGATGAGCCACTGAGGCTTATGAAAGTTAAATCACTTGCTTCACCTCAAACATATAAAAATGATAGTTCCAGGATCCAACTCCAAGACTCTGACTTTTTAGGAGATAACAAATAAAGGACATTTCATTTTAAGCCTGAATTCTGAAACACACACATACACACTTTTTTTTTTTTGCTAGTACTGGGGATTGAACCCAGGGCCTTTGTCCTGAGCTGTTTTATTTTGAGACAGTCGCACTAAAGTGCTAAGTTGCCCAGACTGGGCTCAAATTCATGATCCTCCTGCTTCAGCCTCCCAGAGTGCTGGGATTATAGATATGCACCATCACACCCAGCTCCAACTTTTAATTATCTATAACAGCTAATTGTCTCCAGAAAAATCCAAATTGCCTGCCTTCCTGAACTGCACGGCAGCCTGCTTCTGCCTATCAGCTGGGATTGTATCCACTTCTTTCTGTGCAATAAAAATGTACAACATATGTTGAAATGATGATCACCAGGAACTTGGAGAATCTTTGAAGCTTTAAGTCTATGTTTGGCTTTGGATGGAAAGAAAAATTAGCACAGAGAAAGGGAGGTTTGAGGGGGAAGGTCTTCATTTGTTTCAGATTAGGATTATTTGGGGAATCAGGAAATGTTTCTATAGGGAAAAGAGAGACAATAGTGTGTTTTGCAGAAAGCGATTTTTGAAGGAAAAATACCTTGTTTCCAGGCTGGCTTCTCTATTTCTTATGTGATCCCAGTCAAGTTAATTCACTTCTGTGAGCCAATTTGTTCATCTGAAAAATAGGAATAATAATAGGAGCTACTTTACCAGGGTGTGTGGATAAATAGATTTCCTCCCTTCAGTTGTCCATTTATTGTGTGCCTATTGTATGCCAGGCATCATTCTACATCCTGGGGATACAGCGATGCATGAAACAGATCCAGGAATTGAAAGAGGGATGGAGTAAAGCACCTAGCACTGCTGTTGCTGCTGCCGCTTCAGGTCCTTCTTGTGGCCCCTGGGGACCCACAGAAACCTCCTCCCTGCTTTGCAGGTGAACAAGCCCAGAGCTGTGGTCACAGCTTCTCCCTGGGGCTGTGCTACGATTATTCCTCTAGCTGGGCCACAGTGGAGGCGGTTGCAGTTTTTCTGCATGGATGGGTCCCCGCTTTCTGTGAGGAGGGGCTGCTGAGGTTTTCTGTGCCTGCCTGGACCTTCCCAGGGTCACCAGATGTGACCTGCTGGCCTGGAAGCCTGCAACCTGAGCATCTGACATGTGCCTCATCAGCACACCCCGAGAGCAGGATGCTGGTAACTGTGGGGGTGGCGGATGTCCAGACCCTCCCCCCAGACCACTGAGGAAGTGCCTGTAGGTTGCCTAGAGGGCCTTGATGGATGGCTGCAGAACAGTGTGAGGAGCAAGGTTCAAATCCCACACACTCCTTACCCCTAACTCATGTTGGAAGGGGACTCAACTCCTCCAAGCTTCACTTGCCTCATCTTCAAAGGAGCACTTGCTGGGCCGGGGATTTAGCTCAGTGGTTCTGCCGCCTGCCTCACAAACACAAGGTCCCGAGTTTGAGCCCCAGTACCAAAAAAAAAAGAGTTCTTCCTGCTGGGTGTCATAGTAATAATGACTATAGTGCTAGCACACTGGGAGGTTGGCTCAGGAAGATCACAAGTTCAAACCCAGCCTGGGCAACTGAGTGACTTATCAAGACCTACCTGTCTCAAAATAAAAAATAATAATAAAAGAGCTGAAGATATAGCTCAGTGCAAGGGTTCTGGGTTGAATCTCCAGTATGGAGCGGGTAGGTAAAAGCACCTACTTCATAGAGTTGCTTGAAGACAAGTAGGTGTGATAAGGCCCATGTTTGTGGGTGTTGAACGCGCACTTACAGGGAGCTGTGTGCGTGACAATTGGTGGTTTATTTCATACCCCACAAGCCCGAGGGCTTCTAGCCCAGAGGAGGTAGCACTTTCCCAAGGGCTCAGAAGTAAGTAGAGGTAGTGAGGCTGAGACGCAGGGGCCTCCAGAGTCCGTGCCGTTAGCCTGTGTTGTGCTGGTCCTCAGTCTGAAAGGTTGGTCCTGGGGCCTGGCACTGGATAAACGCTGCAGACAAAGCCCTAGACACACCCACCTGTGTCCATGTGTGTGCTGTCATTAATTCCCAGGTCAAACTGATTTCTGCCACAAGGACTGTTACATTTCCAAGGCCATCTTTTTAAATGACTTTATTGGGATCAAATTCACACACTATAAAATTCACCCGTCATAAGTGCACAACTCAATGATTTTTAGTAAATGTTCTGATTGGTGTAACCACCACCACAGTTCAGTTTGAGAACATTCCCGTCAGCCCAGCGAGATCCTTCAAGCCTATTCGGTTAGCCTTCATTTCCTGTCTCAGCCTCAGGCAGCCGCTATACCTTCTGTCTCAATAAGTTTGCCTTTTCTGGATATTTCTTACCAATGGAATCGCACAGTATATGATCTGTTGGGCCTGATTTACTGTACTGCATAGTCTTTGAAGGTCACTCATGTTGTAGTGTGCCTTGGTATTTGTTCTGTTTTTGGATGAGTAGTATTTCACTGTGTGGATATACCACATTTTGTGTATCCGTTCACCACATTTTGTGTATCCGTGGATCTCTGAGTGGTTCCACTTTGGGCCCTTGGGAAGAATACCACTGTGACCATTTGCATGCAGACCCTATGGCTGACTTTGAAAGACAAAGGGGAGCCGATTTCAGCCCTCTCTCCTTGTCTCTCCTCTCCCGGGTTTCTCAGAACCAGGCAGCGGGCAGGTGTTTGTGACCTCGGACAACCAGCTCGTGTACTACCCCAGCATCACCTACGCCATCATCGGCAGCTCGGTCATCTTCGTGCTGGTGGTGGCCCTGCTGGCGCTGGTCCTGCATCATCAGCGGAAGCGGAACAACCTCATGACACTGCCTGTGCACCGGCTGCAGCACCCTGTGCTGCTGTCCCGCCTGGTGGTCCTGGACCACCCCCACCACTGCAGTGTCACCTACAACGTCAACAGCGGCATCCAGTATGTGGCCAGCCAGGCCGAGCAGAATGCCTCGGAAGTAGGCTCCCCACCTTCCTACTCGGAGGCCCTGCTGGACCAGAGGTGCGTGCTGGGTGGGGACTGGGAGCGAGGTGGGCATCTAATAGGGTGATGCATTTCCTGGCCTCGCTGACAGAGCCCGCCGTCACTTGTTGAACAACACCTGAATGGGGGAGTGAGGATGAAGAAAAAGAAAGACAAAGAGACAGAGTCGGGGGAGCTCCCAGCATCCAAGCTACTTTATTGACTTTACTGCTCTCTTATAGCACTCAAGAATAAAAAACATCTTACATAAGGCACATCTGAAAGGTTCCCAGGCCTTGAGACAGTCCCTTATTTTCTTTTCCCTAGCTCCGTGTCCTTGTGCTGTTCTTATCACTTTCTCATACGCCTGGCTTCTTCAGAGCTGGGCAGCAAGTTCTACAATATTTCACTTAACCCTTTCATAGGAAATCCAAGTTGTCCACCTTAATGCTTATAGAGCTGTTGGCTCTCCACACCTCGCCTAGTACCTGGGTGCCACACAGCACACAGAGGCATTGAGCAACACTTCTCCAGACCTTGCAAAATGCCCCACAGTATCCTCTCCATGGTCACTGAGGGAGGTTTCCAGACAGGATCCCGCTGCCATGAGCCCCGCTGCTCCTTGTGATGCCACAGGGCACACGTTCTGCCCACCAGGGAGCTCTGGGCTTCACCCACTACCGCAGAACAGAGCTCAGCACATTGGAGAGGTTGTATTGGTTTTATTAATATTTATTGACCAGTGAGCAAGTGAACGAGTGAATAAATAAGTTCCTTAACTTTATCTATAAAATAAAGGGGTGGGATAGAGCATGCCAAGCTTTTTAAAGGAGTGTGGCCCTCGTTACAAATGGCAGTGCCAGAAACTAAAAAAGCCATGAAGCAGAGCTCTGTCGCTGAAGTGAGCGGCAGGCTCCAACCCTACCTGCTCAGCTCTCCTTCCCCGCCCTCTCTGTGACTCCAAGGCACTCGGGTAGCTCACTTTGGAGGTCACTGGACTAGCACTGTCTGCGCCCCTTTTGATTCTGATATTCCCATTCCCTGCCCTCAGGGTCTGCTCAGCATCTCTCTTCCCCATGAGCTCAGGTCTCACTGTGTCCCATTAGGCATTTTGCACTTGTGTTTCCAGTATAACAGGGCTTTGCCTTGTGCCTTTGTATCTGATCCAGTAGCAGCTCTGGTATTGTTTCTATTTTTTTTTCTTGGTGGTGGATGTACTGGGAATTGAACCCATGGCCTTCACACTGAGCTATTTCCCCAGTCCTTCTATGGTTTCATCTTCAGTTTCCCTCCTCATAAAAGGCAGCCAGAGCTTCAGGGGGTAGGGGCAGAGCCTGCAAATGAGAATGCAGACCCTTCCTCACCCAGTGAAGTTTTCACTCACCACCCCTCTATTGAGACCGTCTAGTGGAGAGTAAAGTTAAGCAATTGCTGACTCTGGAGGCAGGATGCCTGGGTTCCGATCCTGGCAGTGCTGCTTACCTCAGTAGTTGTCTGAGATCATGGGCAAGCCATTTAACAGCCCCGTACCAGCACCATGGATGTGAAAGTCTCCTTGCTCCCAGCATTCTTGTGAGCATTCAAGATGGTGACAAATCAGAGGTACAAGGCACAGTGCTCAACTCACCAACATGCTTCCAGTAATCGGAGCTAAAAACCAAAATGTCCTCTCTGTTAAATGTCTTCATTTCAAGCAAGGTACAGATGAGACGGGGTGTTGAGGGGATGTCCTCTCGCTTCCCCAAGTCCACGGGAAAAGTTGGCTTTATCGAGAGCCCAGAATTCTGTGGCCCCATCACAGGGTCGATCCAGATGCCCGCCCAGCCTCTCTGTCACAGCACTCTCGGCTAAGGGAGCAGAGAGGACCACTCACACTGAGCTGAGGCCATTGCCTGGCAACCTTATTCTGGATCCAACCAGAAGGTGTGGCCTCAGCAGTGCCCAGGGGACATGAACCACCCAGAACACACTGACCTTTCTATTCGCTTTGCTTTGTTTCCAACCACTGGTTTTCCTGCCCTTTAAACTGCCTTTGTACTTGAAGGGAAAATCTCATTCCAAGCTTGAAGCATCAGTTCGCGTACACCCTGGTGTTGGTGCTGGGTCCACACTGCCGGCCGTGGCTTGGTTCTAATGTGTTTTCTTCCCCTTCCTCTCTCTACCACCCCTGTTCCCTGGCCTGCTTTCTCCACTGCAGACCCGCGTGGTACGACCTTCCCCCACCACCCTACACTTCAGACACCGAGTCTCTGAACCAAGCCGACCTGCCCCCTTATCGCTCTCGGTCAGGGAGTGTGGACAGCGCCAGCTCAAGGGCAGCCAGCAGCCTCCTGAGTATGGAAGACCCCAGCCACAGCTCAGGACAGCCTGGCCCGCTGGAAGGCACTGCTCCTCCCAGGGACTCTGCACCCAGTCCGGGCACTGAAGAAGTATAGAATCCAGCTATCCCAAAGTCCAGATGGTTCGTCTGCTCCGACTTGTTATTCTAACAACTGATGCCCATGGGATGCACTTCTAAGTTCCTGTAAGGGGGTCTCAGGTTGAGGTTAGGGTATCAGCTGCCTCTCTGTTCCCCTGCTCCCTGAGATGGTCTTTGGGGGGTGACCTAGCATTTTTCTGGCTTCTTGGTTGACATGATGCGTTGTCATCTTTCTGTGAAGTCACTTTTCCTTGGGGGCCCAGGATCACAACCTCATGTTTCCCTTCATTCTGTTACTGTTGGAATCCCCCTAATAGGCATCGTACATTTGCAGGCAGCAAGATGAAACAGTATTTAAGTAGTCCTCGAGAAAGCAGCGCTTCTGTTCCATGCTGCACATCCAGAAGGGCAGAAGACACTGGGCCAGATCCTCTTGGAAGCTACCACCTTATTGCTCCACTTGGGGACAAGGGTTGGGTGGTCTACCAGAAGACCATCAATGGATGGCCACCCTGCAGAACACCCAGGTGCACCTCAAAACCATCCTGTGTTACCCTACACATTGCTCTCACTTTAGCAAAGAAAGTGGCCAAAGGAAACTTTTGCCGTGAGCGACACCCTTCAGCATCACCAGTGTCATTTTGGTTTGTGAAGGACTCAGAAGCTGTCTACCCTGGATAGATACTAGCTTTTGAAATTTTCCCAAGAATTCTCATTTGAGAGGATTTTCTGGCAGTGTGGACCATCAGTCTCATCTCAGAATAGGCAGGGAGTCCTTACCGTGAGTTTAATCTGAGTTCTTGGCTCCTAACATGCAGACTGCCAGAGCCAGGGCCCGATTTCCCCACTGTCCCTTCCCTAGCCTCTGGATTGTCACCTCCCAGCAGACCTGCCACAGCCAAGGGATGAAGACCCAACTTGAGTTGGCCAAAAAGCTGATCTGGCCTTCTGTCCCAGTGAGTCACGCCCAACATGTCTCGCTTATGCATGCAGCTTCAGCACTGGGCTCCTAAGTTCCTTTCGCACCTGGGAGTCTGTTTGACCCGTGCGTTTGGACTTGAGGACCCTGGTTTCTAACACACACGAGAGCCGGGCCCCGAACTTCCCATGACAGCTCCTGGCTCCCCACTCCACACATACTCTTCCCCATGTCCCAGGACGAGCACCCTGAGTTAGTGCTGGGGTTACAGTTAGGGCCAACCCTCGCCTAACATCCTGGTAGATAAGAAGTGTAGTAGAGAGTTGTCTTCTTTGAGCAACATGGGCAACACGGTTGTTTGGAGTCAAGATTTTCCATTTGGATTTTTTTTTTAATCTCTTAGAAATGCATTTTAAACGGTGTGTTTGGTTTTCTCCCTTCTAGTTAAGGGACTATTTATATGTGTATAGGAAAGCTATCTGTTTTGTTTGTTTTTCCTATAGTAAAGTCCAAAGAAAGATGCAAAAGGAGATCCAGCCTTTGCCTCACCCAGCCCCGTAAGTCCCCCCAGAGTAACCTGCTGCTTTGTTGCACTTGGAGGTTATTATTTATCGAGTTCTTGAAGGATGCAGAAATAGAGTTGCCTCCCTCAGTTCATAGTCTGTATATTTATGCTAGTTTTCCTCTTTCTCTGCGCCCAGCCAGCCACAGGGCCCACCCCCATGCAGGAATAATGGGTAAAAACTTGGGCGTTGTTTGGTAAGAAAACCACAGAAGGATAAAGCTGGAGTCAAGTGGAGCCACCTAGGGCAGCTGCCACACATTCAGGGCTTCTTTCCGTGGCCCAAGAAATTTTCAGTAACCCGTGTGATGCTAATTAAAACAATGCCTGCAGGAAGCGGGATGAAGTACCCTTCCCTTCCGTGACCCTGCTCTGTAGATTTTTCCTTTTTCTTTCTTTCTTTTTTTTAAACCAAATCCAGAGTAAATAACAGGAAAGCTGGCCATTTGGGAGTTTTTTTGTTTGTTTGTTTTGTTTTAAGTAGAGGAACCTAGTTGCTGTGTTTTTCAGTCTCATAATAGCACTTGAGTTATTTTCTGAGTAATCCAATGAAGAACTTGGATAGCAGACACAGTGTGTCTAGTCGCACACATCATCTCCTGTGAGTCGGTGTGGCATTATTCCTCCCTTTGGTGGGTGCCTGCTTTTTTCTGGTGCTCTGGAAATTGTTTAGAGGAGAGGATTCTAATTTTAATTAATTGTGCAGTGAGTTAATCCCACGTGCTTTTCGGCTTCCAGCCATCTTAGGAAAAACAAATGGTTTTAGTAGATAAGGAGAGCCTGTTCATTTTTTAAAAAAACAAACACAGGGACATTTTATTATGGATATGATTTTTAATGGATTTTTTTTAAAAACATATAAATAGGACACCAAATCTACAGGATTTTTAGATTTTCCCCTTCTACTTAAAATGTCAAATAAGTGCCCCATAATATTTTTAAACTCATCCCAACTAGGATTTTTTTAATACGTTACCTAAATCTACACCAACTAGAATGTGATCTCTGCTTTCTTTTCTCTCAAATGAGGTCAGCATTTTATTTTAGCATTAAGATAGTTATACTCATTGTTAGCTTATTGCCTGACTCAACCTTAAAATTAACATTTTTTAAAATGCAACTAAATGGTTAATAGTGTGCAATGTTCAAAGTTAATGCAAACTGGAAAGATTGTATGTGGTTGGTTGCTTTTTGTTTTTTGGTTAGGCTTGGTTTTGTTTTTTGTGTTTTTAAAAAAATTTTTATACTTTCAAATAAACTTGCATTTTCATTCTTTCTATTGGTTGAATGGTTCTTGACTCACTTTTCTGCTCTGCAGCAATCTAAAGAGTGGACAGCCACTTCTGTCATAGATTCTGCTATGAATTTAGGCCATAATAATGGAGAAAAAGAAAGAATATATTGGTGGGAACTCAAAATGTGGCGGATATTTAGGATTCTACAGCTGAGATGGTTGGAATACAGAGGCAAAGTTGTGGGTAACCAGTTAGTGTCCTGGGCCTGGGGAGTTGATCTGAAGGATGAGTGTGGTTTTGCTACAGCATCTTTGAAGGGAAAAGGGTAGGTGACTGTAATAACTCTAAAGATTCTGACCACATAGAAGCACACTGTTCCTCTTACACTTGTAATTAATTCCAAACCACAAGTGACTCAGATTGAGCCATGGGAACCAATGGGAACATCTTTATGGACTGTTAATTGTAATTTGGAGCCACATTTTGATGCAGGAGGGACAGTCGTGGGGGAAGTCAGAATGCCCATGAGCAGGAAAAGTAACTCTACCCTTGGCCAAAATTGAATCCACATGGAAACACAAATACAAGACCTACAGAACCAAGATTTAGAACATGTATTGTTCCCTAGGTCTCTCAGAAAAGAAAATATAGGTGCTATAGGACAGAGGAATCCCAAATATCTGCTATGTCATGTCCTGCCCCAACTAATCTAGAATGGACCTTCCCAAGCAGTATTCCCCAAAGGTTTGTTACAACAATCATTCCTTCATCCCTCAGGGTACTTCTCAAACACATTTTCTATAAAGGAAGAAAGTATTTTTGGCTTTGTGGCCATATGGTCTTTGTAGCAACTACTAAAGAACCCACAGACAATACATATATACATGGATATGGCTGTATTCCAGTTAAACAATTTATGAAAATAGACAGCTGGCTGGATGTGCCCTGTGGGTTTGTCAACCCTTGATCTGAAGGATCATCAGCATATTGGGTTCATAGATCTAAAACTAAGGGCTCTGTAGAATGGAAACAGTGGTGTTAATGGTTTAGGGTATCAGAACCCATGAAAAGGAGCATTGAAATGGCACTAACCCCAAAACTAAAATACAACTCAGCATACAATTCAAGGCCCCTTGAAATGAGTTGGAATTGATCCTATTCTTTACCAATAAATAAGAAAATGCTGGATTAAGATGAATAGAGCCTTTTCTAATGCAGTCCTAAACCACTGGTTAACACAGAGATCCTAGTCAAAACTACTCTGTAGTTAGCCATGGTGGCACACACCTATAATCTCAGCTTCCTGGGCAGCCCAAGTGGGAGGATCAGAAGTTCAAGATCAGCCTGGGCAACAAAGCAAGGCTCTCTAAAAAAACCAACAGAGGTTAGGGGTGGGGGAAAATAACTGCTGTTATTGGGAGATTTTCAAGGTCATAAACTCAGACCTGAGTCTTAGGGGAAGCCCATGGGGATCAGTGACCTGGGAGTACTGTTCTTCTCCAGTTAGCTTGCAACCACACTCGAGGCAGTAGATTCAGAGAGTAAACTGAATCAGAAAGATTCAGATAGCTGTAACAAAGGTATAATGAGTATACATAAGGAAACAATATGCAGTCAGTGAGACCCCTGGGAGAATGGTCAATGGGAAAGTATACTTATTCCCTTGACATCCTATAATTAAACTGGACAGTAATTCGAACTCTCAGTTATAAGTAATAGAGATCTAAACAATACAAGATGGAGTTAAATTTCCTAAGGTGAGTTGCATAATGCAACCAAGTATGGAACTGTCAGTATCAAGCAGGGCTGGATCCAACCATTAGGAATCTATTTCTCCCTCACCAGTTTCTCAGTCCTGTTTTTATTTACTCTTCTTGGAAAACGGTGCCAGAAGATCCAGGTTCATGATCTCAGAAGAACAGACACTGTCCTAGAACCAGTAGCAACTTCCAATTGACTCATGATTGGCCATCCTTGGGCATGTAATCTTTATGGGCATTGGACTCAGCCCCTTGATTGGCAGCCCCATCTGAATTATATGGAATAGGAAAGGGACAGTTCCCATATGGGATCCAACATGGGTACTATAGAGCCTTAACAAGGAAGAGGACCCATAACTGGTTGGCACAATTCTTCATATACATAAGAAAATAGCATAGATCTTTAAGCTTCAGGCAACACAGACATGGCATTAAATGTTTTGAAAGGAATGGGGCCAATGTTAGAGTACACAGTTCAGGACATTCAATAGCCTTTGTAAACCTAGGAAGCAAGATCAGTTTCAAGTTGCATGCTTATTAGGCTTGGGTCATGTGAGCTTTACTAAGATGGTCATCTGAGGTCAGTCACACAAGCATGAATAAAGCCATAGAGTAGGAATTCTCAAGATCCCTGAAATAACTCATGGCCTCCAGAAGTGTCCCAAAGTCACTGAAAGTGCTGAAATGGGGCAATTATCCCACAAGAGTCCCCCAACCTGCACAGTATTTTGAAGCTGATGAGTTAGATGTAAGTTCTCAAGATCTACTCAAGTATGTTCACTGTTAACTAGACATTGCATAATTACGCCTTTAATTCACATCTGATGGCTAGGATGCATCAGTATCTAGAGAACTGCCCCTTGGAAATTCTGGGACAGTGCATGGCATAGTAGCTGAGGGGCTGAATGCTCATCAGGTTTCGAGTGTGAAGGCATGATCATGGGGGGAGAGGGATGTGGTACTGGGAGATGCATATTTGCTTAAATTTCCAACGTAAGCCTGTATTTGACTTCACATGCTTTTCACGCTGGTGGGTCATCCCAGTGAGCCAGCAGGGAAGAAGGCACGTGAAGGAGCACATAGGGCAGCATTTATGGGCCAGACTTCAAAGTAGTACAGACACTTCTACTCATGTTCCATTACCCAGGTCCTGGGCAGTCCTATAGTCACACCTACTTGTGACAGAGGCTGAGTAGCTGTGTATCCTGGAAGAACCAGAAACTTTTGACCACACTTAACAAACAAATGTTTGCATTCATCTTCTTACACCTGGATTATGCTCACTCCCTTCTTGAAAAAAGACAGTCGACCATCCCAGCTAGTCAGAATCAAAGTCTAGGATCTGGTGACAATTGGTAGGTCATATGCAAAAGTGACTCCTATGGAGGAAATATCTCAACCCCACACAGCTCTCACCATCTCTTTCTAGACTGACTCCCTTCAGCCTATTCTCAAAATCTTTGAATAATGTTCAACTCGCTCAGGATAAAAGTCAAAATGGCGGTCTTCCAGACCTTATAGCACCTCCCTCCTCCGTGACCTACCTAACCTCATCTTCTACTGTTCTTCCTTCTCTTGTTCTCTGCTCCAGATGTCACACTCCCAGTCCAGAGCCTTTATTCTTGTTGTTCCCTGTCCTGGAACACCCTTCTCTGGATATCTAGAACATTCTTCCCCATTAGAAGCCACATCTACTGAAAATCTTGATGTCTTTGGGACTTCATCTGTGGCCATACTGAGTCTCCTGAAGAGAAAAGTATCTCCTGACTAAGTTACCACTCAAATGATTTTGAATGATTCCTAGACCAAAGCAGTATGCAGGAACTTGAGAAGGCGCACTAGGGAGTGTGTTTACAAAATGTGGTGTGGAAATCATACATGGACCAATGTTATCATGATCTTGGGTCAAGTGAGTCAGCTTTAAAATATCTTGAAATCAGAGCTGATACTTTGGAATGTGCAGAACAGGACCAAGGGATTGCAATGGACCCTGAACAAATGTCCATCTGGGGGCCTTGCGTGAAATGTGCCTCTTGCAGGGAAACTTGAGCCAGACTATAATCTTGGAAGTACGTTCCTGATTTATTAGTCTGTAAATCAACTAAAAGCTTATGGATATGCCTGGCAGCTTACGAGGTACAGGATCACAGATTCTTCATAGATGATGGCACCCTCCATTCAGAATTAAGAAACAGATACCTTGCTCAAACAGGAAAAAGAATTGCAGAAATTATAGAAAGAGAAGGTGCGTTGTTTCCTTGAAAGTGAAAAATAAACTGCTTCACAACTCATCCCTCTAGTTGGAATCAGTTGCCAGGAAATGACTGAATGTGAAGGTCTTGACCCCACTTGCTGGCTTGGCTTAGATCTAATAAGTGGCTCTTTAGGAAAATAGTATTTGTGCTTGCCGGGTGTATCTGCTGGGATCAGTTAGAGCTATTACAGGAATAAAGGATTTAATATGGAAATGAGGGCTTACACTGATGTGGGCAAAGCTGACGGGGTGATGTTAGAAAGCTACAGCTGGAGGGTTGAGATAGACCCCAAGGACACCCAGCCTGAAGCATGGGACAGGCCAATGCAGGCAGGCATCTCAAAGGTGCCGGTGTTGACAGAGGCAGCAGCAGGTGCTGGCTTCAGAGGCAGTGAAGACCCTGAGTAATCCAATATTCAGCACAGGTGGGATGTGGGAGACCAAGCTAGGATTTAGAGCCCAAAAATCTGAGATGAAGTCCTAGCTCTGTTCCTGACTCGGTGGGACTTCACACAAGCCAGCCCATCTTGTCCAAGTTCAGTGTCCTGTGTGTAAATTGGTTGTAATAATCTTTACTTTCTCCAGCAGCAGTGAGAAAGCCATGCGAAATTGCAAAGGCAATTCCCTTGTGAAGGGCAGTAGAAATTTTTAATGGGAAGCCATGTCATTGTACCTACTGTAGGGATCCAAGCGGCCTTTGCTTTTAAATGCTAAGTGATTTGGGAATTTGCATTAAACAGAACACTGCAGGGCAAAATCTGGAATGCACTTGCACTTGGGAGTTTGAGTGGCTCTGTTCACTTGGCCTTTTTTGGAAACTATTAAGTAGGTGAAGGCAGGGAAAGAAGTGGAGAGATATATTGGGCATCCCCTGATGGTCCAAATGGCCAAAAACACAACAGCAAAAAATTGCTACTAATAATAACAGTAGTAGCATTTATTGGTCAGTTATTTTAGGCCAAACATTTGCTAAAAGATAATCCCCTGAATCAGGGATTGGCAAACAATGACTCAAAAGCTACATCTGGCTCACCACTTGGTTGTTAAATAAAGGTTCAAGCAGTCATGCCCATCCACACACTGTTTTGACGGCTGATTTTGTGCAGAATCACAGCACAAACAGACCATATGGTTCCCAAAGCCTAAAATATATGCAGGTTAAAATTTACAGAAAAAATGCCGGTCTGTTTTGATTGAACCCTGGGATGTGGATATGATTTCACCCTTCGCAGATTGGAAAACTGAAGGCCAGAAACGTAAAGAGCTTATTCTAAGACCCAAGGATACTAAAGTCCCCAGTGTTAAGATTTGAACTCAAAGGCCAAGCTCCAGGGGCTAAGTTTTAAACTCACTGTCATTTTCTTTGAGTGATGTCCCCTCCTTTTACTTTACTTCCTTTTACTTGATTTCCCCTCTGGGGAAATCAGTGCGTTGAAAGTCACCCCTTCCTTCTACCACCACTTGATGGCATCAGGCCTAGATGGAAATGTCTACTTCCTGCCTCCAGGTCTTGGTTGGGACTGGATGTCTCTTCCCTAAGGGTTATTCTCTGCTTCGCTGTTCTCAAATCGATCAGCTCCCCAAAGCCACAGTGCTTTCCGGCTGAACAGCTGGAGATCTATGCAGGTTGGGAACAGAACCCATGAGAAATGCAGCTTCTCTGCACAGGACCAGCTTTGCTGAAACTCTTCCTTTTGGGTCATGGCTTCCAGGGTTCAGATCATGTCCCTGGGTGTCCTGCATCATACCCCCCATTATAAGGAACCCCAGGCCCCAGAGAGCATTTTGGCATTTTGCTCTACTTCTCATCTGAGTCCAAAGCTTACTTTCAGACAGTAAACAATCACAGATTGCTGATGGTGCCCAGGGTGGGCTTTATCCACTGCCTGTCAGGGCCTAACTAAAAGGAGAAAGCCAGAGGACAGCCACATATGGGGCTGGTCAGTCCTCTGAGGCTGCCCTCCCAGTTCAGTTGCATCATCACATCTGAATTGTGCTGTGAAACACTTCAGGGGTGGAGAAACTGGTATCAGGAAGCATCAGATCGATCTGCCAGGAAGGGAGCAGCTTCATTGGTGTGAAGCCCAAAAGAATGGGTTGGCACCTGAGTCCTGCTCAGAAGCCTGTCCTAAGCAAGTGAATGCTGATAGAACGATGCTGACTTTCAAAATGAGATTTCCATGGCCCAGACTACTGCTCAGAATTGGCTCTTTCTCTCTCTGGGTTTTCCAGAAAGATACCCTGGTATGCCTAACTCCCAAAGATACACAAACACACGCCAGTCTTGTCTTCTGTTTGCCCAGGACTTCTCTCATGTCCAGGGCCCCCCTCTATGCTTCAGCAGCCCCATCTGTAAAATGGGAAAGCAGCTGGCCAGCAGCCCAGGAGAATCCCCATCCAGAGATCCTTGGTCCCGGGAGACATGCAGGGAAGTGGTGGCATTGGCAGTGGAATTCTGCCCCCAAAAGGAGAGGTGGGCGGGGGGCGCTCTGCAGAGTCTCTCAACGGGCCCTATATCTTGAATAAATTGCATGTTGGAATTTAATTTGGAATCCCTACTGTTTCCTTGATGAACACAAACCACACTGCAATTAGCGTGATGAATCAGGCTGTTGCAGCGCCTGATGAGGGTGATCTGCCTGGGCAGGGAAGGAGGGCACAGGCAGTTGGCAGGTGGCTTGTGGCCCCACGCAGGGTTTGTCCCTGCATCTCTCCCCATAGAGGAAGCCCTCCTGGGACAAAGCTGCAAACTCTAAAGGCTCTAAGGTTGGAGGGGAGGGTTCCTGAGACGTCTCAGATTGCACCCCATGGCCTGTTGGCCACTGCAGTGTCCCGGGTACAGCTGGGTCCACTTATGACCTGAGTCTTAAAATCTCACCACCTGCACCATCCTTTTATGGAAGGAAACAAAGCTGTACTGAGCACTTACTCTGTGCCGAGGGCCCTGAAGGTGTTATCTCATTTAATCAGCCCAGCTGCCTCAGAAGCGAGGCATCTCATCATCTCCGTTTTATAGACGAGAAACCTGCGACTCAGTGAGGGAAAATAACTTACACACAGGTGGGTCACATAATTAGGGGTGGGGAGGATTTCAACCCAAAGGTCTGGGTCAGACTTCACCTTCCTGCTCATACATGCATTCTCCAAGGCCCGGGCCTCCCCAAAGGTGAGCTGGCCTCTTCCTGATTTTTCTCTCTCCAGTGGAGGACCCTGTTCTTCCTATCCCCATATTGGCCCACTGAAAGGGGAATCTGCTCTCTGCACACCCTTCTCCCCCTTCTCCCCTCGGAGACGATAACCTTGTCTGGCAGGTGCATTTAGGAGAGTCAGCCATTCACAGCCATGTGAAGCCATTGCGTGAGCATGTCCTGCCCTCCAGCATCTGGAGGAAAAGCAGACTGTGCAAAGGCACTGTGCAGACCCAGCGGGTACAAGCCCAGCAGGCAACTCTCCTGTTCCCTCTCCTCCACTTGGGATTCCATGGAATGGTCAGGTTGGCTGCTTTTGCAAGCAAATGGCAGGCAGAGGTAGAGAAAAAAAGGCCTCATTTTGGCCTCTGGTCTGGGTGCATATTCTCAAAGCTGAATTTTGAGCCCATTTTGTTCAGTTCTTTGTGTTCATGAGCTGATGAGTCAGATATCGGGAAAGGAAGACTGAAGCTATTGCTTCGAACCTAATCCCCAAAGTCCAGGTACTGGACCAGATAAGTTTGTTCTCAAGCTGGGGGTTCAGCAGTGAGGAGACTATTCCAGAGACTGTCTCATGGCACCCAGGCAAAGAATATTCCCTACTGAAGCCGGGTGTGGTGGTGCTGCCTGTAATCCCAGCACTCTGGGAGGCTGAGGCAGGAAGATCCTAAACTTGAGCCCAGTCTGGTAAACTTAGCGACTGTCTAAAAGAAATAGAGTATTTCCTGCTAAGATCTCAGCACTCTCTAGTTTCTGTCCATCAGAGAGGATAAGTGAGAAGACCCAGGGAGTTTCCAGAGCCCGAGGTAGGGAAGAAAAGTCATTCTATTGAGAACTTCACATATAGGCAATGATCCCTGGAGCATTAGAACAAATATTGATCTCACGGCCCTCAGACCTGAATTACATCCTCACTCCATGACTAGCTTGCTGGGTGGCCTTTCTGGTTTAACTTCCAAATGGGTAAACTAAGAATGTTAAACGAATAACTTTTAAGGTGTTAGAATTCTGTGAGTCTAGTGTGATTAATGCCCAAGCAACTCAAGAGATCCTGACTCTCACAAATAGCAAATATATCTTGGGTCTCGGATTCAGTCATTCATTCTACACACACATAGGAGAGGCCTGCAATGGGCTGACTGTGCCAGGAGGTAGGAATTCATTCTGGGAAAGAAAAGTTCCTAGGCTCATAGGATCACCCTGCAGGGAAGGAAAGGCCAGAAAAACCACATAAATCCACCAACGATAGCACTGCATGATCGGTACCATAAAATCGTAGCACAGGAAGCTGTCTGTAGGCCAATCTTTTGATTTTGCTGTAATTAGGATAGAGGTCTAACTGCTTGACTGAGCCCAAACTAACATGCGCTCAAACAAGATAGAAGGCTATTTCTCCATCACATGACAAACTAAATGGAAGGCATCCAGGGCTGCTGTGATGACATCAGGTATTGGGTTCTTTTTATCCCTGGTGTCTGACACCCTGGTGTGTTGCACTCGTCCATAGGGGTGAAAAGGTTCACCACCATACCCACCAGCCAGCAGGAAAAAGGAAGAAGCGAAGCGGACATAACCGTGAAGTGGCACACCTCACCTCGGCTCACTTCCTATCAGCCAGAGTGGGCTCACAGCTCCTTCCCTCACTGGAAAGGAGGCAGGGAAGGGTGGGTTTCTCTAGGCAGCCATATGAAGTGCTGGCTAAGATCCAAGATTCAACTGCTAGGTACAGAAGAGTGAAAAGTGTGAGCCACAAGCCATTGCTGCTGGATGGCTACTTGCTTCTCCCTCTTTTAAATCATGGCTACAAGCAAATAGAGTCAACCTAGTCCAGCATGGGGCCCAGTGCTATCACACTCCCAGAAGGCAGAGGACACACCCTCAGTGATGTAGACTGTCTGGAGACCAGAGAATACAGCGCTGTAGGGTTGTCTGCAGTGCCTTCATAGAAAGGAGTTTACTGGAGAAGCAATCACTCAAGGGATTTCAAGCAGAGGGCAATTAATACAACCAGTTCGTTAACCAGTGATAGGAGAGCTGAAAAGTCAAACAACCCAGGTATTAGTGATTGCAAGAAACTATTGCTCTCCCAGGTAGGAGGGACCAAGAGAGGAGCCAAGACCAGGGTGGCGGGTGCTCGCTCAGCGGGAGCTGGGCCCACAGAAGGAAGAGCTGGCCAGCAGAACAGGGGCCAAAGAGGAAGTGCAGTGGCACCTATAGCAGCCGCTGGAGGCAGAGTGAAAGATGAGGAAGTACTGGCTTCTCCCCTCTTGCTGCCTTCTGTTAGTGCTGACCACTGGCCCCCTTTAGCTAGAAGCCAGCTGGAAAGAGATCCATGAGAGTGGAGCTCCCTGTGGTGGGGAGCAGACAGGCGATCTGAGCACAAACAGGCTGGCACCAAACCAGAAACTCTCTTGGGACAGGCCTCACCATGAGTTATCGGGAAATTGTATTTTGCCCAAACTAGATCTAATTAATATATCATAGTAGCCTTTGATTTTTGTGCAATCAGATGGAAGTCGAAATTCTGATTTCAGAAGAGAATAAAGCATATTGGAAAGTAGAAGATCCTTATGTTTGTTTCCTGTTGCTGTTGTAACAAATTCCTATCAACACAGTGGCTTAAAGCAACACAAACATATCCTCTTACAGTTTTAGAACTCAGAAGTACAAAATGGGTCTTACTGGGATAAAGTCAAAGGCTGTCATAACTGCGTTCCTTCTCGAGTCTCTAAAAGATGTTCCATTTCTTGCTTGTTCCTCCTTCTACAGGAGGCCGCTCTCTGTCTCCTGGCCAAATCACTCATTCTCTCCTGGGTCGGCACAGCCCCCTCTCTCACTCTGTTGCTCCTTCTTATGAAGACATTTGTGATCACGTGGGGCCCACCCAGATGACCCAAGATGATCTATCAGGATCTTCCACTTAATCCCATCTGGAAAATATCTTCTACCATGTCAGGTAGCAGCGTATTTACAAATTTGGAGATTAGGATGCTGACATATTTAGGGAGGACATGATTCATTTACCACATTCATTTCCTATTCATCCTAGGTATGAATCCCGGCCCCCGAAGCCTCTCAGCATGTGGATGTGATGACAAACTTCTTCAGCCCCTTGGTTGGTCCCCTGTAGTCCTGTGTGGACCAAGGCCACTCTTTGAAGCCTGATAGATGTGCATCTTTGGAGGATGCTCAGAGGGAGCCTTTCCAATACTGGCTTCCTTCCTAGGTAGAATAGCATTGCATCTGTTAGGATTGCTTTGAACTGTAAGCGACTGAAAATCTGACTTATGTAAGATTTATCCATTTGTTGTTTTACTTTTCTTGATAGCAAAATCTACAGGTGGTTCCTGGGTTTGATCCAGTGGGTCCATGATGTCAGGCTGACATCTATGTGAGTCTCTTAACAGTTTATTAACACGTTTGTCCTACAATCATTAGATGTTAGCCCTAGCTCCAGGAGTCAGGTCCAAAGTCAAGGCAAGAATGATGGAAGATATGGCACCAGTAATGCTGTCCTTTATCAGGAAACCTAGTTTTTTCCAAACCCTCCAGCAGACTTCCAATTGTATTTCATTGGCCTGAAATAGTCATGTCATCATCCTATCATCAAAAGAGGCTGAAAAAGCAAGTGTTTGGCATTTGTAGCTTTTATAGCTATGTTGGGTGAGGAAGAAGGAAGTTAGATAATAAGTTAATGAAACAAAAGAATCTGTCACTACTACTTTTCTTGGATTCACATGGTTTCTCCCATTGAATGTTCAGAGAAAACAATTGTTTGGGACTCATCATGCTAAGCAGCCACTTTTATCTTAGCTTTCTCCTTCTAATTCCCAAGGCAAAGTCAGCTCTTTAGAAAAGTCTTTGGCCAAATTGCATGTCTTCGGTGAAACCAGAGCCCATAGACTAGTGGTGGCACTTGGAGAGCTCATTAGAAGGTCCTGGCATGGATGATGATAACCAAAGGTGATGGTTATAAAAATAATCATAAGATATAGGTTCTGTTATTATTCACGTTTTACAGAGAAGGAGACTGCAACTTGGAATAGCTGAATGACTAATCTTTTTTTGTTTTGTTTTGTTTTGTTTTGTACGGGGGATGAAACTCGGGATCTTGCCCTTTTGAGGCAGGCAGCAGAACCACTGAGCTAAATCCCCAGCCTGAACGACTAATCTTAAAGTGGCACTGTTAGTAAGAGCGCACCTTTTTTTATAACTGTGCTACACCACCTCCTAGAATTCATTTATCAATGGGAAAAATCAGAAAATCTCCCAGACTTCCAATATCAGAAGAAGAACGTCCTAAGATTAATGACCCAGTTGCCATCCCAATGTCTACAATTGTTTGTATGTACAACATCAGTAGAGTTGGAATGTAATCTGGAAAAGCAATGGATGCACCACACACTTATCCTTGTGTCATAAATTTATTCATCACTGCTATTAGGTATTTATCACTGCTATGCTTTGGATCTAAAATGTCCCCCCAAAAGTCTCTTGTTTGGAAGTGGAGCCTGATCAAAAGATGCAGGTCACTGGGGGATGAGACTTGGAAGAGTGGGCTGCAGTCCCCAG
This sequence comes from Heterocephalus glaber, assembly GCF_000247695.1. Next base: position 10,992,250 of record NW_004624767.1, on the reverse strand, counting down.
CCCCTCCCTTCTCTCTCTCTGCTTTTGGGCCTCCGTGGAGTGAACTGCTTTCCTCTACCATGGAATTTCACCGTGTCATTTCTGCCGTGGAGTCAGCCGACCATGAATTGAACCCACTGAAACTGTGAGCTGGAATGAACTTCTCCTCCTGTCTTCCGTGGAGAGACAGGCAATAAACAGGTAAAGTATATGCATTGTTAATATGGTGTTCCTGTACCCCTAGAAAAACTGATTGTTCTGTAGTCATGGTGACAAGTTTCCACCAAAAGAGGTTTTAAACATGTCTAATCCATCAATGACAGTTTTATAATCTTGATATCAAATAAACTAAGAGCTAGTACCAAACTTGGTGAACTGATGAATGACAACTTCTTTCATGAAAAGCAACTCTGATTGTCAGCCAGTCAGTGACAGCTTCATGGTGTAGAAGTCAGCCAATCCCCAGTGGACTCACTTCTGTGAAGATACTAAGGCTGACACTGATTCACTCTTGCCTCTAAAACCAACATAATCTAAAATACTTTCCACAAGAATTCTTTAAAAGCTTTGCAATTTATATTGCTCAGAGAAATTTTTCTGGCCAGCAGGATTCTTCTCTACTTAAATAAACTTAAGAAAGATTTCAAATTTTGAGTGATGATCTCTTCCTTTGATAAATCTGGAGATCTCAAAAAGATTGTTTTTGAAGTCCCTCATTGGCAGAATTCCATAGGACTCTTGGCCAACAGATATCATTACCAGATCCTTTGTGCCCAAATTCCACTTACTCTACAGATTTCCCTGACGTGTTTCATTAAAATGTCTTTGCTGGATTTATTTTGTTATCCTAAGATTTCTAACCAGTTTTTTCCTTGTTCATGAAAATTAGACTTTAGTCTTTGTATAATTAGGACTTTTTTCATGCTTGTTTTTCTTTGTTATTGTTTGACTATTTGTATGAAGTCTCACATTGTGTATTTTTATTTTGATCTGGATCATCTTGTGCCTATTGAATGCATAGAGAAGGACTCCACAGGGAGAACTGGACACATAGACTTCAATCCAATCCACCCCAGCCCTGAAGACTGCAAGTTAGAGGTCTAAAAAGCCAGAAATCAATTGGTGGAAAACTGATGGATCGAATTTTGTCCCAGGTCCCCTTTAAAATTTTATGAGGTCACCCAGAACTCCCTGTCCTATCAATTCATAAGAGAAATTCATCTTGTTCAGCCTATCCCATGGTCAGCTGTGGTTGAGCTGTTGGCTGAACAGTCCCTTCCTGGTCTCTGCCTGGCTGGGGAATCTGAAACACCCTGCGCGATCAACCATACTCTGACCAAGTGTAGTAGTCTCTTTGTCACGGGTTAGGTTAAGTCAAACCCTCAACCTCTTCCTGTCAGAATTCCTGCTTCTTACATGAATTTGCATGTTATTTGGTATGGAACAAAGTTGCTTTACTTAGCGTATTCATTCACTCAGGCTGCCATGATAAAATATTATAGGCTGCAGTTCTTTAAAAAACAGAAATTAATTTCTCACATTTCTGGCATTGAGAAGCCTGAGATGGAGGTGTCAGCAGGGCTGGTCGTCACTCTGAGGCTTACTACTTTGGGAGGTAGGTGGACGTGGTCCCCCTGTGTCGTCACCTGGTCTATGAAGTGTCTCTGGGTCTGTGTGTGTCTCGATCCTTCTTACAAGGCGGGAAATCATGGTGGATTAGCATCCACCCTAATGACCTCATTTTAACTTCACTACCTCTTTAAAGAAGCTGTCTCCAAATACAGTCATATTCTTAGATCCTGGAGGGTTTGATTTGAATGTATGAATTGGGGGGGGGGGAATTAGACATATCTACAGTAAAAAATTAATGTCCTTTATAATAACTAGAAATATGTGGGAACATATATTTAAAAGTCAATGGGCCCAGAGATTTAGCTCAGAGGTTTTGCCACCTGCTGCACAAGCGCAAGGACCGGAGTTCGATCCCTGGTACCAAAACAAAAAACAAAAAAAACCAAAAGTCAGTGATCAGCTTCGCTATTGACATACTAAGAACGGAACATGAAACACTAACTCCAAGTCAGTCTATCTCAAATGTCTCTATGTCTCTAACTCTATGTCACCCCTGCACAGATTTTCAAAAATCTATGCCCTGCATACCGCTCTCTACTTTATTATCACTGTACACTTGCATCCCTCTGTTCCTTCTGCCCTATCTCATGACCTTCTAAGTGAGTTTGTCTCAGGAAAAGAGCAATCACATTGCAAATATCCCCTGAAAACTACGAGGCCAGAAGGCATATCTATAGAAACTGAATTGTAACTATAGTCTGGGGCTAGATTGAGGGCTATAATTAAAGTGTTTTTGTAAACTCCAGGAAGGAAGAAAGAAATGTGTTATAGAATTCAGGATTTTGTTCCACTGATTGTCCTGGGGTGTCAGATTAATGCTCATCAGTCCACTGAATTGTTAGTCCATCTAGTGAGGGAAAATGTTAAAAGTACTCATGTAGGAGCAATAAGAAGAGAAACTAAATAATTCACCAATGCCATAATTTTTTAATGGCCCTGAACGGACAAGAACACTAAGAAAGTTACTAAACTAAGGCCATTTCAGGAGGCTTTTCCTTAGAAGCAGTGATGTGCTGAGAAGTGTTTAACCACTGGCTCTCCAGGGGTTTGGGGAGTGGGAAAGCCATGAATTGTACTGTTTGCTGATTTTCACAGTGCCAGTATGCCACCATGGCCAATTTCAAGGTAGCACTGTGATATTACTGAATGCAATTGCATAGAAAGACTCTCAAGTGCCAATGCAAGCCAGTCCCAGCACATCACTGCTTCAGGGGAGCTTGGATACAGAGACAGATCTTCAAACAAAATAAGGATGAGCCCAGAGGGACTGCAGGAAACTCTTGGACATTATTCTGGAGTGAGCCCTTAGCTGAAGACAGGAGAGACCCATCCACTCTCTTTCTAATTGTCCTCTGATCTGAAACGCAGGGAATATGAGAACATAAGTTGCAATGAAAAGTTGTTCACTTAGAAAATTTCTAACATGTGGCCCTGTATAGAACTAAACAAGGTAGGAATGGAAATAAATATGGTTTCCTGACTTAAATAACTGGAACCAAAAGGTGCTCTGTTTGGTCAGCATCCAGGGGCTGTTGAAATGATGACCTGCAGATATTGCAAACAAAACCCTTGGAAGAGCTGATCTTCCATAGTTGTGTAGAAACTAAAGAACAACTATTCAAAATCTGTCCAATGATGCCTCTCAGAAAGACGCTAGCACCTAACAATACCTGTTTTTCCTTCCTCTAAGCTCCGTGAATAGCAGATATTTGTTATTTTACCTGCCCAAGAGTAGCCCTACCTCTGGAATCAGAATCTGATTTTCATGTGATCTAAGTGAAGCTGACCCAAATTCCTCACCCTCTTCCTGCCGCCTAGCAGGTGACTAAAGGTGGCCAGTCAGGGTCTCTGGCCCCTTGGTTCAATAATGCATAATTGACCCAACCATGTGACCCAACTTGGATGAGTCAGAGTCCATCTTGTTCTGTGGGATTCTTGGGAAACATGGCGTCTCCTCAAAGGAGGTGCTAAGCTAGTTGCTAAGCCAGTGGGCAAGCATCCATTTCTCCTTATGCTTGGGCTACCTCAGCTATGTTACTGCCTCTGCTTTTATTCTTTCGGCATTATTGACCACCCTTCTCCCTTTTCTCACTACCGTATAGCTCATGATTTCTCGTGGCTTCTGCTGGCCTACTTAGTTCTTCCTAGTCTTTGTTCTCTCCTTCCACTTCTGCCTATTCCACCCCAAGTGGACAAGGACCATGCCTGTTTTGTATACTATTGCATACCCAGAGCCTGAAATACTTTTGAATAAATGAATGATCTCTGAATCCTCTGAATTTTCCATTAAAACTTACCAAGAAGTGGAATCTGATGGAGGTGAGCTTCCACTAGCTATACTTTTGGTCAGGGATCTGACCACTTTGGTCCAATCCATTTGGGCCAGTGTCATGAACTATCTTACAGAGCCATTTGTGTGAAACAAATTCCCTGCCTGTAATTAAAGGTTTCCAAAAAGAAGGAAGTATACATCCATGTGTGTTTGTACATATATAATTCCAGCACTCTGGGAAACTGAGGATTACAATCTTGAGTCTATTTGGGGCCAATTAGTGACTTAGCAAAACTCCTTCTCAAAATAAAACATAAAAAGGTCCTAAGGAGGTAGCTTAGTGTAAAAGTCCTGAAATTCAACCCCAAATCCCACAGAGCATGAGGCGAAAGATGGAAGTATAACTGTTCAGCCCAAACAAGCCATGAGAGGCAGATTCTGACAATACCTCAATGATTCCTGTCTTCTGGTATTTGTGTCCAGTATATTTTCTTCCCTTTGAACGTGGGCTGGACCTAATACTTGCTTCTACTGATACAATGTGACAAAAGTGATAGGATGTCATTCACATCATTGGATTAAAAAAAATTGTAACTTCTGCCTTGCTAGTATTCTCTCCGTTCTCTCTCTGGCTCTTCTTGTATGTTTGCCCTGATGGAGAGGACCTCTGGGTAGCAATGATGGGCAACTTTCAGTCAGCCAATAGCTGGACACAGAATCTGAACAACGTGCTCTTGGAAGTGTACCTTGCCCGCCAAAGCCTTCAGATGAAGCCATGGCCATGGTCAACACCTTGATTTCAGCCTTCTGAGAGACCCTGAAGCAGACACTCCAGACAAGCAGGGCCTGGACTCTTCATCGACACTAACAGCAGGATAATAACTGCTGTCATTTTAAGCCACTGCATTTTGGAGTAACTCATTATACAGCAAAAGATAACTATACACAAGCCAAATGATATTTTCTCTTATCATTTCGGCCATTAATTTTTAAACTGCTTCTCTCTTAAACTTTCAGGTTAGTCTTCCCGGGCGGGACTTCTGGTGACAGAACTATCTCTTCCTTCAAAGTTTGTGCTTCAAGAACCAGAGGCAGAAGGAAGCCTGACTTGATGTCCACAAAAGACTTCCTGCTTTAGGCCCAAATCCAAGGAGGAGACAACAATTTGTCAAAGCCCTGGCCTCTGGTGTCTTAGCCCCACCACTAGGAGCTGAGGCTTCCTTGCCCTGGAGCGGGGGACCAGACCTTTAAAAAGTGGCCTGAAGCCAGCAGATGCTAAAGACAGTGAAAAGATGACTTGTGTTGGGGCTGAATCTTCCTGTCACTCTTGAAAAAATGGTCTTCTAGATTGGCCACAAAGACCCTACATTCTTTGGTGAGCCATGGAACCCAACCTGAGCTACCTCTCCATTAGAAGCCATCAGCTGCTGCTCCTCATGTCTTTCTGTTGCATCCTCAGGCTTGTAATTTTGTCTGGATGACCCCTGTCCTTCTGACCCTCAGCTGGAGCCAGGATGAGGAATGTCTGGCAAGGAACAGGACAGAGGCCAAGCCTCTTCCATTCTCCTCTGGACCAGCTGTCTCCTTGTGAATGTTAAACACCCAGCAGAGGCCTAAAGCAGAAGGAAAACAAATCATCTCTGTTGAAAGAGTGTCTCCACTGTTTCCATCCAACAGATTATATATCTCCACAGAGACTAGCTGGGAAACCCAAGACAAAAGATACAGAGGGCTCCTGGAGAGAGAGAGAGAGAGAGAGAGAGAGAGAGAGAGAGAGAGAGAGAGAGAGGGTGGGGTTGGGAGCTGCCTGAGCCCCTCCCTGGGGTCCCTTGGCTCTCTTACCTCTGTGCTGCAGGCCAGAGCAGAGCAGATGTGTCCCAGCGGGCCTGCACAATCAGCCATGTGTCACCTGGGCCTGTATTTGAGAGTCCCAAGGTGTTTTTGGCCATTGCTGGAGTAGCTCCAAGAGCAAAGCCATCCAATCTGAACCACAGTCCTCCTTCTTCAGGCCATGCATCTGAGTGATTCAGGAAATGCTCTGGGACAGCTTTGGGTAGTGAGAAGAATAGAGACACTGGGGCCTGAGAAGGCCGGGGATGAATTCAGCGGCAGCCACGTACAGTGTGACCTGGGGGAAATTACTCACCACTCCTCTTCCAGTCTCAGTGTCCTTATCTACACATGCGCAGTAATTTGTTTGCTCAATGTCAGCACCTACCCTGTAGGTGACAGGCCCTACTGGCATGAGGTTCCAGCCACTCAAGTCCATTTGCTTACTTCTGACCAAGCCAAAGGAGGCCATTTATCTTGGTGAAGAGGAAAAAAGACTTTATTCAAAACAAGCTCCAAGGAGATGGGATGGGGAGCTCATTTGCCTGGAATCACCCTTTCCCTGCATCCAAGGGGGCAGAGATGTTTTGTAGTGAGGAGCAGAGGGGAGAGTGAATACAGTGAGCTAATGGCCATCTCCAGGCCCATAGTCCTGGGGTCAACATCTGCATATTCTGTGCATTCATCGAGACTGAAGAGAAGAAGGTGGTATTTATACCCTAGGCCTAAGGACATTTGGAGATGTCACCTGTCCCTGAAGGAAAAAAAAAATTCTAACTTCCAGAGTTCCATTTCCCCTTTGTCAATTACAGGGGAAGGTGAGTCAGATGCTTGACTTGGATACAAAATTTTAAGAAGGACCAGAAAGCTCGGGAACTAACATAATTAATATTCTAAGATAATGTTTAAAATAAAAATGGATGCCCAGAGCTCATGATACACAAAATCCCACACTCCTAAACAAAGACAGGGTCTGTGCAATACACTGGGAACATGAGCAGCCTTTGTGAAATGTTTCCAGGAGGCTGAGGGGCAGGTAGGTCACAGCCCCAGGAAGAGCCCCGGACGGTCAGCGCCAGCCCAAGTTCAGGTGTGCCGTACTGCTTTGTCCTGTCTAGGAGAGCGGTTAGTCGAGTAGACAGGGAGGTTCAGCAGACCCAGATCTGAGTCCTCTCTTCTCTGTACTGTCTCTGGCCACTGTAGGCCTCAGTTTCCTCAGGTGTAACTTAGGCATAATAATAACAACACGATCTCCACCAAAGGGCTGTCGCAAGGCCGGATACCAGCCACAGAAAGCGTAGCAGTTGTCATTATAGCACCATTTAATAGACATCTGAATCAATATGAAAGAATCCCTTGGCTAGGCTGAGGACAAAACAGGCTGGCATTTTGTGGCTGTCCGCTCGCTGCCTTTGTGCATCCTCCCGATAAGCTGCATCTGCTCTGCTCTCTTCTTAATCAAATACACAGCTGACTTGGGAGCTGCTGGCTTGGAGCTGTCTTTACTGCTGCGTCTGCTGCCATCTGGATGTGGGAGGAAGCACAGAGAGGGGATGGTGGCGAGGTGGGAACAGCTGGGGCAGAGGCCTGGAGAGTCAGGGTCGAAATCTGTTTGCTGCATGGGCACTTGAGATGTACGGTTCAGGCAAGGAATGAAATAGCATCCCGGGACACAGCAGACACTATTTGTCTTCTTCTTGGCATGCTGGAAGTGAGGCACTTTCTGGCTGGTTTTGACCATCGATCTGCTCTGATGGCCCCGTTGTCCCATTTCTGGAGAGCTAAGGGTGCAAGTGACCCCAGCAGGACAAAGGAGGACACTTTCCAAAGCATTTTAGGAAGGTTTTGGGGGGTTTTTTTGCCCTTTGATGCCTCTGACATTAGAGGCAAGAGAAGAACTTGGAATGAGAGATATTAGTCAGTGACAATGTTAATTTGCACATTTAGCAAACTCCAGCCTACACTAAGAGCCAGGAGCACTGACAGAAAGGGTAGGGAAGCTGCAAAAGAGCAGAATGCAGGGCTCTCAGAACCACCTGGAGGGGTTATTTAAAAACAGAGCTCTGTGTTAGAAGAGCTGGGCCAGGCCCCGGGAAAGCACGCTCCTAACACATCTCCGGGTGATACCGATGGCTCTGAGGACCTCTGCTAGGAGAGGATCTGGGCTCTGAACTCAGACTCACATTGGCGATGAGGCCAGCTGGGCTCCTTGTTGGCTGTGGGGCCTACAGCAGCTTAATGTCTCCGTGAATCAGTGTCCTCATCTGGAAAACATGGAGGATAATAATAGTATCTGCCTGTGGGTTTTTGTAAGAGAGTGAAATGAGTCATGGATCCAAAGCACTGAGAGCAGGGCCTGCATGTAGGAAACATTTGATATGCATTAGCTATAACAATCTGCAATATTTACACATGGCACAGTGAAAAACTATTATATGCGAGCCTTTATAAATAAGTCAGAAAATGTGAGTAGGCAAAGGTCCCTGTGTATTCATGTGCACACAAAATATTTACATATAATTTGAAGGGGCTCTGAGGCCCCTGGAAACTCATCCTTCTTTATGCCCCTGGTTAAGTAGATTATAATAGCTGCCTTTTTTATATTTCCTTTTTTAAAAAAAGAATTCCCAGCTTCAAAAAACCTTATGCCATCTATGTAGTTAATGGAATTATATTTACATTTCTTTCCTTTCACAAGTCATAATTTCCAAAAACTATATAACATCTAATAGCTATCATTTTTGAGCCTCTTTGTTGCATGAAATGTGGCAGGTAATCCATATTCTAAATTACTTTGTAAAGTAGTCATCATTGCCTGGGACTTAGCTCAGTGGTAGAGTGCATGCTTAGCATGCATAAGGCCTTGGATTCAATATCCAGCACACACACACACACACACACACACACACACACACACACACACACAAAGAAGGTAGTCATTGTCATTGTTCTTTTACAGACAAAATAGCTGAGGCTCAGAAAACTTGCTGAGGGAGGGTTAGAATTGGGATTTGCAACCAAACCTGTCAGACTCTGTCTCAATGCCACTGTTCACTTCTTTAGAACAACTGCATCACCTATACATCTAGAAGAACATAGTTAGCCATGACTGAGTGATGGAAAATCTTTCAGATCTTTCAGTGATAAAAACAGCCAGCTACAGCATGCATGTCATAGGTTTGACACCACTGGACTAGGTGATCTTGGAGGGAAGAAATTAAAGATAGTTTTTGAGCTCAAATAATTTACATCCAACTGAGCAATCAAGTTAGACATACAGAGAAAGGGCTTTAAACAAAACATTATATTATTGCAGTCAAAATAATGAATGTGGGGGAATATTCCTATACTCACTAGATACATATTCATTTGCTTTTCCAATTTCCCAGCTTCCCTTGCTGTTAAATTAGGGTCATGTGTCTGGCTCTGACCAATGAACATGAGTGGCCACTTGGTGTAAGTTGCCTCTAGGGTTAACCATTACAGACACATCATATGGGCACTCCTTTCTTTCCCTTGCCTTACAGGAGTGACTGAGGAAGTCATGTGTTCTAGGTGATGAAGTTCAAGACAGAGAAAGACTATTCATGGGGTATCAAATTAAAGCAGAAGTGTGAAATTAACCTCTGTGGGTTACAGCATAGACATTGCTGGTTACAGCCCCATAACCTAACCTGGCCTAATAGTCATAGGAGAATTCCAAGATTAGTCAGTCTTGAGGTACTCAAGTGTTGAGTCAGCTGAAGGCTCCCTTTTAGATCCAGTAAGTCAAAATACTTAGGGAAAGGCCCTAGGATGTTTTATTTTTAATAAGACTATGCTGTGGCTTGTGTTTAGATGTCCCCCCCAAAGCCGCATGCTTTTGCAGAGGTGGCTGAATCTAGAGTGTGTGATTGATTCCTGGTGGGGTAGGCCCAAGGGCACTAGGATTAAGGGTGTGAGTGCTTCTCACCCTAAGTAGCCTGAATAAGATAAAAGGGGCCGGAAGATGCTGTTAAGGTCACTTGTTGTTTCTGCTGTCTTCCACCACCATGAACTGTTGCCCCTCTGCCACTCTGCCTTGGAGCCAGCCTATTACGGACTGAAACCTCTACGAACGGTAAGCCAAATAAAGGTGTCCCCTTTAACTGTTGGGTATTTTGTCTCAGCAATGAGAGGAAAGTAACTAACACAGACCATATTGAGGATTGGTCCAAAGCATCTGGGTCGCTGTTGTGCCAGGCGGGCGTGCTAGCCACATCGATCCCAGGAGGAAGGTATCTCAGCTGGGTACTTCCGCATCCCTGTGGTTGAACTGTGGTGAGAGAAACACAGAGCTGCTAGGGGCTCACATTTCACAGGGTGTGTTCACCTCCTTTATTGTGCTCAAGACACAGAAGGCGGGGTGGTAAAAATCACAAACTCTGGGACAAGGTTGCATGGGAGCAAATTTAGTTCTCCTTATTAGCTGTTGACCTAGGGCAAGTTATTTAATGTTCCTGCACCCCAGTTTGCTTATTTGTTATAAAATTACACTGGGTCCAATCCCTCAGTGCTGCAAAAAAGTAAAACAAACCAAAGTTTAAAAAACGAGAATCGTAGTCTACTTCACCAGTTTGTGTGAATTAAGTATTCTGAGAATTTAAAAACCTCACAACAGTATCTGCCTGTAGTACTGCTTACACAGGTTGGCTATTATTCTTCTTTCTCAAATTATCCAGGGGCAAGGACAAAGACACAGAGACGAGGAAATAAGGAGATGTGGGACCAGCTCAAAGCCCTGCCCCTGCCCCTTGGGCAAGTCCAAAGTACAGCTGGTGCTCAAACAGTTTGCTGGGGCTTTCCCTGGACTCCCCGGCTCAGCCGGTTGCACTGGGGAGAGTTTGACCAAGGGTGTGTGGCAATGCTCTGAGCCACTGGGCCAGGCATCCTCCGAGCCCTCTTCTCAGCTGACTTCTGAGACTTGGCCTCTGATAGCCCAATTCCTTCCTTCCATATTCTTTACCTCTGTCTCCGTTTTCTAGTTCAATCTGTTTGCTTCAGAGACGCCAACGCGGTTCTTGGGTGGATCTTGCCTTCCTTTGATGGAGGAATGGCAGGGGAAGAGGAGTTGGACCCAGGGGTCTGCAGATGGAGGGAGGCGGGCAACAGACAGGTAGAAGAAATCAAAGGGCTCGGCATCAAAGGAAAGAGGAGCCAATCAACTGGAGGATTCTCCCTCCTCTGAGATTGGATCTGCACTTTAATTTGGGAATCATAGTTAAGTTTCAAACAACAGGAGGGAAGGGCTGCTGGTTCCCTTGGCCAAGGAAGGTGTTTGTTGAACAGATGTAGGGATGTGACACAGGTACAGCTTGTGTGGGGCCCTGAAGAGAGGGGAATTCAAGTTCTACAAGGAGGGAACATTGCAGTGAAAGAGTTTCATGTGGCAGAGGAGCAGCAGCCAGCTCAGTGAGGCTGGAACAAAATGAGCAAGGAGGATGCCCATCGGAGCAAAGCAGGGGCCTTTGAGACTGGAGCAAGGACAGCAAGTGTACAGCAAGCCCTGTGGCAGGTTTTAAGGGTGGGACATCTGATGGGTTTTAAGTGACCACTGCGCTACTAGGTACAGAATGGATTTCAGGGGCAACAGAAGTGGGGAAGGTTGTAGGGGGACTTCAGGAGTCTTGGTGAAAGATGCTTTATCCTGAGCTGGTATAGACATTGGAACGGAAGGGAGCGGGCACGTTGAAGCCATACTGCAACTACAGAGGTGACAACCTTGTCTTGTGTCTCCTCAGTGACCACCAGAAAGGGCCTGCGCCAGTGATGCCACAGAGTAGGGCTCCAAGGAGAGAAGATGGAGCACAGCTAGGCCTGCCGTGTCCAGGAAAGAAAGCACTGCCATGCAAGCTGTTCTCATTCACCCTGGGACTCAGCCGAGGGCAGGAGCTGAGACTGGCAGCTGCTGGCCAGATTCTTTCTGAGCAAGTGCTCCTGCTACACAAACTCACTGGTGCTTGGAAAGTGAGAAGCCCTGGGAGCTTTGGGAAAGGGAGGTGTGTTGGTTGAGGTCAGGACACGCATGTCATAGGGCCCAGAGTTCTAAGTCAGGGTGGGCTCTGGGCCCTGGGAGGGTCCTCCATTGGGTATCTGGTTCTGGCCTGGATGGATTCACTCACCTGCAGGAAGGTCCAGAGGAGAAGGGCCCAGGACTAAGCCTGGAGAAAGGACAGGTCACCCACAGAGGCCTCTCCAGTGAAAACACCAGCTTATACCAGCCCACCTCCAGAGCCAGGGGACATTCTGCATAACCAGCCAGCATTTCCTGCCCTTTCCTTCCTGCCCCTGTCCCCAGCCTCAAATCCTGTGCATCTATGAGGGGACCCTTTATATTAGCCTTTCCTGAGTTTGCTTCCCTCCTCTGCTCCCAGCTGCCCCTTACAAGCTCACAGGTCCTCAGACTCCTCCCCATCCCCTCTGGCGTCTGATTGGCCTCATTGCAGCAGGAGGCAGCCTGGAGCTCACAGCTGCCGATCACCATGCTCTGGGAGACCTCTTCCCATTGATTTTAGCATTTTTACCTTCTGAGGATGCCCTTTATTCACACTGTAACTTTCTGTGCCTTCATTTGTCCAGAAACAGAAAACCAGTTTACTTGGGGCCAGGCCCAGCTGTATGCCCTGCCTGGAGATTTCTCACAGCCAAGGCTGAGCTCTGCTTCCCTTACCAGTGACGTGGGTGTAATGAAACCAGCTGTAGAGAGATGGGAGCTTCAAGGGCCTAGGGTGTGTACTTGCTGAATGCTCTGCAATGAGTACTTCCGGTGCCCAGTGTTAAGTGAAGACGCTTTGCCCTCTCAGTAGGTTGATCTCAGTGGCTGCATCAGACTCATGAGGGGCCCCTGAGTATGTTTACTGTGTGATTGAAAAGTATGGTGAATATTTTAAAAAATGTATTACAGTAAAAGACATATTGCCATCAATCCCCCCACAAAATACCCACCCTTTGAACACACTTATACTAATTCTTCCGCTTCTGGAGGGAGTTCTGGAAGTCCTCTTTTGTGTCCTTATTTGCAGTGTTGTGGCTACCAGATGTCCCAAGCTGATCGAAAATGTTTACCTTTCATGGTTATTTTGATTTGGGGGAATAACCAGATGCTGCATGTTGCCAGATCCAGTGAATAAAATAGAGGAGACTACACTACCATGTTTTTCATGAGCCTGTCTTTCAGTTGGATGGCATTCTGCAGCAGCATTCTTCTTAATTTTTATCGCACATCCTAAAGACACTCACGAAAGAGGACCTCCAGAGCTGCTTCAGAAAGTGGCAAGAATGATGGGATGAGTGTCTTTGAAGTGAGGGGAGTATTTTGAGGGGGATCGATGGCAATGTGTCGTTAACTGTGGTAAAATTTAAAAAAGTAAACATATATCGTATGTTATTCCATCACTCCTTGTACTTCTGTTGTCAGCGAAAAGTACCAAGTACGAAGGCAGAGGCTGGATTGGCACGTGTGGGCAGCGTCCATCCCAGAGCCACCCGCTACAGTCAGGGAAGGCTTCCCTCGGCAGCTCGCCTGGAGACCAGACACGCCTTCTTCAGTCCTGCCAGCCCCTGGTGAGGCCTCGGGAGGGCTGGAGCCGAGACCGCAGCAGGCTGAGCCACCTTGCCAGGAGCCGGAGAAGAGGAGCTGACTCTGCCGGATGCCCTTATCCATGGGGGACCCTTCCACTGCCAGCTGAAGAAGGCGCAGTGGGTCTCTGGGGAGAAGAGGAAAGCAGGCAGATGGGTCCTCCCCTGCCGCCCAGTGAGGCTGCCATCCAGAGGGACTCCGGTGGCTTTCTTGTGTTTCTGCTGCACCTGGGCAGTGACAGGAGTAATTTCACGGGCTGTCGCTTGACTTTTCACGGAGACCTCTAATAACCTAGTACTGTGCTTCGCACTGGGTCAGAGTGTGCACTGGACCCCGCCCGGCCCCTGCGCTCAGTCTTGTTGATGCGGGGACTTGTTCTCTCTAGAATCCTCGTGCCGCCTGGTCCGAGTCAGCACCAGGGGTTCTGGCTTCTGTACATCCTACAGAGCTATTGCTTCTGTCGTGAAATAACCCCCTTGGCTCTTTGGTTCAGAGTTTAATACCCATAATTTTTTTTAAACCCAGATCTTACAGAATGAAAGTGCTGCCATGATCATAAGAACATTTGGCCAGTATTTCTGCTCACTCCCCGCCCAGGAGCACCCAGGGCTGTCTGAGCCTTTCCCCAGCTCCCCACAGACCCAGCAAGGAGGCTGGAAAGCAAGCACAGGTGAGGTTGAGAAGAAACTCTAATGGTGTCACTTGGAGTTACAGAGACTAAAAGCAGGGCAGTGATGGATCTTCCATTCATTCAGTGCATTCATGTAACAGCTACTTGTTGAGCATAGCATATACGCAGGTCACTGTATCCTTGAGGGTAATATAGTGTCGAACAAGTCCAGTTTATCACCTGTGTGGTATATTCATAGGAGACTTACAATGAACCTTTTAAATAAATAAGTATGCATGCAAATTCATCAAGCTAGTATGACTATACTGGAAGTGGGAACAAGTAAACAGGATGCTGAGACTGAGAATAAAAGGCGGAATCCTCTCTGGAGAGAAAAGCTTGGCTATTCCCTGAGCTAGTGGCCGCCTTCGCCTTCTAAGTGAGTCCTGGAAGATGAAAAGAAGCCAGGCTTGTGAAGAGCAGGGGAGAGAGTATTGCAGGGGGAGGTGGGCACAAAATCGAATACAAAGGACCTGCAGCTCGGAGGACTTTGGAGCTGATGGAAGACTGGTGTGAGCAGAGAGATGGGAATGACAGGAGATCAGGAGGCTGAGGCAGGTGTCTTCATGCTCAGAGGCTGCCATGGATGAGAAATGATGGTGCTGTGGGCCACATCGGTGCAGAGAAGTAGAGAAATGGTCCAATGTGAATATAGTCAGAGCGAGAACCCACAGGACTTGCTCAGGGATTAAATGGGTGAGAACAGGCAGCATCAGGGAGAGGGAGGAGGCAATGATCTCCCCATTTCCGGTTGGAACTAGAGGAGCCTGGGGAGGTAGGAGCAGGGTTAGAGGGTAAAACAAGCTCAGGCTGACTCTCTGGGAAGCACTGAGGTCAGATTTGGGGAGCAGGAGCGGAGGGTGGGGAGCCCAATTAGAGGCTGGTGCAGCATTCCAGGTGAGCGACGAGGGTGGGGATGAGCCGGGGTGGTGACAGCAGGGACGCTGCAGAAACTGATGTCCCTGCTCAACAAGTAGGAAGCATTTCCTGCTTCTCCAAATGCCCTGGATTTCCACCTGTGAGGCGGCTGAGCTGGCAACAAGAGGGAGTTCTTTTTAGAGAACACTGAAGTGAAACCACCATCTGGAGGGGAGTGGAGGCGAGTGATGTAGAAAATGGGGTCATGACAGAGACCGGGCTGAGGCTGAAGCAATGCGGCGTCTCTTGCAACCTGCTGTCTGGTGGGGAGAGGACGCTCTGGGCGCCATCTGTGCCGGAGAGAAAGCCATCCTGGGAGACAGGCGGCCAGGCAGTTACTCCTGTGGCCCTGGTGGACCAAGGGCCTCCCGACTCTCTGCAGCAGGGTGACCTTCCTGGGAGGTTGGGGTGGAACCCTAGAGAGGCTGGGGCACAGCAAGTTCTGGGACTTCCGCCCTTCATGTCATTGAGCTTCCCCCTAGAGCTTCCCCCAGGCCAAACCGCTGAGTCAAGCTCCTTTCTCCTCAGTACTGTCCCCCAGCAAAAAGCAGGGGCTGGTGACCTCTGGAAACGGCCACCCAGTCAACCCTGTTGGAACATTACCTCCTTCCTCCCTCCCTTCCTTCCTTCCGTCTTCCTTCCTTCCTTTCTTCCCACGTGCATACATTCTGCTAATACTGACCAAGCATCTGTAAGTGCAGGCACTGTCCCAGGTGCTGGGGACCAAACAGTGAGCAAGCCCCAGATCCGGCCCTGCAGGAGAGGCAGGTCAGGGAATGAACAATGCTGGCCACCAATCCCAGAAATGGGAAACCCCACTTCTGTTCTTGGTACTCCAGGCTGTCCAGAGATGTCACCCTAAACCTGTGATCCTTCCAGTCCTCAGACTTCACACTCTCCACTCAGAAGTAAGCCTGTTTCTTTAACGTTGTTTCAAGAGACGAAAATGTAGGCAGAAATCATGTTAGGAGGGACACTGAATCCCATTTTTCTAAGTTCAGTCTATTCTGAGGGCATGAAGGATCCACTTAGGTACTTCAGGCAAGGGGCTGACATGAGATTCCAGTCGGAAGACACGTGCAGCAGTGAGAGAAAGGTTAGAGCCAGAAGAGAGGGATGGCAAGTCTGGAGGCAGGGAGACCAGTCAGGAGGCCTTGAGAAGGAGCCAGATGAGAGACGACCGGGACCGCGGGTCCTCGCCGCCCGCGTCTGACCCCGACCCAGGAAGCCTCTTCTCAGAGCAGATCGGACGAGGAGTCCCGGTCTATGGCACGGTTTACCCAGCAGGGCGTCTTGCCGAGATCTGAGGGCGAACCACCGTGAATGGGGCAGCTTCCATTTCCCAGAGGCCCCACACGGAGCTGTGATTCCCTCCAATGTGTGTTGTCAGGAAAAAAATAACTTCATCTCCCTTTTTTTCCCTAGATGACGGAACTGAGATTTAGCTCCAAGCAAATCTGAATTTGAATCGTGGCCTCATCACCTGTCAGGCTGAGGACTGGCCTTGGGCAGCAGCATGGCGGGTGCAGCGGGTGTCAGCTCCAGAGACAGGGCTGGGGCGCCCTGGAAGGCATCCCTGGGGGCCTGCCCCACACCCTGCCCATCCTTCCACTGTTTGGGCCCTGGCCCGGGGGTCGGACGGCTTCTGTTACAGGAAGCTTCTGGCTGGGTTTTAAGAGAGGTCTGCCCCCACCCCACCTCACCATCACCACAACGCCCTGGTCTTTGTCTTCTTTAGTAGGCCAAGGCGGGAAGATAAAGAGAACAACTGCGCCATCTGCTGGGCATCCTGGACAAGCTCATCTGCGTCCAGGTGAAGCGTGGGCGGAAATTTCCTTCCGGTGTGGATTCTAGGGGTACAAAGAACTTGAGTCACTTATGACGTCTTGACAAGTGATCTCTTTTTATGGAAGTAAGCCCAGGGGCAGGCTCCCAGTTCAACTGGTGGCAGGAAACTCTCAGTACCAACAAGGATCTATGTTGCCTGTGTGCTCAGGTGCTGAGGATACTGTGGTGAACAGCATACCTAGGAAGGCAGGACCACCAAAATGCACTGCGGTGAGAGGGATGAAGAGGAAGATCCAAGCAGACAGGCCAGTGAGGCTGACCCCTGTTAGCTGCTGCTTGGGAGTCCAGAAAAATGAGCAGGAGTTAAGCTAGGGTCAGGGGAAGGCATCCCAGAGAGGGCGCAGGAGGGACAAAGGCCAGCAGTCAGGGGAGTCATCTCCAAGCAGGCCCAGGCAAGTCCCTCTTTCCTTCCTGACTCTGGCAGTTGGAGAAAACCCAGGAACTTCCTCTTCTGGCCCCTTGGAAAATCTGACCCCCGAACACTGAGAGTGGCAGGAGTTCAGGGTACCAAAGTCACTTCACTATCAGCTGGAGGGGGCTCCTTTCTTCTTTCTCCCAGGGCTCCCATCTCTCCCTCTTCTTGCTTAAGTCCTATGAACAATGAAAGGGTATCTCCACACCCATGAGCTTGAAGTCAGGGAAGGCCAGAAAGCGTGGTGGCAAAATTTGAGAATAGCCTTAATTGTGAATTAGGGCCCAGCCAAGGTAGAGTTAGGAAGAGCAATGTAAGTGAACATTGACTGTCAGTCTCCCTTTCTAATCCATTCAGTATGATTCATTTATGGCTTGCTACTACCAGTCAAGTCCTGTGCCAGATTGTGAATGAAGTTGGGACACAAATGGACCTACTGGGTGCTAGGTAGGCACTGTGGAAGCTGCTGTGGTGACCAAGTTATCGAGATATGGTCTCCATCCCCAAGAAGCACACACATGCCCACCCTTCCCATCCCACACAGTGCCTTTCTGTTCTCTGCTCTTCCACTATGAAACCGGAGCCCGTGGTCAGGAAGCCAACTGGTAAATTAAGCTACACCATGCCATAGTCAGCTGAGTAGGCATTGAAGACTGTGCCTATCAAATGTTTTACTATCCATTCTTTGTATTTGGTAACAAGCCGCATCCACTGTCTAGTCCTTCCACATCCTCAAGTGTTAGGTGGACACAGAGACTGTTTCCTGGATACCTTGCAGCTAAGTGTGGGCTATGTGATAGAATCACATTCAAGCAGTATGATGTGAGTACAAATAATGTGCCAACTTCTGGGGCACACCCTCTTCCTCCTTCCACTTGCCTGTGATTAGGATACAGACTTGGAGTACAGCACTGAGCAGGCTTTGCTCATACCAGTGGTGGCAGTAACTGATGGGAGGTGAAGCAGAGATATGGAAGCAGCCCATGTCTGTGGAACATCTTTGTGGAGCAGAGCCATCCTGGTTCTTCAAGCCTTCTACCAGCTCAGACTCCTCCACAAGCTAAACTTCTAAATTCTTTAATTCCTGGAAACTGGGCTTTTGTTAAAGCAGCCAAATCAATACCTAATATAGCGATTCTCACTTTCTAGAGTTTAATAAGCAGATAAGCAAAATACTTTGAGTATGAGCTTTCTCTGAGTTCCTAAAATTCTAACCAGAGCCCAGCCCATAAAGATGGGAGGCTCTATATGTTCGTAAGAGTATCCCCAGTCCCCTCTGATATCTTAAAGCACCCTTCAATTAATTTTTTATTCAATTTGTTGGGATGGTATCATAGTTTGCTGTATGATGTCCAGGGTCATGTGGCCATTCCAACTTTGATACCAATGGCCAAGAAGTTTCCATTCTTTGGCCAGTGAACCTGTGTAGCTTTCTCTATGAGCCATCAACTAAGAATGGGGTGTGATGGAAAAATATGGTGAATATTTAAATAAAAAAGTATTATAGTAAAAGACACATTGTCACTAATTCCACTCAGAATACTCTCCTTTGCTTCAAACATACTTAACCCATCCTTCTTGCCACTTCCTGAAACACTTCTGGGAGTCCTCTTTCATAAGTATCTTCAGTTGTAGCGCTGTGGCTGCCTCAAGTCCTGAATCGATTCAAAATGTACACTCTTCGTGGCCATTTGACTTTGGGGAAGACCCTGAAGTTGCACGGTGCCAGATCCAGTGGATAAGGTGGACAAGGACACACTGTCATGTTTTTATGAGCCTGCCTTTCCTTTGGATGGAACTCAGCAGCAGCGTTCACCATAACTTAGGTCACACCTCATACAGACACTCCTAACAGAAGAGTTCCAGAACTGCTTCAGAAACTGGCAAGAGTGATGGGATAAGTGTCTTCAAAGCAAGGGGGAGTGGGTTGAAGGGGATTCATGACATGGGTCTTTTACTATAATAGTTTTAAAACGTTCCTTGTATTTTTCAATCATAGCTCATAGTTATCTGCTTTAGTTGCTATCTGGATGTCCCACCAAAGCCTCATGCACTCATTGCTTATTGGAGATGACTGGATCATGGGGGCAACTATACTCATTGGTGGATTAGTCCACTGATGAGTTCATAGCTAAATGTGCTGTTGGGGGATGGGCCTGGTTAGAAGAGGTGAGTTACTGGAGGTGTGGCCTGGAAAGGTTTATCTCTGTTGCCGGGTCCTCCCTTTGCTACTTCCTGGCTGCCATGACATGAGCTGGTTTCCCTCTACCATGCCTCTTTGCCATGCTCTTTCTTCTTGGGACCCAGCTGATGATGGACTGATACATGAGCCAAACAAACTTCTCCTTCTTTAAGTTGTGGGTGTTGGGTATTGTGTCTCAATGATGAGAAACTAATACATTATCTCTCCTTACAGAACAGATGCAAAAGCCCATCAAAGCTTTTCCCGAGAGCCCAGGGTCAGCAGAAACCCAGCCTTACAGACACACTTTTTAGAGCTCTTGACATTTCCTCAAAGAAAGAACGGTCCTCTGTCTTTGAAGATTGACATTCTCTGGCACCAAGCGGGAATACTGCTAGCAAATCTTTTCCCTTTCTTAAAGTAGCTGTAAAAAGGATGATTAAACCATAGAAATGGGAGCATCACTGAAAAAAAGAAGTTTTGTAAAGATCAGCATGGTGCAGTTCAGAGTGTTTAGGATCTATCAGTATCTGGAATCAGCAGATACAGGTTCAAAATCATTCTGTAAATGTTCCACCACTGGAAAACTTTCAAAATATCAGACAGCCAATGGCTTCTGCATTAAAATGCAAAAAGGAATAAAGAAAATGTCTCAGTTGTGATAACATCTCAGCGAACAAAATAGCAGAGAGCCTTTCCCCACCAGGGCTGGACTTGCTTCCTGGAAATTTGTAAACCCCAGACCACAGAGCCTGACTAATGGCGCTCACTGTGGGTATGCAGGGAACTGGCTGGTGTGGGAAAGCCCCGAATAGCTGGTCCTTGTGCCAGTGTGTGCTTGGACCTGAATATCACCAGAAAAAGAGGCAAAGGAGGATGTTCATGATGCACATGGAAAGGGTATGCAGGGTGAGCTAAAAGTACCCAGGTTAGGGATGACTTAAGAGTGATCTGGGAAGAACTGAGTTTTCTTCTTTCCAAATTGAGAGAAATGGAGAAACCACTGGCTTTTAAATGAGAAAATCTAGCTTTTTCAAGTAGTGCAGGATCTCTCTGAGCTACCTTCTTCTCAGTAAAATGCACAAATACCTAAGAATAAAGCTCCACTGACTCTCAGGGCTAGCTAGGGTGAAGGGTAATGTATTTGGGAAATATTTCAAATGCCTTCACGGGCAGCACAGGTGACCAGGTTTATCATGAGAAAAGGTACTGAGATGAAGTGCTTGGTATTCCTCACTGCTCTTTTGTTTATAAATGGAAAGTGGCTTAAAGAACTGTTGGGTTCAAGTGACAGGGCAGTCATAAAAGCCAATCACAAAACTCCCATTTCTCTTCTGTCCTGGCTCATCGTAAGATTGGATTTTTCTGTTCCCTGTGAAGTTGGGTGTGGTCATGTGACTTGCCTGTCGCTTCTGAGAAGAAGCTGTAAGACCCTAAGTATGATTTGCCACTGTCCGCCATCCCTTCCTTGGTGACGGTGGGGCATGTGTTGGCATGAGGATGGCATCATCTCGGGCCCCTTATGACTACAGTGAGCTGCAGAGGCACCCTTTGCCCCCAACCACTGTGGACCACATAACATTGGCCAAGAAACTGGTTGTGCTAAAAGCCACTTCGACCTGCGACTGCATGCTACTGCAGCATGTCCTTGTATTGGCTGTATGTTCTGATTTTCTGTATTTCTGAAGCTCTAACATGCAGGGCCTTGATCCTGGAAAGACTGCCCCTCCCAGGACTAGCAAATTCCGAGAGAGTTCAGAGGAGTCCCTGCATGTCTTTGATTCAAATTTACGTCTGGAGCCACATGCCGAACTATCTCTTTTATCAAACTCTTACACACAGAGCTAATGTTTCTCCTGCCTTAAATCATGCTAGGGTCAGATACTGGGCAACTAGAGATCATTCCTATAGCCCAGAACTCACCAAAATCATTCAAGCTATCTGATCCTATACTCACTCAGACTGCCTACCTGCCTTAACCGCTCCTGTGTATGAAAACCCCGATAAAGGCTCTGGGCTCTCCCTTCCTGCCTCCTGACCAACACGGACCCTTCCCTTGTGGCTGTGTGACATGCTCTGCTTCCTGTTTCCTGGGCTCTGCGAGCATCAATGTCGCCCTTCATGACAGTCATTTCCATGTCCCTGCATCTTACCATTCCTGATTGAAACAAACCTGGTACACAGTTTTAGAACAATTGGTGCAGCAAACAGGTGGTTTGGTGCCAGGGGAGGTGTTGTGAACTTAGATTGCTCTTGACTTATTGCCAGGACCCAGTAGGCAGACCCACTGCTTGGGAAGGCCCAGCTGGCACTGCTGCTTGCTTAATGGCTACTGGGCGGTGCTTTTGCCAGCTGTTGTCATACATTCCTGACCAAGAATTGTGCCACCTGAAAAGCTGTGTCCTCCCCAAGCTGCCTGGTAGGTTAGAGTCTGGGGTAGAGCACTCAGGGGCACTTCACGTTTTTCTCCAGGTAAAGTACCCAGCTGGGGTCCAGGATCTAGGATCAAGAACTCGAAGTTCCACTGGCACTTGGCTAAAAGGAGTTTCTTGAAAAGACCTCCTTGGAGGGGATGAGGCAGGACAAACCTCTAGAGCTAAGGGAACAGGTACAGCCCACTGACTGGATGCCAATGACAACAACGGGCTACCTGAATCATTTGGATTGCAGTGCCCGGTGTCCGGGACGTTATGCATTCCTGGGGCAACTTGATAAACCACTTCTTCTCTTCCCAAGTTCCACTGTGTCGAATTTCAGCCTGTTCCCAGGAGTCACGGGAGGGTGCTCTGCTCATGTGTTGAGGGCCACTGGTGAGGTCAGTGTAGAGGCGGCCGTGGTATTCCACAGAAGGAGCTAAGGCTGCACACTTTTCTGCTGTGGTGACTTATTCCCTAATGCAGCGTGAGGTGCCTTCCTCGGAGACCAGCAGCTCAATGTTTAATGAAAAAGGGAAAGATCTTCCCGCCTTTTCTCAACCTCTGGAGTCCAGAAGGCTTCCCTGCAGTTCGGCTTTCTCTGTGTGACAGAACCACCATGGACCTCACTATCAAAGCTCAGGAGGTGTTGATCATCACTGCTGAGCCCATCAGTGAAAGCCCAGAAGACACACTGGCCCCTCAGGAGTCAAGTATGTTTATGAGTCTCTGTGACATACACGTTGAGCAGGATAAACCTGCTGCTCACTCTTGTGGCCAGGTAGGTGGAATGTTTTGGGCTGCCAGGAGCACAGGCACCTGATCCTTGCCCTTCTGTGGGTGGAGTTTGCACATCAAAACCTTACTGAACCCTAAGGAAAGGGCTGCTTCATCATTCAAAGCATACTGGGAAACCAGACAAGCATTCAAGGAACTGCTTATGGGATCAACAGATAGGAAGCTACAAGGTCCTTCTGAACTAGGATCAGGCCCGCCAGAAATATGGCGCCTACAGACAATCCATCCTCTCGAAGAGCAGAGGCCAAAGCCCTGAACTGAGTGGGTGAGGCGAAGGACAGTAAGCACTCATGGACCCTTGCATGTGCCACGCACTCAGGTGGCTCTGTTCAGCTCAGTCTGGTGGAGAAATGTCGAACTGCCCGATCACTATGCTGGGCTCCTCGCTTCAAGTTAGTGTCTTTGGAGGGTCTGTGAAACAGCAAGAGCACAGGGATTTGAGACCTGTTTGCAGGTCACAGAGTGGAAAGAAAAGAGAGATGAATTCCTGGTGAGGCTAAAATCAAGGGCTGTCAACACAGGTAGTAGGCTGGCTTAAGGGGCCCCCGAGCTGTCACAGCATGCTAATAATTCAGTGTTCATTTCCCACAGAAAGGATCTACAGCTTCCATCAGATTATCAACGGGTGTGGCCCCAGAAGGGTTCAGAACTGCTACTTTTTTCTTTTGAGGTACTGGGGACTGAATCCAGGGCTTTTGCACTGAGCTACATTCCCAGCCCTTTTTAAGTTTTGAGCCAGTGTCTCACTAAGCTGCCCAGGCTGGGATCAAACTTGCCACCCTCCTGCCTCCACCTCCCAAAGTACTGGAATTATGGACATGCACCACCACATCTGGCTGAGCCACTTCAGAACCAGGTCACTGAGCTTCCAGGAGACAGCAGGCAAAGAGGGGGGTTGGAATTTATTCTTTAACTTTCTGGTATCTCACTGGGTGAGCAGAGGTAAGCTTTTTCCTACTTCAGTTTCAAAATTTTCCAAATGAAGCTAAGGACAGAGCTCCAGTGCCCCCTGCTGAGGCCTGTGTCACAGAAAGTTGGACAAATCTGGGACCAAGTCCTAATAAGGCCATTTACCAGCAGGTGACTAAACCTCAATGAGCTAGTTTCCTCATCAATAAAGGGAGGGTAGCAACATTCCTTCTCACACAGCTGTTACAGTAGGCGAAACAATGAATGTGCAGAGCTTTCTTTCATTGCCATTAATAGTCGAAGCTAACATTACTGAGCCTTTCCTATGAGCCGTAACAGTTAAGTGCTTTTAGGTATGGTGTATCATTTCATCTGAACAGAAGTTCTATGAAGTAGGCACTATTACTGTACCTATTTAATAATCAAAAGAAAAGGAAGGTGTGAGCAAGAATTGAGTTACTAAGAAGCCAAGCCAGCTTCAGAGCCTGGCAGCCCGGGCTCCAAGTACATACTGTATTCTTAACCTGTGGTCCCACTCCTGCATCCACTCCATGCACACCCCATTGGAGAAGCTGCCAAAATACAGAGCTCAGTAAGTAAGCTGCAAACTGTTGGCACAGGGATGATCTGGATAATGAAGAGGAAAAGGTCTTCACACATGGGGTCCCTGGGATGTGAGGCACCAGGCTGGAATGATCTCATATCATTACAGACTAAGGAATGCTTCTATCATGGCTCTTGTAACAGTGCGGACTGACTACCAACCGTGCTCCTTTCTGTTCCACGTGATCAGCAAAAGCACACAAAGTGGTAAGAAGGTTCCCATGCCTGGTTTCATGTCACACCAGGGTTCATGGGCTTGGCTGGGGATCAGGAAGTTGGGATCTTCAAGAACAAGGTAGCACTGGCCAAAGGTAACAATGGAGGTGAAAAGAATCATGACCAGAATCATAAACTGTTATTTATTTCCAATCACAGTACTCCCACTTCCTTCCCCAGGAGTGGCTCAGACTTCCTCAGCTGGGAGATTTGCCTGGCTTCTCTGACAGAGGGGCAGGTGCTGCTGGCCTCACTTGTTTGCTTCCATTTGTTCCCGAGTTGGAAATGAATCCATCAGAGCTAATGTTGGAAATGAACTCAGTAGATAAGTTCCACAGTGGGCCTGAATCTTCCCTACACAGAGCCTGCTGATGGTGCATGTGTTCCCTTTCACTGCACAGTGGTGAGCAGGCCGCACCCAGGAGCCTTTCAAAGACGGAGGCTTCTGGGCATCAGCTTCAGAAAGAGACAAAAGCAGGGAACAGCAAGGGGCCGGCCGCTCCCTCCCTATCTTCCTGTGCTTCGTGGGTGGCACCAAGTCCCCCATCCCACTATACCACCAGCTGTCAGCTCAGCACCACTGCCTCAAGGGGAGGTGCTTCGTCACTGACACACGGCCGGGATGTGGCCTCAGCACTGGCAGCTGGTTGGTTCATTTATTGGCCACAGCAGAAAGCTGGTCTCGGATGCGGCCCAGCCCATCTAGCATAGTGTCCAGCGTTTCTTTGCTCAGCTCCACGGTCACAGCGGAGATGGAGGGCTTGTCCCCGCACAGACTGGGATCTTCTTGGATCTGCAAAGAGAACATGGCCAAAGCTTTCTCTCTTCCCATCTCAAAGATGTGAGCCCATTCAGTCCTGCTGGGCCTCTGCAGATAAAGTCTTTGCTGAGAACCCTGAGTCAGCCAGCAACTGGGGAGGGTGGAAGGAGATGCTCAGAGGCCTACGTCACTTCCCCTTGTAACAGTGTCTAGGTGGGTACTGGAGAAGGCCACACCGAGGTCCACTCACTCTCAAACCTCCTAAGACTCAGCACCCACGTGAGCAATCACATGTTCACCCTGGTACTTGAGGAAGTGAGCTCTAGGTGGTACATAAAATAATCCACTGAATGCAGGAAAAATACTACAACTTCTAGATTTTTAAATCTCATCTTTAAAAGAGAAATAAATTTAGCCTAATACTTAAAATGTCATTGTCAGAGGTATCTTTACTTCTTCATTTTCTTACATTTCTGGGTGACTAAAGCAGACACAGCAATGTGCGGTCTAGTTTTATCGAATTTTACCAAGTGGGATGTGAATATAGGAGATCCCTGAAACAACTATAAAGTGAAGATAATGGCAAGGGCACATGAACAAGAAAATGAAGAACTGACACTCCACTACCAACAGAAGCTGGATCAACCACGCTGCCAGGGCGATGGCCTAATCCTACTGGGTAAGAAGTTGGTGAAAGGATACTGAAAATATCCAGAAGGCTATTTGAAATCTGAATGCATGCTTCTACTGTTAAAGCAAAACTTGTCACTTACGGAAACCTTTAGGTGTCAGCAAATCAATAATAAAATGTTTTGCATTGCTCTCACTGTTTTAAAACTTCTACTTTTGGTATGTGTCCTATTATGTTCATATGTTAATACAGTGGAGTACTTTGTGAATAAGCAGACACGTCTATGTTTTTCTCTAATTTATGGGGTTGTCACCAGCTGGTGTCAGAGACGCCCATGGGGGACCAGGCTACCGCTGCTCCTGCTCTCCATCAACAAGCATGACAGTGGACTCACCTTCATCTGGAGCAGGCAAGTGGGAATGGCCATGCGACTGATGCTGTCCGAGGAGGTTTTGATATCCACTCTCCAGTCCAGGTCAACTAGGTGTGGCAGAGAGACTGTGGAAGGACAGCTTAGCTCAGAGCTAGCTCATGCCACCC
Source organism: Heterocephalus glaber (assembly GCF_000247695.1). Next base: position 10,966,039 of record NW_004624767.1, on the reverse strand, counting down.
ACATTTGCCAAGCCTCTATGACAGGCAGCTCTAAGGGCTATACACATAAAATACATCTGATATACACAGCAAGTTTCTGAAAGAGACAGACAGGTGGGGCGATGACACCAGCAAGTTGCAGGCCTTACCCACTGCTCAAGGCCATCAGCCCTCAGAACTAACTCACAGGGGGCAGCATCAACAGGCTTCTGCCTGAAGCCCCAACCCTCCAGATGTCGAAATGGGATGAAAAGTGACCCAAGGCAGAGAAGATGTCATGGCCTGAGGCTTAGGAAGTGTCGCTTCAGCAATAGTGGTAAGAGGCCTTGCTTTAAAGAAAGACTTTGAACGCAGGTTTCCACCACCCAACTAACTTCCAAGCCTCTGCTTCTTCATCTGAAAAGTGGGGATCATTTCAGCTTATTTAGTCTACAGGGAAGCTGAGAGGATGAGGTGCCTCAGTGCAGATGAGGAGCCCCAGAACCGTGATTGGTTTAGTGTTAACACGTACTTTTATGCAATCTTTCAAAGTAATTTCAATTACTGTTAAGTTTTTTCCTTCATTGAAATATAATTATTGATATGGTTTGGATCTAAAAATGTCCCCTAAAAGTCTCACAACCAGGGGGGCCTGGTCATCAGGGGCAGAGGCATATTTTCATCTCTAGTTTTTCCCTTCTCTCTCTGATTCCTGGCCCCATGACATGAGCAGATTTCATCTGCTTCAAGCCTTCTACCGTACTGTTTCTGTGTTTGAGCCAGCCAACCATGGACTGAACCCACTGAAACTGTGAGCCAAAATAAACCTCTCCTCCTTTAAGTTGCAGGTATTGGGTATTTTGTCCCAGTGATGGGAAAGGAACTAATAAATTCAGTATTTCACTGTCTGCTTTGCATATTGTATCTGAAAAAACATGAGTCTATAATAATGTTTATAACCTGAGAAAAATTAAAAAGTGGAATTGAAAGAAAAAAACACAAAAGAGTGGTTTGGGATTAGAATCATTCCTTTTGATTTCTGGTTATGGGCTCTGCACTTGATCTTAGCCAAAAGGCCGAGAAGCGATGGTTATAGTCTCTGGTCATTTGGCAGGTTCGGAGCTGGGGCTGGGGACAGGGGTAAGGAAGGGGTACTCACTTTGATTTGCCTGGGCTTCAGTTCTCCAAGTAGATCTTTTTGAGAGGGAGAGAGGAGGAAACAATGAAGGAAAAGAGATGAAACTGTGTTTTCTCATAATGAGAGAGACCTGAGCCTCTGCCCTTCCTGTGATCTTCAGAGCTCTTAACAGGAAAGGACCTTAGAAAATCCTCCCTCCAAAAAGCAGGTTTTTGTTTATTTGTTTTACGAAGTTCAGTGAGGTTAAGGCCATAAGTGCTATTAGTTTATAGCTTAGGACAAAAAGGAAAAAGCTTGATGCATTGTAATCGTACTGTGTTATTGTTCTCAACAACAAAAAGAGAAAAGGTCAATGTGACCTCTATTGAGCACCAGTACACAGAGTTTGTTTGGTGCCTTACGCAAAACACACCAAACAGACCTGGCTGACTACAGGAAACAGCATCATAGTGAGATGCTAAGAGAGTCAGAACAGAATGTGGTCAGGTATGCTAAAGTTCCAAATAAATACCAAAACCTTTGGAAAATAGGCATTATTAGTTATTAGAAGCCTGTTCAAGGCTTTGGCTAAACAATATCAATTCTATTTAAGTTTCTGTGTGTGTGTGTGTGTGTGTGTGTGTGTGTGTGTGTGTGTGTGTGTAGTAAAGGATCTAGCAAGCTCAGAAGATATGCAGTTAATTCACAAAAGAAATTAAAAAATGACAAACACATGAAAAAGACATTCAACATCGGTAGTCTCAAAGATATGTAAGTGAAATGAGCTACCATTTGGTGTTTGTAGAACTGGGAAAAAGTTAGAAAAAAATCCACTCAGTAAAGGTGTGGGGAGAAGGGAACCTTGCATCGTATTGGTGGAAAAGGGTGCAATTTGTCTGATGGTCAGCTCTGTAATGCAAAGCCCAAACCCAACACGTACAAGCCCTCTGGCCTGGTAAAGAACTAATTAAATAAAGGAGCAAGGGCCAGGGATTTAGCTCAGTGGCACTGCACCTGCCATGCAAACTCAAGGTCCTAAATTTGATCCCCAGTACCAATAAATAAAAAAATAAAGGCACAAAGTTTCTACTGTAAATTGTTCCCTAAAGTGAAAAACTGCCAATATCCTAAATGTGTACCTCTAAGGAATCTTAAACCCAATTCCTTCATATAATGGAATATATTTTACATTTAACCATTAAAAATTTACAGTGATACTGAAGGTAAGTACTTATTGACCTGAAATATCATTTGTATTGATTCTATTAACTGAAAACAAGCAAGTTATAAAATGGCATGTTTTTCTGTTAAAAATACAATAACCTCTCCTCATATGTAAAGAGAAATAATAAGCATGTTGTAAAAGACTTTCCATTAAGGAATTAATACTGCTAATTTCTAGGTAGCAGGCTTCTCAGTGTCACTCCTAATTTTTCAACAATGAATATACAGTATTATTTCTAGAATAGAAACTAAAAATAATAAGACATAAACAAAAACTCTAAAAAGTGAGCACTTACACATGTTCTAGGATGATTTTTGTCAGCAGGTTTTTGAGGTTTTGGTGGAAAGTTTCTGGAAAGAGAGCCAGAATCGCCTCGGCTGAGGACAGGTCCCGGAAGGCCACCAACCTCGTGAGGCGGTGCAGAGCTTGGAGCAGCTGTAGGACAGAGGGGCAGGCCTGTAGCTGCAGGAGAAGCAGGGGGCAGGGGCAGGGGCAGGCTCCACAGCTGCACACTGACACAGTCATGAATAAGTCACAGTAGTGTGGACGCCTCTAGCAGCTGCTGATGCCCTGTGTGCCTCGGCCACGGGGTCCACCTGCTGCTTCAAAAGACAGGTGCCGAGGCCCAGCCTAGGAAGCTGTTGGATGGCCAGAAACTCTACACGTGGACAAATGGTTAATACATCCCCTTTCCTTCTGTGGGGGTATCTGACCTTCATCTAACTTTCTGGGACTGTTTCCCTGGTAACCTGAGAGAAGGTGAAAGTTTGCTGGGTTACTAGGCAACCTTGCATTGGTCCAGTGCGCAGACAGCCAGAGCCCACAGCACTGGGCTTCCCTGAGCGGGGCTGCAAGCTCCTTGCAAAAACCTGAAGCTGTGCTGACTGAAGTGTGACAAGATACACTGGTTCCTGTGGACTGTGGGCTCTGAATCCCAGGTGGCAGGAGTCTCATGTCCTTGCCCTTAAGCTGTCACTTGGAAGGGCAAAGAAAACAAACAGCTTCTGGCTGGCAGTGTGGACTGCCCCTGTGAAAGAGGAGTCCAGACCCTGCTTGGTGTGTCCCCTTCCAGAGACCCTGGGGATCTGTCGTCCAGTGTGGCCTGCAGTGATCTGAGAGTATGATGACGTAAGAAACCCCAGAGGTAACCGTTTCTCTGGTACCACTGGAACCTGCTTCACTAGATGGACACAACCCACAAGTGAGAGGGGTGGGAGTTCGTGCACAGCTCATTAAAACACTTCATGGCTGGTCTCCCTCCCCTATTTGATTTTTCCTGGCCATTCTTTTGTGGTTCTAGAATCACCTCCCCAAAACTAGCTGCCCCCAGTTCCTGCCTCAGTGTCTCCTTTAAGGGGATCAAAACTAAGTTGCTAACTCACTTCCATGGTTTTGGTTCTGCCTTGTAATTTTCTGTAGTAGATTTCAATGAGCAAAACTTCAGATTACAGAAATAACATCACCAGCCTATTTGGATGAAGAGATGCCTGTCTTAGAAGCATATTTGTCCTGAAAAAGGTAAGCCTGTCACTGCTACATTACTTAGCAGGAGTCATCTCCTCTTGGCCACCTGCTGAGATCAGACAACCAGAGCAGGAGACTTTACTGGGGCAGAGGGGTGAGAAAGCTGAGGTACCCAAAAGCCCCTTGAGGAACCTGACTGAACCCCGCGGTATGCAGCTCAGACCTCCACACTTCCGCCCCATGATCCCTGAAAAGTCTGCCCTAAGCTATCCAGCTGACAGCTCATCGGCATCAGCAAGTCACAGTCTGGGAAAGAAAAATCACCAAGGCTGGCTTTTGTCTCCACTGTCTGAAAAAATCTGATAAGAAAAGGGTCAGAAGCTCTGCCTCTGGGTACAGTTCTCCCATCCATGCCTCACTGATCATTAGGAAGGGTCCAAAGGAAAAGCTTTTGAGTTCACTAATAAAAAAAAATCTGCAATGTTAACAGCCATCTTGGGAGGAAATTTTCTTTAGAACACGGCAACAACTGGGAAGTCAAGACAGAGATTAACGGGTGACCAGCGCAGTTGGCCACAGGTCATTTCTGACCACACTTACGTGCTCTGCCTCCTCCTGGGTCACAGACAAGCTGGAACACGTCATATCCAAGAGTTTTTCTGAGCCAAGAGCTGAAGTGGAAAAGCTCTCTTGACACAGCTGTCTGACAACATCTTTCGAGGAAGCCTACATTAATTCACACAGGGGAAAATAAATCAAGACTGAAAACACATGTTTTTTTACATAATATTGTCTTAGTATGTGGGATCTTTGAAACTTAAGATTTAAAGGTACAGATGACATTTTCAGGTCTGGGAAGACAGACTAGGCCTACTTTTCTCTATTCTTTCTGCTAAGTACAACTGGAATCCCTAGGTGCTATACAGAAAACACACATAAGATGACTCCAAAAGGGGAAGAGAAAAGGCAGATCTGCTATGATCTTGAGAACCAAGCAACGACACGATGCTGAGTTCCCTGGGTTTTCTTTTTGCTTCATGTATCCTAGACTTTGATCTGAAGAGAGCAACCTAGAAATGACAGTGAGTATAGGAAAAAAAAAAATCTCCATATAAATACCACTATCTGTAGACAAAGTACCAGGACCAATAAGGGCTCTAGTTCGGCCAAGTATCACAGGAAGAACTGTGAAGACACCACACTGATGTCAACAGAGGCCAAGTGGGAATCTCCCGAGGCTACAGGGTTGGTATCACAGAAGGCCAAGTAGGCTGCTGGCATCTTCATCCTCACCACTCTGTGGTATTAACAAAGACCATTCCGAGTCAGAGCTTCTACCCCTACGCAGTACTATCAAGAAATCGCTACATTCAGCTACCAACAGGAGTCAGGTGGGGAACCTGGACTTCTACTTCCAACCAGGTAATGGCTGCTTTCCATACCTGAGCAATGTCAGAGAAGCCAGCTAAAACATAAGAGGTTCAGAGCGTAATATGAACACATCCAGGTTTCAGTAAAAACCATTTATCAAATGAGGAACCAGAAAGATATCAAGTTGAAAGACAAAAGATTTTAAAGCAGTCCTGATAATACTTCACTAAGTAATTATGAATAAGCTTGAAACAAACAAAAAGGAGAATGTCTTAGCAAAGAAATGGAAGATGTTGAGAAAACAGAAATTTTATATCTGAAAAATATAATCCTTAAAAGCCCCACATCAAGATACATCATAATTAAACTTCTGAAAATGAAGAGCAAAGAGAAATTATCTTGAAAGTGGGAAGAGAGAAATAACACTTTACTTAAAGTAAACAATTATCAGAAACCACAGAGACCAGAGGAAGTGGCCCAGTATTTTTCAGGTGATGAAAGGAAAGAAAGAACACCAACCTAGAATCCTACAGCCAGCTAAAAAAGCCTACATGAATGAAGAAGAAATCAAGACACTGGTTCATTCACTGATAAAAAGATAATTTAAAAAACCCATCACTAGATCTACCACAAAATAATGGCAAAATTACATTCTCTATACAGAAAAGAAAAATAAAAGCAGCAGAGGGATCCAGCTTGTTGCCGTCTTGAATTATAGCCATCATGATTTGCCCTTGAGGAACAATGGTCTTACCTCCCCCCATTGTTTGCCAGCACATTATAGAAAAACAAAACTACAGTATTATGGTGGTCTGTGGAGCATTACATACAGAATCCTCACACTGTCAGTACCCCAAATATGCCTGATGTATTTCTTGGGTCTCAGCACCTCTGGCATACAGCAGTTAGTTCTTTCACACCAGATATTCCTGGAACAAGAACGAATCTTGGACTATCAGGAAGAAGAAACAGAACATGTGAAAATAGGTACAAAACCCAGAAAGTTTTCCTTTTTTTCCCATGAATTTTCAAAAGGCAGAAGCAAAAATTATAACACTGATGAAATTCTAAATATAAGTAGAGGAAATTTTTAAGACAATTGTGAGGGAAGGTAAAAGGATACAGAGGGAGGTAAGATTTCTACACCTCATCCTATTAAAATAAGTGATGCATATATAATGCAGTAACTCAGGCAACCACTAAAAAGGTATAAAAAGAAATGCATTTTGGAACTACAGATTAAATCTAAGCAAAATTCTAAAAAACTTTTTCTGTTAATTCTCTGTTACTGATATCCAGTTTAATACTAAGATAGATCATATTCTGGGCCATAAAAAATGAGAGACAACACACTATTATTTCAGTTAAACAATTGGAAACTTAACCTTGTAAATAATCAAATTTCAAAAAGAAAGTCTAGAGGGAACTTAAAAAAAAAAAAAAAAGAGATTGAATGAGTGAAAATGAGAAAACAGCCTATCAACATTTGTAGGACCAAAAAAAAAACCACATTTGTAGGACCGAGCCACTGAAGTGTTGAGAAGAAAATCGACAGAATTAAATGCATAGATTAGAAAATAAGACAAAAGTCCCCAATTAATAATTCAAGCTTCCACTTTAAAAACCAAGGGGAAAAGAGCATAATAAATCTGAAGGAAGCAGAATAAAAGAAATTAATAAAATTGAAAATAGAAAGATTAAAAAGCTGGTTTTTGAAAAATATCAATAAAACCGACAAATTATCAGCAAGTCTGACAAAAAGCAAGAAGGTACAAATTACCAATATCAGAAATGAAATAAGGGTATCACTAAAGAGCCTCAGACATCAAAAAGATGGTAAGGGAAACTCTCTGAAATACTCTGTATGTATAAAGTTGACAACATAAACAAAACGGACCAATTACTCAAAAAAGCACCAACTATTACAATTCCCCCCCTGGGGAAATTGAAAATTTGGATATTCCTGTAGCTATTAAGGAAACTGAATTCATAACTTTAAAACTCTGTCAAAACAAACAACCTTCCAAGCCTGGCTGGCTTCACTGGAGAGTTCTAACAAATATTTAAAGAATGAACTAACCAACTGCATACAAGGTCTTTCATAAAACAGAATAGGAGGGAAGCATTTTCAATGCATTTTATGGCTAATACTACCTTGATACTAAAACTAGATAAAAATAGTACAAAAAAGAAAACTATACCCCTCATGATAATAGACACAAAATCTTTACTAAATATTAACAAATGGAAATGAGCAATATATCAGGACTGGTAAAAAATATGGTGTATTCAAGTTAAAATTTCATTTACACTGGAATTAAAAATATACCATTTGCAATTGCTCAAAAAATGAAATACAGGACTTGTATGCTAAAAACTACACAACACAGAAGAAAGAAATCCAAGAAAATCAAAATAAATATGGAGAGATATCATGTTTGTGGATTGGAAGAGTCAATATTCTAAAGATGTCTGCTCTCTTGACTAGTATATAGGTTTAATGCAATTCAAACTGTTATGGCTTGTATCTACATGTTCCTCCAAAGCCTCATGTCCTCATAGGTGGGGCTTTTGGGAGGTGGCTATATCTAAGGTGTCTAAATATGGATTAAGGGTGTATGAATATGGAGTAAGGGTGTGACAAATAAGTCTATTAACAGATTGGTTGAGCATAATTCTGGGTATGGATAATTGGAAGGCCCACCTTGGGTGTGGATGGCACCACCCAAAAGGTTTGTAACCTGGATAGGATAAAAATGGAAGCTTATTGCTGCTGCCTCCTGCCTGCTCTACCATGCACTGTTTCTCCTCTGCAATACCCCTCTGCCATACTACCCTGCCTTGAAGCCAGCTGACCATGGACTGAAATCTATACAAAATGCGAGCCAAAATAAACCTTTATGCCTTTAACTTTTGGATGTTGGGTATTTTGTCTCAGCAACAACAAATGTAACTAAGACACTAATCAAAAGCTTAGAAAGATTTTTGGGTTTTTTGGATACAGCCAACAAGGTTTATTGTACAAGAAGTACAATATCAAGTAATTTTGATAAAGAATGAACTACAAAACTCTATCTGATTTCAAAGTTATATAACTATAGCAATCAAGACTGTGTAGCACCTTCAGAAGGTTACACACATGGATCAATGCAACAGAGTAGAGAATGCTTAAATATATCTACACACAAATATGCCCAAATGATTCTTGACAAAGGTGCAAAAGCAGTTCAATGAAGGAAAGATATCCTTCTCAATAAATGGTACCTAAACAATTGGCTAGCAAGAACAACAACAAAAAAACCCTACTCAACTTAAGTCTTCCAAACTTTATACACAACTCAAAAGAAATCATGGACTTAAAACATAATGTAAAATGTAAAACTATGTAACTTTTAGGAAAAAATAGGAAAGTTTGGGATTTATGACTTGGGAAGATTTTAGATTTGATATCAAAAGCATAATTCATAAAAGGAAAAAAAACCAAATTGTATGTCATCAAATCAAATCTTTTGCTCTGAGATAGATCCTGACATGGGTTGAACTATGTTCTTCTTTCCTCCTAATACTGAAATCCTAATCTCTAGTCATCTTAGAATGTGACATTATTTGGAAATAGAGTTGTTGTACATGTAATTAGTTCAGATGAGGTTTTTAGGGTGGACTAATCAAATATAATCAATGTCTTCATTTTTTAAAAAGGGGCTGGGATACAGCTCATTGTGAAAGCTTTGAGTCCATCCTAAGTAACGCCAAAAAAAAAAAAAGAAAAGAAAGGACATTTAGACATAGAAAATATACCATGTAAAGATGAATGCAGCAATCTATAAGCCAAGGCATTTCAAAGATGGCTAGGAGAAAGAAATGGGACAGACTGCTCCTTAGAAAGTACCAATCCATCTAACATCTTGATCTTGGACTTACAGGCTCCAGAACTGTGAGACAATAAATTTCTGTTGTTTTAGCCACCTAGCTTGTACTCTGTCATGGCAGACCTAGCAAACAACAAGAGCTGATTGAAAAATATGGTGTGTTTAAATTTTTTAAATTTGTTACACTAAAAGACACATTGCCATTAATTCTACTTAAAATATTCCCCCGCACTTCAAACACACTTATCCCATCATTCCTGCCACTCTCTGGAAGTTCTGGAAGTCCTCTTTTGTGATTGTCTTTATGAGGTGTGGCCCAAACTACTGTGAATGGTACAGCTGAGTGCCATCCAATGGAAAGGCAGGCTTGGAAAAACATTAAGTTGTCTCCTTATTCATGATATTCACCAGATCTGGTACCATGCAACTTCCAGCTTCCCCCTAAAGTCAAAATGACCATGAAAGGTAAACTCCTTGAGTTGATTCAGGACCTCAAGGTAACCACGATTACTGTAAGACACAAAAGTGGATTTCTAGAACTGCTTCAGAAAATGACAAGAAAGACGGAATAAATGTGATCCGAGTAAAGGGGAGTATTTTGTGGGGGGTTAATGGCAATATCTTTTATTACAATACTTTAAAAAAAAATTTAAACATTCATTGTATCTTGTGATTATGCTTCCTAATATGGCCCCCAGCGTTTGTGTTAGAAGCAATGATAGTGGTTACTGCTGGTGAGGAGAGTGGGGGAAATAATGAAGAAGCAATAGAGTGACTTCCAGAGCACTGATTGTTTCATTTTTTAACTTTTTGCGGTGGTTACATGGGTATGTAATAAATGATTAACGTGTGCACTTACGATTGGTGCATTTTCTGTAGCTATGCAACATATTCGTTTTCAAAACTTTATTATAGAAAAAGTCCACAAGACAACCATGCACAGGAGGTGGATAGTGTGCAAAGCAGCCACACTGAAGTGAAAAGGCACTGGATTGAGAGCTGAAAACTCTTAGGTTTCCAATCCGCAACCCAGTCACTACTTTAATTCAGTTATTTAATAGCTACTTACTGAGCAAATGCTGTATCCCAGGGGTTGTCCTACGTGTTGGGATACATTGTGACAACAAAATAAATGCCTTCAGACCTGGAGAGTGCAAATGAATATTGGGAAGGCCATTAAAATATAAGTAACACAAAGGCCGGGGATTTAGTTCAGTGGTTCCGCCATCTGCTCGGCAAGCGCAAGGATCAGAGTTCGATCTCCGGTACAAAAAAAAAAAGTAACGCAAATTAGAGACTATTTCATGGACTGATGATGCTGTGCCATGAAATGAGTGTAATTAACTCAACCCTCTTCACCTAACGAGAGAAGGAAGGAAAGTAAGAAAGAAAAGTTCCTTCCTGGATCTTACATTTTTGAAAGAAGACAGCAGGCAACAGACCACTGTAATGTCAGCTAGTGACAATAGGTAACTCCAACCTAGCATTTAATTTGAGTTTTACTACTCCCTTTAAAGTACATTTCTTTCAACTTCACAATCTTTCAAACAAATGATTATCAGGAGAGTATTTTGGCCTTTATACTGGCCAAAATGAGTGGAGAAAACTCAGGCCTCGGGAGAATCAGAGCACATCTTAATTCCAAGGCCTGGGCTGCTGCAGACGGAGTGATGAAAAGGGATGAAAGGGGGAACTGGAAACGCAAAGCTAGCAATTACCACCTCTATGCACCAATACTGAAAATCAGGCCTGTCCCAGAGGGCATTTAAACAGCGCCTTCACGTCCTTCATGTCATTTTTTCTCCTGTCTCCTTCTCTCGGTGTTGTTTGATCCTGCTCTTAATAAATTCAGGGCACACCGATTTGCCCGGAGTAACACAGAGAAGTAGCGACAGAATGGTGTCTCCAAACCAGCGCCAGTTTATCTCCAATTCCTGCGTAATACAAAGTACGAGTGACAAAATGCAGCCGCAAACGTTCCCTTCCCTCAGTTTACCTTCAACAGGCTCTGCAGTGCTGCAAAGTGCTCCTCTGTTAAGGGAGCCATCTTCCTGGAGTCACGTGACCACATATCCCGGGCGAGCACGATCACGTGGCTTCATCCGTCTGCGCGAGGCATGCCGGGGGCTGTAGTTCTTCCCGGTGGCAGGAGTTGGTTCTTTAGCGGTACTGTGGACCTGGAAGGACTCAAGTTGGGCTCTGTGGGCGGGAGGCTAAACCTGGCTACGCGAGGACCGAGGAGCTGGGAGGACGCAGGCAGAGCAAGGTTTTCAGGGGAACAAATTGACTTGGTTTATCTACTTACAGGGTTAGGGAAGCTAGTTTTCCCTTGACCCCTGTGCTGGGATGGCTGATTTGGGGAATGTGCCCGCAGGGTTTATTAGGCGCCTTGGGAGCGTAGCTGTTTAGAAGTAATCCGTGTAGCTGGAGACTTCGAATTACAAGACTATGCATACTAGAATTCTTGGAATTTACACACACGCACACACACACACACACACTCACACACACACCATTTCAAAAAATGTAAAATAGGTTTTGCGTATATAATTTCCACTGTGTAAGAGCTGGTATGATTATTAGATTCATCCCGAGGGGGAGACTGAATCATTTAGGTTTTAGTATGGATCCTGTAGTCCCAGGGGAGATTTGGTTTGAGAGTGGATGAGGAAGTGTTTGAAATAGAGGCCAGTAAGGGAAGCTGTCTAGGTTCTTGTAATGCCCATGGCACGGGTGGGATGGGGGGTAGTTCACAGCATGTATTTCATCCGTTTCTTCAACAAGATAATTATCAAAGAATCTAATGAATGATTTTGAGTGGTCTGTACTGGACTCTGATTTGCCCAGGGCCCAGAGGTCCTACTTTGAAACAGACTGAAATTGTCAAGTCCTTTGATGTAGTCTTTAGGGAACAACCAACCATCTTCTCTGCCCCCCAAAACCCTTCTACCTTTGGCATTTGATCCACCTTCAGTATTTTGTTTGATCTCTTTTCTCTGCATTCCCTCCCCCACCTTCCTGAGTAAAATCTGGCTCAAAAAACAGGTTCTGACAAATTCAAGCTAAAGAAACTGTTTAATTGTGAAATTCCAGAAATAGGTAAGCTGCTGAGGATATTTGTTTCTCTGCTTCTCGTTCTTCCTTTTACCATTTTCTGAGGGGATATTGTTAAGGCCCAGGAACAAATTCCAGGTTGTCTAAGGATGAACTTATGTCAGGATGAGAACATTTTTAGAACCACTTTGTCATAGAGTCTTGATTCCAGCTCTCATTCTTGGCTGCTCTCTCTTTTGCCTCTTTTTCAAGAACGCTCACTGCCTGATTGTTGCTTGCTGCCATAACACTGCAAGGTATAAGCTTAATTCCTGCTCTATGCATAGAGCAGAACACAGTACCCTAGGTGAATAGAATGTTTGTTAAATAACAGTCCGAAAAGTGGTTAGATTTAATATTAATTTCAGTGGCCTTTGTTATTTCTAAGACTGTCTTCCTTGTTTTCTGGTACACAGATGGAGAGTATGGTTGCCAGCCTCCAAGATGCCTCCCCCAGTAATCCCTGTGGAGGTACAGTACTATATCATGGACAGAGGCAATAAAACAGGGACTCAACCTAAGCTTGAGTCCTAATTCTATATATTAACTATAAGACCAACAAATCCTTGAATGTTTTTGAGCCTCAGTTTCTACATCCGTATGATGCTGAACAAACCTACTCAAGAGAGCAAAACTGAGCAAGGGAAGCTGCCCCAGTGGGAGGGTACCCAGCCCTCTTTGCCCTTAGGGGCAGGTGTGATACAGAGGGATCTTTGGGCTCCAGCAGTGGCAGGTGGCTTGGCATCATCTCATACTATTTTGATCAGATAGCCCAGGTTGCCAGGGCCAGGTTGCATTTAAAAGTTTGTTTAAGCGTTTCCTAAACCAGGCCCATTGTGATGGGAATGCACAGAACAGAATGTCAGTGTTCATGCCATAATCTGGTCCCTTTGCCTAGTTTTGTTGGACCTAATCTGACTTCTATCCGATTTTCAGTGTAGGAAGCAGTGCTTGCTTTCACTTACTTAATAAACTTGCTATATGCCATGTTCCATTCCATCCTATGTTAGTTATAGTAAATGTATCTGAGAACATGTATACATATATTTTACTATTATCCCTCCCACTGTACCCATTTTTTTGTGTGTAGTGGTACTAGGAATTGAACCCAGGACCATTACACTGAGCAACATCCTGGCCCTTTAAAAAAAAAATTGTTAAAATTTTGAGACAGGGTCTCTTTAAGCCCACTAAATTGCCAGGCTGCTCTCAAAGTTAGGATTCTCCTTCCTCAGCCTCCCAGAGTGCCAGGGTTACATTCGTGTGTCACCACACGGGTCTTATTTCCATTTTAAATACTGGGGAACTGAGACAGAGACATTAAGTAACTTGCCTAAGGTCACACAGCTAAGTAGTGGCAAGACACAGATTCGAACTTGAGCAGTCTGGCCCCAGACGCTGTGCTATTAGCAACCAAACTGTACATGTCTCCTTGTCTTCCCATTGCTGAAAACTCGTGTATCCTCCACTGGGATGTCTGACTACCTTCCTCAGTGGGCAAGAAGAAGCTAAAAGCATTGCTGGACAATCAACCCAGCAATAAGCCCAGAGACCACATGATGAGTGGAAGGGCTTTAGAAAAAACCTCACACTGAGTCCTGGCCCTTGTGTGCTCCTGGCAAGTTTTCCACCTTTCTGAACCTCGGTTTCCTCATCTGTATAATGGGAACGACAATGATAAAAATACATTTTGGCCATTAGAGGGAGCTCAAGGATGATTTAAAAGGAAGGATTATCTGGGCATTCAATGCCAGCTCTTGGGTGGAGCTTTCCTGTATGGGAAAGGGTGGCCTTGGGATGAGGGGCTGTTCTAGCTTGTCCAGCAATTCGGGATTTTCTAGGACACAGGACTTTCAGGGCTCACACTGAGGCAGTGCTGGGGAAACCAGGCCAGGTCACCTAGCAGGGGCCCTGAATCCTTGAGAGAAACCATCCCTCAGGAACACTTCGGAATCTCCTGAATGGGAGGAAAAAAATGGAAACAAGGCTTTTGTGGATAAAGAGGGGAGGGGGCTGAAACGGAGGGGAGGGGAATGGGGCAAAAGAAAGAAGCAAGAGGCATCACGTACAGGTGCAAATTCCCTATGGTGAAGGTTATCGTTATGTATATCTAAAATGTACCGGTAAGATAAAAATAAATAAGTGAATAAATACATAAATAAATAAAAGCCAGCGTTTCCTCACCATCACCATAATCAATTTTAGGGCATGTTCATCACTTCTGGGAGAAACTCCATGCCCTTTAGCACCCCGCCTCCACCAACCCAACACCGGCCTCACCTTGCCCAGCCCTAGGTGACCACCTAGCTGCTTTCTGTTGCTATAGATCTGCCTAGTCTCAATATTTCATATAAGTGAAACAGTATGATATGTGGGCTTTGTACTTATTTCTTCCACTGAGCATTTTTTGAGGTTCATCTGTGTTTTAGAAGCTTTCAGTACTTCGTTACTATTTTTTTTCCTGAATAGTATTTGTTGTATGGGTACACTGCATTTTGTTTATCCATTCGTCAGTTGATAGATATGTGAGTTGTTTCCACCTTTTGGTTATTATGAATAATGCTGTTATGAACAATGATGTACAGGTTTTTGTGTAAACATACATTTTACTTCTCTTGGGGTATATGCCCAGGAATGAAATTTCTGGGTCGTGTGGTGACTCTGTTTAACTTTTGGGGGAGTTGTCGGGCAGCTTTGCAGAGAGACTGTACCATTCTGCTTTCTCATCAGCAGTATAGGAGGGTTGCATTCCCCACGTTCTCACCAATATGCGTTATTATCTGTCTTCCTAAAGCCATCCTGCTGGGTTGCTCATTGTAAGCAGTCTTGTTTGGAAGTTACATGTGCATAGCAAGTACATTTTGTCCCTTAATTGACTTGTGTTCACCTGAACTGCTGGAGATTGAGAGAGCCTGAGCCCATTCTCCCCCTCAGTCCTCCATACTCCGCTAGGTCCTATCTGCTCTCTTTACCAGAGGAAGGACTGCAGGAGGCGGATTAGCCAAGCGTTTGTGGTCTTTTAGGGAGAGCCTCCCCTACTTGATTTCCCTGGCTTCTCTTTTCCTCATAGACTTAGGTGAGGTTAGGCTGCAAGAGGAAGGGGCTGCTCAGCCTTTTGGGACAAATGGGACTAAGGCTCAGAGGAAAAAAGTTACTCACAATCCCTGGGAAATAATGAGGGAACCAGATTTTAAAAGCAGGAGCAAATAAATTCATTTTGCAAGCCTACTGCTAGCAGCATTGGGCCCGTCATGGGGGTTCAGTGGGTGTGAGCTACATTCGTATCTGGAGTCACCAGCTGCTACCAACATGCTCAAGACTGGGGCTCAGTCCCGGCCACGTGAGCCATCACAGAGCCAGAAGTTAGGGTAGATGGCAGATCTGTGTGGGGAATGATGTCTCTGATCCTCCATGGCTCAGCACGTGCTGAATCTCTGAAAGCTGGTGGAAGAAGAGGAGAGGGATTTACTGTGTGTAGGAGAATGGCCCGGAGGCAGCTGGCCACTCCTGAGGGGATGTCCTCTGTCCCCCACTGCAGACCACCATGGGCTGCATGTCCTAATCTCCTCTCTCAGCTCTGATTTGCCTGGTTGCCCTGACTAATGAAGCCCAGAGCACATCAAACCCAGGAAGGGACTGTGCCCTCATTCCTCGTTCCCTGTCCCCAGGAGTAACACAGAAGCAGCTGGTAACACAACAGCATTGTCCTCGTACACACAGGCACCCTTTGTTTCCCCAATGCATGGAGCAGTGGCTGTAACAATGGCCTTGAACGGCATTTTACCCTCCTTTCTCCAATGTTACACTTGTTTTTCTGTCCTGGAATTGCCTAAACAATGATTTCCTGCGGAGGAATCAGTGTTTCCTATTTTCCACTTGTCTCCAGGTCAGTGAGTGGTGAACCAGGCCAGGAGCGAGCTGGGTTGGTGGAAATGCCGTCTTCAAAGGAGGCTGGAAGGTCATCATTCTTCTTCTCTACCTTACAAGGTAGGGTTCGCCTGGAAGAAAGAACCAGTCCAGGTAATAAAAGAGGCTGAAAGCTGGTGGTGAGGGGCACTGCAGGAGATGGGAAAGGTCTGGCCCAAGGAAGATGGGTTTCTAAAGACACGCTACTTGCTTGAGAGCCATGGTCTGCTGGTAAACAAATAAACAAGCAAAATCAACTAGGTCAAGATTGGCGGCCTCCCAATTAGGGAACTAGAGCTGCCCTGCCTGTCCATGTCTGAGAATTCAGTCAACCCTGAATAGAAAATAGTTGGGAAAAAAACTTGCATCTGTACTGAACACATACAGATTTTTCAGCTTGTCATTACTTTCTAAATGCTACGGTGTAACAACTATTGACACAGCATTTGCATTGTATTAGGTATTATAAATAATTTAGAGATGATTTAAAGTAGAAGGGATGATGTGCATGGGATATATGCAAATACTATGCTATTTTTAGAACAAAGGACTCAAGCCTCCTCAGATTCTGGTATCCACTGGGGTCCTGGATGACTCTACTCTGTCTCTTTGTCTTCTATTCAATGCCTCTGATAACTTTGTGTGTTCAGAATCTTCAGGGTTGTGTAGGCTTATTGAACTGACTATTTCCTAAAAAAGGCTTCAGTATTATGCTCTTATTATATGTATTCTATATGCACACAAATTTCCACACTAGCTCACTACACTAGTGGCAATGAGAGCAAACATTTGTACAATGTGTCTATTTTCTTGCTCAATTCAAACCCAGGCAGTCTGGTTCCAGGATCCCTGCTTTATGTCACCATGTCCCTTGTATAATCTTCTTTACAACCTTGTTCTACTAAACCGACATCATTTTAAGGCTTTACTGTGAGAGGCAGTGAAGTCTAAGAATGTCTGTGTGTACTGAATCCTTTGCCCTGTGGCAGACACTGTCCTACATTTCACATTTATTTCCTCGTCTGTTCCACGTAATAACGCTAATGAAGTGAATATTTTATTACACTTATTTTATAGATGAGGAAATTGAAGTACAGAGAATTTAAGTCAGTCACCCAAGGTTATACAGCTGTTAAATGACAGAACTGGATTTGAACTCGGTTTTCTTTGGAGCATTGTGTGACTGAGAGGCTGGGCATTAGCTTCTTTCTCTGAGTCCAGGGGTTTGGAGGGTGACGTCCAGTCCTTGGCTTTGTGGAACATCTGAACTCCCTCACCCTTACCCTACATGATTTGTCTGCTGTCACAAGCTTTTGGCTTGGTTGGAGAAGTTGGAATTGCTCCGTGGTGACAGTGAAGACATTCACAATAGTAATAATTGCTCAATGAATGGTGTCTTGCTTGGCTAGAGACTGGGCTAAGTTGCTACATATGTAAGACGACTTACAAGGAAGGGTGTGCATATGTTATATGCAAGTCCTACTCCAGTTACATATTCATGGGGAATATTTAAGAAGCCACTTTTACTTTTGCCCATGGCTGTCCTTATATCCCTCCTGCCCTCCGTGGAGCCCCACTTTTCCCTTTGCTTGAGATGAAAATGAAGGCAGATCAGTGACCCTTCTGGCTGAGCTTCAGGAATCACAAGTGACCTACTCCTTTCTAGTTTGAACACTGTCTCAGGTCAACACCTGGTAGGTCCAGTCCTGTGGGAGTAGCCAGATTTTGAAACTTTGTGCCCAGTGGAGACTCTTAGGAAAGGGGAGCCTGCTGCTGGGAAAAAAGGTTGGTGTTGGCATCTCACTGCCATCTTATGCTTTCATCCTTCTCTCCTCTGGCTCACTGAGGATTCTGAGCCCTGGTGAGGAGGGGATAGGAGGAAGAGAGGATCCCAAACGGTTAATACTGTGGTGTGTTAGTCAGCATTCTGTTGCTATGACAAAATAACTGAGAAAATCATCTTTTCAGGAGGGAAAGTTTATTTTGGCTCATGATTTGGACAAAGAAACTCCTGGCCTTTAATCTGTTACTCATTAAAAGCATGATTTGAGGGAATTTTTTGTTTGTTTGTTTGTTGAAATAGGGTTTCACTAGGTAGTTCAGGCTGGCCTTGAACCCATGGCAATCCTCCTGCTTCACCCTCCCAAGTGCTGAGATCACAGGCATGAGCCACCAGGTCCGCAGAGCATGATTTATTTTTGTTTCCTTCTGAGGTGGTCAGGGGCTTAAAACCCAGTTTTGCAAAAACACATACATAAACAAACAAACAAACATAAAACCCAACAAACCAGCCAAGCAACCAAACAAACAAACAAACAACATGACTGTTCATGTAGACCTACTGACACCCTTTGGGAGACTAAAAGCAGAACACAGCTTGACCTTCATGTTGTACCTGTCTTCTTTTTCCCCTTAAATCTCTGGGTCAGATCCCTGCTTGCTCCGCATACAGGCATGGTACTCGTTTAGGGACTGTCCAACTAAAAGCTGGCATACAAGGTTGATTAGTCCTAAAGTTACATAACATCTCATCTCCCTTCAAGACTGAGGACACCAAGATAAGAGCTTTGCAGGGACATTTCAGTACCAATGAGTGCCCAGAAGTCTCCTAAACCTTCAGTCACCTTGGATTCCCAACAGAGGCTTGCAAAACTGAGACTTCCCGAAGTAGAAATAATCATCTCATGGAGACTGAATTGTGCCTTCCAGGAATAAAGGTTTCTCCTTAGCCATCAAGCAACACCAGAGCTGAGATAATAATCAACCAGCTCCTAGCCCACCAAGGTTTTCTATGAAAGTGGCCCCATGTCCTTGCTAATGGGCCAGCCTGATCCTCCCCTGTGGCTCTTCAAGCTGAAATCCCTTTCTGCTTTTGCTGTTCCTCTCTCTTGTTCCTGGAGATTACCCAAGGCCTTCACACTGAGCTATGTCTCCAGCTCTTTTAAAAATTTTTAAATATTGAGAGAAGTTCTCACTAAGTCACTAAGTTGCGGAGGCTTGGCTGGAGCTTCAATCCTCCCGCCTCAGCCACCCAGAATGCTGGGATTACAGGCACGCAATGCCATGCCTGGCTCCATTTTCTTTTACTTTCTCACCCTGCCTAATAAATCTGCCGATACCAGGTCACTGAGATGTCCCGAAACCTTTTTTGGCAATGAAATGTCAAGAGATTGCCCAGGCCAAGTGGAGGTTCCTATCTTCTCCTCAGGGGGACCCCCTTGAACCCTGTCCAGTGATAGTTTCAAAGATTTCAGTCCGTGGTCACTTGGCCCTGCTGCTTTTGGGCCTGTGGTGAGGTAGTAGTACACAGTGGCAGAGCTATGTGGTAGAAGAAACTTGTTCACGTTATGGTGGCTAGAAGGGGGAGAGGGCAGGGGAGAGAAGAAGAAGGAGAAAGAGAAGAAGGAGAAGAAGAGGAGAGGGAGGGGATGGGGAGGAGGCTAGGGCCTCCTAATAGTGCCACACGCTGCGGACTAAGCTTTTAGCCCGTGGCCTCTGGGGGAAATTTACATAACATATTATAATCTAGCATCCCACTGGCTGGGCCTGGTAAATGTTAAACCCTCAAATTTTATCCCTTGGCACAATTTTGTGGATACTTCAGAGAGCACCCACCTTTCTTGCCTTTGTGGATCTCTAAACTGTCCACCCCTGGAAGCTGCTTGCCTGAGACCTGACATCCAAGCTCTGGGGATACTTGTGCTCTTTTGAGGTCACTCTTGGGGGTCAGGGAATGAACTAAAAGGAATGGGAACACATCTGTTACTCTCTCCAAAGTTCTGCTGTGCTTCCAACTCCAGCTTCCCTTGTGGCCTGGAGGTGGTTAGAGGAAGAGGAAAAGAGTTTCATGCCCTTTCATTCTTAAATCTCATATGATGGCATCACAACTGGCTTTGGAATGTGTCACCTACTCAGCCCCAAGTGAGACCAAAGTAGCTTTTACATCTGACTGTACCAACAACATCTCATTTAGTTTTCATAAAGAACCTTAGAAGAAAGATATTATCCACAGGTGGAAGAAGAACTTGGAGCTCAGAAAGGTTAAAGAATTCACTCACGATAGAGTGTTCCACTCAGTGTGGGAGGCGGAGTGGGGATTCCAGCTTTAAATCACTGTCCCCCATGCTTCTCTGGGCCTTCATCACCCAGGATGCCTTGGACTTTTGCCTGTTGGAGTTTGGTCTGTACTTGTGTTGTATCACTGTCCTCCTTAGCAGAAAGTTACAATGGTAAAGAAGGTCAGCCCTGTGTGCTTCAGTTGTAGTGCAGGAGCTGGTGACAGGGTGACAAGTATGTCAGGAGCTTTCTTAGGTAGAGTGTGAGATGAGATCTCCATATCAAGGAGATGTCTTTCACTGCTTGAAAACCCTCCTCCTCCCAGTGTAATTTAATCAGTG
Source organism: Heterocephalus glaber (assembly GCF_000247695.1). The sequence goes on along the minus strand of NW_004624767.1, from coordinate 10,945,639 downwards.
AAACAACAAAGTAGAAGTGGAACATCTTTTTTTCTGGTAGAAGGATATAAAAACAGTATCGTATTCTGAGAATCCTGTTTGAGCCACGAAGGGCCGTATCATTCTGTCCCTTAGGATGTACTTTATTCAGAGAAGACTTCAAAAGATGAAGCTATTAATTTCTTTTTAAAAAACACAATTTCCTAGCTGGGTGTGGCAGCACACACCTGTAACCCTACTACTCTGGAGGCTGAGATAGGAGGATCACGAGTTCAAGGCCAGCCTAGGCAATTTAACAACTCAGTGAGACATTGTCTCAATATAAAAAATGGATTAGAAAGGTAAGAAAAAAGGCTCTGGGTTCAATTCCCCATACTGCCAAAATATTGTTTACATTTTTAATTACTTCTTACAATAAAAAAGACCACGCCTTCCATTGCCCCTCCTTCCCTAGGAAAGGCAGACAGACTGCAGAGGGCTACATGCAGGGCTGAGTCGGGGGCTTGTGTGCTGGCAAGGCTAGGCTAGAGCTGGGCCCAGGGAACAAGGCTGGGAAGGCCTAGGGCGGTAGCTGGCAGGGAGAGAGAAAAGATGATATTTCTGTTCACTCACCCGGTGATTATTTAACAAACTCCTATTGTCCCCAACGTCTCTGTGGGTACTTTGCTAGGAAGGGGTGGGACATTGAAGTGGCCCTGCAAAAGCGATGGTTGAGCTTCTCTCCAGGTTCACAGAGGCCAGTGAAGCACCAGGAAGGGATCTTGGCCGGAGGAAGTAGGGGTGTATGAAGTATGGTGAGCATGGCTTTGAGCTGCTCAAGTGTGGGCCAGAAGTCCAGGAAAGAAGGATCAGGAGAGGGAGAAAGAAGAAGGTGAAAGGAAGAAAGAAGGAAGAAAGGAAGGCACTGGATTAGTGCTTGAGGCTGGACAGGGAGGCTGGCCCAGGTGGGAACACAGAAGGGCTTTAAGCAGAGAGGCGATCAGAGAGGGCTTGCCTTTTAATGAGGAAACTCTGAGGCAAGAGAGGCACACGCTGCCATGTGGAAGGTGTCAAGGCCCAGGGGTGGGCCAGGAGGCATGAGGGGCAGACCCAAAGCCAAGGGGTTCAGCTGGAGATTGTGTGGGTGTTGGTACTGTTTAGATTTTTTAAAATGACCCCAAATACTCATTTTGGAAGGTGCTTGGGTCATGGAGACACTATTAAATTGTGCTGTTAGGAGGGGGTTGAGAGAAGTAGAAGAGACAGTTTACTAGAGGCATGACCTGGATGGCTATATCTCTCTCCCTGGCTCCTCTCTTCTCTCGCTGCCTCCTGACCACCATGATTAAGCATCTTTCCTCCACCAGACCCTTCCACTATACCATTTTTCCTTGGTAGCTGGCTGATCTTACATGGCCCAAGGCCTCCGAAACTGTGAGCCAAAATAAAGGTCTCCTCTTTTAACATGTGGATGTCAGTTATTGTGTCCTAGCAACAAGGAAAGTGACTAAGACAAGTATTTTCTGGGCTCAGCAGAGATAGGGGTTTGGAATGCCTCTGAGTTTTCTGACTCGAACCACAAAAGGTAGGGGTGTGCGTGCGTGCGTGCGTGTGTGTGTGTGTGTGTGTGTGTGTGTGTGTGTGTAGGGGGACTGAGGACCCTTCCTAGCTAGAAGTAGTGAGACACAGGGCTTGTTCTTTTGCAAGGAGTGGACTGCCAAGGGGACATATTGCATTCCTCACAGAACACATAGCCCAAGGAGGAACCCAGTGGATAAAGGAGCAATTCAAGTGTAATGTAGCAAAAAGACTAATAGGAAATTGGAGATTCACTGGAGGAATGTGAATAAAGACCAAGGACTTAGTGATATTAGTTACCATTTTTTAAAGTCTAATAATAGTTTGGCATTTTAGATGAGAGAGTGCCCCCTTAGCTTTATTCTTTTGGGGGAGATGTATGTTGAAATATTCACAAATGAAATATTAGTTTTGTAATTTACTTGGAAATAAAAATGGGGCAAATATAACAAAACCAACAATTACTGGGAGTATCTGGGAGTTCATTGTACTATTTTATCACCCTTTTGGCTTTTCTGCATGAAATATTTTGTACTAAAACCTTAAAAATACAAAGTAGCAAAGATATGGATAGAAGGAAGAATATTGTGGGACTGCAGAGGAGGGCCCCTAAGTGGCATTGTGGGGTGATAAAACATTTCCCACAGGAAATACCATCAAAGACTAGAGAGCTGGGAGGCCAGTGGATGAGGCATGTGGAGCAACTTTGGGGGGAATGTTCCAGGCAGAGGGCACAGGGTATGTGCAGGCCTGGTGGCCCGTCTGGCCAGAGGAATAAGGACATTTACTTCTGAGTGTGGAATGGGAAGAAGGTGCCGTGGGCTTTGTGGAGGAGGGTCGGGGCAGCTTGGGCTTGGTTAAGGAGGGGGTCACATTTCAGAAAGGGGCTCACCAACCAATATTGGGGTATTAGGATCTGCATCCTCTGCTCTAAGCACTGGATCTATAGTTCTCAATAAGCCTTGCCGTGCCCCATCAGCTGTGCACAGATTCTCATCTGTTTTAGAGATAAGCACACCAAGGCACAGGAGGATTAAGCCCTCTGCTTGAGGTCACAGATCTGTAGGAGGCAGGATTTGATCCCAGGTTCCTTGACTTCAGGCCCCATGCTCTCCTAATCACTAGACCTCACTGCCTCTCAAGTCCCGTCTTCTCTCTGTGTGGACAAAGGATTGGCAAAAGGCCCGGAGCAGGAGGGCTGTTTAAGAAGCAGCTATACATGTGCAGGCACGTGGTGACGATGACCTGAAGGAGAGCAATGACAGTGAAGATGGAGAAAAACTGGAGGGGACAGAGAGGCATTTTAGAGTGCTATCAACAGGTCTTGAACAGTTGCTTGGGGGGAAGTCAACCCATACCCTTCTGGATGGCAGGCTCTGCTTCCTCTTGGCATGAGAAATGGGCCAGAATAAACAAATGTGAAACAAAATCCTTGTCATAGAAGGATGGGAAAGGTACTTGGAGACCCTATCCTCCTCTTCAACAGTGGGGACATCCCACTCATGTTTCTCTTGTCCTGACCTTTGCAAACCATCCTTCTGGGTGCAACTTGTGATTTTTCTCATTGGAATCTTGTAATCTGCAACTGTCATAATGTGTAGGTCATTTCTGTGCCCTCAGTTCCCTGGGAAAAATCCAAGAACAGTCCTTAGTCCTTCCCCTACATACTTCCTACACCGCCCCACCCCCTGCACTTTTAGCCTTGAATGATGCGACCATACACTTGCATATGTTTCATCAGAAGCCCTGGATCCTTGGGCCCCTTCAGAGGACTTAACCGGGACGAAAAATTAAACAAATATTGAAAAACCATAGAAAGAAAATAAATGGCCGTGTCTTCTGAAGCTTATTGATTTTTAAGATCTTCTCAGGCATGAAAACAAGACTCATTGCTGCTATCTTGGCATTGGATTCCTGTTACCTGGAAGAGTGGTTTATTGACCAGTGTGGAGCCCAGAGTGCAGGAGGGAGTCTGTCTGCCCCTCCAGGTAATCAACCCCCAGAGACGGAGATCAGCTGCAAGAGAGTTGTACCCCTTGAAATGTGGGACAGTGTCGCCCAAGAGAATATTCAGTGTCCTTGGTGGTCGAGGCCACTTGTCAGTTCTATACCAACTCCCTGGGGGCTTCCTTTTTTCTCTAACAGTGGTGCAGCAACTTCCTTCTACATTCACTGTTGTAGACACAAGTCTGTACACTTACGAAGACATGGTGGAATGTGATCTTCTTTGTGTCTCAATTTCCTTATTTGTACAATGAAAGTGCTAATAATACCTCTTCTCTGTAACCAACAGGGAAATGCAAATCAAAATCACAATGACATAGCCCATCACACCCACTAGTATGGGTACAATAAAAAATAAAGCAGGTAATAAATGCTGATGAGGATGTGGAGAAGTTGGAAACCTTGTACACTGCTTGCAGAAATTTAAAATGGTCCTGTCCCTTTGGACAAATGTCTGGCAGCTCCTCAAAGGGTTAAATACAGAATTATGATTTAACCAACCAATGCTACTCCTAGGCATAGTCCCAAGAGAAATGAAGTTAGATATTCACACAAAAATATGGTGTGAAATCTTCATGGCAGCCTTATTTTTCCTAGATAAAAGATAGAAACAGTCAAAATGTCCATCAGCTAATGAACGGGTGAACTAAATGCAGTATACAGATAAACTGGAACATTAGTCAGCATTAAAGAGATAGGAATTATTGGTAAATGCTACTGCCTGGATGATCTTTGAAAACATCATACTAAGTGAAGGTAGCCAGTCAGAAAAGACCATTTATTGTACTGTATGTGTCCATTTATATGAAATGCCCAAAATAGGGAAATTTACAAAAACAGAAAGTCAATAAATAGCTGTCAAAGACTTGGGTGGAGAGCAGAAAATAGGGAGTAACTGCTGATGGGTACAAGATTTCTTTAGAGGGTGAGAAAAATGTTCTTAAATTAACTGTGGTGACAACTGGCCATATCTAAGAATTTAGTTAGAACAGCTGACTTTTGTACCTTAGATGATTGCATTTTATGGTAGGTGCTGTGGTATGAGTACCATTATTCATATGTGAAATCTAATCATGGTGTTAGGAAGTGGGTCTTGGGGAGGTGATTGGGTTGTAGGGAAAGAGCCCTTGTGAATGGGATTAGTGCCCTCTAAAAGAAGCTCTAGTGAGTTCTCTTGTCCCTTCTACCACGTGAGGACACAGCATGGAGGTGCCATCCATGAACCAGGAAGTGAATCCTCATCAGACACTGAATCTGCCAGACCTTTGATCTAAGACTTCTCAACTTCCAGAGCTATAGTAACTTTCTGTGGTGTATAAGCCAATCAGCTCATGGTATTTTGCTATACTGTGTCTTCCCGATAATAAGAACTAGCTGGAAAATAATCACCCTTGAAATCTAGAAATCAAAAATACCAGCCCCAGTCAGTGTATTTGTGCCCTACCTGCCTTACAGATTAGCCAGAGAGCAAGAAAATAGGGATGGCAGGTACAGAAATGTGTCCTATTTAATAAATTTTAAAAATAATTAAACATTCAGTGTATTTTTATCACACTTTATATATTCCCCTTGGGGCTCTTGCCCCTCACAGGTTTGATAGGGGTTAGTGTAGGAGACTCCTTACTACTGAGCCCTAAAGACATGGACCCTTCTTGTGAAGGTTTTGTTGTAAATTTCTAGAAGAAACCGCCAGGGGGCGACAAAACTAAACATGGAGGAAGCCAGCTGTTGTCCTAGGTGTGTTTTCTTGCTAAAAGGTGCCAAAAGTCCCTGTACTAAAAATCATACCTGTGAGTCATTGCACCCTAACCAACTGCCAGACCCTATAAGTTTGCAAATGCTTCCTGAGCACTGTCATTTGCGCCTCATGACAATTCTATGACAATAGATAGTGGTACAAAAACGGTGTTAAAGAAAGGCAGTGACTTACTCAAAGGAATGGAGGTAGTTAGTGGCTGAGGTGTCTTTTTAAAAGATGCCTTTAACTGCACGTCAAGTGATGAGAACCAGGATAATTTGCTATTTCATTTAAAAGTGAGGACATGGTTAGGACGAACTTCAGGAGCTCAACAGTGTCCCCAGGTTGCCTGTTCCTTGCATCTGCCCGCTCAGCCGTCTCCCTATTTCTTTCAACCTGAGACAGAAACAGGGCTCTGGCATGACAGCAAGACATTGCAAGGTTCAGGGATAAAGTGCGGACAATTTCTTCCTAGGCCTTCCTCCTTGGAGAGAGGAAACTGTCTCTGGAAGTCCCTCCTCCTCTGTCCGGCAGGCTTTTCCGGAACAGGCACACTGTGTATCTCAATGGCCCATTCTGGGTCACTCCGCAGCTTTGCAACCGGTATGGTGAAGGGACAGAATTAGCTCTAGGCCAATTAGATCTGTCCCCGAAGTTTATGTTGGACACATCTCTTGTGAGGGGAAGTTTCCTGAGCAAAACTGAGTTTCCATTTGGAAGGGAAAAGGGGAAATGGATGTTGAGGAGTTTGGCTGGAGGAACCAGTGGTGTCCAGCGTCAGGAAAGACATAAAATTCCACAGTCAAATTTAGGAGTTTATTCATAGCTACCATAATGCTCTGTATCTAGCCCAAGAGTACCATTGCTAGAAATTGATTATTGAGGGTGGAATTTGTAAATCACCCACATCTGCTCTTTTTGTTTGCAGATCCTGTCTCTATGAACAAGGGGTGGAAGGCTTCATTTGGACAGATCATTAGGAGTGAAGTAGTTGGTTTTTTTTTAATATTCCAATATCAACTGGATAATTTCCATCTTGGAAATTAGATAACATTTCTTGGGGATCTCCAGGGTGGTAGAGTATCATTTCATATTCCGCTTGGGTCTTTTGACAGGAGTCTCTTTGTAGCGATCTCTTGTTGAGAGCTCTCAAGACTTACTTGATAAATAAGACAGTATTTTAGATTTGAATAAACTTGCAAAGATGTGTTTGATCCTTTGTTACAGGAAGAACATTCTTAGAGGACACAACAGATTGGAGAATCATTTAGCAAATGTTTACTTGCTTCCATCTATCTTGGGGCAGAGCATACCTTGACCATTATCTTACTTTGCCAATGGAAGGTGAGTGGATATGACTCTAGCAGGGGCTATAAATAATGCCTATGTGGATTGGCTTGGCCTTACATTCCTGTAATGGCCATGAAAGGGAACAATTTGGGTAATCCCTGCTCTTTCCCCCAGGCCCCAGGACTAGTCATGTGGAACAGATCCAAGCCCAAAGTGAAGCCAGAGCTGCCTCCTAGCCCACCCACAGACCTGTAATCAAGAAAAAAAATGCTTATTTTCTCTCTCTCTTTTTTTTTTGGTACTGGGGATCGAAGGTCCTTGCGCTTTCAAGGCAGGCGACAGAACCACTGAGCTAAATCCCCGGCCCTGCTTACTTTTTTAAGTCATGTAATTTAAATTTTATAGCAGCATCGCAGCAATTGTTGACTGATATTTGGGAGGCATTACCCAAAGGATATGGAGTGTGGGCCTATAGGACAAGCTGTGAGAGCGTGTTCCATTAGAGTAGCTCCTGGAATAGTAATATTGCATATAGCTCAGGGAAGAAATGACCTGGAGCTGTTTTTCTGGGTTTCTTGAACAAACCAAATTCTAGGAACTTTCAATAAACTGTTCTCTGACCCATTATCACCCAAACAAACTTCATGGCCAAGAAATTGCTAAACTATGAATTTCATCATCAATACTCGGATATAGTGTAATGTAGAGGAAAGAGCACTGGGCATGGCACAGGGTGGGAGCACAGTTATGTGTCACAGTTCTGCTCATGTCTGCCCTGTGATTTGGGCAAAGCATTTAATCCCTCTGCACCTCACTTTCCCTCCCATTCTGGGCTGGCTATAAGAATAAATGATCATGTGCATCTATGTACATGGAAGGGACTTTTGGAACAAAATCAATATATAAAGCTGATGACAGAATATTACAGTCAGTTCAAATGTTCATTATTTGGTATCAAGTCTTTTATTGTTGGCTGTACCTGCCAGGTCCCTTCGCAGGGGCCTTAGCATTCCCTCAAGCCTAGTTTGAAAACTGATACATCGAAGCCACTCTACAAATGTCAGTGGTGGTAGCAGTGGTAATGGTGGTGGTGTATGATTTCAAAGTCTCCCAAAAAGTTTCCTTGTCTTCTCTTCTTCCCATTTTCTGCTCACTGACTATAATCTGAAAGCCACAATTGAAGGTTTTGTATGTGTGTGGGTATTGGTATACTTTTGTGTTGTGGTACTGGGCATTGAACCCAGGGTCTTGCAATGTGCTAGACAAGCAGTTTTATCACTGAGCTACATCCTGAGCCCTCTGTTTATTGTGAGACAGGGTCTTTCTAAGTTCTGCAGGCTGGCCTACATCTTGCAATCTCCTGTCTCAGTCTCCCACACAGCTGGATTATAGGTATGTGCCAAAATCCCCTGCTTTGGTACACTTTGATGCTTAAAATAAGGATGAAGAGATTCAACTACATTCAATATGTCAGTTGCAATCATGACAGTGTCATTTCTTCATTCTGTAATGTTTCAAAGTGTCTATACAATCATCTGTGAGTATCCCCTTAGTAATCTGGTGACTCTGTGTCACTATTTGAGCAGAACAATTTACCCTCCTGATCTGGAAGTCATGTCTTCTCATAGGAACACATCACTGCTTTGTGGCTCAACATGATGCTGGCTTCTTTCCTCTTACATGTTGCAAATGTACCCCAATTTACTCTGCCCTCAAGGGCATTATCAGCTCACCAGTCTGTCTGACAGTATAACAATAAGTGCAGTCAGTTGCTACAAAAATAGATTTTACCCTTCGATCATAATTTGGCAGCACATCTGTAAAGAGCTGCAATGTGTCTAGCTCACTTCAGCAGAACCACTGCCTAAGGATATTTCTTCTTTTAAACTCACTCTCCTCAATCTGTCTTATCAGTCATTTACATTTTAATATGAGTCCATCAGAATCTCCCTAGAAAGCATTAAGTGGAGGTAAAGTATCTCAGTGGGGTAAAGTATCTTAGTATCACCCTAGAAACAGGCTCAGAACAGATGCAAGTACAAAGAATTTATTGGGAAGGTGAAGGAAACATTATTATAAAAGTAGGGAAGTGAGTAGGGAAGGGGAATTTAACAAGTGCTGTCAAGAAAATTGTCTGTTCTATGGGTGACTGAAGTTAAATCCTACTAGGGAACCCTAGGAACCAATATGAAACATGAACTTCAGAGTTGTCTCACCTAAGAGGACAGGGAGCTGGAATATTTACAAGGGAACTTCCTTAGTCCCTGCTTGACAATGCTTTCAGCAGCATTAGTCCCCTGTCTTTTCTGGCTTTCCATGTGCATGGGCAGAATGCACCTCAATGGCCAGAGAATGCCCTTAGACAAAGATGCACTGGAATGGTCAACCTGAGGGGAAATGAGCAGGACACTGCGGGTACCTGTTACAATCCACCCCTTGCACCATTCAGATCTACTCATGTCCTCTTCTGAGTTCACTCTGTTCTGTCACTAGTGCTTCAAGGTTATGGTCAAGTACAATGCCTTTGAAGAAAACTAAAAAACTAAACACAGGGAGTTCATGGGACAGACTGCCATGTGCCATAGTTTTTATGTCGTTTGTTCTCCAAAAGATTCCTGAGTTGCAGGTTTGGTCCTCAGTGTGGTGGTGGACTTTTTAGAGGTGGGGCCTAGTGGGAGGTCCTTAGGTGTTCCGGGGAACTTCCAGAGAAGGCATCATAAGATTCCAATCTCTCTTCCTTCCTGTCTAGTGATGTGATCACTTGCTGCCACACATCCTCTCACCATAAGGTGACACAGTCAAGGGGGAGGCTCCTTCTTAAAGACTGTGTCATGCTGTTAGGACTTTCAGCCTCCAAAGCTGTGTGCTGAACAAACATCTTTTCTTTACAGTTAGCCTGCCTCATAAATTTTGTTCTAGTAATGAAAAACAGACTAATATGTCCTACTGCAAGGAACTGAGGTTCTCACTGTTCTCCTTGGTCCTAAAGCCACGATGGATAATCATTATCTCTTCCCTCTTCACCCTATTCTAATTTCCCTAGCTTAGCCAGCACGTTTGCTGGTCTAGACTGCATGCACAATAAGCCTTTTCAGGATGCCATCCCCAGTGGATCTGAGCTTCTCTTACTGTACCTGTGAGAAGCTGTGGCTACTGTAGCTGCCCACTCACAGTTATCACAGGATGTGGATGCACTACAAGGTGCCCCCAGTGATTCTGAGTTCCACATACACTCTCCCTGCCTTCATTATAAAATATTTTTATATGGATCAATTCTCAAGAACATTTACATATATCTTAACACCTTTCTTTGCCTGCTGGATTTATAGCAATGAGTTACAAAAAAAACACCAGGTATCTGCCATGGTTTTAGGCTTAGTGTAGCTTTCACTGTGTCCTTGGTAGCAGCCTTCCCTTCCCCCTGTTTCCACACCAGGAACTAGCAGATTCTAAATTTAGGAGGGTAACAAGCACAAATTCTCTATGTAGGTCACTGGGAATTATAGCAGAAGGTGACCCCTGTCCTTAATTTCTTCATTTCTTAACCCATGCAATCTAGTGATTGGGAACATAGCCCCATAAAATGACCATTGGTTCAAAATATACTACATCTTGAAGCATAGTACAACATGTCATCTCCAAGTTGGCATCTAATTTGTGCTATCATGAGTCATTTTAATCATGTAAGACAAACAACTTCTGAGTAATGTGGTATAAGGTTAGTAAGACCAGTAGATTTTATGGTTATTGCAATATATCCTTTGCCATATAGGGAACCTCTTGGCATGGTGATACTGTGTAGGAACCTATGATAATAAATCTGACATTCTGTGAACTCTTAGGCAGTGTTGCCAGCTAAGGCATTACAACTAAGGAAAGACAAATTCATACCTGAAATGCATCCCAAATTCCAGTACCCCTTCCTTATCAAGACTTTGTAGTAAAAGAGATATGGTGGGACCATGAATTAGCATGCTTTGCACTTTTGCTATTTGGACAATCAGGTTTTGTGCCCGATTTTGCCACAATCTATTCTTTGGCCGCAGAAGTTGGACCATTGCTTTAAATACTTCAACAGGAGCCTCAAGCTTTTACACCATAACCTGAATTGATATCTGGGTGATTTGAGTCTGTTGTTTTCTTCCATCAGCACTTCTATAGCCTTTAGCCATTTGTGAACCAGTCAGCTTTACAGTCATAATTATTATTACTCTCCTGTCTCTAACATTGCATAGTGCATGAGCCGGTATATTTCCATCCACTTGTGTCCCATCCCAATTTATTACCCTTAGAGTCTTAGTCTTTACATTGTTACTGCACCCTAGGGATTAGAAATACCTCATTCCTCAACAGCAGTTATCCTGGACATTCCCTTTCTTAGGAACACTCGTTGTACCAAGAAGACCTAGAGATAAAGATTCCAGTGCTGACAGTTAATTTAGAGTGTGAAGGCAGTACCAGCAGAGATGTGGGAAATACCAGCAGGCAAGGTAAAGTCAATAAATGCTACATATGATGCAAGTCACCAAATGGACCTAACCCAGCTGGAGGACCCTGGAAAACAACATAAAATACAGTTCTTAGGATTATGTCACCCAAGTGGCAAGGGAGATGATTATTTTTTTATACCAAGTTGGTCAGTCATTGGCTGGGCTGATGTTGTCGTAGCACTAATTCCTGATTCCTTTCATCTTACATTATATATGGACAGAGTGGACACTGGTAGCCAGAGAAACCCTGCCAACAAAGAGAAGCAGGTGCTTATTCCCAAAATCCAGACCTTGAAATGGTGCCTAGATCTGGTACCACCCAAGATGTATGGGCAGGGCGCCCCAACAGTATCAATTTCAATGTGAAAGAGAGGGAGGAGAGAGCTTGAGAATGCCAAGACTGAGTTTCGGGAAAGCAAGGACGTCAGGACAAGTTAAAGGACAATTAAAATTTCCCAGTTCTCATTTTTGTTTAGTGCTGGTCCCATTCTAGGGTGTGGCTGCTTGGCATAGCCACTTTTGGCAAAAACGTTAAAGAAGTAGGAGAAGCAACAACAAATAGCACCTCTAGGTGACAAATCCAGCACCCACATGGCATTCTCTCAGCCTCAGGTCTGTGTCAGGCGTCCCTCTGACTCGGAGGGATCTGGGACGGAGGAGCATGTATCTTCGTGGAGAACAGCATTGCTTGGCCCTTATTGGCCCAGACAGAAAAGTAAAGGCCTTTTCGGTTGGCCCCCTCTTGAGTGGTCAGGCTATGATGGGTTGAATTTTATTTTGCTTTTTCACTCTTGGATCTTTCAATAGTGATAGTGCTAGAATTCTGGGATAACACCTTCATCCTCCTCTCTGTGTTCTAACCAATCAAGGTATAGACATAAAACATCAAAGTACCAACTTAAAAATAGTAAAAGCTTATAAGCCACCCAAATGTTCATTGAGAAGGGCAAGGTTAAACAAGTTATGGGACATCCCTAAAATGCAATGTTATGCAGCTATCAAAAGAGAATGAAGGTGCTGTCTCTGAATATTCATGCAGGAGGCGCATCAAGAAAATGGGCAGGAGGGATAACTTACGTTTGCAATGTCTTATATCTACACATAGCGTTTAGAGGGAGCCATGGGAAAATGCTAATAAGGCTTGGGGATGGCAACTAGGTAGTTGGGGGCCCGAGAGGGAAGACCTTTTAATGAACACTATTTTCTGTCAACATGCAACTATATCGCCTGCATACATACCGAGAACTAGAGGAAGACTCTAGAGGGGAAGACATGGAGGGGATGATTTAGAGTAGCTCGTTTGCCCCTGGGACCATTGGTTACCTGGATGTCTTTTATCATGACTCTAGGACAGGAAGAAAGGAATGGGAGGGAGGAAAAGTTAGCACGAAACAACAGGAGAGCAAAGGCGGATGCCTGTGTGGAGAGAGACAGGTTACACACATCGTACTGCTCTCTGCAGTGCGCTCAGCAGGTCTGCTTCATGCTGAGCAGGGCCTCAGAAGTAAGATGCTGAGGTGTCAGCCAGCCAGAGCGCTGTCGATGTGTTGGGCCACCTCTTATTGTCACCCACTCGGGGTGCGTGGCAGCGTGATGGGTAAGGACATGGACTCCTGCAGCAGAATCAGCTCACACTCGAGTCCTGGCTCTGCCACTCTGCCACTTGCTGATTGATCCTCTCCGAGCCTCTGTTTCTTCACCTGTAAATTAGGCATAGCACTAGGACCCGTTTCATTGTTAGGAAAGGTAGCAGAGAACGCAGGACTCTGTCTCGCCCTTTGTAGATGTGCAGTAGATCTTAGTGTTTATTTTTGCTACTTTAGTAGTTCTTTGTGGTCAGGAACACAGACCCTGGCTCGTTGTGCTTAAGATGGGATCAAGTCCGCAGTTTGCCTGGCTTCACTGGCTGATGCAGCAGCTGCGGCTCCGTATCAGTGTCTGAGGGCTCAGTGTGGAGCTCTTCAGAAGAGGTACTGTGCCAGCAGATGTGTCCTCTAGGATTCCAGAGGCAACGCCAGACGTTGGTGTGCAGCTGCGCTCACAGAACACCCCGTCAATGTTTATTCCCTGGGTAATTGTGGAGTAAATGGCTCAATGTCATTGTGAATGTGGCTCTAAAAGTTAATGGTTCTAACAGAAAAACCCTCCTCCTAGCTCTAAGGGAAACTGAACTGTTAGTTCTCAGGCTTCCTTGACTCACAGAAGGAACCAAAGCACCCAGACTACACCCAAATCAAGATATGGACTTGGATTTATACTTGTGATAATTGAATCTTAGTTGGGGTAAGAAATAGTAAAGCCGCTCTCATGTGGGCTTGGGAGGGGCGTTTCCCACTCTTAATATTTATTATGTGTTATGCTTGGCTTAGACAAAGAGGTTTCAAGATACACGAATATGCAGAGTTCAAAGAATTAAGTATGTTTAAAGTTTTAAAACTTTAAACAAATGGTTAATATTAATGTTAACCACAGTGGCACATCTGTAATCCCAGCTACTTAGGAGGGTGAGGCAGGAGAATCCCTTGAGCCCAAGAGTTTGAGGCTCCCCCGGGTAACATAGTGAGACCCTGTCTTAAAGAACAAAAAAGTTTAATACAGTACATCAGTGACAGCTTTGTCTTAGCCCTCATGTCCTTTTGTTGTGTAAACAAATGCTGTCTCTTTGGAAGCAGCAGGTGAGCTTGTTCTTCAGATGTAATTAGGCAGAGGGGGCAGGGAGGGGATTGGAGACCATTGAGTCCAGGTTCACTGCCAATATCTTTGCTTATATGAAGAAGCCAAACACCCCAAAACATGGGTCCAGCAGCAGCAACATGGTAGTCTTCACAGTGCTGTGGACCTTATCTGCCTTGAGGAAGAATTCAAGAATATGTACACTCTCAACTCAGGACCCCCAGTGAGCCATTCTTAAAAGTATCTAATGCTTAAGAATACTGTACTTAATTCAGTGGAATCATGGGGTGTGGATGTAGGAATTTAAATAAGTTCCCCCAAAATTATTTATGTAACTGTGATGAGAGGTCAACTGGTTACTTGGCTATGGGTTCCTGCACCCACGTGAGCAGTCTCTGGTTTTGCCTTGAAAGAATCCTGATCTGGGTAACTCATGAGTTACTAAAAAGATCTCCTCCCACATCCGTGGGCAAGGTGGACTTTGCTCACAGTATTCTGATTGGGTGTGAGGAAGGAAAGAGGAGTGTATATTGTGCAAGCACGCACATGCACACGCGCACACATGCCCACTCACCACTGCAAACAAGTTTTAACATCTCTCAGGATTTCTTCTCTCCAAAGCCCCACCTGGCTACACTTTGAGGGTTCCCCTCTATGCTCTCTCCCCCACACCAGCTGCCAATGTTGTTCTTTTTCTGTCTCTTGGGAAATTCAAATTTCTTACACATTTTAGTAAGCACAGCTGTTGGACTCTGCTCCAGCCCTGACCCACAATCTTGCTCCAATAGATACCTCCCAGCCCAGTTTCTAAACTTGACTCATTGATGCCTCAAGATGATGTTTTCTGGGCAATCTCAAAGCACTTTGCTACTATCCTCAACACCCGCTCCATGATTTCCTGGCTCTGAGACCTTGAGCAAGGTGTTTTACCTCTCTAAGTCTCAGATGCATCATCTGAAGATAATAATAGTATTGTTGGGTTGTTGGGAAGGCAAAATGAAATCATGCCTGGAAAACACAGAACAGTGACTGGTGTATTGCATTGTATTCTTTGTGTATAAACAAACAGTCTAATTCCTTCCATAAATGGGATTTCTCCTAGTAGAAAAGGGGCATTGATAACTTGTTATGATGTGGGTATAAGCACTGTGGGGCACAATGGAATGAAGTTTTAGGGCTGTAGTTTTACAAATGTAGTTTTAGGGCACAATGGAATGAATTTTTATAAATGATGCACACCACATATTAATTTCCTCCATCATAAAATGGGGATAATAATAGTATTTATTTATGGCTAGTGGGGAAATTCAATGGGACAATACAAGTAAAAATAGAGCTTCATCCACCTTAAGAGATTAGAAAACCTTAGCTATTATTAAAAGCTTATGGCTTCAATTGAACTAGCAGGATATGAAAGTATGTCCACTTCCTTTCCTGGCATAAAATTTAAGTTTGCACATTTCAGATGTGTTTAGGAAAACCTAATGTTATTTTATTGAAAGCATTAGCCAAGATAGAAACTGTTTAATTTAAGCAAATAGCTTTGGCTTTAGAAGTTTAAAATCACTGTGAGATCCATAAACTTACTAATAATTCTCTCTTGATATTTACTGTAGGAAATCTCAACTTCTTTTTGGACTGTTAGCTTTGTAGTGGCTCTCTTTCATCAGCTACACATTCAGAATTAATTTAGGGTATGAGCTAATAGCCTAGCACTCCTGGCCAGTGTTCCCTTTGATTTTGTGTAAATTGTGATAAATTGGCCATATTCCACGAGCAACTCATTATGAAGACAGAATATGCATGAGCAGAGTTTAGTGTTGGGATCAAATACAGCTTGCAGCAAATTTAACGTGACATTGTAAAGGATATGCAAAATCAATATTGTGCGGTGTGGTAATTAGACATAAATGCAGTTCACAGAGATGACTGTAGTTGTCTTGCTCAAAACAAATCTTCCAGGATTAGACACTAGAGGAAGGCAGTGGGCTAGCAGGAGCAGAAAAGAGCTTTGCAAACTCTTAGACTCCTTCAGAACCCAAAGATGTATGTCTTTGGAGATGAGACCTGGGTAACCAGGAGACTTGTTCTGGACCAGAACATGAGGAAAGCAATCTTCTTGTTGTCACAATGGACTGACCACAAGGGAAGTTTATTAGGTTAGGCCAGGGATTGGCAGACTTGTCTATGAAGGGCCAGTCAACAAATATTTTAGCCACTATGTTGCGACTTCTGAACTTGGCCATTTTAGGACAGAAACAGCCATAGTTGATACACAGGCACATGAGTCTGGCTGTGTTCGGATGTGACTTTATAGAAACAGGTGATCAGCCCAGTTGGGCGTATGGACCATAGGTAGCTGGTTCCTGGTCTAGACCCAGGCTTCGGGTGGGGACCTGGACAAGGGAAGAACCCACACCAACTATTTCCAGGAGCAGACTGGCATCTGGGTGGATGGTTGAGATAGGGGCGTGGCAATCCGGGGCTGAGGGAGGCTTCACAACTCTTTCTTCTCTTTTTCGCTCATTTATAGGACTTCGCTGCCTTCAGGAAAGCAGCAAATTGGAGAGGTCTTAAAGGCTGGACAAGAGTTTAAACCCCAGCTCTCTCCTGATGTAGCTGGCAGAGCTGGGTGAGTTATTCTACCACTCTGACCCTGTCTGTAAAATTGGGATGATGATAATACCTGTCTCAGAGAGGTGAGAATCAAATGAGCTTTGTTATTCAGCACATGCTAAATGGCAACAGTGGTGTGTCTGTGTACTGTATTTTAGGAGCAGTTTCAGGCAAGTTCTAAGTCTTTTGGAATTTGTCATTTTTCATACAGAGTTGCAACTCCCTGTAAATTGGGTCGGTCTTCAGAGTTAACTGGCTAATTCCACAATGGACCTAGGAGTGGAATTGTTGGTTATAGTTTGTGCACATTCAGTTTTAGGTTGTGCAGGCTCAGCAGACACTATGTTGCTCGGTAGAAACTAAGTGTTTTCCAAAATGGCTCTGTTTGGATATCCATGAACAGTGTTATATGAAGTCCAGTTGTTTACCGTCATGGTTTCTGGTGGTTTTAATTGGCATCTTCTTGGTGAATAATGAGTTTGTGCATTTTTTTCATATGTTTATTAGCTATGTGAGTATCTTCTTTTGTGTAGTGCTGTTCAGGTGCCAAGGTTTCTTTTGAGCTGTAGAAGTTCTTCACATAGTCTGAATATGAGAACTTTAGCTGTTGCAGATCTTTTCTGGTAAACAAAAGTCTCTGCTTTCAATATAGTTCTACTTATCTATCTTTGCTTTACTTTTTATAATTATTATTGTTGTTGTTGTTGTTGTGTGTGTGTGTGTGTGTGTGTACAGTAATAGAGATTAAACCCACAGGTTCTCTACCACTGAGCTACATCCCCAGCTTTTTGTATTTTTAAATTTTGAGACAGGATTTTGCTATGTAGTCTGGGCTGGCCTCAAACTCGTGATCAGTCTCCTGCCTCAGCCTCCTGGTAAATGGGATTATAGGTATGCACCACCAAGCCCAACTTGCTTTACTTTACTCAAATAAATTATTCAGGACAATTTATATCACATTGTTCATAATACTTTACACCCGTTACACCATTTGAAAACCATTGGATGAGTTGGTTAAATTTCTTCTAGCCCTGAGATGTGGCAAATCCATAAAACTCTCTCAGTTTCACTTGAGCTCATTTTTAACACATCTAAGAAAGGTGTATTCACGGAGCTACTATGAGCTCTGAATCATGATGCACATTTGTGCCTGATTCAGTTTAGTCTATTTGCTTATCTAACACTTAACTGAAAGTACAGGTGGTAGAGACTAAACAGAGAAAAACAAAGAGGGAATTCCGGAGGGCACGAGTCTGCCCTTGGACAAGATTTCAGGGTACAGGTTAAGTAAAATAGTGAAATGGAGATTTGAGCAGGGAAGGATCCTGGGCATTTAGAAAAGTGAAGAGGAACTGACAAAGGTTAGATCTCAGGAGAGATTCCATGGGAGGGAGATAGGGAGAAAGGCAGAAAATAAGGGTTAGGCCATGTAGCAAAGGTCAGAAGCTCAAATATAACAACTGTGTTCCTGGGGGCTTGGCCTAGTGAGAGCTGGTTTCCTTGAATTTACCCATTTTTTAAACCAGTAAGGTCCTCATAGTCTAAATCACATAGCAAAGCTTTTCTGATCATAGAAGTATTTACTATCACCATTTTCCCCCTCCTGATGGGGAATAAAATGGGTTATTAACTCTTGGAGAGGTACTGTATAAAATAGAGAATGAAGGAAATTTAGAGGCAGAAGTGAGCACTGTGAAGAGCATAAATTCCATGTGGAGATGATGGAGTAAGTCAACCCCCAAGTGCTCCTTGTCTTTGAAGTCACATTAGGAGGCTCATGGTGTCAGATAGCATTCTTGCTTTCAAGTGATTGAAAACCCAACATAAGGGCTTCACAATCAAGGGAAGTTTTGGACTCACATAATTACGAAACATCTAGACTAGACTTGAGGCTTTTTCTGGCAGCTCAGATTGTGTCACCAAGGATTGGGATTTTCTCCATATTTTTAGTCTGCCTTCACTACAGTTGACCTCATCCTTTGCTTATCTGCATGACATAACCTTAACCCCTGTTAGCTCCCAGCTGCCCCCTCATGACCGTGAAATAGCTATGGCCATTGTAGTTTTAACCCCACATTGTCCATGGGAAGAGAGGGAATTTCTTATTGTATCTTCTGAATGCAGATCTAGTAGTCACAATTTCTCATTGGCCCAAACTGGATCATGTGACATTTGTTTATTCAGTCATGAAGCCAAGAATCTGAGGTGGGTTTACTGTATTAGTTAGGATCCAAAATGGAGTTGGAATAGAGTCAGCCCTGTCTGAACTACATGGCTGAAAGTGAGAGAGTGGTGACTTCTCCAAAAAAGAAAAAGGAAAGATGTTTGTGTTGGAAGACACAAAACAATGGCCATAATATCTAGCATGGAAGCGTGGACCATTAGAAAAGGCTCATGTATCCAAAAAAGCCAATCATTTAGGAGCTAAAAAGCAATGAAGAGCAGGTTCCTGAGGTAACTGCTGGGATCAGATGACTTGGCTGGATTGTGACTCCAATGACTAATAGTTACATTACCCACCCTTTCTGGGTCTCAGGATGTTTTTCTATTAAGTGTGAAAATGATGCCAGTCACTTCATTATTGGAGAAGTGATTAGATATTTTTCAGAAAGACTTTAGGCAATTTAAAAATATGTGAGTACAAATGCATGATGTTCTTACTACTAACAACCATGGGAGGAAAAAACAAATCAGAAACCTATAGTGTTTGCATTAAAGTTTGATTTCTGAGGCTAGTTTGTGTGCAAAGTAATGACCACAATATTGAATAGGACAAAAATGCTAACCACTAACATTCATTAGGGGTTTACTATGTGCCAAGACTATTGTAGACATTTTTCATGTATTTCATTTACAATTTAAACAACCTCATGAATGAAGGACCATTAACACACCTACTTTACAGATCAGGATGCTAAGTCACAGAGAAGTTAAATAATGGGCCCAATATCATCCAGCGAGCAGTGGCAGAGCTGGAATTTGAATTTAGGCAGTCTGTCCCTATAACCTGAACTCTGAACCACCATATTATCCATAGCTGAGAGTATTGAAATCTACTGCTTTAAGAGTCAAATTCCAGAGCTAAACTTACCTATACCATTTTAGATCGAGATAATGCAGACTATATTAATAGAATCAACAACTGTGAATGTAATTACCTAAAGAAGCACATTGTATTTTGTTGATACTTTTTCTTGTGGCAACCATTGGTTCTTTAGCTTTGACCTATTGGGATTGGACATACCCTAGGACAATACTATGCCATTTGTGGGTTATAGCTCATAGAATAGAAGTTGAGTCAAAAGACAAAAAAAATAGGTGCAGCTCAATCCATTACCTGCTATAACTATTTAGTGTTTATGTTTTCTCATTTATTAAGTAGAGATGGTGTTTTCCCCAGAGAGTGATTATGGAGGTCAAAGCAGAAGGTACATAGAAAAGTCTTTTGAGAGCTGTCAAGTGCTCTATGGATCAAAGACATTTATTAATTTTTTTTACTAATAATGTCTCCAGGGACCATTTGTGCTATCAGTGAATTATGTTGCATAGGAACAGCATTTACTATATTTCTGCATTCCTTTAGGATTGTACCTTTGTGTTTCTTTGGAGCCTGGCCCTCCTTAGTGGGTTGATTTCTTCATATAGAGCTCCCTGGATTAGTGGTCAGGATGGGGTAATGGACTGTTCTACCTACTCTGGGTGGCATAAATTAAAGACAGAATAAATCCCATGCATTCTTGAGGCTCTTGGGTGACAATGCACCATCTTTATATGCACACAGGACCCCACTTCCTGATTAGCATCAATGCTAGATTTACCCATGGGTATAAATATTTTATTTCCTGAAAATCATATGCCCTTTCTCATATTCCCTGGTTTATCAGTTAGTATTGTGTAGTATGTTGGGTTTGGTTTTGGTTACCATTTAATATGTACTTATTTTTATTCTGCAAAAAGAGTTCCCGTAATGGTTTGAGTGATTTTAAACCAATCCTATGCTGGAAGCAGTGACACTCAATGGTTGGTACAAGTTAGCTGTCAGACACAGCCATTATTAAACACTAAATGATATAAATATACAATTAACAAACAGCAAAAGTAATACATATTGAAAGTTAATTGCTCCTTAATTCATTTGCTACATTTGGGTAGTATCAACATGGTGAAGATGATTTCGATTGTATTTGTACAGTAGAAATACTACATAATGGAGCTGTCCCATTCCTCCGTCCCCAACTCTGTGTTCAGCGACATCATGTTGATTTCTTGTCATCTTGCTAGCACAGGAGAAAGCCCAAGACACTTACAATGGAGGAGAGCTGAAAAGCTGCTTGATGGAAAGACCTGGCTTTAGAAATATCATTTGAGCCCTTGGATCAAGTTGCACCGGACTTCATTTGTCTAAGTCAGGAATTGGCAAATGTTTCCTATAAATTGCCAGAGAGTCAGGGTCTTAGGCTTTGTGGGCCATGCTGTGTATTTCACAGCCACTCATCTCCATGGTTGGAGCAGAAAAGACAGAGGCATTACATAAGCCAATGGGCACAGGTGTCTTCTAGGGAAACCACTTGCAAAGCAGGCAGTGGGCGGGCTTTGGTTAAAGAGCAACAGTTTGAGGATTCCTCTTTTTTTTTTTTGCTTACTTATATTTGGCTTGGGTTTCCTAACAATTGTAATTGATAAAGGGCCTTAAATCGTGAACATCAGAAATTGACTCTAGAGTTCTTAAAAAAAACACAAACTTACTATCACAATAAATCCTAGAGAAATTCAAATTCTTAAGAGAGAGAGAGGCTGAATGATTGTTAACTCGGTTCACAGGTCCAGGGGAGGACTTATAAGGACGTTCCAAGGCTGCATGCAGAAGCAGGGTTGTTCCTGTGGGAAAACAAGAGGCTGAAACAGGCAGTGAGTGCTAGATCTACTTTAGGGAAAAGCTTCCCCCTCAAGCCTATTCAGCAGCCTCTCTGTACTTGTAGCTCGTGAAATACAATGTTGCAAGCTAGCAAAAAGCACTACTAACAGAGGAGGAATCCTTCCTTATTGGACCTCTGTCACTAACCTGCTGCTTTGCCCTGGGCAAGAGCTCAAAACTTCTCTGTGCCTTATTCTTTAAGTACAAAAAGAAAGTAATGAACTAGCAACCACAAGGCTCTTTTGAGTGCCAAATTTTGGCAGTTCTTTCGATATATCTATCATCTTGCTTGTTAATCTCTAAGACCTAATGCCCAGTGCCTTATAATTCACCCTTTTGCATAATTCATAGCAGTAGGACATCCCCCATGTTACTTAATTTCTGTGTTGATTTCCTCATTTGCTATCAGCCCTATCAGCCCGAGCTAGCAAGGTGCTTGCTCTGAGGATTAGAATTCTGTATGTTGCAAACTTAGACTGGTCCAGAGTGGGGACCTTGAAGTTAGAGTAGCAGGACTGAATCTTTGTTTCACCCTTTTCTTACCATTTAAGATTGAGTAGACTGTTATACTCTTGCAATCTTACTTTCCTACTCTGTAAAATGGGGATAGTTACAGATCCCGCTTCATGAGATTGTTGGGTAGATTAATTGAGATACTGTACATAATATGTTTAGTACAGGGCCTAGCACATAGTGCCCTGTAAAGATTGGTTATTATAATTGCTTGTCATGATTTTATTTGATTTCTTGAAATAAGCTCTTGATAGGAATTTCTTTTTTCTGTTCTTATAATAGAATTTTCCCAAAATGATTCTGGTAGGGCTTTGATGCTAATGTTGCTTTTAGTTATTTCTCTAAAACTATAAAAGTAACACAAGCCTATCTTTAAAAAATATTTGATTTCCTAACTGATATAGCAGGATGTTTTCAGTTATAGTAATCCATTTCATTAAGAAAGAATATTTGGGCTGGGGATTTAGCTCAGTGGTGCCGCTGCCTGCCTGGCAAGCGCAAAGTCCTGAGTTCGATCCCTGGTACCAAAAAAACCCAATATTTATTGGGCCATGTAGTTGCAAAGACATGTACGTTTAATACAGAACTCAGTGATGTCCCCAACGATTGTTTTCTTCTTGCTACACTCTGCCCTCTGTGAGATTATTTTATGGTAAAACAATCTCAATTTGTGACCACAAAACGGTTGTCAGTAGATCTAAGGGCCACCTGCTTCCTCTTCCACACCCTATAGAAAGAGAAAAAGGTCTCTTCTAATCGCTTTCTCTGTAAAACAAGGGCGTTTCTTTCCCAGAAGTCTGGCAAATGTTTTTCCAAGCCTCACTTGCTCAAGCTTAGATTATGAATCTATTCCTGAATAAAATTGTATCCCTAGAGGTGGAGCATCACTAATGTGCTTAAGTTAATCTGCATCCACCTCTGAAGCTGGCTGACTTTTGCCCACACAGCCAGGGATATGAATGAGGCACACCCAAAGTAAACACTCCCATGATTGCATGGTAAAGGCAGAGCATCAGCTCCCATCCACCACCTCTGCTTTAATCCTCTGTGTTTTTTACAAGTCTTTGTGTTCGTTTGTTTGGTGTGTCACAACAAGATACCACAGACAGAAACAGACTAAATGGCAGAAATTTATTTTCTCCCAGTTCTGGAGTCTGGAAGTTCAAGATCAAGGTGCGAGGATGGTTGGTTTCTTGTGAGGCTTCTCTCCTTGGCTTGTAGGCGGACATCTCTCTGTGCATACCATGGCCTGTGCCTGTCTGTGTGCTTATCTTTTCTTAGAAAAACACCAGTCACACTGCATTAGGATCCGCTCATATAACCTCATTTTATCTTAATTACCTCTTTTAAGGCCTGATCCAAAGACACAAAGAATTTTGAGGGGACATAGTTCACCCATATCTGCCCTACTTCTGCAAAACCAACTCCTCAGCAGTTATTAAAAATAACCATTTTTAGTGGTTTGGTTCATATCTATAGTTCATAATTTTTCTAAAGATGTTCTTTGAAATGAACCCATCCTGGTTTTGTCTCAGAAATTAAGGGAGTATCAGTGTGATTCTCTTAGTAGTCAGGAAATCTTCCATGTGTCTAAAAATTTTACCTCGGGATGATTTTTAAACAGATGTTATCAGTAATCAGGTGTATCTATGTTTTTAAAGCATCTCACTAAAGCATCCATGTCAATTTACCCAATATAAATTCTTGGTGAGCTCTCAGAATGAATTTGTAATAAACATAACACCAGACAACCGAATAATCTCATTTATGGATCAGAGTGAACTGTGGCAGATAATGTTTTTGTCTGCCTAGGATCCATCGGTCATACAGTTTCTTTCTAACACCTGGTATCTATGACCATATTTGGAACTAGGTCTTTGCAGATATAATCAAATTAATACGACATCATACTTGGCTAGTGCTATGGTTTAAATATGGATAATGTTTCCCAAAGGTCCATGTGTCGACGGTTGGTGGCACTATTGGGAGGTAGAACTTTAGAGATTGGGTCCTGGTGCAAGGTCTTTAGCTCATTGTGGGCATGCCATTGAAGATCATGGGACTCTAGCCTTTTCCTCTTCTTGTCTTTTCTCTGCCTCCTGGGTCATGATCTAAGTGGTTCCCTCCTTCATGAGCTATCATAATGGTATGCCACCTTCACCAAATGCCCAAATACAGAGGGATGCCCAATCTTGGATGCCCAGTCTGTGGAACCATGAGCCAAAATAACCCTTTTCTTTTTCTGTCTTTGGTCACTTTCTTCATTGCCAGGATAAAATATGCAATACCCAAAACTTAAGGGAGGGCAGGGTTATTTTGGCTCATGTCTTTGGTTCTCAGTTGGCCGGCTCCAAAGAAGGAAGGGATGATAGAAGGATCTGGTGGAGGATACCTCCTTTTTACTCAGTTCTATTTGTTTGAAGAGCCTGGGTCAGTCATTTGTCCTACAAAAGATCCCATATTCCTCATTTGATTAACAGCACACTTGTAGTGTTCTTAGTATGCGCTTCACTCCTGCCGCCCCCTCACCTCGTGCCACCAAAACAAAAAACAAAACAAAAAAGGTGGTAGCTGGCAGAGGCTCCATTAGACTGTTTCAGTGAAAGTGGCTAAGGCCTTAGAACAGCTTTTTAAATGTCCCCTGGAAAGGTCATGTCTATTTAAAGAATCTAAACCATTCTTAAGGACCCAATAAAATCTCAGAGTAAGTGGTTGTTCAGCCTTGCCAAGTCAAAGGCAATAAAAATAAAGCCCAGTTGTTGCATCTGGGTGGATTTCCCTAGAGCTCAGTGGGAGAGGAAGTATAAAAGCAATATGAATTCTCTAAGACACTAGCCAAAGTGCAATGGAAAAGATATTTTATTCCACGTTTACTTAGTGAATTTTTCAGCTCTCTAGCCCTTGGCTGGATCCATTGGACAAAGAAGAATTATTATAATACAGTTAGCTATCAATTTAATACCACCTGTGGGGCAGAGTCTATTTCATTTACTTTGTGGGGAGGAGAAGCTTTTCTGCTATCCTCTTAAGTTCAGCAATTAGGGGACTGAAAATTTAATTGATAAAATGCTGACTGGCAAGATTTTTATTCACATATGTATGTGGAAGTTCACTGAAAAAGTTGACCCAAGGAAATGGTTAAAACTTGAGGCTTATATACCATCATAATAGAGGAAGGAGAAAGGGAAAAGAGCACTTACAGGCAAGCAAATGACCTGTAGAAAAGATAAATGGATCCTTAGGAGAATAGATAGGAGATGAGATCATTTTGTGACAATGTCTGTTTAGGTGATTTCTTATCCTGCTGCCAATTTCCCACTACCAGTGACTGCAGTCCATTTTTCCTGATTGCAAAACTTCTGGACAAGGGATTTAGGACTGTTGAATTCTTTAGGGAGGCTCTACTTTTAGGCATATAAGGGGAGTTCAGAAAAAAAGGATTCTTCATAGTGTTAGCGGTATATTCTGAATCTTGTCATTCATCTCACCAGAAACTTCCCTAGAAGTTTTACAGATGAGGTGCCAAGTTACTCGATTGCTCCATATGTGATGGAACCTGCTTCCATGTCTTGGGAAGAGTCAAGCCCGTGGCACAATTGTGTCTCCTTTCAGCAGGCAGTGGTGTAGGGAAGAGCGACATACTCATTGATGTCAGGCCCTGATATGGTACAAGCAGTCAGGCATTTAATGGAGGGCATTTCTTTCCTTTTTTTGGTACCAGGGATGGAACTTGGGTCCTTCTACTTTTGAGGCAGGCGGCGGAACGACTGAGCTAGACCCTCGGCCCCAGGAGGGCATTTCTATGGAAACAAAAATGAGATTAGTGGTTGGAGCAGATTATGAACTCATTTTTTAAAAAATCCAGAGTGTAGCCAGTTGAGATTTCTAGCCACTGGGCTCAGAGTGTTTTTAGATGATGGAATGAGGAGGGCAGTGGTAATGTCACAGTCACGGCTGTATCCTGGAGTACAGCATGGGAACCTAGGTGGCCTGGAAAACTTTCTGAGTGGCCCAAGCTGTTGTGATAAATCCTTTCAAGTTATATCTGGTTGTCCAGCTTCAGCTTCCGGAGTTTTGAGAAAATGGCAGTTTTAGTTCTCAATGTTAGGAGAAATATTGGAAACATTACTTACTGACAAACTGTATAAGATGACAAGGCTGACTTTACAAAGAGGCAAAAATAGTTGAAAGACAGTGAATAGGATGAGAATCTGATTACTGCAAGGATCGGTTACAGTTCCCCGTTGAACATAGAATTTCTCTCTATGGTTGCCCCCATTTTCATCAGACAATCAAGGTAAGATTACCTTTGCTCACAAAATAAATCCAGTCTCATTAATTTTGACCTGTCCATTTGCATAAGTGCAGTAAAAGATTGGTAATTGACCCCATATACTCTTTAAGTTGGCTTTACTGACATTTTTATAAGGAATCTCAGATTGGACATTTAAAATCCTTTTGAGGCTATGAAGCCAAGCCTAAAACTTATTCGGAGATTTATCTTGTAAGTATAGATTTTGGTGAATTCCTCTTCTCTTTTTGAATTTCTCAAAATATCCTAAGTTTCCCAAGACTGCTAGAAAATGACTTTCATTGCTCACCTGGAAGGCTGGGAACCTGCCATCTAATGTTATGGTTGGGATCTGAAATTTCCCCCAAAAGCTCATGTGTTCAGGGCTAGTCTCCAAGCCAGCAGTGTTCAAAGGTGGGACCTTTGGAAGGTGATTGGATCATGATGGCTGTATCTGCATGAAAAGATTAATCAATCGATAAATTCATAGTATCATAATGGATCTGGGGGAAGGACTTTGTCATAAAGGCTCTCTCTTTCTCTGCTTCCTAGACATATTGAGGTGAGAAGCTTTGCTACATCATGTGCTCCCCACCATGATGTTCTGCCTCACCACAGACCCAGAAACCGTGGAGCCAAGTGACTATGGACTCAAACTTCTGAAACCATGAGCCAAAATAAATCTTTTAGGTTATCTCAGGACTTTGTCACAGCAATGGAAAGCTGACTAAGAAATACAGGGCTTTGTAAAATGTTGGCTCCCTAAAGCCAAAAATCAGTTTCTTAAAACTATCTGGTCATATTTGACTCTATGTACTTCAGTCTCAAATATGACAATCCAATCAAATTCTCAGGAATGTAACCAATGTGCTGATTGTTCTGTTACAAGGCATACAGATTCTTGTTGAACTTCTGCAAGCAACTATATTGCCATGAGAACAAGAATGCTCAAAAAGAGTTTCTGAATTCTGGAGAGATTAGGTAGGGTGAAAATAGATGGACACTGCATTTCTGTTTACAAAGTATAATCTAGTAAGGGTTGGGATGTAGCTCAGTGGCGCTGTCCCTTCCTGGCAAGCGCAAGATCCTGAGTTCTATCCCTAGTACTAGAAAAAAAAAGGTATAACCTTATAAATTGCTACAAGTTAAAGCTTAAGAAAAAAGAGAGAGGAGTTCTTTATACCCACAAAATACAACATTAGCAAATCAATAAAATACCAAGCAAAAAGGCCATAAAAATTATAATCATCCTTCATCAGTTCATTTATACCCATGGAATCTAGTCTTATCCACTTGATCTTGGGTTAGCAGTTTTATAGCAATCAGCTTTTCTATTAGTTCTGAAAATCCTCACTCAGTCTACTGGTTCCACCCTAAAGTTATTTAAGCGATATCATCAGAAAGCTGTACTTCTTAGTGCCAGTCATAGTCCCTTGCTTGGGTTTTTGAGAGTCTCTTTCATTGAAGACGAATCACTTTGAAATGTGGCTGATTGCAAGGGGATTCAGGAAGGCACAAGAATAAAACAATAAATATGTGTGCATGGCAAAAGGCTTAAAATGATGATGGTTAAAGATGTAAGGAAAGTTTATTATAATGTAATGGGCAAATAAGTCTGGTTGTCTCTGTGACATGCAACATTTAAAGACAATAACTAAAACTGAAGCATGACTCCGGGACATATGCCAGGATAGCAAGGACACTGACAATTTTCTAGAAACTTCATATAATTCCTGAAATATTTATATTAATAACACATACCCAGACAAATGCAATATAGGGCAGGTTAAGTATCTCTTCATATTTCACAATGCTTCTTATGCAATTTAGAATATCAAATACATCTAATTAGATTAACATCTCTCTTTTGGCAAGGTGAGAGGACAAATCCTTTGACATTTTCCAGGAGCCTTCTTGATCTGAAAGTCAGCTTGAGGTCAAGAAGACTTCACTTAGAATTTGATGTGAGGAAGTTGTCAGAAATGTTAAAAAAAAAAAGAAAGGTTTGAACACTTGATTAAGCAGGACCACAGGTCACTTTTTCTTAAAAGATTTGATTCTCAAATAATCAAGGACACAGAAAGTATTCTGGTAAGACACAGGATCTTTGTTTCCCAGGCAGATCACTCAAAAGGTAAAGGAAAACCTTTTACAATCTCCTATGAAAAGCAAGCCAAAAATCCAAGAAACTTTATCCTTTCAAGGGAGAAAACACCAAGTTCTAGCTTTGCATTGAAATGCTATTAATATTAAAGCTCATTTTAAAACCTGGTAATGAATCCATTCAATCTGAGCCAACCTGGCACATGAACTAAATTGCGAGCTAAACTGACAAGAGATTAACAAGAGAAAAGACAGAATTTTATTCATGTACATATGTGGGAGTTAACAGAAAATATGACTCAAGAAGGTGGTTAGCATTTGGGGCTTTTGTTAGAGGTCTCCAAAGAAACAGAGCCAATAGGATATAAGTAAATACAGATCAAGAAACTGATATAAAGAAAGATACAGAGATAGATATACATAGATAGATTTATGTTGAGGAATTGGCTCAACTCAGTATGAAGGCTGAACAATTTCACAATCTGATGTCTAGAAGCTGGTAACCCAAAAAGCCAGTGGTGTAAGTCATCCTGAGTCCCATGACCTGAAAACCAGGTGTTTTAATCCATCTGTGCTGCTGAACAAAATATGCAAGACTAGGTTTATAAACTACAGAAATCCACAGTGCTAGAGGCTGGGAAATACAAGATCAAGGTACCAGCAGGCTCAGTGTCTGGTGAAGACCTATTTTTGCTTCCAATATGGTATCCTGAATGCTTTGTCCTGATATAGTGGAATGGGTGAAAGGGCAAAGGGGCCTAGGTAGTTCCCTCCAGGCCTTCTATAAAGTCTTTAACCCCATCCATGAGAGAGTGTTGCCAGCTCTCATGGGTCTTTGTTTTAGTAGAAATGGAAAGTAAAACTAAAACTGCAGTATAAATTTACAGGCAAAATCTTTAACTAGAAAGTAAGAGAAGATAGGAAAAGGATACTGGTTGAGTAGCCAAAGGAGGCCTGACCCACCCAGGAAAGAATGGAGACCAATTTTATGGCATACTGTGGTATGCTGGGGTCCTATCAGTCATAAACGCAGCACTGGAGGAATCCTTGTGATTTTGTTCCTGTCAAATGACTATCTTTGTTTGCAGTGGTTTTAGTCATGTGACACAATGTTTTTCCTGAGACCCAGGTGACAACTGGTTCAGGACAGTGGCTGGAGACTTTTGGGGATTATTTGTAGGAAGAAGTGTCCGAAACTGGACATTACAAAGGCCGGTAATCCAAGTCCCTCTGCATCCCGAGAACTGCTTTAGTTACTTTTATCTTGGTGTCCCCATCTTGAAGAGGGATGGAGATAGGGTAGGAAAATTTAGGGCTAATAAACTTTGTTCAGTCAACTTCTCCTAAATAAGAAACATATCTACATTCAAAATTTTAAGGTAAAAAGGATACAAAAGTGAAGGTCAAGTTTGTTCTGCTTTTGGTTACTCATTGGTCATTTATAGGCCCAAGTAAAGAGTCACGAGTTTTAGTTAAAAAAAGCTTTTAAATCCCTGACCTCAGAAGAAAACACAAATTATGCTTTTAATGAGTAACACGTTAAGGGGCCAGGAGTTTGTCCTTTATCCTTACAGTGGTCTCTGACTACGTCAGGTATTGCCCTTAGGGCCAAATCACTTCCTAAAAGCTCCACTTCATGCTGCTGCTCTGAGGACAAATTTTCAGCATGAATTTTGGAGCAGGTGAAAATATTTAAACCACAGAACCAGGGTAGCTAATGATAGGAATTCTGGTCAATCCCGACAAACAACAAGGAGCAAGACATCCAACTTCCACCTTTCATTCTGTTCACACTCTCAGTGGGTTGGCTGAAGCCTGCCCACATCAGGGAGGACATCTGCTTTCCTGAGTGCCTTTCAGAGGGTTGTCCCGTCTGAAACACACAGACACACCAGCAAGAATGTTCAGTCCAATATCTTTGGATCCTGTGGCCCAGCCAAGTTGGTGTACATAATTAACCCTCACTGGAGTCATAAGACACCTTAATTAAGAATGGAGAGGGAAGGGGCCAGGGATTTAGCTCAGTGGCGCCGAACCTGCCTCTCAAGCACAAGGTCCTGAGCTCAATCCCCAGTACCAAAACAAGAGAATGGAGAGGGAAAGATCCCTAGGAAGACAGATAGGAGAGAGAATAGTTTTGTGACAATGGATATTTAGGTGATTTCTTAACCTGGTGGCATCTCTGAGGATAAGAGTCTTTTCCCTGAGTGCCAAACTCCTGGGGAGGAGATTTATGACAGCTGAATTTGCTGGGGAGGCCCTGCTTTTAGGTGGATAAGGGAATTCAGAAAAAGGATTCTTTCTAGTGATTTTCTGGGTCCCTTTGCTCTCACATTTGCTCCACTCACTCTTCCACATCAATCCAGCACAGGTTATTTTTCTCATTTTACAGGTGAGGAAACAGGCTTGGTGGGGTTAAGGCATTTTGTAAGGTCCTGGAGGTTGGAATCAGGGTGCTGGGCTTCTGTGTTAGCCCCACATGACCGCAGCTTTGCCTTCCCATGAGGCTGTGCTTTGCAGATGGGTGTGCACTGGTCCAGGGGTGTGCGGCCAGGGAGCCACCCGATCTATCTTCCTGGGCTGTCTGATTTAAAAAAGGGTGGGTTTAATAGAGAATTTCTTCATACAAACAGGTTTGGATAATTTGCCGGAGAGAATGGAACGGGTGCAAGAATTTCAGAGTTGTATCTAAAACCTTTAAGAAATGTTTCCAATCACTGAGCCTGTGTTCGCGTTCACAGGTGGGTCTCTGTGTCCTCCCACCTCCAGCCTATCCCAACACGTCTTTCTTTATGATTCTCTACTTTGGGAATGAAATTCCAAAGCATAAGAAACACCACTGCTTACAAGCTGTATGACCTTGGACACGTGACTTCATCTAAGTCTTAGTTCCCTTATCTGTAAAATGCAAGACTCAGGGTTGCTGTAAGGATGAAATACAAATCATTCACCTAGAGGCCTTGCTCTAATTTCTGTCTTTGGGTAGGCTCAGTCTTAGGTAAGTGCTTTGACACCCCCCCCCACGCGCCAGGAGAGGGGATACACACAGACAATGTACACACAGAAAGAGGAGATATACACAGAAATTAATAATAGTTTCATTAGTAGCAATAAAAATAGTAACAATATCACAAAAAATTTTTCACATCCATGTATCTTCCTCTCTCCTGGCAAGAATATCCTCTTCCACAAACAACCCTAGACAAATAACTGCACCCTCGAAAACCACAGATTTGCTGGGCATGGTGGCATATGCCTATAATCCTAGCACTCTGGGAGGCCAAAGCAGGAGGATTGTAAGTTTGAGCCCAGCCTGGGCAATTTATGGACTTAGGAAGACCCTGCCTGAAAAACAAACAGATAAACAAACAATAAAAGGGCCAGGAGTGTAGCTCAATACAAAGGTCCTGGGTTCAATTCTCAATACTGTAAAAACAAAACAAAACAAACATAAAGGTTTACCACAGCTGAAGCTGCAGCAGTTGCCAGTTCTCTAAGCAACAGTGGCATCTTGTGAACATGGAGAAGAGGGGATGGGTATGTTCTGAGGCAAGAAACAGGCCTTTCTCCTCTGCTGTGTGACCCTAGTGATTTTCTTAACTCTCCATTCCAGGCCCATGACTGAATCCAAAATCCATTATCTCCTAAATATCTCACCAATCCACCCATTCTGTATATCTGCAGTGCCCTCCCCTATTGCAATCCATCACCTCTTGTTAGAACCACAGGAGTCTCCTAGTGGGCCTTCTTCTTTCCAGTCTTATTTTTACCATTCAATAGAAATTAGCTCTTGGGGTGACAGAAAGTCCAAAATAATATATCTTGTCACAACTTAGAAGGTTTTCTTTTTCTTTTCTCACATGAAAATGTAGGTAGCTCACTGAGAACCCATTAAAATGTTTGAAATTCAAAGACTGACAACACCAAGTATTGGTATAGATGTAGAGTAACCAGCACTCTCGTTCACTGCCCATGGAAATGTAAATTGCTAACTCATTTTCAAAAACTGTTTCCGATATTGTTAAACATATACCTACCACTGGACTCAGCCATGTCACTTGTAAGTATTTAGCCAGAGAAATAAGATGAATCTGCACAAAGCCTGCACATAAATGTTCATAGCAGCTTTGTTCATGATATCTCCATGCAGCAAACAACCCAAATCTCTCCCAACTGATGAATGGATTATAAACTAACTGTGGTATATCCATACAATAGTGTACAACTCAGAAATAAAAAGGAATGAAGTTGATAGAAAAACATGGGTAAATCTCGAAATGGTTATGTTGACAGAAAGAAGCCTGACACAAAAGAGGACATACTACAGGATTCTATTTACATAAACTTCTAGAAAATGAAAAGTAGTCCATAGTGACAGAAAGCATATCAGGGACAGTTTGGTGCTGGGGTGGGGAGTGAATTGCAAAGGAGCATGGGAATATTTGGAGTGACTGAAATGTTCTGGACCGTGGTTGGGTTGGTGGTTATACGGATATATACAACTGTCAGCGGCTTTTTGATGCATAACAAACATATGTAAGTTTTACCTCAGTAAGTTAAAAAGATGAAGGAACAATCCAGGAATCCAGGAACTTTTATTCTTGACATTATTCCATGCGAAGCTTCTTCCTTATGATCTAAGGTGGCAGCACCTGGTTTCTGCTCCTGCAGGATGAAGAAAGGCAAAGAAGATAGTAAATAGCACTTACAAGTCTTCTCTTTAAAGAGGGCTTTAAAAGCCCCTCCCACCTGTCAATTCTGCTTTCACATCATTGGCCATAACTGAATCACAGAGACACACCTACTTGCAAAGGAGCCTGGGAAATGTACTCTTTGTCTAGATGGTGCCCTGGAGATGAGGGGAATTTCATGACTGTAGAAGAAGGGCCAATTAGAAGATTTAGTTTTTTTGATAAGGCCACTGGTAACTTATTTTTAATGTGTATTTGATCATATTCCACTCTACTCAAAGCTGTTCTGTGGCTTTTTATTGCTCTCAGAGTATGGTCCAACAAGCTCCTTGCTGTGGTACTCAAAACCCACCCCATCTGGCCCTTGATCACCTCTGTTCCTTACTTCCAGCTGCTCTGGAACTTCAGCCAGTATTACATCCCTTAGCTCCTCTGGCACACCTTCAAGAATTTATTGACTGTTTCCCCTACTTGGAACTCTTTCTCTTCCCTCTTAGCCTAATTAACCATGCTATCTTCGGGGTCTCAGGTCATTATGAGCCTTCAGCTGAGGTGAGATTCCCACTCCTCACTATTTATAATTTTATATTTGTGTGATAATTTGATTAATATCTTTCTCACACACCAGGCTATCAGCATTTTTGGGTCCACCTTTGTATTCCAGTGTCTAACTGAGCACTGACAAACAAGCAGGAGCTAAATAAACCATGTTGAGTGAGTAAGTGACTACATGAGTGGATGTCATGCCTGGCCTGAAGGAGACCTCCACAGCAAACATGCCATTCTCTGCAAACAACAGGATACAATCTCCCTGGTGCCAAGAAGTCCCGAGATAGTATGCATGCCTGTGCTGACTGTCCTTGGACCTTCTGATATAAACATTTCTTATGATCATAAACCCCCTTTTCAATACTTATATAAGCCTAACTCCCTTCCCAGCTAGCTGCTAATATCACTCTTTTGATGTTAGCTCATCCATCCACACACACAGATGAAATCTCTCCCAGCTAGCTGCTGCTATTTCTCTCTCTCAGTATCAGCCCATCCATAACAGATTCAGCTTTTCGCAGCTAGCTGCTAAAGTCTTTCCCTGATTTCAGTCTGTTCACTGGAATAAACTTTTTCCTCAAAAAGCCTGTCTGCAAGCAGGTGGTTTCATGGGCTGTTTACAACATATATCATACTGTTAATTGAACTGAGGTTGCTAAGGAGTAGTTTTGTAATCCCCCAGCCCTAACAGTGAAACAGTTGACTCACTAACGATCTTTGTTAGGTATAATTTTTGAAAGGTCTCTTAGTATTTTATTTAATCATTTGACTTCCACCCTGAAGGTTCATTTCATCACCATCTGTGTACTGAGGGATCTTCCTATGATATTGATACTTGACAAAGTAATGTGAAGTGAGCAAGGTTTATGAAAATAAAAGTTGCCATACAGCTCATGAACTCCTGTTTCCTTATGTGAGAAATTAGGATTTCTTAAGGTAGGAACAGAACGGGTATGCAGCAGGGCCAGGGGAGAGGAGCAGTACATTGTGACATGTTCACAGTGTTCATTTAACTATAGAGGGCTGGCTTTGTTGACCTACAAATTATCCTCAAGTGCAGTTACAATATGCAGTTACATTCTACAACACGCAGAATGCAGGGACAATACGGTCTATTTAACCGGGAGCTTTGAGTGTATAATTACAGGATATTGATAGATTTTAAAAAGTAGGTTCTCTATAATGCAATGCATGGTTAGCCAACTATATAATCAGCGACTGTGGAAACCACTTCTCTTTATAAATATTTTCCTATTCAACGTTTCCTTGATTTATGAAGCTTTGCCTCAGTGGTTCCTATTGAGAAATTTTCCGATAGTTTTGAAATGAAAATATTCTGATTTCATTTGGGTAAACCTCAAAACAGTCAAAGAAATAAATGAAAGACTTGCAATGTATACAGAAGAAGAGGCAGGCAGAGCCCCAGAAGGAAGAAATGTGGTCTTGAGGTTCATGGAGAGAACACAGCCTGAGGCTCCCCCGTGCCAAAGAGCTGAGTGAGCTGCCTCAGGGCCAGCACCTCCTGGAAGTGACTCATAGCACAGCCTTCACCATTTAGCTGCATCTGCCCGCCAAGCGTGCGTTATTCACTTAATAAGATAGATTTTATTTTTCAAGTTTAAATTTACTTTTAAAAAAACTATATTAATTTAAGAAAAAAAAATACAATGCCAGCTCCAGCAGGTCAGAGATTTTTTTTGTTTTGTTCTTTGCTGTACCCCACCATCCCACACACCACACTCAGTACCTGAAAGAGTGCCAGGTAGGGTTTTGAAAAATGTTTGTTGAATGCATGAATGTCAGTATCATCCATCAACAAGCATATATTTTCCTAATATGTGTTATAAATATACAGCTATTAAAAACAATTTAAAATGTTCATCTGCTTCCCATATAAATCCATCCATGCACCATACTAGACTGCAGAGCAATTGTCACTGCAGAAATGCTCTCACTGTGTCATTCCTTTATTGCCTTTCTTCCTCACCACCAGTAGGTAAGCACCTCTGTTCCTTGCCAGTCTTCTCCAGCTCTATGTGCCCAGCATTTTGCACGATATGGGGTACAACACATGTATACAGCAGTCCTCTGTAAAGGAGTGAGCTGCATACCTTACTCAATCTTTACAGCAACCTTAGCATGGAAATCCTTATCTCCATTGTTGTACAGATGAAGAAGAAACTATGGCATAGAGGAATTGACTAGGTCACAGAGCTTATAATTAATGGTTTCAAGATTGAATACAGGAAGTCTCATTCAGGCACCCTCCTTTTTTCTTTTTTTTTCTTAAATTCTTTTATTGGTACATTGTAGGTATACAACACAATTACATTTCTCATTGGGAATTGTACCTTTACATAATGCATCTTGGTTC
>NW_004624767.1:10895436-10907361 GCF_000247695.1 Heterocephalus glaber | reverse complement strand
CATCCCTGCATCCCTGGGATGAATCCCACTTGATCAGGGTGTATGATCTTCTTGATGATCTTCTGCATTCTGTTTGCTATTATCTTATTAAGGATTTTTGCATCTATGTTCATTAGTGAGATTGGCCTATAGTTCTCCTTTTCGGTTGGGTCTTTCTGTGCTTCCTCCTTTTTACATATCTTACTCTGCTACATGGCATTTGCTGCTCCAGCCTGGGCCATCAAACATGGCAATGTTGGACAGAACAGTAAGCAGCAACCACTTTCAGCATTACTGAAGTGCATTGTGCTTGCTGTGCTCTGAATGTTGATGCCCCTCGCCATTCATATGTTTTGTTTTGTTTTCTTTTGGTACTAGGGATCAAACTCAGGACTTTGCAGTTGCCAGGCAGGCACAGCACCTCTGAGCTAAATCCCTAGCCCTCTCCATATTTATATGTTGAAACGTAACCTCCAATGTAATAGGATTAAAAGTAGGACCTTTTAGGAAGGGAAGTGATTAAGTCACAAGGCCTTCACCCCCATGATTGGGACTAGTGTCCCTATCAAAGGGCATGAGGGAGCCTGTTTATGCTTTCCTGATTCTGCTCTCTTTCACCATGTGCAACCCAGTAGAGGTGACATCTAGAAAGCAGAACCCAGCCCTCAGCAGACACCAGATCTGCTGATTGCTTGATCTTGGACTTTCCAGCCTTCAGGACTATGAGCATTAAGTTTCTACTATTGATAAATTAACCACTCTCAGGTATTTTCTTATAGCAACCTAAATGAATGAAGACAATCAATACTCTTAGGTAGTTCTTAATTTTCCAAAAAAACACAAAATCATCCAATTCTGAGGATGATTTTTTTCCCTAAACAATTTTCAGCACATTCTCACTTATTCATCTTGCTTAACTTACTGCTCTCAGCTTTCTCACTGAGCCCTGGGCCTCAGGGCTCTCCCTCCTCCTGTCCTCACTGCACAGTTGCTGCTAGACTGATCTTCGTTGTGTCCTTCCACAGCGCATAGTCATCTTGATATTTGCCTGCTCATCAATGTCCCATGATTGACCAGTACTTGGGATGGAAGTGTGGTCTCCTACTTATATATCAGTTAGGATTAAGTTCATCTAGAGGTTAAGACAGAGCTAAAGTAATAATAACTTAAACAATAAAAAAGTTTGTTTCTCGCCTGTAAGTCCAGAGGTAAAATTTCGAAAGTTGAAAGTTGAGGTAATCCTGCGAGTTGTTTCCATTTTCTTTCATCATTCTTAACATTTTGCCTCACAATCCAAAATGGCTGCTAAAGTCCCAGATATTGTGTCCACATTTGGGACCTGTACTTTCTTTTTCTTTTTTTTTTTTGCCATCCATATACCCTTTTATTGAAGTATCTCTGTTTTTTGCCTCTTTTATTAATGGAGTTTTGAAGACGGATACTGGAATTCTGTATGTATTCCAGACATAAATCTTTTGCCAGATTTGTTATTGACCAATACCTTCCTTCAGCCTGTACATCTTTCATCAATTTAACAGTCAGTCTTTAAGGAGTAACAGTTTATGATTTTGAGAAGGTCAATTTGACAATGTTTTCTTTTATGAACATTTTTGTAAGAAATATTTAGTATGAACTATTTACCAGGTTTAGAAGACTTTTTCCTAAAAGATTTTTACATTTAAATAAGTGATCCACTTTTGAGTTACTTTATTGTAGCAGTGAGATTTGGGTGAATCAATCTCTCTGTCTCTCTCTCTCTCTCTCTCTCTCTCTCTCTCTCTCTCTCTCTCTCTCTCTCTCTCTCTCCAACAAGCCCTATTACTCCTCCAGATAATTAAGTCTTATAAATCACCTCTATTGCAAATTATCACTACAAGATAACCAGTTTACTCTACTCTTTACAACAGTAACTTGCTGACAAGAATACAAAGTTTTCACTGGGGTAAAAGTGGGCCAGATTTATGACTTTTTGGCAATTGTAGTGGGACTAGTTGAGACATTAGGCATTTAGAATTAAGCATAAAAATACCAGAAGGTAGAGGGTCAAGGCTGTCCAGAACAGTGAAAAGGAGAAAATGCATAAGAAAAACAAGAACATTCTTATCCTCTTACTAGGGATTGGGTTATAGCAAACCTAAAATTAAAAACCAAAACCAACCAACCAACCAAACAAAAATCTAGGATAATTTTGTATGCAAATTATGCTAAGGCATAAAGCATACCTTAAATAAGCTTGTTCCAAATAGCAGTTATCTCTGAATTACCTTAACAATTTGCTGTGTCTGCTTACAATCATGTACTACTTCATTATTTTTGTCTTAATGTTAATTTCCTTAAAATTTTTTGTTTAGCTGGGAATGTTATTTCCTTAACATTGATAATATGTTTAAACATGTCATCAACACACTCATCAGGTGATGCTTTAGAGACTGATTAGCCTACTATGACATATTATAAATAATACTAAGAGTGTTACCAGGTGGTGATCAAGATTACTTTCCTATGTAAGTTTAGCATGAAATCACTGCTCAGTTTTACTGTGAGAATTTGAACCCGAGCCTACTATTTTCATTATAAATCTAAATGAAGTATAAAATGTTGCAATAGTGGCTGGTGGAAATGAGTGCCCAGCTGGAGAGAGGGATATATGACATACTTTGATAGCAGTACTCACGTTTTTGTTGAAATGTGTTTTTATGTTGTCAATACCGTTACTTTGATTTGTAAGTGGACTAGCTGAGAAATACAAAGACCTATACTTGACTTTTTAAAAATCAAGTTTATCTTCTATCAAATTACTCATAGCCAGGTTTCCACACACCTAGAATTTTAAGTCAGTGATCCAGTGTGTCCCATTGATAACATTTTTTAAAAAGAATGAGCGCAGTCACGTTGTCTTAGTCTTAAGGATTTCTGGATTTCATCCTTGAAGGAGATCAGGATCTTCCCAAGGCCTTGGGCCGCGAATATTCTTCCAGTCTTCAAAAGTAGAGTCCTTTATTTTCTCATATTCTGACACTAAAGATATTTTATTCATTTTCAGCTTTTTTTCCAATTCAGGATCAATTTTAATCTTCACAGCATCATAACGGATTTGTGAGAACTCATGCAGACCAAAAGAACCTCCAACAATCAGTAACAACATGGGGACTCCGTAGCGAAGGGTCTTGTTCTTGCTCTAAGCTTGCATCACCGTGGGTGTGAGCATAACTGAAACTTTGGCCCGTTTAGGGTCCCTCCAAGCCAACCCAGGGTGTCCTCCTAAGATTCAGCAGCTTTTCCTCACTCACCTCCTTTTTCTGGTTGTTTGGGGCCCCGGGACCTGTACTTTCAAGTTTCATTTAGCAGATGGCCACATCCAGCTACCAGTGAGGCTGAGAAATGTAAGCCCATACTAGATTGAAAATAGGCTATGATCGAGACAGCTAGGTGTACCTCTCCTTCTCCCATTTGAACAACATCTAATATACTTGCCCAGGATGGATTATTCAGGCCTCCTGGAATGTCTTTTTGCTTCCTATCCATGTAACACCTGTATGTCCACCGTACTTCCCCTTGACCCCTGGAATCTGAAGTGACTTCCTCTGACTCCCAGCTTTTCCAGCAATGAACACAGATGTGATTTACTCAAATCTTCACATTCTCCTGCCTTGGCTTACTCTTCTTTGATGATTTCAATAGCTTAAATATTTCGTTGTTAACATTTTACACATTCAAGTATCGTCCCCACCCCATTCTGGATGCCCTGAGGTCTGAGCCCCTCATTCTGTGAACATTTATGGACCTCCTCACTCACATTGGCTACTGAGCACCGTGGTGGGGATTTTATAGTAAATAAGATGCCAGACTTCTCCTCAGAATCCTAATATTTACAGCCTGGCATGGTGGTACACACCTGTAATCCGAGTTACTGAGAAGGCTAAGGGAGGAGGATCGGAAGTTTGAGACCAGCTTGGACAACTTAGCAAGATTCTTCCTTAAAATAAAAAAGTAAAAATGTATAGGAATGTAGCTCCTTGGGTTCAGTTCCCAGTAACACACACACACACACACACACACACACACACACACACACAGGCACATGCACACACAAATCCTAATATTTCTCATGGTGTCTGGTTTTAAAACTTTTGTGTGTCATTAAGTATTTCTTAAATTTCTGCTGGTTCACTGAGTGATAAAAATTGACATTTATTTCAATAGTTACTACTTATATTCATAATATTTATCTTGTAATGACTAAGTTCTGGGTACTATGTTAGTCTGTCATATGTATCATTTTCTTTCTTTCTTTGACATCTATCAGGCAGGCACCATTAATTTTTTCAGCTATTAACACAGCACAGAAAGGTGAGGTAACTTGCCCCAAGTCACAAAGCTAGTAAGGAATATTGCCTGTCTAAATCCAGGCAGCATGACTCGGGAGCCCAGGATCTCAGTCACCGAGAGAGGTGGTCACCTGACCCAGAGATTTACTGGCATCATTTACAGCAGTCAGGGGCAATGTGTGCTGCGCCTGCCAGCACACGCAACAGGAAGCTCTCCCAATCTGGGATGTCTTTGAGCCTGGGATGCTGCCAGCCCACCATTCCTTATCTGAGTCTCAGCTGCCAACCCTCTGTCCCTTCCTTGCCTTCCCCTTGGTTGTCAATCCTACTTGGGACATGACAGCCAACTAATTCATCCCCCTCTGTGTCTCCTGGGAGCTGCAAGGCTCGGATCTCCCCACGGCAAGGACAGGAGGAAGTCACTAAGCATGGCCTGCCTTCTGGAGACCCTCAGCCTACTGCTTAATATGTTTTAATTCATTGTCAGCACCAACAAATGAGAAGATCCTGGTCTGGATTGGGGACTGCTTCTGAAAAACCTGGAAAGTCTGGAAACACTTGGTCTGGATGCTGTGGGCCTGGGCTGCCAAGTTCCGGTGCGGCCCGTGTTGTGTGGGTTGGCACCACCCCTCCTGCGTATCCTCAGACACCTGTAGCCATGTTCACTTGCTTGCCAGCCTGCCGCAATAATGGCAACAAAACCAAGTGCACCTGTACTTAGTACTGTGTGTCAGGCGCTGTTCCAGGCGCGTCACCTTTCTTCAGACACTGGAAGAGGTGCTGTGATTTTCCTTACTTCACAGGTAAGGAAACTGAGGCCACATGAATAGTGGAAGGGCTAGGATTTGCACCCAGAATTATGTTGCAGTTTGTGCCTCTGCTTTAGAGGGACAGGCTCTTGCCCCTTGGCTCCTAGGCTGCCTAAAGTTGACACACTGAAAATATAAGAGCTGATTTCTTATACAAATAACAAGCCGACAGGAAAAGGCTCTTTTTCCTTATCGCTCTACACAACGTTGAACGTGTTTCGACAGCAGGGTGGAGAAACACCTGGTGCACACCTGGTGCTGCTGGTGGATGGAGCTGGCCTCGGTGGAGAGACCTTCCCTGTGTGACTCTTGGAACTGAGAGAAGTAATTAGCTCTATTTAGCCTTCATCTAACTCTCCACTAAAATGTTAGCCTGCAAACAAGTGTGATCCATCTCAATCCCTGCTTCTCCCCAGGGCCGATGGGTGGGACTGGGAGGCCGCTGTGAAGCACGTGACTGGGCTGAGCCAGCATCGTGACCTCCACGCCAACATCCACAGTGCTGGCCCAGCCTGCTTGAGCTTCCCCGGGCTGCTGAATTCACAATGTAATCATGGAGCCTGCCAGACAGTCAGAGGCTGATGTGATCCGGTTATTTGCATGATAG
This sequence comes from Heterocephalus glaber, assembly GCF_000247695.1. The sequence continues at coordinate 10,901,638 of NW_004624767.1, read as the reverse complement.
CCTCAGGGAACTGAGCCGTCTTCTAAGTGCCTGTTCAAGTCAGAGATTTACTCAGAAGCCTGTGTATTCAGAGGTACGTGAGGACGGCTGGTGCAAGTGGGTGACTATTCACTGCGCACTTCCATGTGTCCAGAGCTATGTCTGTGACAGTGGACAAGCCTAGGTGTCCTTAAGGCGATCACAAGATTCCAGGCCAGGGGGCTTGAGAGTGAAGAATGTGGGATTATACAGGGCTCTCCTCAACTAACGGACCTGTGACTACAGTGAACAGTAAGGCCACCGGCATCCTCGAAGCTCTTGAGTCTACATCCGGCTGAGTAACTGAGCAAGAGGATCTTTGAGCCTGTTTCTTGCTGTGCATCATGTGACAACCTTACAGAGCTCTTGCCTCTCAGAAATGCCCGTGAAGACTATCTACTAATGTCATGGCTACAGTTTGCCAAGAACCCTCTCCCCATGAGGAAAGGGCTTGAGGCCAAGAAGCTGGGCTCTGTGGGCCTACCGGGCTTTCCTTAAGCTGATGCCAGGCCATTCCTGATGGTCTTTCCAAAGTAAGAGCCAATGGCCATGGAAATCAAAGGGTCCTATCCAGGCTGAGAGTGGGGAAGAGAACTAGGAGAGAAGAGACACCTGCAAGAGGAGAGAAATGTTGACTATGGTGGGAGGCGACCGCTAAGGGGAAAGTGCTGTGTGGTCTACCTTGTGGTTCTGTGTCTACCCACCTGTCACCTGTCTCTGCATAACCACTTCAGTAAAATATGAAGGTGTGATAAAAAGGACGCATGTTTAAATTAAAATTTATTATAGTAGAACACACATTGCCATTAGTCCTCTTCAAAATGCTCCCTCTTACTTCGAACACACGTATCCCATCATTCTTGCCACTTTCTGAAGCCCTTCTGGGAGTCCTCTTTCATGAGTCTTTCTGAGGCAAGATCAAATATTCAGGGAATGCTGCTGCCAACTGCCATCCAATGGAAAGGCAGTCTTGTGAAAACATAGCAGTGTGTCTTTAGCTCACTTATTTACCAGATCTGGCACATAGTCAAAATGAGCATGAAAGTGAAAGGTTTTTAATCAATTCAGGACGTTGAGGCAGCCATGACAGCACAACTAAAGACACTTCCAGAGCTGCTTCAGAAAGTAGTAAGAACAATGGCGTAAATGTGCTTCAAGGCAAGGGGGTATATTTTGAGGGAGATTAATGGCAATGTGTTCCTTTACTATAGTAATTTTTAATTTTTAGACATTCATTGTATTTTGTGATCACACCTCATATCCATTGCTCCTGAATGCCTGGATGGTGGCAGGTGTTTAGGAGGGTGCAGAAGACTCAGGTGGGGAGGTGGTGACAGCTCATTCCATGTGGATTTGTCACCTATCTCTGGTCCACAGAGAAGTCCCTATAAAGGTCAGCATCTGTTGTTGCTATTGTTACCATGCTCTTATTATGTAGGCCTGGGAAGTCTGTCAGCACCAACCTGGAAATGCAAAGCTGAAAACCAGGGGGAAATTGAGAGAAAACCAATTGCCCAGGAGAATGAAGAGGACGATTATGATAGCACAGGTCCCTGGAGAAGCCCAGTATCCAGCAGAAAGAAATAGCTTTAGGAGCCAGGCATGGTGGTACACACCTGTAATCCCAGCCCTCTGGGAAGCTGCTGCAGGAGGATCACAAGTTTCAGCCCTGGGCAACTTAGTGACATAATGAAAACCTCTCTGTCTCAAAATAAGAAAAAGTGCTGGGGATGTAGCTCAGTAGGAAGTCTCTGGGTTCAATCCACAGTACCACACACATATGCACACACAGAGAAAAGAAAAGAAGAGAGGCAAAGAACAGGACTAGCTTCAAGAAGGCCCAGGCACGCCTGGAGCAGCCCTGAGTGTGTACCAGGCCCATCTCCGTGAGGTGTCCTGATCTTCTGTCTTCTGTCCTGATCAGCTCTTTGCAGAAGGAGAAGAATGTCCATTAATCCTGCTATCTGAGCTGAATACTTTCTGCTTTAATTTCTCTGATAAAACCTCTCTGAACAGAGAGCTCTTAGAATACCAAAGCAGCCTCTCTATGGGATTCTTGAGACAGGGCAGAGGTGGAGAGTGGATGCCCTTGCTGGGCCTTGAAGCCACCATGCAGTGCTACTCTTTGCTCTAACTAGAACTCCTCTACCCCCCAGGTCCCCCATTAAACACAGATACACAGCAGAGAAAAGTGGGAAAAATAAATCCATAAATCACAAAATAAAGCTCTTCCTCTGCTGTTAGTTGATTGTGGCCCTCAATTTTCCCCCAAAATGTGTCTCTTAAAACCTGCAGATGCTTTTAGATACCAACCATGCACCAGGAATTGTGTTCTGGGCACTGGGGAACACAGCTTCACGATGGAATTCAGAAAGTGCTTTTACTGGGTTGAAAAAAGAAGAATTCTATGTTGTAATAGACATTCTGGTTTTGCAAAGGAGATTCTTAGAGCAACTGGCTGCTCATGACTAAGACTCGGGACTGAACTTGAAGGGCTGTTGACTTCAAAGGGAACCGGGCAAAGACCTCAAAATGACCCTACAGGACCAAGCTGTGATAGGTGTGCACGACCTAGCTCAGATTTGTTTCAAACTTTACAAAAGGAAGGAAGGAGAATTCTGAGTTCAAAATTTATAAGGGAGTCCATGTAGGAAATGTCAAAATCAGAGTATGGAACTGCCCAGAATTTTTTTTTTTTTTTTTTTTTGGTACCTGGGATCGAACTCGGGACCTTGTGCTTGTGAGGCAGGGGTCGGAACCACTGAGCTAAATCCCCGGCCCCCTGCCCAGAATTTTTGCTTTGGATTTGATAACTACCTATTTGTTGGGCACTTACCTGTGACAGGTGCTATGTATAATAACTGAAACAAGCCTACAAGACTAGGAGATATTTATGTATATTACCTAAAGCGGCACCCCAGGGGCCACCCCTATCTAGAAGGCTCCCTCCGGAGAGGTCTTGGATACCTCGCGCGCTTCAGCTACTTTAACCTTTGAGAAACAGCAAATGTTTTGTTAGCAAATAAGATGTCAGAAATAGGTTTCCATTGGTGGAATTGGAAGCATGTTGACAAGCACAATGAAGGGCTCTCTACTGCTGTCTGCAAGTGGTATTCAAGATTTGTAGGTTGGCTGACATGTTTTATTATTAATACCCCCTTGGGATGAAGTGTGCATGATTAAACTTTGACCCCTTAGCTAGTCATCTGGGTAATTTAGAGAATTTCTTGGTTGCCATGGAGTTCCCCAACCCTATGTCTGAAATATTGGAACCACCTTGGGGACCTTCCATGCCAGGTGGAAATTGGTCTAAGCAGCTAAAAAGGCAGCAAATACTTCACCTAGCCTGAAGTTTAGTTGTGGAAACCATGTCATTCCTGCTCACTAATAAAAATAAAGCCAATATTGATGGTGTGGAAGATTTGTCCTGAAACTTGATTTTGGTAGCAGGAGACCAGCTAACCCTCACCCACTGAACTTCATAGTGGCTTCTATCACTTCCAAAAGAGAACCTGAAAATGGTCCAGGTGCTGCTGTACACTCTCCACACATGCAGTTAGTGGGACGTCCACTGACTGTGGGGAAAATAGGTCTGGAGAGCTCGAGTCACTTTTCCAAGGACCTAGAGGGTCAAATTTTTAAAGCCATGCTCTTTCACCATGTAGACTCTCTCTTTCAGAGTTATGAGATACATAGCTCCATTTTTACTATTTTTTCTTGATTTAAAAAATATCATGTACTCACAGGAAAATTAGAAACTGTATGAATGTATAATTAGCCTAATGCCACCATTAAGAGAAAATATTAAGTATGAGAGTATTACTTCCAGAATTATTTTCATGCAAATTTAATTGAAATTGTACCATGCTTATGGTGTTGTGCCTTGTTTACTTAATGTGGTATTTCTTCAGATCTTTGAAAGTGTTTTTACTATCATCATTTTTAAGGTGAATGTAATATTCCATCCTATGGATTTGTCCTCCCACCTGTTGGGCATTTAACTTCATTCTGATATTTTCTACTCTCATCAATAACAAGATGGCCCTCTCTGATCGTAAACTAGTTTATGTTTCCTATCATTTCTTTAGGGCAGATTTCTGGAAAGGAAGTGACTAGATCAAAGGGCAAGAACAGTTTGATAGATGTTATGAGGCATTAAAATAGATTACAGTGTACTTTTCCCTTGTAAATAACAAAGATGAGCATTAGTTTTCAAGACTGAAATTAAAAGTCCGCATAAATTAAAAACCTGAGCATTTTAATCAAGGACTGACCAGCAGTAAAGATTTATTTAGTAGTGCTTTCTAACCAGTAGGGGGCAGCACAAATACCAAACAGACATCTTCTTTGGCTGTTGAATTTGGCTTTTTTGCCAAGCTTGCTTTGTTAAAATTTAGCATCAGGAGTCATCAAATTTACAGGCAGCAGCCAGAAAGGAAAATGGAGTTTGCAAAGATTTACAGCTTTCAGGAATGCACCGGAAGACTGTCGCAGATGGCAAAGGGCTAGAGATAAAAGGATCTTCCCAGGGTGGGTCTGCACGGGAGGCTCGGAAAGCAGGTCAGGGTGAGAGTGGACAGGACAGGAAGAATGGCGTCGGCCAGTGGGATCCGCGGTAGAGTGCTGTGGCCACTGAGAGGTGGTGTGCGGGGTCGGAAGTGATTTTATCTTCCCAAACAGGATGGCAGGAGGAAGAAGGACGCATGTGACTGGTAGAGTGAGGGAGGAAGACCTCTGGAACAGCAGGCCCAAGGTCAGTGGTGTGAGGAAGGGAAGTGTTAATGAATCACAGAGAAAAGTGCTGCGGCTTACACCACGCACCGGGGCAGGCCAGCCTCCGTAGGAAGCGTGATTTCCACGCACCCGGGGCTGGGGTTGCTAACTTAGGCATTGAGCACCGTGGATAGCACTGTCAAGACAGTTGTACTCACCCTGAAGTTACACAGAATTCATTCAGGCAAATACTTTTTCCCTCTCTGGGGAAGAAGCTTTACGGCTTTCAGGAATCTGTGACCCTCCAGAAGATCATGGAACAGGTGATCCATGTATAGTTTTTCTAGAATCAAAGGTATCTTCTCCCCTGAGCCTAACTCCTGCCTGTCCCAAGAGAGCTCTCATCCTGTCAGTGACAAGAAGGTGGGTGCCCCAGGCTAGTGGAAGGGGTGCAATGGAGGGCTTAGGAGGATCTAGATGTGTCAGATAACAGAGATCGGGTGCTCAGGCAGGGCTCTGTGGCAAAGCAGGAAGCTAGGAAGTGTCCCAGTGAAGCTATCAGGACACGATTTCACTTGGACACATACTTTCTAAAAAGCTTAGTTCCTCCATGGATCCTGAACACACCTAGGGCCGGCTACAGCTGTCAGTGGAAGAGGCCTCTGGTGGGAGCAGCACGTTGCAGTTAGGGCTGCATTTCTCTTGAAAGCCCCACAGATCCTTTTCATTGCATCCAGTTTCTTCTGAAGGATTAAAAAAAAAAAAGCCCTGAGTTTCTTACAGTACTGTCCACAGAGGCAGGAATCTCAAAACAATGTGAGCGCTCGTCGATAGTTAAATCATAGAATAACGGTTCATTTATATCACAAAATATTAGCTAGCTCTTACTTACTCTCTGTCTGTCTGTCTGTCTGTCTTGCTTAATTGCTCAGGCTGGTCTTAAACTTGGGATACTCCTGCCCCAGCCTTCCAAGTGGCTGAGGTTAGAGACATGTGCCACTGCGCCTGACTATTAGGTGGCTTCTAAAAGAACGCTAGCTCTATATTCAGTGACCTAAAGGGTGCTCATGACATTTTCTCTATTTTTTTCTTTTTCTTTTGGTACTGGGGATCGAATTCGAGTCCTTGGGCTTGTGCAGCAGGAGACGAAACCACTGGGCTAAATCCCCGGCCCATTTTCTCTGTTTTTTAATGACTGCTTTCATTGTGAGTATTTGGGACATATGCATGACATATCTTATTTGTTTTTTATATCTCATTCATGATATTTTTCTTAAATGAGGAATCAAGTTCAAATGCAGTGCCTGCGATGGGGAGGGGCAAATATTTTTTGTATTTTAGACTTTGTGTACCAAATGAGGTTGTTTTTCTCCTTTTGTGGTACCCGAATGGAACCCAGTGCTGTATCCTTGCCCCTTTTGTTTCTAACTTTTTAAAATTTTTTAAATATTCAAAAATCTAATTTCAATTA
>NW_004624767.1:10714255-10882872 GCF_000247695.1 Heterocephalus glaber | reverse complement strand
TTTTTTTTTTTTTTTGGTACCGGGGATCGAACTCGGGACCTTGCGCTTTTGAGACAGGCGCCAAAACCACTGAGCTAAATCCCCAGCCCTCCAAATAGAAATCTTAAGAAGATGGTCCTAGGTATGTCATAACCCTAGGGTAGACATTAGGGCTATAAATTTTGATATATGGTTGATATTTAAAAGCCACAGGACTGGGCAGACAAAACAGGGAAAGAAAGAAAAGGGTTCAGTTGCAGATATGACCACAGTTAGAGGAAGAACAGCAAAGGCAACAACAAAGAAACCATCACTAACATGAGAACAGCTATGAGAGCATGGTATTAAAAAGTCTAGAGTGATTTGAGGGTGTAGCTCAGTGTTAGTGTGCTTGCCTAGCAGGTGCTTAGTCCTAGATTTGATCCCCAGTACTTTAAAAAGAAAAGAAGTCTACAATGATAATTTAGGAAGGCAGATGGAAAGAGAGAAGTGACCTTCAGATTTAGCAATCCAGAGGGATGTAGTGATCTTGACAAAAGAGTTCAGTGGAAAGAAGGGATGGAATTCTGATTGGAACTAATTAAGGAGAGGGGCAGATGTCTAGCACAGTATTGGGTTTTTAGTTTACAGGTCAGAAGGTGTTAACCATGATAAACTAGGAAGATTTCTGCCACCTCACCTCCCCATACTTGGGATGATTAAATCCTGGGCCTTGTGCATGTTAGGCAAGCAATTCTACTTCAAAGCTACATCCCCAGCTCCTGGACTTCTTTTTCTTTATGAAAGGAAGATGTGGAATGCAGACATTTTTAAAAGTCCTGTTAAGTGGTAGAGCACTTATCCAGCACGTGTGTTTTGGATCTCTAGCATGGCAAAGAGAAAGAAAAGACCCTTTAAAATGAGCAAAATGATCCTCTGTTTATCAGAACTCTGCCATTATTATGTTGCCAAATTCAAGTATTTTACATATGAAAGTAAAATATTTGTAGCAAATTTAAAACTTATCAATACTTTACCTTTGTATATTGCTCTTGTAAATTTTGATGTTTTTCTCTTGGTAGCTTAATTTTCTTGAAACCTACATTGGATCATTTGAGCTTCTGGGAAGTACTTTGGATTGTTGGAATTACAGACTTCATTCTGAAATTCCTCTTCATGAGCTTAAAATGCCTTATTTTATTGGTGCCTTCTTTCATCATGCCTGACAGGTGTTCGTGGGCTGCCAATAAATCTTCGTGGTGATTGGATTTTTGGTTCAAATGAAAACTTTTCTTTTACACTTTCAAGTACAGATGGAGCCACATATGTAAAACCCAGAAAGACCTGGTTGGCACTTTCACTGAGAGTTGAGTCATCTGGGCTATCAACAGGTGTCTGATGTGTAAACTTTGAATCAAACTGATCATATATTTTTCAATCACACACATATAACCAAAAAAGTGTTATAAAATATAGAAAATGGTGCAGAAGGTGAGCACATATCTTGCAGACATTTATGTCTTCTAGCTCTCCTTCCTTCTCCTTCTTTAATAATGACAACACTTAAAAGAGATTCATATAACACGATCCATCTTTCTGGTTTCTCCTGGGAGGGGGGTGTGGGTCTCCACATCTCACAGTGCTTCACCTGCCTACTGGCTTCTTGCCTTTGTAGGCACTGACCCTGCAAAGACCACAAAACTCAGTGTGATCCTAGTTGAAAAAGAGATGGGGTACTTTTGGCCCAGGGGACAGGCACTAAGGAAGTCTTTTGGGAAGAGTTAGTTGAACTGAGATCCTAAGGATTACATTTTCTTTTTCTATAACTAAATTTTTAGTTGAGCAATTGCAAACATACAGTAAAATCCACAAATCATAAGCATAAACAGGTCACTGAATTATTATGAAGTCTCCTACTGGTTCAGTTGTCAACCAGGTCAAATGAGAACCTCATCCACACCTCCAAAGTCCTCTTTGTGCCTCTTTCAGGTTGACCCCTTTGCTTCTTCCCAAAGGTAACCAGTATCCTCCTAACACCATAGATCTAGTATGACCTGTTTTTGACCTTTACATAAGTGGAATCTTAGAGAAAGCTCTATTTTATATGTGACTTCTTGCATTCAACAATATGTTTGTGAAATTCAAGGGATGGGTAGGATTTTTTGACAAAGCTAATGCAAAAGAAAGGAATTTCAGGGTAAGCAGAGTACAAACAGAGGGCCAGGGAAAGGACATATTGGGTGTGTTTAGGGTAACTCTGATTTGGTGACTGCTACATAAGAAGAGGGAGACATGAGAGGAAGGATGGTTGGACGCCATATTGGATCAGGCCAGACACCATGTGGAAGAGCTTAACTCGCTTTCTAAGGACCTGGAGAACTGCTTGTATTAGTTCGGATATTGGTGTCTCCCAGAAGTCTGTATGCTAAAGGGTTGATCCCCCAGGGGTGGTGCCACTGGGAGGTGGTGCGGACCTTTGAGATGAGTTTTAGAGGGATGTCGTTAGGTCATTGGGAGTGTGCCTCTAACAGAGATTATGGGAACCAAGCTCCCCACTTCACTGTGAGGTGAATGATTTCCTCCACCATAACTCTCCCTATTGCCACCCAACACCCAACACCACCACCAGAGCCCAAAGCAACAGGTCCACCTGTCCTTGGAATGGAACCTCTAAAGCTGTTACATTTCCTTTTTCTATAACTAAATTTTTAGTTGAGCAATTGCAAACATACAGTAAAATCCACAAATCATAAGCATAAACAGGTCACTGAATTATTATGAAGTTTCCTACTGGTTCAGTTGTCAACCAGGTCAAATGAGAAAGGTTTGTCTAACGAACCTTTCCTCATATAAGTTGACTACGTTAGGTATTTCACTATAGTGATGAAACACTGATACAACATGAAGGATTCTGAATTGAAGAGAAAATATGTTATCAAACCTACATTTTAGAAAACCTTTATTATTAAGTACCAAGACTGGTTTTACCTCATGGCAGGGGTTGCTATTCCCACATATGAGAATTTGGAAAATATTTAATACTGAGAGGTAATATAGAAACTTCTGCTGTTAAAATTCGTCAAAGTCCTCTTGGCTCACGTAATGTTTGAACATGTTGTATGCACACAGGTATGTGGATTTTTTTCTCCTTGACACCTGCATCCTGTTGGCAGAGGTGGGCCCAGGATTTATAAGCTCTGCTAGCTAATTGTCCAGGGTGAACATGTAACCCAGGATCACTGTTGCTCTCCTAGCTGCAGAGGAGGATTGTGGGAAATTGCAAGAGGAAAATGGAAGGCAGCATTGGAATGTCAACAAAGAAGTGATGCTGCTGGCTTCAGAGAAGCCTTCATAGAGAAGGACACTGCAGTGCAAGCAACTCTCTAGGGACAGTAGAGAGAAACAAGGAGGAGAGAATACAGATCTTAGTTCTCCTAGTATGCATCTTGGGAATCCAGGTCAAACTCCTGAATCTCTCAAGGATTAGCTATGGAGGAAAAGGAGGAATTTCCTTCTATAATCCAGGTGGTAATATAAGGCTCTGGGTGGAGGAAGGCAGGGCGGAAGTAAAAGCAACCTAAATTCCAAGAGGTTCTTAAAGGTAAAGACAAATCTTAACTTGGAGAAGGTATGATGCAGAAGGACAGGTTTGTGAAAAAATTCAAGTTTCAGAATTCATTCTAACTAGAGAGTTTTAGAGCTGGAAAGGCTCACCTCCCCCTTTCCCCTCCATCTTTTACAGATAAAATGTTGAGCCAGGGAGGTTAATGCACCTGCCTCCAGGGGTAACTGGCACCTGGCTTCAGGGTGAAGTTAGCTCTCTGGATCCCCATGATGGGTCCCTTATCCTTCCCTACAGCTGAGAGGGTGACACTAACCCTGGCACATAGTGCTTGGCACTCAGATGACCAATACAGCTATTCATCTCGGTCCACTTCAGCCACCAGGACACCAATTTTAGGAAGGAAAACCCCTTATGCTAGCTTACTCAGGCTCAACACCATGGACATTTGAGGCCAGATGGTTCCTTATTGTGGGTCCCCATCACTTGCACTGTATAATGTTTAGATGCCATCGATAATTTCTCTCCCCATTCTGCCCAATCCTGATTGTTTTAGAGATCTCTTCTTTGCTCACACTCCAATGCTACCTTCCATGTTCTCTTGCAATTTCCCACCACCCTTCCCTGCATCTAGGAGAGCAAAGTTTCCATTGCCAAGTGTCCTGATGGAGTGGGTGCAGGGGGACAAAATTACCTCTGGTTGAAAATCAATGTCTTATATCAGTGAGCTTGCAATGAACTCCAGCATCGCATGGGTCAAAGAAATCCCCAAATCATAAAGATTTTATTGTAAATATCTAATATAATTTGTTGAAAATGAAATGATTAATATTTTTCAAATCTTCTTTAGGAAGACAAAGGGTCAATGGTAGAAGTGGATAGAAGCCCAGGAGAGAATCATATTGCAAAGTGCAACTCCTTACTCAGTTTTCTTCTCTGTGGAATGGAGGTCATAATAGTCACTTCCTCATTGTCTTGGAGACTCAGAAGACAATGCACGTGAAGCTCTTAGTACAGGGCCTGGGACCTGGTTAACACAAAGCAAACCTATAGAGGCTTCTCTGGTCATCTTTCATTCTCTACTGTTTTATAGATAGGAGCAAAGTTGTGCTGTCAGCACAAGCACATCAATGTCACGAAGGCCTAGGGCAAGTTGTGAGGAACTTGCTTTAGTTTTAGCATCTGCACGTCCCTTGGATTCATTGCATGCTGGCTGGGTCTGTGGTTACATTTGAAGTATCATAAATATTACTAATCTGCTATTTCCTGTACAACAGTGAGAAGAGTGTGCTGCTTAACAGAAATGTCCTCTCATAATGAGAGAAGAGGTCATTTTTGAACACTGAGAGTCAGAAGATGCAGAATATTGCACATACCTTTGAGTTGAGGTATGGATAGTGGGTATGATAACACATCAGATATTTTGATATGCGCTGCCACACAGTGAGCACTTCAGAAATGTCTTCCATTCTGGTTTTTGTTATGCAGAGCAAAGAACCATATGGTACGTGAAAAATGTAGAGCTTATGCACAAAGCAGTTATAAGCACATTGCATGGACTTTTTATGAGCCAGGTAGCATAATGCTCCCATTTTACAGGTAGAGAATCTCTTGTCCAACTTGCTTATGGGATTCAGCTAGTCAAGGTGGAAGTGAGATTTGAACCAGGGTATCTGGGTCCAGAAACTATGCTTTTAACTACTGAACACTTGGCCTTACTTAAAAATATTTAAGTAAAAGAGCTTTTGAATTATCCCATTGACTCTCAGTATTAGGGACGCGTGACCATTGATGTCAAGTAGAATTACAGCCAAGAGAAAGCTGTATGATGTAGCAACAAGCACATCATTGACCTTTGAATGGGTGGCTTCTGTGAAGTGCTGGGCTGGCAGCCAGACTGCAAGGGCCTCAGGGAGTCCCCAGAGGTGAGAAAAGGGAGACTCCAATGTGTATATATCATTTCCAGGGCATTGGCAGTAGTAGGTAAGAAAGAAACAGATTTGTAACGCAAGGAGCAGCAAGCCACGTGAAAGTGTTTTTCTCTTCTCTCCAAGGTGATGAGGAAACATTGGAAATAAGGCAAAGGGGCTGGTGGAAGGGAAGAGAAAGAAGGTGTTGGAAAGGGATGAAAGACATTTCAAACATCTGGGGTGGGACAGTGCTCAGTGTACTGGTGGAGGGGTTTGCCATCCGGCCAGCTTTGCAGATATTTTGGGCTTTCCTTGTTAATGATACCTGATAAGTCAGTAGTTAACTTTTCAGGAACCAGTGGTTAGATTTTCCATAATCTGGACCCCCACCATCCTGCAGGCCCCCATTCTCCTGATACACATGGCCCATCACCTACTTATTAAGCTTAATCCCAGTGCTGATATTCAATACCTGTGATCTTGGGCTAGTAAATCACTTCATATCTCTGAGCATATTTCTTCATCTGTAAAGTGGCTGATTTAAACAAAATATCAGCATCCTGTGGACCTGAAGGAGTATTAACATCTAATGTGAACAGGAAACTGCTTTGCCATTTTAAAAGTATTTGTTAAACCTTGTGGTGAGATTTTTGTCTTAGTCAAAGAGAAGCCACAGAGACCTCCCTCTGCAGGAGAGACAGGCAGTTTGATCCATACTGTAACAGTCTTTGTTACATTTATAAACATATACATTTGTTCATTGAAATGCATTCTTTTATCATTTGGACTCAAAGAGCGTTTTTCCCCAATACTAAAAAAGACAACATTAATGTCTTTTATTAACCACATGGATGTCCAAGTCTCAGGGACATCTGAAATATTCCTAGCCTGTTGCTGTGGAGTGATATAATTGTCATCCTTTGAACATACCAGTCCACCAATTTTTAGTAGGATTTCCAATCACGCTAAGTGCCTATTTCTAAGTGCTTAGTTCTTAGGCAGAAGGATCAAAGGTCATTTTTATGTTGGCAGCTGTCAATTGCTAATAGCATTTAAGTAAAAATTCCCTCAGCTGTGAGAGCTGTAAAATTCAACTCGGCAGGGCTGGGGATTTAACTCAGTGGTGCTGCCACCTGCCTTGAAAGCTCAAGGTCCTAAGTTTGATCCCAGGTACCAAAAAACAACAAAAAAATTCAACTCAGCAAATCCTTAGAGTGCTGACTATAGGTAAGGTACCAAACAGGAAAATGGGGAGTACAGATATCAGTTTTGATGATCAAAACCCCGTGCCCACAATAAAAACACAAAGCAGGAAACCATGACACATATCTGATTATCTGGCGTGCAGCCATTTGGAACACGCAGTGCAGCTCGGCAGCTCGGTAAGGGTCTGTGGGTATATGCGTGTGTGTAAGTGTGCCCAGTGTGGAATAACAGGCGGAATAAAGGTAGAAGGATGAACAGTAGACACGCAGCAGGAAAACCTGTACAAGCCAGGCTTGCACCTTCCTGTGTGAATGTTCGCGTAAATGCACACACAGAGATAGAGTCTGCTCTCGGATCTCAGTGGCACCTTGTGAGTAGCAATTGCCCTAAGCCACTCTGATTCAGGACACAGATAGCACCCTGCAGCAGCAGTGCACATGTGGTCAGGGACCCCTTGGTTGCCTGTAGGAGTGTGCAGGGAGCTCCTTGCGTTCAGAAGGGCTCTGGGCTCAGTTTAATACTCTGCTCTGGGCACCTTGAAATTTCCAGTAGCATTTGAACAAAGGCCTCCCCATTTTCACTTTCAATGGTCTTCACCAAGGAAGGTGGTCTGAGTTGCTCGCGACCCTTTTAGGGCTCCATGAGCTCAAAACTATCTCAATACTACTAGTAATATTAGGGTTACTTATCTTTTCCGCTGTCATCCTTACACCAGTAAACAGTGGGCTTTCCCCAAGGCTCCCTGACGTGAGTTTTGGAACAGATTTAATGGAGAAGCGGCTATGAGAATCCAGCTCTCTTAAGCCAGACACTGACAAGACTTGCAGAAATGAAAAACAAACAAAAACAAAAAACAAAAACAGTGCCATTCTTCTCACTACATATGTTTTGGTTTTAGAATACATAATTATGGCTCATAAATTATTACTTAGGCTAACATATAATAGGCATTAAAATTACTTTTAAAGAAATGAATGGATTACCATTAAAATTACTTTCTCCATTGGCCGGGTATGTAGCTCACTGGTAAAATGCATGCTTAGAATGCCAGAGGCCTTGAGTTCAATTCTTACCACCAAAAATAAATAAAATAAAAATAGTTATTTTCTGTTTTAAGTTCCTAATGTGTTAAATATGAATTGCTACAACTCAGAAAAACAAAAGTTTTCAGGCCTCATAATAATTTTTAAAACTGTAAAGGACTCTAAGCTTGAAAAATTTGAGAGTTGCTGCTTTCCAGATACAGTACTTATTATTTCTACTAAAAGAAATTGTTGTATGAATATGATCAAAATATACAGTGTATTTCATATGCATCAAAAGGTAAATAAAAGGCTGTAAGCTTAGTACTCTGGGAGGCTGAGGCAGGAAGATTGCAAGATGGAGCCTAGCCTGGGTGATTTAGTGAGACCCTGGCTCAAAATAAAAAACAAATTAAAATTCATTTGGAGCCAGAAGAGACCTAGAATAGCAAAGGCAATTCTGGGTGACAAAGGCAAGGCAGGGGACATCACAATCCCTGACTTGAAATTATACTACAGAGCTACCATCATAAAAACAGCATGGTACTGGCAAAGAAACAGACCTAAGGATCAGTGGAATGGATTAGAAGATGCAGAAACCACTCCAGCCACACTCAGCCACCTCATCTTCGACAAAGGTGCCAAATACGTCCACTGGAAGAAGGACAGCCTCTTTAAGAAGTGGTGCTGGAAAAACCAGCTTTCCACATGCCAAAGACTAAAACTAGACCCATGTCTCTCACCATGCACAGAACTAAAATCAAAATGGATCAAAGATCTAAATATAAAAGCAGAAACACTAAATCTGCTAGAAGAGAGAATAGGAAGAACTCTTGAGGACATAGGGGTGGGCAAAGACTTCATGAGTAAAACCCAGACTGCATGGGAAATAATACAAAGAATCAACAACTGGGATCTCAGCCTATTAACAAGCTTTTTCACTGCAAAAGAAATTACCCATAGAGTGAAGAGACAACCCACACAGTAGGAAAAAAATTCTAGCTGGTCCTCAGATAAGGACTAATATCTAGAACATAAAAGAACTGAAAAAATCAGACCCCCCCCAAATTTAAAGACCCAGTCCAAAAGTAGGCATCTGAAATGAATAGACACTTCTCAGATGAAGAAGTACAAATGGCAAATAAATATGTAAAAAAATGTTCCACATCACTGGTCATTTGAGAGATGCAAATAAGAACGACGCTGAGATTCCACCTCACCCCAGCAAGAATGGCTGCTATCGTGAAATCATCCAACAACAAATGCTGGTGGGGCTGTGGGGGAAAAGGAACCCTGCTCCACTGCTGGTGGGAGTGTAGACTGGTGCAACCACTAGGGAAATTAGTGTGGAGATTCCTCAAAAACCTAGGATTGTAAGTCCTATTTGACCCAGCTATTCCTCTTCTGGGAATCTTCCCAAAAGAATTAAAACCATCATACCACAGCAATATATGCTCACCCATGTTTATAGTGACATAGTTTGTAATAGCTAAATCTTGGAAACAGCCCAATTGCCCATCAACTGGAAACTGGATAAAGAAGATGTGGTTTTTCTATACAATGGAGTACTACTCAGCCATAAAGAAGGACAAACTTGAGACATTTATAGCTAAATGGATGCACGTTGAAGCTATATTCTTTTTTTTTATTTTTATTTTATTGGTGCATTTTAGGTATACAATATAATGACATTCATCATTGGAAATTTGCACCTTTACATAATCTATCTTGGTTCTTATTTTTCCCCCTTCCCTTGCCCTCCCTTCAACCCCTCCATCCCTCCCTATTTACAAAGACTTTGTTTCCTTTTTTTCATTTTCTCATATTAATTCTGTTCCCTTCTATCCTTTCGCCTACCCCTCCCACGTCCCCTTCCCCTTTGCCCCTTTTCTTCCTATTTCACATTATCTATTATACCTTTTAGTCCTTATTTACACTTTCAGTTTCTCACACTAGAGAAACTATTTGGTATTTATTCATGTGTGCCATTTATTTCACTTAAGAGTATCGCCTCAATGTGCATCCACTTAGCTATAAATGTCTCTAATTTCTCATTTTTTATGGCTGAGTAGTACTCCATTTTATTAAAATAAACCCCACATTTTCTTTATCCAGTCTCCAGTTGATGGGCATTTGGGCTGCTTCCAAGTTTTAGCTATTACAAACTGCGCTGCTATAAACATGGGTGTGCATATATCACTGTGGTATGATTCTTTTAATTCTTTGGGGAAGATACCCAGCAGGGGAATAGCAGGGTCAAATGGGACTTCCAGTCCTAGTTCTCTGAGGTATCTCCATACTGATTTCCACAGTGCTTGCACCAGTCTACACTCCCACCAGCAGTGGAGCAGGGTTCCTCTTTCCCCACAGCCCCGCCAGCATTGGTTACTGGTTGATTTCATGATAGCAGCCATTCTTTCTGGGGTGAGGTGGAATCTCAACCTTGTTTTCATTTGCATCTCTCAAATGACCAGTGATGTTGAACATTTTTTCATGTATTTATTTGCTATTTCTACTTCTTTGTCTGAGAAATGTCTGTTCATTTCAGATGCCCATTTTTGGATTGGGTCTTTAAATTTGATCTTTTTAAATTCTTTATAGATTCGAGATAGTAGACTTTTGTTTGAGGAGCAGCAGGTAAAGATTTTTTCCCACATTGTGGGTTGTCTCTTCACACTGTTGGTGGTTTCTCTTGCTGTGCAGAAGCTTTTTAGTAAGAAGAGATCCCACTTGTTGATTGTTTGCGCTAGTTCTCGGGCAACTGAAGTTTTGTTCATAAAATCTTTTCCCACACCAGTATTGAAGCTATATTCTTAACTGAAATAAATCAGACACACGTGTAAATATTGCATTGTCTCTCTGGTGTAAGAAGCTGAAAATGTAAATAGGGACCAAAATGTATAATAGACAATGTGAAATAAGAAAAAATTGTTCAAAATGAAGGGGGAACTAGGAAAGGGGGAGGTGGAAAGGAAGGAAGGAAAAAAATGAGAAAATAAGGAAAAAATGGAAACAGGGCTTTTGTAAATAAGGAAGGGGAAGAGGGGCTGAAGGGAGGGGAGGGGAATGGGGAGAAAAGGAATCAAGATACATCATGTAAAGGTACAAATTCCCTATGATGAATGTGATCATTAAGTAAATCTAAATTGTACCAATAGAATTAAAAACAAAAAAGTGAAGCACCTGTAACAAAGCAATTGTCATTCTTTTCACCTCAACTTCACTGAAATATAATAAAAAAGTGAAAATAAAATTTACCCTGGCTAGGGAATATATGTATATGTAATTTTTTTAAAAGGCTGGGATGTAGCTCAGTGCAAAGGTCCTGGGATCAACCATTCCCCCCTTCTTCTTCATGACGGCCTTAAACAAAAGCTGAAATCTACCCTAAGTTCACTAACAATAGGACAGATTTGTTTTAAAATTGTGGTTTATCCGTGCAATGGAAAACTATTCAACAGTAAAAATGAACATATCACAACTAGAATGTTGCTGTTTCAATAAAGGATAAATCTCACAAAGCTAACAAAAAGTAAACTGCAAAAAATATACATAGTACCATTCAATCTACATAAAATATACAAAGAAGTAAAACTGCAGTGTATATACAGTGTATATGTAATACTGTAGTACACAGTATATAGTACATATATAATCATGTATACCATACATAATATATACATTAAGGATATATACATAGACTATAAAGAAAAGCAAGGAAATGGCTATCTCAGAAATCAAGCTAATGATTGCCTGGGGAATGAGGTGAATAGAATTGTGGATGGTTTATACAAGACAATTGAGCATGGTGGCACATGCCTGTAATCCCCTCACTCTTGAGGCTGAGGCAGAATTGCTGTGAGTTCAAGGCCAGCCTGAACTACATAGTGAGATCTTGTCTCCAAATAAATAAATAAATAAATAAATAAATAAATAAAACCAAAAACAGTTTTAGACTCGAATATTGAAAAATGATTCTCTTCTTAATCTGAGTTCGGTTACAAAGGTGTTAGCACTATTATTCCTTGAGACATATATATATATATATATATTTCACATATATATCAAATATATTTCACAGTAAAATAAAACAGAAAGGTAAAATGGAGACTTGTTTAAAATTAGTGTGTTTGCTTATACGTGTTCATTTATGAAGATAAATTGACTTCCACTAAAAATAAAAAGAGGCAAAGGGACAACTTTTGTTATTTCTCCTGACCTTACCCAGGATCCCCCTTGGTAGGACCTAACTTACAATGCTCCTGTTCACTCCTTCTCCGCTGTTGGAGGACTCTGCAGGGCTGCTGGCCCCTTCTGCCTCCGGGGGTGCCTGAGGAGGCCAGCTGTCCACCTGGGGTAGGGTGGGAGGACCGATGGAGGATCTCTCCCAGGCCAGAGAGTCGGATAAAGGGTCCGAAGTTCCCTGTCACATCTGCAGTGCTGGTAGAGAGCTTTTCCCTTTCCAAGTCCAGGGCCATGGGTCTGAAATCCTACTGAGCAGGTGCAGAAAAGGAAGGCACAGGGCAGGGCTGGAAAGGCCACTGCTGCTCAGGAGGAGCCGGCCACAGCTCAGTCCTGAAGGAGAGCTTACGCCAAGTGATGTGGTTGGCGAGGAGGGCAGGGCAGGGTGGGAGTGGGAGTTGCATGTTCTCATCTCATGACTCCGACTCACAGAAATGGATCCCTCCCTTCTCTTTTTGGGCTCCTTTCCTCCACTTTTAGCACCGAAGAGCTGACAGTCTTTCCCTCACTGGTCTTTGAAGAAATCCATGTGGCCCTTAATAGTTTACCACGTCACCCTTGGACAGGAAACTAGGAGGAACTGGAGACAAGGACTCTACTCCAAGGAACAATTCTCCCCTAAGGCAGGACAGTTAAATGCTGGGCAAGCAGAATGGACATTTTTAAGAGAGGATGTTTTCCTAGCGCTTCTCAAACAATACCTGGAATTTTAAAGGGGAGTCACTTACATCCTCCCTCCTGTCTCACTCTACTCCTTTTCTTGTTCATTCCCACGTGTCCTCCTTTGCACTCTGAAAGGCTTTGGGAGTCTTTTGCCGTATCCCAGGCAAGGTGCCATCGATTTCACAATCCGTGAGTGGAGACAGGCAGGTGAGATGATCCTTGCTTGCAGCTGGGACAGGCAGGTGCTGGGAGGGGACCAGGTGTCAAATGCCCCCAGCCTGCCTGGGACTTCAGGACATGGTGGTTCTTTGTCTGGCTCCTGCAGGGAGAAGTGGGGGATTTTAAGGGGGAAGAAGAGAACAAGTTGCCCCAGGCTCAGGGAAAGCGTGTACCATCCCCGGGGGGCTCCCACTGGTGATAGGCACCGCCCAGAAGTGTCCACATGGATGCCATCCTGCCTGTCCCAAACTGTAAGCAGCTCTGGGTGACAAGTCATAGGGGAAGAGGGAGAGGGAAGAAGTGGTCGGAATGAAGCTGCAGTGAGGTCACTGCATGCACATCTTTTCATCATGCAGAAACTAAGATAGGGAAGCAAAGGTTTATGAACCAAAAGAAAAGGAAAAACCCAGTTCTTTGATGTGCCCCATTCTTTCAACTTATATTCTTGCCATAGTTTATGTGACTTATGTTCATGGAGCATCTGGCACATGCCAGGAGCCGCAACAAGTAGCTGGACAGACTTGCTGTGCTGTGCAGGGCTCATGGATACCAGCTCAGCGACCTTTCTGCAGATGATATGATTTTGGCATCTCTGTCTCCTTCTGCTACCAAATGAGCCAACTCAGGCCTTTTCTCCTGTGCTTCCTCCTGCTCCCACTGTCAGAGGTGCGGAAGAGCAGGGCATTGACCCCAGGCAGGTTTCCTATGAAGGGGGACAACAGCCCAGCTTCCAGATCAGCGTGCTGGCACAGGGGTTCAGCTCCCCAACTGCTGACCTTTCTCCACCTGCCTGGCACTGGCTGAAGACTGACCTTCCAGAAACAACTGGGCTCAAGGAAAACAGCCCACCCCTCCTGCAAGAATGCCAAGAAACAATGGGCTATTAAATTGCAGTGGAAAGCAACTGAACCCATTCAGCCAGGCAACCTAAATGGAGCAGTGATTAAGTCATTCAACCCTTGGCCACAGGAACCCCCAGCCTAAGGGAGGCTGTGCTTTCCTCTTATAGACCTTGTGTTCAGCCAGCATTTCACTTTAAGAGAAGCACCTGTCTGTTCTTATCAGTGGCTAGGGAGGCAGGGAGGGAGAATGGCTAGGGAGACAGAATGCTTGGCTTGGAGTCTCAGCTCTGACACTTGCTGTGTCACTTTGGGCAAGTTATTTAACTCTTTGTGCCTCAGTTTCCTCACCTATGAAATGGGAATAGTAACAGTAGTAGTAGTGGGCTGATGTTAGGAGAATTCGTGATGTTGGGAGAATTAAATGAGCTACTATTTGTGACTGGGAACTAGGCATAATAAATATTCTGTGTTAAATTAATTAAATCGATAGGTTTAATTTTCCAGCTGTGGGTGGAATGTGGTTCTGTCCTTTCCTTCTCTCAGAATGGCTGCCTTGGACAGAAAGAACATAGCTGGTAAAGAGGTAAAGAAAAACCAAAGGTTTGGGGGTCAAATTGCCTCAGCTCAAATCTTGATTCTGGCACTTAACGGCTAAGTCAGCTAAACTCTCCACTCCTGGGGGCCTCGTGTGTAGAACAGGTTCTTACTGTACCTGGTTTGTCAGCGAGTTTTGAGGAGTGAGCGCTGTAAAGTTCTCAGTATGATACCGGTATTTAGCAAGTGCTCAGTACATTTTAGCGATTGTCATCATCTGGCACTTTAATGAACGTCCCATAAACACAGCAGTTTGGACTGTGTGAACTGCAAGCTGGCTCTGAGCAGGCTCTGAGCTGACCAGAGCCACCAGCCAGCACCCAGGGGGGCTCTGCGCTCCTGAACACCAAGCTTGGCATCTCGTCCGGGTGCGGAAGAGCCCTGCAGGGCTGTCTGAGAGGTGTGAGGTTGGTCGAGTTATCATGAAACCCTAGTTGTTTCATTCCTCTCTTTCTCCTTTCCTTCCTTTAATGAACATTCGCTGAGCAACTACTTGCTGGGGAGGCACGGGGTATCCCCAGGGGAAGGCTGTGTACACCACAGGCATGTGTGCGGATTAATCCAGTTACTGCCTGCTAGGATTTAGGCCGGGGCCTGGTCCTGGCTTTGCACTAAGCGACGGGTGCTCGTGCTCATTAACTCTCAAAGGCCCCTTGACTGCATCTATATTAAGTCTCATCCTGTCTTCCTGGGAAGGAGGAACACTGGCGCAGGACATGGAGGATGATTGTCCAAGGTTACTCATACAGTTTCTGCCGTGGAAAGTGAATCGGGTATTTCCCCCACACACACTATATTTGGGATACTACCCGCAGACTGGTCATCCAAGAAATTAAGAAGCAGAGAGCGGAGCCTGCCGCAGACTCAATTAAGATCTCCCCTTTAGGGCCGGGGATTTAGCTCAGTGGTTTCGCGCAAGGACCCGAGTTTGATCCCCGGTACCAAAAAAAAAAAAAAAGATCTCCCCTTGATGTCATACAGAGCTGGGCCTTTTTCAAGTTTGACTGACATGGAATTCTGTTCTCTAGGATGGCTTTTCTCCAGCTGTGTTCTGCAGAGTGCTGTTTCTTCAAGCTGTTAATAACATTCCATAAAAAATTAAATTATTCAAAGTTTCTTTTTCTGTGGACCACCTCAAATTTTTTGTCATTTTTGTCTGTATGGTTGTTTGTTGTTGTTGTTGCAGTTTTGTGGCACTGGGTATTGAACCTAGGGCATTTTTCACTGAACTGCATCCTCAGCCCTTTTTCATTTCATTTTTTAAAAATTTTGAGACTGAGTCTTGCTAAATTGCTAGGATCACAAGTTCGAGCCCAGCCTGGACAACTTAGTGACCAACATCTTAATATACGAATGCACGTTGTAATTTTCTTTGCAGGATTTCACCAGCAACATCTTGCAATGTTACCCTTCTCAGAAACACTCATCCAGGAGAGCCCACTAGACTCATCTGTGAAAGCCATAGGAAACATCAAAACTCTGGTAACAGGAGGATGATTGCTAGGAGGAGAAATGGAGCAGATGTTGAGCAATGCACCCATCCGTGATCCCGTCAGACCAGAGCTGCCCCTGTCAGTGCTAGAGAATGAACAGAGTTCTTTGTGAAGGGTAGCTGTGCCCTTGGTCAGCTTCGTTCACTGTGGCTGCATTGAACTCACTGACACCACCAGGTACACTTGCTCCTCGGGGACAGGACATCTTTGCTCTGTCTACTTTCTGCTTCTGCAGGACTTTCCTCATTTCCTATGCCTTGTCTAGAGTGGGTGGATTGGGTGAGAGTGCTCATTTTCCCCAGACAGCTCTCTAACTTCCTCCACCTGCATTGGGAGGTCAGGATGACTTAAGTGGGAAAAGAACAAACAATGGGAAAGACAGTCATTCGATTTGTGGTTATTTCTACCTCTAACAAGTCATGTGACCTTGGGAAAGGCCTACACTATTTTTTTAATCTCAACATCTTTACCCCCAAATGGCGATAAGAATCTTTTTCATTTCATGGTCTTGTCTAAGAAGTGAGACTCTGCTTATGAAGTGTCACCGCATTGTATGCCTGAGATTTGCGTTCATATCAGTTAGAATTGTTTTACATAGATTTCACATTTGTGTGTGCATGTCTGAGAGAGAAAAAGAGAGAGGATGGAAAAAGTGAAGAGGCACAGCAAAACTGGGAATATAATGTGAATTCCACTTTGCAAAGGAAGGTTTAGATTGAAATGGAAAATGAGTACATTGCCCACTAATGGTGACTCTTTCATCTAGAGAGAAAATTTGTCTATGTGATTGTAGGCAGAGTCCTAGACACTCAAGCTGAGTATATATTCATCAGTATCTTAGGTTATACGTCAGTCTCTGGAGAATTTAATCAGCATGAGTGAAGGCTTAGAACCTCACTTTATATGGGGGCCACATGGTGGGTATATTATGTACCCAGGACGCTTTGTGAAGTTGGCTCTGAGTCTGAAGAAAGAGGACCAGGTCGCCTTGTGAAATGTTTTTGATTTCTTAACCTCCGTGTCTCTCAACTGTAGCTGCGATCAGTGATGGTGAACCTTTTAGAGCGCCCAGGGATACAAACAGCCTGCTGCAGCAAGTGTGCTGTAGGTTCGCCACCACTGGCCTAGATGAACTGACCTGGTTCAAAACTCCATCTTGTTCTCTTTCTACCTCTTCCTTCCTTTCTCTCCCTCTCCTCCACAAACAAGAATAAGTAAACATGAACACATCTTGTTTATACCATTTGCTTTTTTATACATCCAATGCAGATTATTTTCCTCATTGTCACGTTAGATTTAAATGATTTTGCTGCTTATTTTTATTTGATCTGTTTTTGCAGTAGGGAAGGTATGTATGCCATGCTTTACTTTTAAAACTATCATTTTATTTTCATGTTCTTGGGCCACTTATTGGAGTCTTCTTTATATTCAACTGTATGCAGTATTATAATACATGTGAATATATAAAGAAATGTTAGCCAAATTGAGAACAGAGTACAGTACTTGGCTTTACTGTTAAGGAATTGAGAGTATTTATCTGGCAGAACAAACACTATGGGCAATAAACATACAAAGATCTCTTATTTTGAATGTTATACTTAAATATTTTTCTTTTGCCACTAAAAAGTATGTCACCATGTGCCAAGCGCCATACCAAATATTTCACATAGCTCTCAGAAGCCTCACTTAGGCTCCATGGAATCCCCTAGAAACAGGTCAGATTAGCAGATGAGATTTCGATAACTCCAGTGGATGAAAGGGGCTACCACCAGGTCTCAGTCTCAAGCTGAGGGTTCTTCCCCACATTGGCAGGAGGGATTGATTGACTCTAAGCTTTGCTCATACTGCAAGAGATGGCTGTTATGGTCAAGACATCTGGGTGTCAAAGGACAGTCTTCCCTGGACATTGGAATCCACTACCTCAAATAACAGCAGTCTCATAGAAACAAGGCCAAGCCAGGCTTCATAGGAACAGGGACCAGGCTCCTCTCTGTCCTCCTTCCTTTCTCTCACCTCTGTCTCCTCGTGTGTGCACATCTGTGTGTATGACCTGCTGCTGTGGAATTTCTACTATCTGAAGATTCATTCACTTACTCCATCAATAGCTATTTGTTGGCTGCCGTGTGTCAAGGAAATCATGAGTACAGGCAACAGGCAGTTTCAGCAGGATGGAGAGGGTGAAAAAATTGATTGAAGAAGGTCAAAGAATAAGAAAAGAAAAATGAAAATCAATGACTAGGGCTAACTCTTCTGTGGTGTTTTGCTCTGTGCACATTGGTAGGGCAAGAGAACATCCTGCATTCCCCACGGGAAGGAGAGAGGAGAGACAGGAACTGGTGCCCAGTGGAAGATTGGACCTGGCCTCTCATTCCCAGTTAGGAGGAGGAAGGCAAAATATGGCTCCAGATTCGCATGGGTTCATAGAAATGGTGGTAGCCCATGGAAGTTTCCATATTTTCATGCAAAGGGAAGGAAGGTTCACGTGTGAGAGTAAGGATGTGGGAGAACTTTTGGAAAGTTGAAGAAAGGCAGTGGGAGAGAGGAACATGGGTGTATTGGAGAAATCAGGTGGGTGCTGGAAGGCATTAAGGGCCTAAAGGGTATGAATGTGAATTTAAAGTAACACCAGCAGTGTGGTTGTGTGAATTTCTTTAGTTTATTCGAGTGTGAGGACAGAGTAGAAGAAGAATCAGATTGAACAAGGTTTTGCCATAGCAAAGCAAACACAGTGAGGTGAACACAGGGCCAGAGTGTCCAGTATTTATGTGAAGGAGTTAATAAAATAATGGGACCTTGTAATCCAAGTAAGGTGAGGAATAAGGACAGGAGGATGAGCTGTGTCCTACGAGAACATCTGGGGAGATGAAGGTGGATGGGTGTGGGAGTACTAGAGGGAGACCTAGAAAGATGGGCAGTGGTGGTAAGAGAGTGAAGAAAGTGTTCATGGGAGAGTGAAGAAGGTGTTCATGGGAAATGACAAGGTAAAGGCTGACCCTGGGAGTAAGTGTGGGCTGTGGACAATGTTATTGGTGTGGAGGCAAAGGATCTGAACTGCCAGGATATTGGAAAGACTTTCTATAGGTAGTGACCAAGAAATACAACAGTAGCAGTATATAAACCAAGAATGACAACTTCAAGGAAAGATGGGGATAACCCTGGAGTCCGCAATGACCACAACAAGGAGAGGGGACTTTTCAGGAGGGATTGTGGTCTGGCTGTGGAATGACTAACAAGATAAACAGATACTCTACCTTTCAGTACAATGCTGCAAAGAGTCTGGAAGAGAAATCACACCATTTTAGAGGACCTGGGGGCAGAAAGAGCCCTCATAAGAGAAACAGATCAGTTAGAACAGTGATTCTCCAACTGTGCTTCAGAAATCCCTGTCAGAGACTCACAACCCCCAAATTATATTCATAGAAATATAGAAATATAAGATATTATTTGACCTTTCCATTCTCATTTTATCACAGATACTCAGCCATTCCAGAGGTTACATGATGTGTGAAATACATCAGCTTGAAGGTAGAAATAGATACAATTGTCTTCCATTAAGCCACAGATTAGAGAGATTTGTGGAAATCTATAAAATGCTATCCTTCTATAAAATGCTATAGAAAGTGCTCTTATTGTTTTGGAAAAACATAATTATTTTTCATAAAATATGTGGCGATGTTATTATTGTTATTTTAAATTTAAATTAATTTTCATATCTAGTAAGTGTGGACAGATATGAGCCACACAAATAAAAGCCCAAACATTTTTAAGAGTGTCTTAAAGTCCAAGTGTTTAAGAACCACTGAATTAGGACATGGGAGCTAAGGGAGTGTTCTGATAAGGAGTGAAGAGCAGGAGATGTTTTTGGTCATGGATTCTGGGTTTCACAGAACACAGCAGAAGGATTTTTGAGAATAGGAGAGGGCTGGGAGGTGGGTCAGAAAAGGGGATAGGAAAAAGTACATGACGATGACAGTCTAGGGGGATCACGAGACTCTCATTTAGTCCTGGCTTCTTGTGTTGGTTGGCAGAGGCAGGGGTGAAGGTGATAAGGGGTCCTGATAATGGTGGGACCCGATGTCATCATAGACCAGGAGTAGGTAGGGCAGCTTCTGCTGGGGGAGGGATAGAGCAGGAGGTCAGTCGTCTCATAGACCAAGTTGCTCCTTCACTCTGAATTCTCAGAGGACAGTCTGACTGTAACCATCTTGTGCCAGGTGTCCATTCCCAGGGCCAGTCACTTGGGACAAGTCCAGGGACAATCCGCTGCCCCATTTTAGACAGTCAAAGGTATGTGATAGTTCCTGGAGAAGAGGCTCTAAATAGCCTGGGAAGATATTCCTAAAGTCCTCCACAGGAAGACATTACAATGAGTGAGCAAGACGAAAGACTCCTTTTGGGATAACTTTGAGTATTTATTTGGAATGTTTCCTATTCAGCCCCATTTTAAGGTGCAAAGAGGGATTAATTGTGTGCTGACCTTATGCTGCTACTGTCCATTCTGCTGTTTCAAAAGAAAGCTGAAGCCTCACCCCTAACCTTTGTTCACATACCCAATCCATCAGAAAGTCTGTAATGGATCAGGCATCATCACTGCTCCAAACCTGATTAAACATCACCATCTTGTCCTTGGCCGACTGGAGCCACCTTTTAAAGGGACCATTGACCCTTCACTTTTGCCCTTTTCTCCTAGTTCGTCGACCACACATTAGTCAGTAGGATACTTCTAACGCAGAAGTTAGGCTGCATTGCTATAGTCCCCCATATCTGCAGAAGATATGGTCTAAGATTCCCAGTGGATCTCAGGAACCACTGATAGTACAGGACCCTGTGGTTTTATTGCAATTGAAGACTAGTTGTGGTTGGTGTCCTTTGTCCCTAATCAACTTCTGCAGTTCTGCCAGAAATGTGGCAGCAGCTTCTTCATTGGCAGATACAGTCTCTCCTATAATTTTGTATCTTTCAATCCAAACCTATCCCTGAATCTATGGCACCATTCCTTACTTGCCTTCAATATATGGCTTGGTGTCATTGGATTCAGGAGATTCCTTGCTCAAGTCTTCCTATTGGCTCACTGCTTTCTGGCAACATATTTATTTCCATTGGATCACATTTTCTGTTCTTGTCTTCCACCCACAAATTTAATGCTTAGTCTTTCTTAACTAAGCGTTCATCACATGCTGTAACTTCTGTGGTTTGAGGCACAACAGCAAGGAGCACAAATTTCTTTCCTTTTTTTACAATTTCACAGAAGATTCATGTGTAATTACCATAGATCTTAGCAACCTCATCATAAAATTTTTTTTCTTTCCTTATTAAGGTCGAGGACTTGCACCTTTTACTTACAGAGAGCACTTTCTGGCCTTTGATTGGAATATCTGAACTGTCATCATGGCTACTCTTGTGCTTTGGGCCATTATTCATAAAATAAGGGTTACTTAACACAAGCAGAGACAGTCAACCTTAAATCCAGGTACTAAATGGTTAATGGGAAGGTGGCGCATTCACAACCTGGATGAGATAAAGCAAGACACCTTTAGATTTCATGGTTCTCAGAATGTTATGTGCAATTTAAAATATATGAATTATTTATTTCTGGAACTTTCTATTTAATGTTTTTGGACCAGGGTTTACTGCAGATAAGTGCAACTATGGAAAGTGAAAACATGGATAAGAGGGGACTAGTGTGCTCCTTGTGTTAGTCAGCTCTCTGTCACTATAAAAAATATCTGGGGCAATCAGCTTAGAAAGAGAAAAGGCTTATTTTGGCTCATGGCTCTATTAGTTGGCCCTGTTGTTTTTGGGCCTGTGACAGAGCAGCACATCATGGTGAGAGCACATGGTAGAGTAAAACCTTTCAAAACCAGGTGAAAAAGAGAAAGAAGGAACTAGGGTCCCACAGTCTCCTTTGAGGGCACAACCCTAATGACCCATAGACCTCCCAGTAGGACCCACCTCTTTAGGGTTCCACCACCTCCCAGTAATACCACACTGGAGGCCACACCTTTACCTTATGAACCTTTGGGGGACTCTCAAGGTTCAAACTATGGCATTATCCAAAACCTTCAAATGGCCTTCTACCGTGACTGAGCTCCTGACTATGAGCTGCCTACTGGATCTGACCTTGAGCTATTTCTCAATGTCATCTTGTTCCCTCCACATTTGTTTGCTCTGGTTTGATCACAGGGCCTCCTCCCACACCTCACCAACTTGCCAAGCTTCCTCCTAACTCAGGTCCACCTCTATTCCTATGGGTACCCCCTTTTACTCAAAGTTACCATCCCTAATGACATTAGAAAAGCACTTCTCTTTTTCCTTCCTGCCACTATGGTGACCTATTGTATTCTCTTCATAGCACTCATCCGTACTTGCAAGGATCTCTTTCTGTATTGTTTCCCTGTTGATTGTTGGTCTTCTGCTCCTTGATGGTGGGAACCTTGTTTTTCCTATCCACTGCTGTATCTCTACTGCTTGACACAAATAAATGGCCACCCAATATTTGTTGGCCACCCAATATTTGTTGGCCACCCAGCTGACTTGGAGTTGTGCAAAGGAAAATTGAAGTCATGATGGCCCCAGGGAAATTCATGTAGGAGCACCAAATTTCCTTTTACTTTTAAGAGTTGCTCATTCAAGCTGTTCTCAAAATACATTTAGTTTAATTAAGAACCAGCCCCTTTAGAATGGAGGGCAGATACTTCTCAATACCACAAGACAAGAAAGGTAGAAAAAACCAACATACCAGAAATCCTTCTTGATTTCAAGAAGAGAATGACAAGCAATAAAATATTTTATTATTTTTTTTGTTACTTATGTCATTGAAATCACCCCTAAAACAAAATTTGAGGGCTCATTTTTTTCTACTGGCTGTTGAGAGGAGGGTGAAAGAGGGCAAACCTTTCTCACTTGTGTGCTATCTCTTCTGTTGGACCAAAGGTCACTGATTTTACGCTCTGGTGTTAGATCACGTGCTGAGCATATTTCTCAAATGGTCCTGTTTTATGGATGGTACAGTGCTGTGGATATATAATGAGTGGTTATGCAAGCTCTGTATCTAGATTGGTATTTATTGTGAGTAACCATGTTAACTTATTTTATGAGTGCAGTTCCAAGGACCTGAAAAGCTATGTTCTAAAGCTCATAGTCTAGGAAACTTTCTTGTGCCTCTCGAAAGCTCTGTACCAGGCACTGCCAAGTATCTTAGATTTTCAGGGCTTCCTTTCTTCCATCTTTAAAAAGAAGAGAACTGAAGGAAGGATATGTTGTCATTCTTTATTGGAACACTTTAATGACAAGGTAGGAGACATCAGGACATAGCAGTGTCATGGAAGGTGGTCTAAACTGGACATCTAAGTTTCTGTACTTAAAGTTGGCTGACGTTTCACCCCCACTGGATATCAGACTCTTAAGGCATTCAATTCTATGGCTCTGTAAATTGAAGTGATTTGTGTTATCATTCAGAGATGAAGCAGTGTATCAGACCAGGAGGAAGAAACAGAACTGGTATTAAGCCTTGTTCTTTCTTGCTTGGGTACAACTTGAGATGAGTCACCGAAGCCCTCCTGAACTCAGTCTGATTAGGCTCTCTTGGGGCTGGAAATGAGTAATGGGATGAGTGGGGCCACTGTCATGGGAACAAAGGAGAAAGAGAATGGGCCTCTGGGAAAGCAGAGGCCTCTGCTTCTCCCATCTTGATGTCTACTTGCCTCCTTGTCTACTCAGTGGCATCCTTTTCCTCATTAGTGCTCAAATTATGCAGCTCCAAGCAACATTTTGTTGGAAAAATGGGTTCTCTTGCTAAGGGAAAAATGGTTTGAGCCCATGCCATACTGTTGCATAATTTCTGCTCGCTTATAGCTCTGGTCCCTCTTCACAGCTGCACTAGGAGTGGCAGGGAAATGGAGCAGCAGTCTGGGAAGAGAGGCAGGGCGTGGCCCGGACTGTGGCACTCTGGAAACTACATGTCCTGTCGAAGAGTCAGCCAGTTGCGGTCCTGTGGGCCAGCAACAAAAGCCCTGCCAGAGCTTCTGGAGTTTTCAAGGAAGACGGAAAGCCCACATTTTTTTGCATGAGCTTTTCTGATTTTTGAATGTTGGCAAGTCATTCAAAAAATATTAACAACCTGGGATTCAAATGATAACATCCAATAGTTAGGCAGTCAGTTTGTAGCTTCTAGGATCTACAGTTCAGATCAAACCATGACATTTCAGTTTTTGTTCTACTTATGTACCCTACTGCGTGTGTGTGTGTGTGTGTGTGTGTGTGTGTGTGTGTGTATCGCATTCCTGGAATGGAATCTGTTTACCTAGTGAAGGGCCAGGGTGTATCATAAGGACAAATCTTTGGATTAGCTGTACTTAGTCCTAAAAGAGCTGCCTAAGGAATCCTCTTTCCACAGGAACCCTGATTAGGGCCAACTCCAATTCAGAGGCAAGCTGTGTATTTAATATGTTTAATAGAGTCCTAGAATTTCCTTCTCTATAAGTGAATGTTCAAATAGAATGATTTATATTGGCTTCCTCTAGCAAGACTTTTTTTCTTAATAAGAAAAGGCAATGTTCCATTCACATTTAGTTAGAATTCTGGGTAAAAATCGGGTGATGACAAGTATGATATATTGGCATTGGAGAAGCTCTGCTTTACACCAAAATAATGGCTACTTCTCATTTTAAGAAAACTGTGTCTATAAAAATAGCAACTCTAGGGTTAGAAAAGACTCTAATCTCTTTAAGGGTTCTTTCCAGTCTTTGGATATTGCTTTATGATGCCCCACCACGCTGACACCCTGAGGTGCTGTGAACATTTCCTGTTATCAGAAAGGCATTTCTTCCCTAGGGAGACTCTTATCTCTGGACAAGCCAGCTGATTGATTTTTTCTTAGTGTACAATGCCATGCCCATCATAAGCAATTAGTGTAGCATAGATTTGCTAAATGAATGTATTCACAGATTCACTCACATGGCATTGACTGGTGTTTACTATGTGCCCCACTGGTCTAGGAACCTGAGCAGTGTCAGTGGACAGTAAGAATCTGTGGCTTGAAGAGTTGGTGGTTGTAGCCTGAAAGAAGTAGGTGGTGAGAGAGAATAAATTTAGAAAAGAGAATTTCATACAATATGTTACAAGGTGAGTGATGGTATAGAAAGAAGAAAGAATAGATTGAGGGGTCTGGGAGGGAGGAATACATCACCATCATGCAAAGATCTAAAGGAATATCAGAAACGTGAAATGGATATTCTCAAATTAATCTTTCTGCAGCCAAGCAGAACTATGTAGCTCCACGGTGCCGAGCCCAGTCCTGAGCCTTACTTTGGAGCACTACCTGCAGCACATCCCCCTGGCAGGCCTTGCTCCGATCACCCCGTATTTGTATGAGTAAAATGAGTCATAGCAAAGTAACTCAGTTAATATCCAAGGCTGCAGGATTTGGCTTCCCCATAAGTAGCTCCATTCACTGCCTCTCCCAAGCTTTTCTTCCCTGGGCCCCAGGGCTGTGCAAATTCTCTTGAGGTGTTTGATTCCTGTGATGAGATTTAAGGGCCCCTCATCATCCCAGACTTTCTTTTGAGAGCCCTTTAGCAGGGCAAGTGAGGCCCCCACGACCACCACAGTATAGCAACCCTGACCCATAGGTTCTGAAGGTCACAGCATTTAAAGCAAAATTAATTTTGTTCAGTTTTGACCAAAAAAAGAAACATACATCTTTTCGTCAGTAAATGTCACTGTGGTTTCAAAGCCTAAGTGTGATATGAGCCCAGGCAGCATTTGAAAAGTATTTCCTGCTAAACCATAGGGTGAAATTATGCAAGCCGATGAGTCCTAACAGCTGCATCAAATGCTTAACACCTGCTAAAAAAAAGGGTTTGAAACTAATTTTACGTTGTTTTAAATTTTAGGATTGGTTGGTTTTCCGTGTTTTCAAATTCTGAGGGAGCCTCCAATGTATTAAGCCTTCCGCTGCAAAGAAAATTGGGGAGCTTTGAAAGTATTTTGCAAATCTAATGGAGAAACTTCATGGGAATTGTATTTTTATTAATGCACTTAAAATAGCTTCTGGAGTCGGTCTGAGAACTTTTTCTTAAGATGGAGTTCTAGGCTTGAGTCCGCTGTTCCTGCTCCTTTTAAGTGAACCCCAGAATCGCCTCTTGGCTTCCCGCCGAACTCTCCGAGGTGGGGTGGGGGTGAGAGGCTGAGCTCGTCTTGGGTGAGAGAAGCGCAGCGCCGGGCTCCCCTGACCTGCTTCACCCTCCCGGCTGGCTCTTTAAGTCCAAGAGTTTGGATTTCCTGAGATTGTTGACTGAGTGTAAGCGAAGGGGCCCCCTCTCCCCAGTCTGGCGAGAGGCAGCAGGAGGAGTGGGATGGGGTGAAGCGAGGTGGGGGCGGTTGGAGAGAGACTAAAGCGATGTACTCGAGACAGGAAAAGTGGGAGGAGGAGGGGGAGGAAAAGGGGGAGGAGGGGGAGGAAAAGGGGGAGGAGGGGGAGGAGAAGGGGGAGGAGGCAGCCATAAGTTGAGAGGGGAGGGAAACGCGTCGCCAGCCGGGCGCTGGGAGCTCCGCGCGCTCAGCGTTCGCAGAGTCGCGCCAGAGAAGATCCGAGGCTGGGAGCGACCGGTGGAGAGCAGCACGGTGAGAGGAGGGAGAGCCCGGCTCGCTTCTCTCCAGAGAGAAAACTTGCTCCAGAACACCGGAAACGTGTTCCTGGGCGCGCGGAGTCCGGGCGGAGGAGAGCGGCGGGTGTGCGCGGGTCGTGTTGACTCAAGCCGGGGACCCCGAGGGCTGAGTGGGGAAGTCCCGGGAGGGGCCAGAGGTTCCCCGCCCCCCCCCGCCCCCGCCGAAGTGGCACAGGATTGGGAAGATCGCCGGGCACAATCGAGCGGGGACCCGGAGTTGGAGGGATTGGGGAAAGCGACCTATTTGGGGGCAACAGGTTGGGGACCCCCGCGTGGTTAAGGATCCGGTGACCGGATGCTTCTCGAGGGCTTGGGGGTCCAAACTCGCGACCCCTATGGTGTGGGCGGGGATCTGGGGGGCCCGGCAGGGCGTCAGCGAGTTAGGGTGGGCGTGAGTGGGACCAGAGGATGGATGCTGCCCAACGTGGGACCCCGGCGGAGCCTGGAGGTTTAAAAGAAAAGTTTGCTGGTTTGTCTCGTTCTCCCTCGGCCCGAAGGGCCAATCTACAGAGCTGCCCAAGCTCGGCTCCGAAACAGGCTTTTCCCGATCGACCCCTGTGCTCTGGAGGGAGGCGTGGGAGCGGAGGGCGGGGAAGGCACCCACTTTGTCCCGCGAGCCCCGGACGCGCTCTTCGTAGGCTGGGCAGGCCGGGCGGGTGGCGGGAAAGCCCGAGTCGGTCCGATCCGCTGCGGCTGGGCGCTCTGAGCCCGCGGAGGTCCTTTTCCTTTACGTCTTTCGTGCCCGCCCAGCTTTTGGGCCGGGTTTTCTCTGCGCGCCTACTGTGCGCGCTCGGCGAGCTGCTGCGCGCAGGGGGCGCTCTGGAGCCGCGTTCGGCGGCTCGACCTGCCCTTCCCAACACTCCTGCCCATTATTTTAAAAAGGGCTTTCCACCCTGGGTCAGAACAGGCTGTGCACTTGCGATCTATCGGGACTAGGCTCTGAGTGCCTCCCTGGTTGGCGGTAGGGGTTTCCCCCCAGCTCCACCCGCCTTCTTGCCCTCGATCACATGCCTCTTCCCCGGCGGAGCCGGGAGCCCTCGTTCAGTTTGTCAGCAGTAAGGCGGTGAGTATTTATAGACACCACTGCAGTCCTTCGGTGTGCAAGGTTTCAATTACAGCACAAGTCGGAAGGTTCACGCGCAGTGCCTCAGCTGGACGTCTGCTCCCGAGACCCGCATGGCAAACGTTCTGGGCATCCCTGCTGGGCTGGAGTTCTGGAGGACCTGTTGCCCAAGCCATACTTGCAAATCAGATGGCCCATGCATGCTAGGACCAGTGACAGCCACGGTTCCGGTAGCTTCCATCCCCCCACCCCCTGCAGGATGCAGGTGGACCTCGCAGGCTGCCCTTTTGACCTCCCTTTGGTGATCTTGACCACCACGGGTTTGCAGTCGTGACATTTCTTTGCCCTACCGACTGCTAAGTGTCAGAGTGCTGAGCTCTAGAAAATTGCAGCACACGGGTCCGGAGGGGAAATGGAGCTTGCAGAAACTAATTTAGCCACATTTTGAATTTAGACTCGTCAGGTTCCCCGTGGAACTTCGAAAGGTCCCCCCTCTTGGAACCCAGCAGGTCAGTCTCTGGCTGCAGAAGGGCCGGTCAGAGTGATTTCTGCAGAACGTCGACTTGCAGATAAGAGAAGCAATGCTTGGTCAATCCACAAAGTTATCTTCAGTTTTTCCATCCTCAACCATTGTCTTTTGTGTTTCATTGATGTTTCTAACAGCTGGAACCATTAATGTGTAAAGGAAGACAGGCACTGAAGAAAACAGTCTAAGTAACTCTTGCCTTAGTCTGCCTTATTTCTGGAGAATAAGACCTTTCTGTCAGGTCCAGAGAACCATAGGTGTATATTTATTTCAGTGGGTGCGATTTCAGTAATGTTCTGTTTGAATATGATGTAAGTGTTCCCCTTATATAAAAAAGGAGGGTGCAAACACCCCCTGAGGGCTTACGATCTCAGACTTCGCACTAGGATACTGAGAATATATGACCCTTACCATACACTGAGGTAGGGATTATGTACCCATTATATAGGAAAGCTCACTGAGGCATAGAGAAGTTGTCTAAGGCTAAGGCTGAACACACAGGGATGGCTTTCAGAATGGGTTTCAGATTGTTACCCCAGGCTTGTGGGCTGGGGATGGCTTTCCCTTCGATTCCCCAATAGTTGATTATATCATCTTATTGTTGATTTCATTGGTGGCTTTTAATTTTGATCCTTTTTTAAAATAGCACAATTATTGAAAAAAACCACCTAATTTTGCCTTTAGAAAACTGTTATACTATCTGAAAACTTTATGCTGAGGGTTCAGACTTAAACGTTGTAATCTTCAGTTTGTTCATTTAATGTATGCTCAACATATAAGCTATTTATTTATCTGTAGAAGATTGAGTTCATTAAACCTTAATCTTCCTTTCAGATTTCTCTGTCCTAAGGAATTGTGGGGATGTGTGTGTACATTTCTCTTGTACTGTCCATATACCACATAAAATATGCAGATGTCTTCCTTAAATTGCAGCCTTTTTCCTTTTAATTCTTTTCGCAGAGTTAGACCAATGCAGGGTTGATTTGAGAAACAGCATCTGAGTCCCTCTACAATTGTCCTCCAATGTCTGCCATTAAAAATTTTGTTCCTTGGAGTTGCTTGTCTAAGTGCAAAATGTAAATTCTTGTTAAAGGCAGTGCTTAGAGATATGATCATTGGTTAACAAGTCAGTGTGCATTAATATCTTAGTTGCTGAAACTTGGGACCAAAATATTTTGTGCAACATAACAGGTTTGGAATTTGGGAACAGAGACAGTGGTACCTTGGTAACCAGAAGTCATTGTTTTGTAAGGGAAAATACTGGGAGCCAAGAAGGAGGCTGGGAACATAGATGACAGAAGGTAATGATGGGACATCAGCAATGAACTTGAGTGAATTTACGTTTTGGCAGCGCCTGGGGATCCAAGACTTACTCTGAAACTCATATGGTTGGGACAAATGTGCTGAAGGATTTATTGGGCCTCTTCTGTGAGTCAGGTCCCATTGTGATACTGGTATTTGAGCTTCCCCCAAACCTGGGCATGTAGTTATTATTTTCTTTATTTTAAGCAAAGAAAACAGAAGCTCAGAGAAGTTTGTTAATTTCCCAGTGTTGCACAGCCCTTAACTTAAGCCTCTTTTTCCTTCCTGTACATTTTAGTGCAAGGTTTTTGTTGTTGTTGTTGTTGTTTTCCCAGTACTGGGGTTCGAACTTTTGACCTTGTGCTTGCAAGGCACATGCGGTGCCATTGAGCTAAATCCTCAGCTGTCCTTCCTGTACATTTTATCATTTATTCTTGAAGGCCTTTCATGCAGAACCCAAAGTCCCAAGTTCTCAAGAAGGTCCTAGTGGCTCATATGGAAGTTTCTGGATGGGAAGTCAATGCCAGAGCAATGTGGGATGTCTAAAACGAGAAGCTAGGAGGTGCTGGAGCCATGGAGGCTGAAGGGACAGTCTGGATGATTGTGACAGTAGGTTCAGCAGGGGTTCCAGGGAAGGAAAGATCAAGCCCTGTAGATCTTTGAATTCGGAGAATTACAGGCATTGGCCCGGGGAAGGATGGCTGTCACACTGCAGAGCAAGCCCTGGTGATTGACTGGCCGGATGCGGTGCCCAGAGGGGAAAAGTGGGGGTGTGAGTGCCCTCACTTCTTGGAATGCCCCTGTTATTCAGTGCCACCCTACAGCCCATATAAATTAGGGAGCCTGAGAGACCTGTTCCAGTTTAATTGGACTTGGCTCTTTGAGGTAACAGTCACCCAATCTCCCTCTTTAAATATTCTTTTCTTATGCTTTGCCAGTTTATGGCCTTTGTAGATCAATCCTTGGATTCATTTAGGAGTGAGAGGAGGAGGGAACAAAAGCAAAGGTTAGTGATTACCTAAATTGGATTAAGTCCTGTCTAGCAGCGTTTAAAGAAATACTGCCTGCTCTCTAATTACCATCAACTAGGAATTTAAATGGCTATTAAATTTAAGCTGACTTTTTTTTTTTAAACCGTGATTTCTGTTTTTCTTTTTTTTTTTAAACCGTGATACTTCCAGCCATAACATATTCTGGAATTTTAGAGGCTTTTATTGTATTCTTCAAATGTGTAGAGGACATTCTCTACCTGCCTCTCCCCTGCTTTGAAAATACTACATTTCTATAGCAGACTAATACATGATATCATTATATACTGGATTCATTAAAAGCAGAAGCTCATGTCCAAGTTCAGCTGGCATCCCCTGGAGAGCCCTGTCAACTGAGTTAACTCAGAAAGGCTGTGGAGAATAATGGAACTCATCAGCTCTTTTTTTTTTTTTTAACTGTGGCCCAGGGGAAGACCTGGGAAACATCTACCCGCTCCACTGTCTAACCTACCACGAGTACTTGTGCAGCTTACTCTGCATATAATTCTGTGTTGCCTAAAATTACGTATTTACTTATGATTGGGCTCCCTGGCTTTCATTCTCTGTCCTTTTCCTCAATTTTGAGACGTCAGTATAAGAATCTCTCTCTCACACACATCAGTCTTCAAGTTCATTTTCATTGACTGCCAAACACCAGCGGCATCTCCAGTTTTTCTCTTCTTCCTTTTCTTTCCTTTTGGAGAACTTTC
This sequence comes from Heterocephalus glaber, assembly GCF_000247695.1. Next base: position 10,851,865 of record NW_004624767.1, on the reverse strand, counting down.
TCCAGTTTTGCTCGTTCTTTGTTGTCACATGTTGAGGGCATCTCTCTCAAGGCATTTGAGTGCCTTGCAAATAAGATTTAGGGACTTTTTTGAGTTCCTTCCATTGTTTATGGAACTGGAGTAAATGTCAGCTTAAGTGGAGCTTAGAAGAATAGCTGAAAGAAACTGTTTTTGTCTTCCTCCCAAGGACTGAAAGCAAGAAATCCACCACTGGTTCTGATGTGTGCCTGTGGTAGTCTGAAATAAGATGCTTTAGACCTCGTCACAGTCTGCTCGTGACCTCAGCCACATAAATCCTCAGGGTAAACCCTTTTACGCTTGCTGTTCGATTCTAAAGACTCTTTTGGAACTGGATCAGCATCATTCCCCAAATATCTGTAGGGGAGACCACGTGGACTTTTGCCATCTTTCGTCATTCAGAGCACTCAGCTTCATCAGGCTGGGTGCCGGGATTGTGAGTGCCCTGTGGGTGTTTGCCTTGTAAAGTATCTGGAGGCAGAGTTATGGGTAAACATGGTAATCCTCTGTAATGTTTGGGATAATTCTTTTTTTTTTTAAACAATTTTTCATGAGTTGAACAATAGATTCTTTTCAGGCCCCAGAAAAACCATCATGACCTCTCCTTCCACCCCTGACTCAGCATACGCCTCCCAAAGGTCAACCTCATTTTTTTAGGAAGACAGAGTCATTGAATGAGCCCAAGCTTTGGTCCTGACTGGCATCTGAGAGCTAACACAGGCCAGAGAAATGGAGACCTGGAACCTGGTCTGCTCTGCCACAAGCAAGCTCTGTGACCATGACCCTGTTTCTCAGCCATCCTGGGCCTTGGTTTTCCGATCTGCAAAGCAGTGAGACTGGCCTGTTATGGAGAGGCCTTTTCCTGATTGTCAAGGAAGCCTGGGTCCAAAGCAGTGCTTCTCACAGTGCAGGCTCGCTAAGCCACAGAATTAGAGTCAGTGGGTCTGGGCTGGGGCCTGATTCCCTAGTTTGCTGTAAGTTGGTGTTGATTGTGCTAATTCTCAGACCACAGTGAGCGGCAGACACCAGAGTCTTGACCAGGGTTGCTCACCCTGGACCCTGCTGACATTTTGGCCTGGAGAATTCTTTGGTGTGAGGCTGTCCTGTGCACTGTGGGGCATTAACAACAGCCTTGGCCTCTACCCACTGGATACCCATAGCACCCCCTGCCTGTAACCTCCACAGTAGAGACAACCAGAGCTGGCCCCACACATGCTGAATGTCTCTTAGGGGTCAGGAGGCAAAGTCACCCACCCCGGTTGCAAACATTGGTCTAGATTGGTATTATCAAGCTTACTTGTGCATCAGAATTTCTGGAGGAAATCTGGTACAAATTTCCATACCAAACTTAAGGGCTAATATATCAGCATCACCAGGAGAAGGCCCAGGAGTCCATCCAGCTGTCCCTTCTTAGCCATTCTTCTCACTTTCCTTGGTTTCTGTTACCCACAGTGACCCATGGTTCCAAATATTAAATGGGAAATTCCATTTAAGCAATCCATACTTTTTACATTGCACACCCTTCTGACTAGGATGATGAACCTTGTGCCATTCTACTCCGTCCTACTTGGGATGTGATCTTGCCTTTGTCCAGCATGTCCATGTTGTATACACTACTTGCCCATTAGTCATTTACTAGCCAGCAAGGTTATGAAGTCAACTGTAATTGGTTTTGCAGCTCTTATGTTCAAGTAACCCTTGTTTTATATCATTGACCCCTCAAGACAAACTTTTATTACAGTGTGTGAAGTGTGGTCAAACAATATGGCGAATGTTTAAATAAAGACATTTATTACAGTAAAATACACATTGCCATTTCTCCTTCTCAAAATACTCCCCTCCCTGGCTTTGAACACACTTATTCCTGCCACTTTCTGAAGCAGTTCTGGAAGTCTTCTTTTGTGAGCGTCTTTAGTTGTGCTGTCATGCATGGCTACCTCCATGTCCTGAATTGATTCAAAATGTTTACCTTGCAAGGTTATTTAGACTTTGGGAAAGAACCAGAAGTTGCACAGTACCAGATCTGGTGAGTAAGGTGGATGAGGACACAATGTAATGTTTTCATTTAACAGAAATTACAAACATCTTGAATTGATCCAGGACATTGAGTCAGTCACAAGAAAACACTTATGAAAGAGGTCTTCCAAACTGCTTCAGAAAGTGGCAAGAATAATAGTATAAGTGTGTTTGAAGCAAGAGAGAGTATTTTGAGAGGATCAATGGCAATGGGCCTTTTACTGTAATACATTTTTATTTAACCATTCGCTATATTTTTGATCACACTTTGGATTGTTGTAATTGTTCTGTCATTATTACCATTCTCTTATTGTGTTTAATTTATAAATCAAACTATCGTAGGCATCTATGCATGGGAAAATCATAGTACATAAGGGGCTCAGCACTTTCTGCAGCTTCCGGCATTTATTAGGGGGTCTTGGAGCATGTCCCCTGTGGATAAGGGGGGACATCTTTACTCTTTAATAAAAAGATGATGGAGGTCACTTGGAGTTCTTCTCTTTGACATTCTGGAAAGGTACAAGTCCTAGACTTAAGTTCTGGTGCTACAGCTGTAGCACCATAGCAAATTGCTTAACTGCTTTGAACCAGGAAAATGTCCCCCCAAAATAGGGATGGTAATAATGTCATCAAAGGGGAGAACCTGAGAAAGAGTTTTAGAAACTATGAAGTGCTGTGAGGATAGTAGAGGTGAGTGAAATACCACAGGACTCTGGAGTTTTATTTTATTGGCTCAATTACTTTATTTTTCCCAGGGCTGTATTCATTTTCCCACAGGCCTAGCTCAGCAACCTTCACAGCCCCTCTCTTCAGCATTCCTTTTGCCCTTGCAGTCATAGGCTGCGTACTTTTTTCTCCACTCACGCTGACACAACAGTGTCAAACTGATAGCCCATGGGCCAGACTTTGGCAGCAGACATATATTGTTGGGCATATATCATGTTTTGCAGGGCAAGAAAGGGATTATTTTCTTCAGTTATTGAAAGTTGAGAGTGTTGACATAGAAACTCAGGTTTCCAGCTTTCCTTTCAAAAACCAAAGGAAGACAAGGTGCTCTTTAGTTCACTGCAGTCCCCCACCTGGTCCTCTTAAGCTCAGTCATGTCCTCATCCTTGGCCCTTATAGACATGGTTTGCCATCTCTTGTAGGCTTTCCTTTCTTTTTCATTAATCATGACCAATGACTAGTTCTCTTTCCCTTCTTGCTATTATTTTTAGGAGCTCATTTTTATAGCCAGTGTAGTAGGGATTACTAGATTTATTATTTTTTTTTTTGCTTAAATTCTTCTACATTTTAGGTATACAATACGTTTACATTTATCATTGGGTGTTTGTACCTCTACATGATGTATCTTGGTTCTTACTTTTTTCCCCCCAGGGATTACTAGATATTTGTTAAAATGTGATGTTTATATCCTAGCCTGCTGTCTCTTAGAAGATCTTGCATACTCCTTGAATTTCTAGAGGTCTTACTTATAAAAGCTTGTTCTTTCCAATCCTCCATGCCCATATTCTGTAGAGTGGTGGTCAAGGAAATGGAGAGCCCACATTTTCAGGCTGACCATTCATCAGCTTTGGCTTGTAATTCTAGAATGGGATTTAACCTTTCTGCCTCAATCTTGTCTCCACTGCCTGACTTCAATTACAGCACTCAGTGTGGAGTTGCATTTATAGAATTACTTTTAGATATTTCTTTTTTTGGGGGGGTGGTATTCAGGATCGAACTCTGGACCTTGTGCTTGCGAGGCAGCCACCGGAACCACTGAGCTAAATCCCTGGCCCTTACTTTGAGATATTTGCAGCAACACCCTAAGGAGACTGGGAGCAGATACTTTATTCTTCTTTGTCCCTTGTGGCTTCCTTTCCTCCGATCCTGGCACACATTGGACCTTCAGGCATTAAATGGACTAGAATTAGACTCATGCCCTTCATGAAATGACTGTATTGGAACACTCCATGCAACACATTTTATCCTTGGTTACACTACCTGAAGGCAAGTTTCCTTTCCCTTGACTCCTTTGCTTGTGAAAAAGCATTCCATTTTATTCTGAGTGAGAGAGTGGAGCACATTTTAACCTAAAGCACATATTCCTACCTTTAAAGCACTTACTAGCTTTCAACCGCTGTCTCGCCCACCAGGGTTTAAATATGTTACGTGTCAGAAGTGTAATTGCTCCTGTAATGGACAGTCTCGGCTACCGCGTGTGTCTAGACTTTTTGGCTTATCATCTGGTAGGCACTGCGGAATCACTTTGGATGACATTTCCAGGCCACACCCAAACAATCTGTGCTCTAAGAATCTTGATATTTAAAGTGGCTTAGCGATGAGTAAATAAGATGTGCGGTATTTCCCACAATTTTGCTGAACTTACCAAGGAAGGGGATTTTTCTGATGATTATACAGTGGTTTGCAGCCCCAAATGGTGATGTGATGATATAATTGCTTCTAGGTGGAACTAAATTGTTGGTGTTCTGTGACCTGCGGACATTTAGTGCACACTGGGTGAGCAGCGATAAACCCTTGAACTTGCATCCTGTTTGCTCTAATATTTACTCTTGCCCAAATTGGGGTGTCCAGATCCTTCAATCTGTGTTCAGCTTCCAGGGCAGCTCTGAGAGGAAGTTGTCTCCTGCTTCCTGTTGAGCCTTTTCCGTGGTCCAAACTTGACCCCTAACATTTTTTTTGTTTCTACGAGTCACAGTGTGTGTCCCCTGGCCGGATTTTGTCTTACGAGAGTTAGTTTCTTTAATCAAAAGAAAGTGTTCTGCTCTGCAGGCTGTACCATGCTTCTGCTGTGCTTGGAGATTTCACTGCCAGCAAACGGCCCCAGGATCCCTTGTCACACGGCCTAGGTTCGCACTCCCAGGTAATGCTTAGGTGACCTGAGTTCTGACAGCAGTGAAGAGAAGGTTTCTGATCTCTCAGAAAAGAGAAGCCTGCTCTTCCTACAAGCTTAGAATACTACTTTTCATACCATTATTTAAAAATATTGGTCTGGGGATGTAGCTCAGTGGTAGAATGCTTGCCTAGCTAGCATGCATAAAGACATAGGTTCAACCCCCAATATTTAAAATATTTATTTATTTATTTTTGGTGCTTTCTATGTGTCCAGCCCAGGATACAGTGGTGAACAAGTTCAGCAAGGCCTTTGCCTCTAAGGAACTTCCGTTCTCCCAGGGCTGGTCAGGGACTGATCCAGTGCATAGGCTCGATGACGTCAATTTGCAGAAACAAAGTCTCAAGCCTGCCCTAAAATAAACAAACAAACAAACAAATAAATAAATAAAATGGGTCAGTGTGAAGAATGTGGGTTCAATCCACATTACTGAAAAAAATTTTTTTAAAAAGAAAGAAAAGTCTCCTTTCTGTGCAGAGCATGCACTGTGCGGGTGAGGCAGGAAGCTGTTGATGATGATTATGAAGGGAAACGATGGTGGTGTGCAGGCTCCTGGGTCTGTGGTTGCCAGACACGAGTGTTGGATAATGCAGAGGGCTTGGGAGCTCAGGCTTGCACTCATGTAGCGTGTGAGCCTTTGCCCTTCTTCTTACTAGTCTTATGCCTTTGGGCAGGTGAATCCCCAGAAAGCTAAGCTTTTTGCTTAGCTTTCTTCATCTGCAAAATGGGAGTAACAAAACCACCTCCCTGGTTTGGGATGGAAATTTACTGAGATAATAAATGCAAGTCAGAGCCTGGCAAAAAGGCCTGCTCATCATGGCCAGCCTCTGGTGACAGTTTAGATTCTAATCAGCAATAATAATGACAGCAAAATAGCCATGATGAGCCATGGTTTTGTCAGAGGAGTCCCACCACTCTGAGAATTCTGCTTCTGACCAGGTTTCCACCCAGTGGGCTGGTGGCAGGTGTGTGGGGGTCGGGGTGGCGTCATGGAATCCAGATCTAATTTCTTGTGCTGATTTGGAGGGTTCTGCATGGTGTATGTTTCTGTCTATGCTACCTTGGGGGCTGCTGGCTTGTCCCATCTCTTCGAAGAGTGAGTCTGGGGGTGTATATAATACTGCAAGGGGTTTGTGGCTCCACAGAGAGATCAATGATGGGGGAGGATGATACAGGACAGAGAGCTTTTTGCTAAGAGGTAGACCAGGTAGGAGCTAGAACATGGGCTGAGGGGTGGTTCTGGTTTTGTGCCCTGTTAGGTGTCTGAGACCCAACCTGGTCTCAGAGGGGCCCAGTGTATGTAGCTCCCAGGGCAGGGCCTGACAACAGAGCTAGTGGGGCTAAAGATGACCTTGGCCGGGGATGGGCCAAACCTTTAACTGATAGGTCACAGATCCAGTGCAGTGTGAAGGGGCTTGTCCAAGGCCATGGCTGCTGGTAAGCACAGGCTTAGGGTACACATAGCAGAGGCTCTGGGGAAAAGATGTAAGGGGTCGAGAGCCGTTGTTAATGAAATAAAATAGTGATCACAAGCCCATCTATTTGGTCCCCAGAGTGCCAGCCAGCTTGGTGAATTAATCGCAACATGTACAAATCAGGTGATTGTAGGCATTTTGAGAAAAATCTGTGGTTGGGGTCTTCTCTAGGGAAAAATCAGGTCTGCTGAAACTGAGATTTTTCCTGAGATGTCAAAAATAGCCAAATGGAATCGCGTTGTGGCTGTTTCCTTTAGCCTGAGTGGGTTCTACCTAGTAAGGTAAGCTCCTGCCGCTCAGTCACTGTGCTGGTCAAACCCAGCCCATCTGGGTATTTGTGATACATGTTGTAAAAAATAAATAAGTAAATAAATAAAATAATATTTTAGAAGAAGGGAATGACATTGGTTCTTTCTCTCATTTCCTTTTCTGGCAGTGTTCATTTTCTGGCCTGTGTATCCCAACACATGGCAGCTGCTGTTCTGGAATAAGTGTTGAATAAATACATTTGCATTAAATGAATGAAGGAATGAATGAACTGTAATTGATACACTGACTTGAGAGCAGAAGCCAAGTTCAAATCCTGACTGCCTCCTAAGTGCTGAGTGACTTTGAACAAATCGTATCATCTCTTTCTTTCTTTCTTTTTTTTAGGGGGATAGGTGGAGAGGAGAACCATTGTGGATTTTATATAAATTTAAGCAGTGCAACTTCACATTTCATTATTAAGAAAGTACAAAAAGGCTTCCAGGGAAGTCTTCTCCTTCCTATCCCTTCCGGCCACTTCTGGCCTAGGGAAAACCAGGGTTACCCCTATCTGGTTCATCTTTCCAGAGCTGCTTTATATACATGCAGTGAAATACATAAAGGCTCTGGTTTATCCATTTGACGTAGATGGTGACATAGATGGTGACGGTTCTTTGTTTAGTGCAACTCTGGGAAGCATCCTGGGCAGTGTGTAAGAGCTTTCTTCTGTTTTAGAGCTGCATAGTGTTCCAGGGTGTAGGCTGTCGTGGGGCACACAGCCAGCCTTCTGTTAGGGGACATTTAGGTTGTTTCCAGCCCATGGCTTGTGTGAGGAAGGCTGGAGTAAAAACCCTCATTCCACAAGTCACTTGACATGCTGGAGTGAGATTCCTGGAAGTAGAGCTGCTTGGTCAGTGGGCACGACCTTTGTCATTTCAGGAACTCCATTTTGGTCCAGTTTCCCTCTGTGACGTTCACCCCACACGGCTCTACCTCAGCAGCGTGTACGAGTGCCCATGTCCTCTCCACCTGGTCACGTGCCAGTTCTTGGAGGCTGGGAGGGCTTTATGAAGAACATAGTGTTAATTAAAAATACTAACACTAGCTACAACTTTCCAGGTTCCTACTCTGAGTCTTGCCGTGATCTTAAGTTATCCCATTGTTATCCTTAAAAACACTGAGATCACTATTACACCCATTTGGCAGGCAAGGAAAGGGAAATTTAGAGCATATGAGTAACTTATCCAAGTGCCCAGGTAGTAAATTGTGGAAGTGGGATTTGAACCAGAGTTGGTCAGATTTCAATACCGTGATGTTCACAGATGGTACAGCTGTGTGTGGCTTCTAGCACTGCTGTTCTGAGCTGACACTTGTGTAGATTCCTGCGTATCCAGCAGAACCTGGCTCATTCCCACTTTCAGTGAATATCTGTGGCACACCTGCTGCCCTTGGTGCTACAGTGAGTCCCAGGGGTGCCCCTGAAACAAGAGAGATGGCATCTTATGGTCCTTGCAAGAGTTATCCCTGATCATTCTGTGTTTATTGAAGTAGACTGTGATGGCTACAAAGGAGTTGGGGGCGAGTGCTCATGGGGCGATGGGAGCCATCAAGGGATGAAGGGAAAAGAGGGGTTCTCTGGGCAAGTAAAGGGTGGTTGATAAGGAAGGTGTGGGTTTGGGCCTAGCGAATGAGGTGGAAAATATTTCCTGCAGAGAGCACGGCATGTGTAAAGGTCCTGGGGCAAAGAAGAGTAGGTAGTGGTAGATAATGTAAAGGCCAATGAGGGGGAGAGAGAGAGGAGAGGGTGTGAGGATGGGGCTTGGAGATTTATTCTGAAGGCTGTGGGGAGTCTGTGAAGATACCCAAGTGACAGAGAACGTGAATGTTGTGGGCCTTGGATTGCTGGGTTCTTGTCCCAGCGCCCTGTCTCATAAACCATGTGACTTTATACAAGTCAATCACTGGGGGACAGTAACAACACCCCACTCCTGGCAGCAGTGAGGCTCAGACACAGGCAGGATCCTGCAGCAGTATGAAGTACGGCTTCCCCCCAGGAAACGTGAGCATGCACATCATAGACATGTTTTCCCCAAAGGCAGTGCGCTCTGCCATTTTCCATTCTATTATCATTCCAGGTCACCAAGTCCATTTGAAAACACGGAGGTGATACAAGGCAGGTGTCTGCTCTCCCTCTGGAGTTCAGTACGCAGTGTCTTCACTGTCCTCGTGGGCACTAGAAGCCTACTCTGGCTGCAGTGAGAGACAGAATGGAGCTGTCCAGTTAAGTGGCGGGTCGGTGTCCCTGTCCTGATGCTGTGGAAGGACCCTGGCCTTCACTCTGTGAGGGGCTCTCCAGCTGCAGAGGCACCAGCAGGGTACTTGTGCACTGGACCCTCTCTCACACTCCTCTGGAAGCTGGCCAGCTGGCTCTTCCTCATGCTCCAGGAGGTCACACTAAGCTCTGTGGTTCAGTTTCTTTCACTTGATTTTTTACGCTCAGAATGGCTTTTCCTGGAAGCCTCAGGGTCATTAGAAACTACCCACTTCTTTATTTTAACTCCTTGTGCCATCATTCTACTTCCCTTTTCAGAGTCAAAGGTTGGAGCCTCAGTGGAATTCATTTGCATTTTCCACTAAGTGCACTATCCTCTGCCCTGGATCCGGCAGACGGAGCTGTGACCCTGTCCCCAGGCCCTGTCCCCTGAAGCTGTGAGAAAGAAGAGCAACAATGCATTCTTCTTCTCTGAAAAACGCATCCTGGATCTGGGTGCAGAGGTTTCAGAGAAATCCGTGTGAGGTGAGTCTGAGGGCCAGGCAGGGAGCTGACCCAGTGACCCTGTGACTTCTCAGCACGCTCTGTGGGTCCAGGACCTCGGCTGTGCACAGAACTGAAGCAAACCCTTCTGCACCAAAAACCTAGTCATTTAAATCGCTCCTGAAGGATGGTGTGAGCGGTCAGAATTCAGAAGAGAATACTGACCAGAACTGTCTTTTCTTGAACTCAGAGTCATGAGGCCTAGAACTTTTGTGATGATCATAATGATGATGGTGGTGGTGGTGGTGGTTATGGGCTGAATTGTGTCCCCCCCAAAAAAATTCATACCTTGAAGCCTTAACCCTAGTACCTTAGAATGTGATTGTGTTTGAAGATGGAACCTTTAAAGAGGTGACTGAGGTAATACAGGGTCGTAGGGGTGGACACTACTCCTATCCGACTGGTGTAAGAAGAGGCCACATGCGGGGACATCAAAGGTGTTAGTGTCCAGAGGATGACGCAGGGAGAAGGTGGCCATTTGTGAACCAAGAAGAAGGACAACAGAAGACAGCAACCCTGCTGGTACCTTGATCTTGGATTTCCAACCTTGAGGAACTGTGAAAAAATACATTTCCGTGGTATAAGCCACCTAGGCTGTGGTACTTGGTTACATCGGCCCCGACAGACGAATTGCATGGTGGTGGTGTTGGCAGTGACACAAATGAACCATAGGTAGCGTTTATCAAGCACTTACTGTGTTCTTTTCTCAAATCATCCAACCCTCATGTCCACCCCAAGTCACCTGTGCAGTGCAGGGTTCCAGGAAGTAGTGACAGCAGACTGGCACTGGTGCTTTTGCCCTGACCTCTACTGTACGTGCCCTGGCACCTGGAGAGTACCAGGGACCATGCTAGCTCCTTACAGCCAGTCTTTCTGGCCCTCCCAACAACTCTCCACATTGACTCCAGTGTCCACTTTTCAGTTAAAGAAAGTGCAGTTCAGAGTAGCCCATAGGCACGCACTGAGTGGCTGCTTTAACAAATTACCATGACCTTTGTGGTTTGAAACAACAGAAATTTATTCTCACAGTTCCAGAGGCCCAAAGTCTAGAACCAAGGTGTGTCAGGGCTGTGGTCCTTTTGGAAGCTCTATGAGGATTCTTTCTTTCCTCTTCCGGCTTCCAGCGGCTGCTGGCATTCCTTGGCTTGTGGCTGCAGCACTCTTGTCTCTGTCTTCACATCACCTTCTCCTGAGTGTCCCCTTTTTCTCTGTCTCTAATGTCCTCTGCATCCCACTTAGGAAGGGGCAGCCATGGCCTCTATGAGCCCACTGGACAACCTGGGATAAGTGTCTGCCTGCAAGACCTTCCGCTTCACCATACCGTTTCTCATTTAACATAACATGCACAGTTCTAGGATTAAAACAAGCAGGTATCTTTTAGGGCGTTTTTTTCCAGCTGACCACAGTAAGTGAATGGCAAAGTGAGCCTCCATGTCAGCCTCCCTCTGACTCCAAAGCCTTGGTTAACAGCCTGTGGCTACTTGTCCTCAGTGCCATGGACATTGCACCTCTCAACCCCCTTCTTGCAGTGCTGTTTCTGGCTGCAGCTCAGGTTGGGGCTGACATCACAGCGTGAGCGTGGGCCCTTTGACACAGCAGTTCCACTTCGGAGCACACACACACCTTGTGAAATCTGTCATGCGGTCCCCGAGACTCACTTTGCAGTAACAGAAAACCGGAAGCTTACTAAATATCCATCCACAGGGGGCAGGCTAAATAAATATGATATCTCCAAAGCTGCCATTCAGAATAATAAAGTAGATCCGTACGTGGTGACACGGGAAGAGAGCCATGATGTGTTATTAATAGGAAAGAAAAAATTGCCCAGTTTTACTAAAATACTGTGTGATCCCATCTGTGTGGCTGTTAAATATTAAATAAAATTAAAATTCAGTTCTTCAGTTGCACTAGCCACATTCCAAGTGTTTGGGAGCCACAGTAGCTAGTGGCTGGGGCACCAGATGGTAGAGATATAGAACATTCTTGTCATCTCAGAAGGTTCCTGATCCGGCATCTCGGTACTAAGTGGCCAGAAGGAACACTTTCACTTTGTATTATAGACTTAAGTAAATTGTTTTTTTCTTTTTTATGGTACTAGGAATTGAACCAGGGCTTTCACACTCAGCCTTTAAAATATATATATTTTAAAATTTAGAGACAGGCTCTTGCTAAGTCGCTAAGTTGCCCAGGCTAGGCTAGAAGTTGTTACCTTCCTGCCTCGGCCTCCTAGCATGCTGGGATTACAGGTGTGTACTGCCACATCCAGCTTGTATTTTTTAGAATAGGAAAATGCACGTATGCTATTATCCAAATGGTAGGAACACGTGGGGTGGCTGGGGTAGCATTTTATTTCTTAAGCTGATAGTAGTTTATTACTATTGTTTAAAATGTGTGTGTGTCTATATGCTCTTCAAATGTGTTTTATAATGAAATATTTGGAAATAAACAAGAAAAAAAGACGAAAGGTTCTAGCGGCTGGGCTTAGGGTTGCAGCCTGGCCCACTGGGTCGGGGCCCCTGACCTCAGCTCTCAGCTTTGGCTGCGTCACCTCAACTCGCCTTCAAGGACCTGAGTTTCCTTATTCATGACTGGTCCAGCTCTGCCTGCCTGATGGAGTTGGGGTTAGATTTAGAAGCACACAATGTGTGGAACTTAGGAACACTACAGAGATGAAAGAGGTCAGTAAATAAGCCCCGAGTTATCAGAGGTTGGAAGAGGCAGGACATGCGGATGCACCACCGCAGGGCGGTGTGGAGGCCTGGCCTGTTCCTGGCGAAGTCTTTTCAGATGCTGTGAGGTCACCAGAAGCAGCGGGAAGGGTTGTGGTCATGGCTTGATGATTTAGAAGCAACAACAGTGTTATTTTATTTACTTAGCCAGTGCTTATGCAGCATTTGCTATTTGCCAGGTACGGTTCTAAGCGATTCCCAAATATTGACTCACGTAGCCCTCCCGCAACCCTGAGGTCATCACAATTCCTTTCCTGGGGAAGAAAAATCAGGCCTCTGAGGTCAAATAACCTGCTCAAGGTCTCACAGCTCCAACCAAGGCAGCCTGTGCCTTCTCACTGCTCCTCCTGTCCCCATCAAATACCCACAGAGTTTCTTTATCTCCAGGGACAGTTTATTTATCTGAGGGGCTTGAGGTTTCGATTTCCATATGAAATCTCAAGATGGATGCTCCTGACTGACTCAGTAGTGTTGATCTCCTTTATGGTTGAGTTTGGTGGCATAGCAAAGTGGGAAGGGGTCGGGGAATGGGGCTGATCATGGTACCAGTTAATGACTTGCCATTTATTAGCTGTGTGACCTTGAACACATCACTGTCACTTAGCTTATCTGCTCTCCAAATGACATTTGTGAGGGTTGAGGAGGTTCTTCCTGTATTGACAGTGCCAGGCAGGCAGCCGGTGCCTTGTTAATTTTCATCTTTTCCTTCATCTTTGTCTCAAGCAGTGAGCTTAGAACTGAAGCTAGAGATGAATAGAGTGGCCTCCTGGGGCTGGGGGATTTTCTAGATGAGGCATCAAGGATCCTGAGTCCTAGCCAGTCGTGACCCTGCCCCTTTCTGGACATCGTGGACAAAACCTCGTCTGCCTTGGCATCTCTAATTTGCCAAATTTAGGTCAGGACAAGCCTGTGCCCAAGGCGGCTAGCTAGCTCTGTAGCAGGTAGGTGCAATGTTGGCCTTTTTTTTTCCGCTCCTCTTGCCAGCTTCCCAGTGACTTCCTCTCGTGGTGCTCTGGGGCAGCCTCTTGGCTCTGGCCCCAAGCAGGAACCGTGAGGACAGCCTAGCAGGATCTGAGAGGGGCAGAGTTTCGGAGATGGAAAATGAATCAGAGGAAGCTCCTTGCTGTGAGTGTGACCCCATGCTGGGCTTGGGAGCTGCGGTCTGCATCCTTTGGCTGCCCAGGAGCCTTGTTTGAGAGCAGCTGTGATGTGGATGGGGAGGCTGGTGCTTTGCTGGACATTGAGATGGCACAGAGCCTGAGACTCGGGGAGTGCAAGCTGAGACATGGAGGGGACAGGAGCCGCCTGAGGTCCCCCGAGTCTTACACCCTGTTTGAGCAGGACAGTGACAGTGAATAGTCCATTCTGTTCCCTTTCCTTCCCTGTCCCGGCACCATGGGATGGGAGGCAGTGCCACTACCCCAAGTTGAAGATCCTCCTGAGGGAGTTAATATCCTGTGATTACACAGTTGAGGCGTGCTTCACAGGCCCACTTAAAGGAGGGCAGTGCAGTGGATCCTGCCTGAACAGCCGGACCTTTACTGGAAAGTGACACTCCCGCACCAGCCAGCATAAAGGTGCTGTAGGGACATCTGGCTTTTCATTTCTTCTTCACCTCATTCACAGGGTTCTTTCTAAATTCCACAGCACCTGGGAAGTGACGGACGGAGATAGACTTTCTCTGAAGCCTAACAGGCCCAGGATGACTTCCCCAGCATTGACTGATAAATTTAGTAATTACTCATTCCGAGCCTGGGGTGTAGGGGCAAAGGCTGTATGAGAAAATGGTACCTAAATCTGCTTTCCTTTATATAAAAAAAGTGAAGCGGTGGGACAAGCCCTTGCTTCTTTGGCCATCAGTATTACAAGTCCACTGTCACCGTGCCGCCCCTACGGACTTAGCGCCTCCTTCGTGGGTGCCTCTTGGTGGATGGCTTGACGCCTCCTCCACCGATCTCACTGCTGTTCTGACCACAGCAGTTCACTTGATTTGGAGCTGTCATCTCCACTGTCTTTCTTCACACAGCTGGAGCTGTAAAACTGTCTGCCCTGCCATCTTGACGCTTACAGCTGGCATCTTTTTCTTTTGTCATTGGCTTCTGAGACATAGCAGAGACAGCTGGTGAGGGAGTCCTCCGTGAGAATACTTCTGGGCTAAACCTATTAAACCCTCAAGAAAAAATGACCACAGGTCAAACGCGGAGTGTTTCCTGTTGTCCCTCCCTCTGACGAGGTCTGGACTCATTTTAAGTCTGGATTTTTAGACTTTGGATTCACTAAACAGTGAGACTGAAATTATAGATCCAAAGGTGCTGAGAGGAGATGGTCTGAAAGGAAACAGTCTTGCCCAGAGGGCTTTGGGTGTGTACCTCTGCCAGGCATGTCACCTGATCTCAGTTCCTGTCGCCCAGGCTTGTGGCACTGTTAGTACCTGGGGACCTTAGACTCAGTGTGTCCGAAGTCACTCAAGTTGGAGTGGCCAAGTTCCAACTTGAACCCAGATTCATTCCCAAGCCACTACCTTTAGCTACAAAGCCATGGTCTTATGACCTGCTACACAGGACAGTACAGAATTCGTAACTCCAGCTCTAAAGGGTGAGATGGATTTAGATAAGTAGGCAGCAAAAGGAAGGGATAAGGGGAGCGGTAGGAGCAAAAGTGTTGGAAGGCATTGATTGACATGACCATCACATCAGCAGTGCCTTCTGTTTGTAAGGTCCATCGGCCAGGCACATCAGTACATCTCCCAGTGCCTGGTACATGTAAGTGCTCAGGAAATATTTATTGCTTGAATGAATACACTAATAATTACCTTTCCTGCAGACTATGAGTCTGGAGGGCAGGGACTAGGTCTTAAAAATCTTCAGCTGGTCCATGTTTTCTAGTGATGAATAAATATTCAACTCACAGCTGGGTGTGGTGGCACACACCTGTAATTGCAGCACATTGGGAGGCTGAAGCAGGAGGATCTCAAGTTTGAGTCCAGTCTAGGCAACTTAGTGACTTAGCGAGAAATGTCTCCACATTAAATGAATGCCTGAATAAATGAATGAACAGGCTGGGAATGTAGCTCAGTGCAAAGGCCACTGGGTTTAGTTCTCAGTACTGCCAATGATGGCAGATGCAGAGTGGTAAGATGTACCTGAGAGAAGAAGTCCTGGTACTGTTATCGGGTTTTAGGGTGCTGGAGTCTCCTTCTAGAGGTAGTTTCTAGGTTCTTTCAGTCTTAAAGAATTAGTCAAGACAAGAACAGAAGGTAGGGAGGTAGGGAGGTTGGGCATTTATTAAAGGTAGGAAATGAAACATGTTCTGCAGAGTGATTTCCGGCCAAGTAAAAGGAAAATAAGCACACTCTGCAGCCTGACAGCGGACTCCTGTGGAAGAGAGAGCACAGTAGCGGAGAGCTCAGTGGCGACTGTCTTTTTGGATTTTTTGGGTTTTTTTTTTGTTTTTGTGATACTAAAACAACTTTATTTTGCATAACAAGTTCATTTTTTTAAAGGCATATAGACAAAACAAAGTAAACATTTAAAGAGATTTTGACTTCTGCCCTAAAATTGTTCCATTAAGTGTCAGTCTCTAAACATTTTTAGTTCAGTAATCATCATATTCATCAGAGTACATTACTTTTTTCTGTTGAATTTAACTGTTGTTTTCTTTTGTTTGTTGGCTTACTTTTTCAAGGATTTCGATTAAACCTTGTTCTGAGACCTTCCCACTTCGCTGTCCATACTTCGCCATCTGTATAAGGTAATTCGCTACTGCTTTCGTTTTTTTCAGGCTTTACAAGTGCTAAGTTACTTAACCTGGCCCGGGCTGATTGACCCAGAACTCGCGCTAAGATACTGTTTCTCCTTTCTGCTTCCCTGTGCTTTGCTTCCTGTTGTGCTGCATCATTAGGATCCCGAGCACTCTATGAAGATCACTGTTTACTTTTTGGAGCCCCAACTCAGACAATAAAATCCGTCGGGGCGAAGGCTGCTCTGTCCCCGCGGTACCCACAGAACTTGGAGCTCAGCAGATCGTAAAATAAATGCTGCCTGCTCGGGACAGAGCAGCTCAATTCTACACCCTGGCGGCCAGCTCCGAGATGTGGCGTAGGGGTGCGGCCGGCCAGGCAGGCAGCCAGCAGAACTCCTGACCCAGGACGGGCTCCGCAAGTGCCCGGCGCCCACTCGGACCCACGCGGCGCGAGAGGCCCGGACTTCAGGCCAGGAGGCCCCGGGGGCGGGGGGGGGGCTTCACGTGTGGGGCAGACACCAGACCCGCGACTGTCTTTGTATCTCCCACGACTCAGGCTGTCAGGCCTAGGCCGTCCTATCCAAAACCGCTGGTGTTCTCCTGAGAATCCACATGCAGGGCTTTGGGAACTGTGCCTGGGTCCTGGGACTTTGTAATCAACAGGTGCCACCTACTTCCCCACCCTGATCTCCTGCCTCAGCTCTTTGGGAAATACCAAGCAATGCATATGGACCGTGGACTGGCAGGATACATTAGTGCCAGGACCGCAGCTCCTAGGTTCTCCCTGGCATTGTCTACAGAGTGTCTCTTAATGCACAACGCCATGGGGTCTGCAGAAACTCTGGCAGTGTCCAAACCGACGGACGTGTGGGGAGCAGAGCCAAGCACAGAGTAGGGGCTGCTGTTCTGGGGGACCGGACACCATCTGCTTCTGTCTTTACTGCTCCCCACTCTGTTGTGCCCACGCCGTCCTGGGAATGGGAACGCCGGGGGACTCCAGGTTCTTGCTGGCCTCCCAGTTGTTTCAAGATGGTTTGGATGGAGGGCCCCAGCCAGCTGCCCTTAAGACGTGATCCGCTCAGCCTAGGAGTTCTAAATAAAATCTTCCTTCTGTCTTCAGGTGTTGCCTGAGTGTGGTTTTCAAAACTCCCAAGGGCCAGGAGGCAGCCCTGGAGGAAGCCTCTTCCTGTAGACAGCTGGAAACTTCTGGTCCTATAAAGGCAAAGCTGACCCCTTGCCTGGACTTATGACCCGAGGCCTCGCTCCAGTCCTGCTCACTGAGTTCCACAAGATGGGCTCCTTCGGTAGGCCAAGGCGGCGCTTCATGAGCTCCCCAGTGCTCAGCGACCTGTCCCGGTTCCAAGCCACCCGGCAGGCTCTGCAGCTGAGCTCCAACTCGGCCTGGAACAGGTAAGGAGCTAGGGGTGGACTGGAGAGATGCCAGGCCTGGGCAGGGCCGGGGACACGGGGGTGCTGGCTGAGCTTATGCTGTTTCTGGGACCTCAGCTCTGGAGAGTCCTGTTGACAGGGACAAAAGATGAAGAGGATAAGTGTTTCCCTCCCCTCCCCCTCCCCCTGTCTCCTCCCCTCTCCCTTCCTTTCCTTCCCTCTCTTCTCCTTTCTTTTCCCCTTTCTCCTCCCACCCCGCTTCCTTCTTTTCTTGCTTCCTTCCTTCCTTCTTCAGATAAGTTCTAGCCCAGGCTGACCTCGATTTGCCACCCTCCTGACTCAGGCTCCTAAATGCTGGGGTTACAGGTGTACACCCCCATGGCCATTAGCTTTCCTTGTTTTAGTACAGTGAGAAGGGAAACCACTGTGAGCCCTGGCAGAGCAGAGTCAGTTAACCAGCCCAGGATGGTTCGATTGGGATTTACAGTTACTGTCCCTGCTCCTTAGTCACACCTCAGATCGCCTGAGTATCTGAGAGTGACCTCCAGTAACCTTGTGCCCATCTGGGGAGATTAGATGGGTATCTGTGAAAAGCCAAATGAGTGGCATTAGCCAGAGTTTCTCAGTGCCTGGGAGCCACAGGCGCTTGGAAGAGAGGAGACAGAGCTTTTAGGGGGTGTCTGTGCATCTGCCCATGGAGCACAGAGCAGTCCGAATCAGTACTGTCTTAGGTTTCTATGGGCTACTAGGTTTCAAACCCGTGTAGGTTCTCGATGGATAAGTTAAATGCATCATCTTTTAAAGCACTGCTGAATTCTTTGTAGTTTGGGTTCTGATAGTTTTTTTTGTTGTTGTTGTTGTTGTTGTTTTTAATGAATGCTTAAAGAAAAACACGACTGCCGTTGGGGAGGCAGAGGAGCACTGAAATGTTTGGGTGCAAAGTGGATCCTTGTTCTTTAAAAAAGGCCTGGAATCTTTGGCCTAGACGTGATTATAATCAGCTGGTTTTGCTGTCATATTGGGGTGGGGTCCCTGACAGTGGGGAGTTAAACCCTAACTGTGACCCCTTGAGGAACGGGTGGGAAAAGAAGGGGTCAAGGAGGCTGTGTCTCCAAGGAAAGTACTAGGAGAATAGCAAGGACAATCATTATGTATATCAAAAGTGTACCAATAAAATTAATTTTAAAAAAGAATCAACGGGCCGGGGATTTAGCTCTGTGGTTCCTCAGCCTCCTGAGTTCAATCCCTAGTACCAAAAAAAAAAAAAAAAAAAGAAACACAAGGATGAGATGAACAAAATGTACACATGGAACGCCTACCCCCTTCCAAAATGTGATCCTGGGGGGTAGGTGGGACAGTGTGGGTGATGGGGGTGAAAATGCTCAAAATGTGTTATGTACAGGTATGAATCTGCCAAAATGTTCATTAATTAAAAAAAAAAGTAGGCACCAGTGCAAATAATCTAGGTAAGACTTTTGACAAATAAAAGGTTGAATTCTCAAGTACAAAAACATTCAAGAAAAGAAAGATCAGGAATGATCCTTTCCTGTGGGCCCCGAGCCACCGGGCTGCCCTGAGAGGATAGTGGCCTCCTAGCTGAATGCACCCCAGCTATGGCTGTTGCTTGCTCACAGTCAATGCTGTTTTGGATGCCCCCGAGCCCAGGGTGCTGGCCCTGCAGCTTACTGAGAGCTGAGCCCACTGCTGGCCATTCACTGCTGCTGCTCACCTCAGGGCTGCCAGCAAGGCCAGGGAAGAAGCCCTGGGTGGCCTACAAGAATGTGGGGGCTCCTTCTGAGTGCTTTCAGCTTGAGCCTTCCTTCCTCTCCAGGGACACCTGGGAGGAAATGATGAATTCCAGTGAAAGGAAGTGCAGCCATGTTTGCACCATGGGTTTCCTGGCTTCCTGGCCCTTTGTGACTCAGCCTGGAGATGTTTGTGGAAATTGCCCCAGCAGGCAGACTGTCTAATCGGGTTACTTTTATTTCCCTGCAGTGTCCAGACTGCTGTGATCAATGTTTTCAAAGGGGGCGGCTTGCAAAACAACGAGCTCTATGCACTGAATGAAAACATCAGGTATGTGGAGGCCAGACCAGCACCATCTCCCATGAGGACCCAAGCTGGCGTGAGGGACCAGCTCACCTGGAGCCTTATCTTCAGTTTTGGAGACTTTTTTTTCCTTCTTGATTCTCATTGCTTCTGTCAGCTATGATGTTGCTCTTATGGCTGTTGTGTTCTGAGTCCTTTATCTGATCCAGAGAGTCCATAGATTTGTTCATTTTCAGAGTGTGTTCTGGGGGGTGAGGAAGGAGATGCAGAGATAGTATCTATCACTTATTCTGTAAATGTGTATTGTGCTGTGATTAACCCCTGGGCATCATATTAGGCAGTATGACTTAGTGGTTAGAAGCTGAAGCTTGAGATTCATTGCTGTTCTTCCTTTTAATAAGGGACTTACCCAGAAATATTTGAGTACCTCCCCACTGGCCAGATGCTGGTGCGATAAGAGGAGCAAAGACAGATGTGGGCCCTGCTCTCTTGGAATTCGTATTCAGTTGGGTAGATAATCATTAGTCAACTAATCACACATATAAAATGTAGGCGTGCAACTGGGACAGATGTTGCAGCACAGCTGATGTGATGAAAGTGTGGTGGTGTGATTTGGTCT
Source organism: Heterocephalus glaber (assembly GCF_000247695.1). The sequence continues at coordinate 10,831,872 of NW_004624767.1, read as the reverse complement.
TGCCAAAGAGGCCAGGAACAGTGGGAATTCACTAGGTTAAGAGGGCAGTAGGTGGGCCAGGGATTTAGCTCGGTGGCACTGTGTCTGCCTTGCAAGCACAAGGTCCTGAGTTTGATCCCAGTACTGCAAAAAAACCAACAACAATGATAAGTCAATATGTATCAGTTATAACCATCAATGTTGATGGTCTCAATTCACCAATCAAAAGAAATAGACTGGCAGAATGGGTCAAGAAGCAAGATCCAACAATATGCTGCATACAAGAAACACACTTCATTCAAAAAGAAACTCATAGACTGAAAGTTAAAGGGTGGAAAACAATACTCCATGTGACAGGAACCCGAAAAAAGCTATCCTTTTTGGAGATCTTTGGAGCCATCCTCTTTGCAGATCAAGTGGATTTCAAACCAAAATCGGAAACACTGCTGGTCCCAAGAATTTCAGATAAGGGATAGTCAACTTGTATGTACAAATCTATTGGGAACATGTGTTTTCATTCCTCTTAAGTAAAAACTTAAGAACAGAACTGTTGGTTCTTAAGAGTAATACAAGAAATTTCTATATTATTTTCCAAAATGGTTTTATCATTTTACATTCACATTTGCAGTAATAGAAAGTTCTAACTGGTTCACACCTAAGCTGACATTTGTTCTTTTAAAACTTTTAACTTAATCTCCCTAATAAGTGTATAATATGATCTTCTTATTGTACTGATTAGTATTTTTCTGCTTCTAGTGTTGTATACATTTCCTTGTGCTGTACTGGCTATTTATCATCTTCTTGTGTCTACTTTTTTTTATTTTTTGGTACCGGGGGTTGAACTCAGGTCCTTGTGCTTGCGAGGCAGGTGGCAGAACCACTGAGCTAAATCCCTGGCCCCTTGCGTCTACTTTTCAATTGGGTTGTCTATTATTGAGCTGTAAGAGTTCTTTATATATTCTAGTCATAGGTTATATGTATTATAAATATGTTCTGTTTAAAACAACAACATCAACAAACAAAACAAAAAAGAGGGCAGTAGGTGATGGAGCCTGCCTGCAGCTGCAAAGGTCCTATGGTTGCAGTGAATAAGGAACTGAAAGACAGTCCATGTGGTAGAGCACTAGCAGTTGTTAATGTGGTTAAATTTGTGTCTTGGTGAAATGAAAGCAGAGTTAGGCAGGGAGAGCACCAGAGTCTGCTAGGGATAGGAAGTTGAACCAGCAGGCCTTTTAATGCCCCAGTATTCCCTGGTCTCTGGGAATGTAAAGTGTAAAACATCAAGGCTAAAGACCCAACCCCAAAGTGGGCAGAACAATAAACAAGGCTATTATTCAGGTCCTGTTTACACTGAGTTAAGGCTTGTGGTAAGGTCACTGGGGTGTTTTAAGAGCTCTGCTTGTATTAAAGCCTCCGGAGCTCATAAGTAAATAGAATTGTGTTAAACTTCTACCTGTGTGCTTGAGTTTCACATCATAATTACATAAATATGGAAGGAGACGAAAGAGATAGTTCATCCAGCACAGGGACTGATTTTTACAAGGGAGGAAACTGAGGTCTCAAGATGGTGAGTCACAGGGGCAAAGCTGGGTCACAACCCCCAAAGGGCAAGAGCTCAATTTTCCCAAAGAACTGAGACCCTGACTTTTCTATGAGATTCTTTAACTCCCATAGAAGTATAAATAAATAAAAGAGTGACTCAGGAATGTGCTAATTGTTCCTCACTTTGGGAGACTGGATCCTGAAATTGTACTTAAAGGCTCTGTTTGTGGGTAGCTAGGAAAAGTACAAGACTAAGCCAGATTTCGGCAGCCACACTCACCCAGGGGCTGCAGGCCGAGAAGCCTTGTGGTGCCAAACAGGTGGAGCCAGCCTGGCTGCAGGGAGAAGGGCTCTTGTCCTTCTTTTAGAGTACATGATGCTACGATCACCCAGGTCCTATGACGGCCCATCTTATTTCTCAAGAAGAACTGGACACTGAGATTTTTTTATGTGAAATTTCTTGACTTTTAAAAGTTAGTAAATAATCCAAATTTCCTGAGGCCAAAGAAAACACATCTGTGACCCGAATGTGGCCAGCAAGCTGCTGGCTACCATAGCATGCATGGAGAAGCATTGCTGGTGGAAGTGTTTTGTCCCAGATAGCTCAGGCACCTCTGAAACACCAGCATATCTAGTCCCTTCAAAACCCTTTGTCATGAGCAGTTGACAAATGAGGCAAAAGGGCAGATCTTTTCACTTGCCCAAGGCCAGGCAGCTATAAGGATGGAGTCAGGATTTGAACTCCTGCCTGACTTAGGCACCTGTGTTATTCTGCTCCAACTGCCATAACAGATACCATAGACTGGGTGACTTAAACAATAGAAATTTGTTTTTCAGTGTTCCGGAGGCTGGAGATTCCAAGGTCAAGGTGCTGGCCAGTTTGGTTCCTGGTGAGGGCTCACTTCCTGCCTTGTGGTGGCCACCATCTCACTGTGCTCACCTGACTTCCTCTTTGTGCACTCCAAGGGAAGAGAATGAGTGCTCTGGCGTCTCTTCTTAGAAGGACACTAATCCATTTTGAGGGCCCCACCCTCTTGACCTTATCTACCCCTACTTAGCTCCCAAAGGCCTCACCTCCAAATACCTTCACCTTGGGAGTTAGGGCTTCGACACAGGAATGGAGGGTGCACAGTTCAGTTCATGGCAGCGTCCTTCTCTTTGTCCTCTATTGTAGTGTCAACAGGAGAAGTCTGACGGTGGGAGAATGGTTAAGCTGACGGCTCCTGACCTTTCTGCTGTTGTTCCTTTCCCGAGGGCTCTCTGAGCCCATCTCTCATGGTGCCCTCACTGTTCATCCCCAAGGTGCAGCCCTCCTCTGCTCTCCTTTCCAGTTGGGACACCACTGGATGCCCTCTTGGCTTTCCGTGGTGCGAGCCTCTGATGGTCAGGGTTTGAAGCTCTCTGCTCAGATGTGTGCTGAGCCTTTCAGAACCCAGAGCTGGTGCCACCATTGTTAGTGTGCCTCCATCCTCTGGTTTGCTTTGGCAGAGTGGCTAGGGTGGAGGCAGGCTTTCGCCTCAGTGCAGAGACCCAGAGCACAGCTGGGGGCATGAAGCATGTCCCTGGCATGTAGGTGACCTAAATGTCTCATAATGCATGGGACAAGCTGGGCCACATGTGCTCCCACATTTGCAGGCGCCTCTGTGGACATAAACACAGCTGTCCTGTCCGGATCTAAAATGCTGAAATGGACATGCCACTCTCTGCCATAGCTAACGCACACTTCCTTTCCTTTTCCCTTTGGCAAGACTTGCTCGCAGAATAGATCCATATACTTGCTGGGGCCGAGGTGTCAGGGTGGAGGGCCCGAGGTGGTGGGAACGTCAGAAAGAAGATGTAGAGGGAGAGAAGGATAAGTTGTCCCAAGCTCACTTCTCAGGCAATTGTGAGAGTCCTACTGTTTAGCAGAGATCTGTTAGGTTCCATAGAATGTTAAGGGGGCACCTTCTGGATTCAGAGCCTGGGCTTCAGGATTGGTTTAACGACGTGACCTTGGGCAAATGGCTTCAATTTCTTCAATCTGCTTTTTGTTTTATAAAGTGAGAATGATAATAATGGCACCGACCTGGTAGTGGTTGGGAGGACAGAGATAACGCTAATGTGTCTGTAGTATAGGATCCAGAGCAAAATAAATGTTGAAGAAATGATCATTCTGATCATTGAGAATATCTAGGAATAAAGATGTGATCAGGGATTCAGCGCCAGCGGAGAGCAAAGTGAGGGCGTGCCCTGTGAATAGTACTTCATGGAGATTTCCCCAGTGGTTCAGCAGAGGAGCTGAGCTCACTCTGACTGGAGAGTCGGACATGCTCCTCAGAGTGTGTGCGTGGCATTGAAGTTTGGGCAAGGCTGAGTCCTTACCAGGGGAGCCAGCTGTTTCTCTTTCTGTGGAGACGAGAACAAGGGGAAATGACTCTCTCAGTTCTGCATTTTACTCAAGCCAACCAGTAATAAACTTTTTGATGGATTATCTAAGTCTGGTGTCAAAGCCTGAATCATCCTCCCTGGGCCATGCAGCCAGTCAGCCCTGGCCCTCTTTCTAACTGTGAAGTTAGGTGAACCTGGGAAATGAGACTGTTTGGAAATATGAGCCAATACAAAGCATGCCAGACCACAGATGATTTATGGAACTGGGTCTGGTGATGCAGTCACTGCAAAGACACAAAGATTGGTCTCTTCTTCTCCTCCTCCTTCTCCTTCTCTTCCTCTACTTCGTCGTCCTCCTCCTCTTTCTTATTTTTCCTTTGTGGTACTGGTTATTGAACCCAGGGCCTTCATGCTGAGTTCCATCCCCAGCCCTTTTTAAATGTTTATTTTGAGACAGAATCTTGATAAGTGGTTAAATTGCCTAAGCTAGACTTGAACTTGCATACTTCTGCTTTAGCCTGCCAGAGTGCTACGATTATAGGCATGTGCCACCATGCCAGCTTGGCCCTTTCTTTTAAGACATGCCATTGAAAATGAACTCTAGCTAACATTTTAGCAGAGAGGCGTTGAGGTAGCTATGAGGAAGAATTTTAAACTGAGGATGGTTATGTTCTCAAAATACAATATTGAATATGGGACAAGTGTTTCCACACATTAAGAATAAATCCATCAGAAATGTCACACCTCAGTAGTGGGCTGTTTTCCCCAAATAAAAGGCAAGGCACACTATCTGTTATGAAAACAGTAAATCAGAATATTTTCTATTGAAACTGCCTTAGGAGGAAGGCTTGCATGATGTTATATCCCCAAAGCCAAGACCTTTCAGAATGGACATGTGCTGGCTAAACTGATAGTGATCACAATCTACAATCCTGTCTTCCCTGAATTTCTGTCTGCCCCAGCTTGGGCTGATCTTGGGCGTTCTCCGTGGGGCACAGATGTGGTTTTCACAGATGTGGCTGCATCTTGGGTGTGGGGCCAGTCTCCATAGAGGAAAGCCAGTCTGGCTTTCCCGTGCCCTCCAGGGCTGTGACATCGCACATACACTTCTCCAGAAGTCCCCTCTCCAACTCACTCGTGTGACCGGGAAAAGCTAGAAAAGTGTGGAGAAGACAAGATTTATGTCTACTGGTTCTAGTAAAAACCTCTGCAAGTAGATTCTTAAGCAGGCTTTCACTTTTTGACTGGGGGTGTGCGGAAGGAGGACTCATTGCTTCTGTTACTCATTTGTAGAGTGAGTATGCCGTGCTCTGCCACATTCATTCCTGGTCTGTGCTTTGGGGAAACCATTGAGGTAGATGGTTCTTGCTCTTGAGGTGCTTACAAGGGGTGAGAGAGAGAACTGAGTAGGTAGTGTTAAGTGGGGTGATCGTTTAAGCGGGGTGCTGGCAGAATTAGGGTGTGCAGAGGATGGGCACCTAATTAGATTTCAGAGAATATGATACCTAAGTCAGGAAGCGGGGGAAAGAGCAGCTAAGCATAGAATTGTCTGCCTCTATTCACTCCATGCCCTCAAACTTCCTGAGAGGACTTTTTCCATGGAGAAATAAATGCTCAAAGATGAGGTTTCCGGAAGCCAGAGATGAGTTATCTGCAGCTGGCCTGAGGCAGGAAACACACATTTTCCTTCTTTCTCCAGCCACCCTGCTTCTGCTCTTGGGGTGGGAGGAGGTAGTGTGAAGGAAGCCCCAGAGATTTTTCAAGGAAAGAGGAGGTTCCAAGAATCATGCTTGATCTCTGACGGGTCTGAGGGGAAACATCTTCCTTCTGAGTCAGTTGGCCGCTCGAGCCCCAAGGGAAATCCACCTTAGCGTTTTTTCTGTCTCTCACAGAGTCTGTTGACTGTAGTAGGTAGCACAGCTGGCAGCAGAGTTGAGGGCAGAAAGGAAGAAGAGGAGCCTGGTTCTGGCCCACAGCCCGGCCAAGGGGAATAGTATGAGCAGATTCCATGAGGTCACTGGTGTAGTGTGTAGTGTGTGCCAGGCTCTCCCTGCTGTGTGTATGCTAACTCATGTATGACTCCCCACACCTCTACAGGACAGGCACTGTTTTACAAGTGAGGAAGGAGAGGCCCATGGAAGTGGGATAATTCACTGGGAGTCACCGAGCTAGCAAGTGCCTGAGCTAGGATTTGAACCCAGGCTTCCTGCGTTGTGGGTTACACAGACCTGGGCTTGTTCAGGTAGAGACTCACTAATAGATCATGAGGTAAGTGCAGACGTTGTCTTCTGGGGACCCTCATTTGAGAGGAATGAAGCGAGGTCTGTCTTGTGGGCCCAGATGGCTCTGCCTGGTCTTGTGCTGGCACCTCGTGCCTGCTGTGGTTGAGAAACAGACTTGCTTTTGGAGGCAGGGAGGTAATTAGAGGGAGTGGCAACTGGAAACTCTATGGAGCTGACCTCTGCTGGGCTTGGTCTAAATGTTGTTTCGAAATCTGGACATCGCACCAAAAATTCCAGATTTCTAGCCTCTCTGGAAAGTTCAGATCTGGCCAGGGCAGACCCACAGTCTGGTATGGAACTGCCTGGGGAAGCTGGGGCCTGGTCCAGGCTTCAGAGGATTTTTGCCTCCTTCCCATGCGTCTTTGTACCTGTCCCTGTGGGCACGGGGTACTACTGCCTAACATTTGTGGGGCCTCCCTTTGAATTTCTCTGAGCATCAGTCTCCTTATCTGCGAAGTACTTGTAAAAGCCTGCCTGGAAGGCTACTGGAGACCCTATGATGCATTATACAAACTGCCCAGAGGAGCGAGGGCCATGGAACCTGACCCTTGGTGGTCTTGCTTCTCACTGTCCCAACTGCCACCCACCAAGGTGCAGACAGCCGGAGAGGTTGGATTGTTAGCATTGCCCCAGAGTCAGGGACATCATCTCTGATGAGTCCCAGTGGGATGGGCTGGAGGAGGAAAGGGGCATTTCTATGTGTGACTTTATAAAAGATGCTGGCACCCAGAGCCAGGTCCTGTCACAGGAGCAAGTGAGGGATCTTCAGAGAATGGAGCAGCTGGGCGGGATGAGCACTGCCCCGTGAGGATTGGGCACAGGGTCTTGGAGGCCCCCCTGCTGTTCCTGAGTCTTGAGGCTTCTGAGTGGATCCTGCAAAGGCACCTAGATACTTGGGGGAATGAAGGGCAGACCCCACTTGTCAAATATACAAGGGGTGATCAAAATACAATGAATATTTAAATTAAATCCTATAAATGACATATTGCCTTTAATCCCCCTCAGAATATCCTCCCTTGCTTTGAACACACTCGTCCCATCATTCTTGCCACTTTCTGAAGCAGATCTGGAAGTCCTCTGTGGTGAGTGTCTTTATGAGGTATGGTCAAAAATATGGCGAACGCTGTTGCCTAGTGCCATCCAGCAGCAAGGCAGGCTTGTAGAAACATGCTAGTGTGTTCTCTTCCACCTTATTTGCCGGATATGGCCCTCTGACTTCTGGCTCTTTTCCAAAGTCAAAATGACCATGAAAGGTAAGTGTTTTGATTGATTCAGGACACTGATGCAGTCATGTGAGCACAACTAAAAAGACACTCACAAAAGAGAACTTCTAGTCCGGCTTCAGAAAGTGGCAAGAATGATGGGAAAAGGGTGTAATAAATTTTTATAAATTTGAACATTCACCACATTTTTGAATCACACCTTGTGCTTAATAACTGATGTTGCTGAACCATGGCACTGGCCTTTGAGTGGCCTTTTCATCTTTAACCTTACCGGGGAAGAGAAGTGGGAACAGCACAGTGGTTTTGCTGCCATGGGTCTTTCCCTGTGTGGCTCGTGTCTGAGATGGCTTCTCTGAGTCACTTCTGAGCCTGCTCTCTGTCCCTGCCAACCACTGGCTGGCATCCAGCTTTGGAGGGGCCACCTTTTACCTTCAGTCCCACAGGCATGGAAGTAGTATTGACAAGACAATGAGGCGTGAGGTCACGAGTCTGTGTACTCAGGAAATTCTGCCCACTCCACTCTGGTGGTGTCTCAGTCGGTCAGCCTGGGAGGAGAAGGACTGAGTTAATAAAGACAAGTGACTCGTTCCCCTTTTTTCCCTATTGTGGCTCCTTTTGGCTTCAGCCTGAACTTCATGCCATTTCCCTTTTTGATTGGGTCTCACATAAACGTTCCCTTCCCGTTGCTGTAGGCTCCCTAGCTTCCTTCTCTGTCTAGCTCAGTGGTTTATGGTGGGGGCGACTGTTAGCAACACAATTCTGTTTTCAAATGAAGATGGCTGTGAAAGTCCAATGTGGGAAACAAACTGAACGGGCACTACTTGGACTAAGTTGCTTTCAAGTCAGCTTCCAGTTCCAACGACCCTGTTCTCCACATCCTCGTCTCTACCTTTCCACCTTTAGCCCTTTGATCACAATGGCCGGGCCTTAACATCCTTCCTGCTTCCTGAGTTTCTGACTCCCAGGGTTTTACTCCTGGGTCCTTACTCCCAGGTTTAGGCAACGTTAGTCTGGCTGTACTTGTAGGAAGATGCTTCGGAGAGAAGTTGGAGTCCTTGGGGGTGAGGGCTTTGAAGTCCCACAGACTGGGTAGAACTGCACTTGCCAACACTTGCCAAGTCTTGCAGTGTTGTAGGAATTTTGTGAGGATGAACTCACTTCACCCTTGCAATCTTCCTGTTACACGATCTTTATGTCGTAGTTGAGAAAACGGAAGCAGAAAGGACTCACGGTTTTGCTCAGGTTGATGCTAACAACAGCTAAGAGCAGCTATTGGGATTCAGAACCAGGTGGCTGCCTTCAGGCTCCATGTACTCAACAAGACACCGTGTCTGGGGTCAGCTTCCTTGTGGATTCAGAACAGGCGTCTGACAATGTAGTACTGTGTTTTCCTCTAGCTTCGTGGATTACAGTTTGCTAAAGGGTTGTGTTACCCTACCTCCGGCAGTATCTCCAGCCTTCTCCACTCCCTCACTTAGGGGAATGGAGAGTATTTTTATATGTGATTTTTAAAAAGGGCATATATGCTTTTGTGTTTAAAAGTCAAGTTGGCATATAGTTCAGTTCAGAGGACCTACTGGAAACCTAATCGTACAGCTCATCCAGACTTGAACAGCAAGATACGAGAGCAGAGTTGACCAATGAATTTGTGGACATTATATAAGTTAAAATAGGTGTTCCTATGTTCTTTTTGTAAGGAATCCTGTTGTGCACACTATTCTGCATCTGGCTTTTTTATTTTTATTCTTTCCTTAATATAACTTAAGTCTTTTCATATGATTACTCACAGTACTTCTTCACTCCTTGTTTTTATGATTGCATAGACTTCTGCGGGTGAAAGTTTTTAAATTAGTACAGTACATTTGTTAATTCCTCTTTTTGCTGCAGTGATCCTGTGTTTAACAACATGCTCAGACAGAAACATGACAGGGTTTTGTAAAGGACAGGGCAATACAATTTACTGGACAAAAGAATCTTGATTTAAATGATCAAGTGAGTCATTTCTGTTGAGATAATTGTATATAATGATACTTATTGGAGGTTACAATGCCCATGGAACTCAGGATTTGATAAAGGACAAGTATGCGGTTCTCCTTCTGATCCTGGTTAGAGTCTGTTACATTTAAATATATAAACCAGGTTCCCAACATTGTGTCTGGTTCCTCCTAAATGTCACCTCTTTACGTTTTTTATCCTTAGATATCACTCACTCATCACCCCTGATACGACAGCTTCTAGCTCCAGAGTCCTTTCGCTAAGTCTTTGTCTCCACCGTTGCAAGGAATTTACTGTTGGCTTATCCTTAGCTTCTGCCCCCTTTGCAGCTGATTTCACCTAATAATGTTCTGCCTTCCTGTCATGCTCTGTGGCTTGCTGCAGCCCCGGCCTTTGCCCTCACTGTATGGTGCAGCCCCCTGGGCCCTCCCTGGTGGAGGAGGAGGAGATCTATGGGATTCCTCCATTGGCCAGCAGCATGGTGCTGCCTGAGTGCCACTGTGAATGTCCCAGGGTGGCCGTGACTTGCTTAACCAGCCCAGCCCCATGTCACCATTATTACACCAGCATCAATCGCTTCTTCTTGCTCCAAGGAATGACCCTCATTTTTGATCTTGAAAGACTCCCTTCCCCCTGACCTCTTGTTCTCTCCATCTCACCTGTAGCATCTTCAGGAGCACAGTGTTTCCCAAGCCTGGGTTCCTCGGGGCACCAATCCCACAGCGTAGTATTTGATGCTAGAATTACATTAGTCCCTCAGCATCCCAAGTACCCACGATGAGCTTTGGAAGCTTGGCCCTAAAAATCGTTTTTAGAACTTGTTTTTCTATTTTCTCGTGAGCTGGGCTTCTTCACCTGTGCTTTTGAGATGTCCCAGTGTTAGGAGGTGTTTCTTCTCTTGTGGTCAGAAGCAGACGTCTTTCTTCCTGTGTCAAAGCCTCAGTCCATGGAGGGCTGCTCCCTAGGTTACTCTGCTGTATCCCAGAGGTGCTTCTGGCTTTGGGCAACTGCTCTCAGCCCGTTGACTTTTGATGAAGTCTTCCCCATCACTGATCAGATGCCCACATCTGGGAAACCGCTGGGATGTGTTGGCAGAAGTTAAATCTCAAAATGAAGCATCCACCACCTGTCATATTTTCTGCTGTGGGAAAGGGAAGGTGTTTTCCTTGTTCAATATGTGGTTGCAGCTTTCCAGGGCTGTTTTTGGAAGAAACATCATGTTTAGATCATGAGTGTTTCTCTCTTCTTCTCTCTCCATATCCTTGTGCCTGTTTTCTGCATATTAACACTATCTTGCTGCAACCTTCTGTTTATCCGTCAGGAGTGAGCATGCATGAGCATGTTTTTTGGGGACAGTTAATACCCAGCAAAGGTTGTACAGAGCTTCAGCATTAGCTCCTTGAAAATGGTTGTTGGTGCGATGAGTAAACAATGTCATTTGAAGTCACGAAGAGTTTGCCCTCCTTCAGGGAGCTCATTCGCTCTCAAGAGCCAGTTATTCTTGGTTTTAGCTCCCTTACCTTGTCAGGGTCAAATTAAAAATGGAGCAGTAGGGATGATCCAAGTCTGTCATACGGACAAGAGATTTGAGGGCCATAATTCCTATTTTTTAAATTTATTATCTTTAGCACCTAAGATGCTTTGAAATGACTTTGTGAGAATTTTTAGTAACGTGCTATGCACACTCCATGACAGCAGAGACCTTGTCTGTCCTGTTCACCTTTGTGCTCCTGTGCTGGGCTCCCGTCTGACTTCTCAGCAAATGTCTGTTGCCTGAAGAAGTAGAATCTCTCTGTTCTCACTGCGGTGGCCCCCTCTGACCCCGCCTCAGTCTACCCAGATCAGGTGGTACGATCGCCTACACCATCACACCAAGTTGAGTTTCAAGTCTGGGTGTCTCTGATGGGCTTGGAGTGGAGACGGGATGGGCCATAGGAAAAGACATTGAAGTTGTGAAAGGAATTGGTTCGGTTCTTGGCTCTGCTGCTACTTATTTGGGGGTACTTCTAGGATCCTTGATTTCTTTATCTCCACAGGAGTGCTAATTGTACCCTTACACATAGACAGTTTACATCCTTGGTTGGAGAATTGGAGAATGTATGGAAAATGTACTTTAAAGATATAAAGTGCTTTGTAAATGTGGAAAATTGCACAATAATAGTCTTTCTTTTTTTTGTGCATATTTGTTTTGATTTTGCCTTACACAAAACCAGGTGCACTGGGGTGCCTCAGCTAACTGTGTTAGATTAGAATTTCCTCTGGCTGTCCTAGTCAGCTGACCACATTTGCATGGTGACTTAAGCAGCACATCTCCTTCTAGGATTTCCTCAGCTGTGACAACACTGCGGGTGGAGGGTACTACCAGAGCCTAGGAAAGCAAGCTCCCTCTTTAGGCCTGGTCTTAGCCCCTGGGCTGCTGCTAAGCACATTGCCATTGTCCTGTCCTGTATCAGGCACTGGTCACCTGGAGCCGAACCACCAAGGGCTGTTGATGGTGTTTCTTTCTCCCCAGGCGGCTGCTGAAGAGTGAACTTGGATCGTTCATCACGGACTATTTCCAGGTAAGCAGGCTGGGGCTGAGCATCTGTCATTTCCATGCACGTGGGTCTTTGTACCCAAAGGGGAGGTGAGACTGCACACAGTACAGTCCTTCAGCCCTCACAGTGACACCTGCTGGGGCTGTACCTAGTGCTAAGCAGTGCAGGACAGTGCCGTGTTGGGGGCCAAGAGAGTACGGCCCTGCCATGAGCAGAGGTGATGGTCCCACGAGAGGTTTTTGGGTTTGCAGTCTCAGGACCCCTTTCCAGTCTTAAAAATTACTGCTGATTTGGGTTATGTCCTCTGCCTCGATGATAGTATTAGAAATTAAGCCCAAGAAGCTTTAAATATGTCATAATTCATTTAAGTAATAAGCCTATTTCATAGAGGCATAAATAACTTTTTCAGAATAAAAAGAAAGACTAGGAGGACTGGCATCATTTTATGTGTTTGCAAACCTCCAAGCATAGAAGACAGCTGGATTCTCCTGTCTGCTTCACGTTCAGTCTCTTCTGTCTTTGCACATCACTTAGTCTCTGGAAAACTCTACTGTGTGGACAGGGAGAAGGGAGAGAAAGGCAAAGCAGCTCAGTATGACTGAGAAATGGTTTTGACCATATGAGTCCCTCAAGTAGGGTGGGAGATGCCCCGATGAAACCACACTTTGAGAACTGCTCTCTGAGAACTTTCCCTCCCACTGCTGCAACGGTATTTAATTGGTGTAAGCTATGTGCCTGTTACCAGGTTACTTCTTGTCATGAAGACTCCTGGTGTGTTCTGTCAGAGATAGAATTGGATCAGACGATGTAACATCCCTCTTGCCTACACGCTGTTGTTATGGGGCTAATGAGTCCATATAGAGGACACTAATCCACAGGCAAAAGCTGCTTACCTGTCTGACAAGAGGCATGTGGGGAAGTATTGCATGACCATGAATAACTAACTGGGTGACATTTCCGTGAAGTTAGAGTTCCCACTTCTCGCTCATTGAATGGTCTTGGGCATCCTGCCTCCATTCCCTGTGCCTCAATCTCTTCATCTATAAAATGGGAATAAAAACAGCTTACCTTACAAAGACTGGAAACACAGCTTATTGTACAGGTACACTATATGGCATACGTGAAATAACACCCCTACAGTGTAGCGACAGGACAGGTAGTGGTCAAGACCACGGACCTCCGAGGTGCACTGATTGGGTTCAGTGCCCAGCACAGCCATGTATGAGTTGTGTTACCCTGAACATGTAGCTTTATTTCCCTGTGTAAAACAGGGGTAATAGGGCCTAGCCTTAGAGGGTTCTTGTGAGGACAAAGTTGTTTATAAAGTGCTTAGTGACTAGCAGAGTAAGACAGAGTAATAGTATTATTAAATTTATGTGGGTACCCACATTGTAGTCCACAGTGTAATCCATCCCTTTTAATGGCAGAGTAATATAGAAATGCATAAGTTCTTGGTTTCAGATTGGTGATACGATTTTGCACGCATGCACACACACACACACACACACACACACACACACCTAACAGAAAATGGCTCCTCCAAATCTGAACAAACTAAGAGCCAACAGAAGCTTAGAATTTGCTCAGGTCATCTGTCTTCACTGGATGGAAAACAGCTTCTGTTCAGGGAGAGAGAAGCATAAAGATGAAGAAAGACATAATTAGTCACAAATGTGAGTCATTTCAGTTGCCCTTGACTCAAAGGCCAGTCTCTGCCTCCTTCTCCTCCCTTGCTGTCTCTATTGATTGATTTCAAAGCCAGCCCCAGAGAAGTGGATTTTCAATCAGTCCTGGAGAAGCCTGCTGGGCCCTGCTGCCTTCCTCCTTGACCTTTGAAAGAGACAGGGTTCCGTGTGGTTTCAATCAGGTTTTAAATGTCAGTTGTTTTTTTGGTGTTGGAGGGCATTTGGGTGGGGACTTGTTGATTTGGGAGCCCTGAGGTTTTCGGAGGTGGTTAATACTGCTTACAAAGCATGCCAGATACTTATAATCTAATAACCACTTGTCATTTCTTATCGGGAGCATAATCAGAGAAGCTGCTGGCTGAAATGTCGAGTCTCTCTCTAGGGGTGGAGGTGGGGACTGTCTTTCAGAATGTTGAATCTGAGGTTTTCCTTATTTGAGGTGCTAGACTGGAAAGAAGGCTCTCCTAGACATTGTCTACAAAAATGTAATTTTTTAAGACTCATGCAGGGGCAGAACCTTTTGTTTTTAAATCTTTGGTTCCCCACTGTCTGTAAGTGCATAGTAGATTCTTAGGACAGTAGCAGGGACTGGCCACCGAAGATACCTGAAATGGTTTTAAGTGACACATACAATGGCATTGAATAACATGAAAGCCTGTGGTCAGAAACTGTGGCCCCTTTTTACTTTTCCTTTAGCCCTTATGTCCATGCCAGAGAGAGTGTTGGGTTGTGCCGTTGTCTTTCACGCTTCTCCGGGACTTGGCGGTCTCCCTTGTTTAGGGAAGAGGGAGCAGGCTTTGGAGTCTTCAGCTAGGGACACTCTAGTTAGGATTTGGTAACATTATTTTGCTGATACTGAGTTGATCATTGAGTGACATTCTACTCATGGCAACTGATGTTTAAATATAATGGTATATTTTATTTTTATTTCGATTTTTTTTTCAATTTTATTTTGGAAAATAATGTGTTGGTGTATGTTTATGATACAGACGTTCACCTTGGGATAATGATAATATGCGTATTGCATCTTGATCATTTTTACGCCCCCTTCCCCTCTACTTTCCCTGATCTCTTTTTCCATCTTTAAAATCGATTTCCCTGTTTCTTAACGTGACCCTTTTATTTTGCTCCTTAATTATTTATATCTGGGTCTTTCAAATTGGAGAAACCATGTGATATTTCACCTTCAGTGTCTAACGTATGTGTTTTACAAAGTGGTTTGATTTAAGAAAAACAGCATGCAAAGAGTAAGAGGACATGTGTCCGTGGCTGTGACCCCAGTTGAGAAGGTGGTTTCAGCTGTAGAAAGCCTGGCTCCAGGCACTTCTTCGAAAGAAGTTAGTTCCAAAGCCCCTGGCTCTGCAGAATAAACCTCCACACCAGGTGGGAAATCCAGGCCCACAGAGGCAAGCTTAGCTTCCCATCCAGCTCCCAATCATAGTTTCAGGAAGGAAAAGCAGAAGGGGTTTCAGAAAGTTCGCTCCCTCTGCGAGGGAGAGGGAGAAAAGTCTGGGGACAGATGGGCAGAGCCCAGGAGTTGGAAGGGCAGTCACGGAAAGCCGGGGTGCAGGTGCTGAGAAGGGTGAAGAGCGGCCTTCTTGGGGTGCTGGGCTCCCGAGCGTGAGACTCAGACGGCCACCGCCAGGCACCAGCATTCAGCTGTGATCTGTGGGCTCCCGGACCCCACCCCCAACTCTGAGCTCACCCAGGCAGCCAGCTCCGTGGTTCTGCTTTTGCAAGTGAACATGTTCATTTTACAGCTTTAAAGAAACACTTGCAGAAAGAATTTCCCCCCGTGGAGGACAATGAAAATGACCCGAGGCGAGGGCAGGGGAAAGCAGGTAGGAGCACAGTGCTTATCGTGGGCCTGCACCCAGAGAAGACAGGCTGTTTGATCTGCAGAAGCCTGAATAGATTTCCATGAGGCGCTGGCTGGAAAAATCTCTGACATTTCCAGCATTGGTTTTATTTTTTTCTTTGTCCTCTGTCTGTTTTGAATTGTGTCCAGAAGGAAAATTGGGATTTCCAAGAGGAACTCTATATCCTAGTGACAGTTCTGAAGGACAATTGGTTCCTTATAACTTTTTGAAATTGATGATATAAAGTGTTCTGCACTTGTATTGCATAGTTGGACATCTTGGTCATGCAGGGTATTGGAGAAGGTGGGGTTTGTGCATAGCCCTTCCTGACATTCTGCATTTATAGGCTGTAAGGTTAGTTAAAAGCCTTTCCCCAGACTCAGAACATTTCATTCCTTTTGTTGGAACTGGAGTTTTGCCTGATACAGAAACTTGGCTGGAGTCAATGGCTCTGAGTGGGTTAGTACTAGGAAGGGTCATGCATGCCTGGTAGTGTTTGACATATACATGTGTGTATGTGTGTTTTCATACACACATATGTGCATATGTGTCTCTGTGTATGTATTTTTCCCCATTTGCTGCTTCTATCTGCAAGGGTACCAGGAGGCCACATTTCCCTGCATCATCACCAGAGAGAGGTAAGGCTAATGGCCCATGGCAGGCAGCTGAAGGAAGGGACCCATGTGAAGTGTCCTGGTCATTGTGGAGCTAACACTGAAGACAGTTCAGGGATATAGATGCATCTACACAGGTAACACAAGTGTAGCATTAACTGGGGACCTGAACGGATGGCAGACTTGCAAACAGGCCCAGAATAAATAATTATACATTGTAGGGACAAAGATAGGACTTGTTAAGAACACAGAGCAAGTGGGATGGAGAGAGAAGAAAGAGCGGTGAAAATAACTTTTGTGAGTTCTAAATCCAAGTTGAATAGAGAAAAGTTTTGGCTCTTTGATCAGTCCAGGAAGCTTCTATAATGAGCAGGATTCCCAAATGGAGAAAAAAAAAAGAGAGAGAGAGAGAATTTGGTGGTCAGCAGGGAGTAGGGAGAGCACCATATGTACTTTTCTTTGAAGGCAAAATTGAGACCAACCTACAGAGGGGCTTTGCACTCACAGAGCTGGGCTTTGGTGAGAAGGTAAGGGACAGGGACAGGGTGAGGATTATGTTTTAGGTGAGAAGGTCATTAGATTGGCATGGTGGATTTGGCCAGTACTTGATAAAAGGCAGAGCGGAGATTATAAAACAAGGGGGGTGGGTCTAGAAGATCCAGTGAGCACTCAGGAAGGAGTGGGGTGGGTCAGCTGGAGGCTGTGGGATATGTTCTTAGGGGGCTCAGGCTCTTCCCTGAAGGGCTTCCCGCCTGCTGGCCATTATCTTTCAACAGCTTTGCATGCTCAGTCTCTTCCACCATGACTGGAATTTTGTGCAATTATTTGAATATTTTTATTATACTTTTCTCACACTTTATGAAGCTACATAGAAAAATGAGTCTTGAAATTGATAACCACAGACCTTAATATATTTGAGGTAAAGATGAAAATCAATAGGCGTGCTGAAGTAGCAAACCTGGAACCTTACTGGACTTAGGTTATTGCACATTCAATTCTGAAAGAAAGGAACATACAGGTACAGAACGCTGAAAATATATCACCTGAAGATGAGCTCCAAAGTTCAGGTGTAATTAGGGGTTTTATAATCCTTTTTAGCTCTATGGAAACAGAATTCTTCCTATATCGTGTAAGTGTGTTGTCCCACATGAGTGCATACTTTCAGCAACATATTATGTATGAAATTGGGCAATTTTTTTGTAGGTCTGGCAAGGAATGGCAAGAGGCAGGTTCAGCGCACTATGTAGGATATGTAGGAACCAGAGAAAGCTTGGGTAAATCATGGAAGTGTGCTGTTGAAATAAGTGGAGGCATTCAGCATGTCAGTGGCCATGAGAAGTAAAGATTGTGCTGGGCATTTGTGTTCAATATGGAAAGCAACAGAGAAGCTTCCTCTGAGTCTCCTTAACAGTCATAAAGAGGACAATAACAGGAGGAGTAATAACTGCTAACATTTTCCAGTACTTACACTAGGCATTGGTCTGAGCCAGTGGTTCTCAAAGTGGGGTCCCTGGACCAGCAGCTTTAGCTGGACCATGTGGGAATGTGTCGGGCACATTCTCAGGGCCCGCGTTAGATCAAACGAGCGAGGAATGTTGGGGGTTGGGGGCCAGAAATGTGGGATTTAATGAGCTTTCACAAGTCTGAAGCATGTTCAAGTCTGAGAAGAGTCTAAGCATTTTTCCTGCACTAACTTCTGTATTCTTGACAACCCTGAGGATGATTCTGCTATTTTATCTTACAGATGCTACCACTGGGGGTCAGAGGAGGGAGTTCTTTGTCTAAGATCACAGCAAAAGGTAGAGCAAAGATCTACCCGAATCATCTGGCCACAGGAGAAAAGTCTCTCAGATTTTGCTAGAAATGTTAAAATGCCCTGAGAGCATCTCTTAAAAAAGGACCTAGGAGTTTCAGGGTTATTTTCGGATTTTTTTTTTTTTTTGAGTATCTAGCAAATCAGATATGGGCTGTTTTTGTGCTTAATTGTAAGATAATTTCTTTTATATTCACCTTTATCTCCATCACTGAAGTGGTGCTAATTAACATAAATGCCAACTTTCTGACTTTCGAAGTCCCTTGGGGATTTCTCTCTGGTCTCATCATACCCACCCACACCAGGACTGCTTTATTAGGAACTCTCTGGGCCTGGGGGTGAGTTGTGCTTCTGAGGCTATTTATTGCTTGTCTAGGAAGCCATCCAGGTTCACAGGAAGTGCAGGCATCATTAGAGATGGTGGCTGGCTTTCAAAATTACAGAGGGAGAAAATGGAGATGCCCATGCTTTCCATCACGGAGTTTATGCCAATAACAGGAACTTTGGAAGACAGTGACATCACCGGAAACATTGCCGGGGTGGAACTGGCAACATGAGTTCCAGTAGGCAGACAGCACGATTCTCAACCGCTCTGGGGTAAGAAAGAGCAAAGAGCATCGCCTTTGGGAATAGGATGCACCTGGGAGGCAGGCGTTCCACTGGCTGGGCCTGGGCACTGAATGTGGGTAATTCAGGGGAAGGACCTGGAAAAGTACTTTTGGAAAGTGAGAAGCTGGTAGCCGGACTGGGCCGCAGAAATAACCCGGGGAATAGAAGCCTTGTGGTAGAACCTAATTACATTGCCTGGGATTGCTGAACATCAGTGTCTGAAGCGGAAGTGGATCCCATCCATTTCCCCTGTGGGCAAGGACACAAGAAACCTCTCCAGGGTGGGACAGCATGATAGCTAAAAGCACTGACTCTTCTGCCAGGTAGGACTGGATTCTAGTCCTGGCTGGAACACTTCTTGGCTGTGTGCCCTCAGGCTTGTTGTTTAACCCCTCCAAACCTCAGTTTGTTAGCAGTAATCTAGTTGAAATCGTGGTGCCTACTTCGTAAGGTTGATGTGGTTACTGAGTGAGATGTCACATACAAAGTACTTAGTATATAGTGAGTGGTCAACAAATGATAGCTAGTTGTATCTTAGGCTATTTCATTGTGAAGTAAGCCAGGAGAATACATTGCTATGGGGGAAAGATGGGCTTTGGGCTCAGACTAACCGGGCCGCTCTGAGCTTCACTACCTCCATTTGTGAAAAGGGGATAGATTCATGGCAAAGGTAAAATGAGATGACATATGAGAAGAATATAATACAGTGCCCCATAGAGTAAAAACCAATTCCCTTGTCATTCCATCCTCCTCCTCCTCCTCCTCCTCCTCCTCCTCCTCCACCTCCTCATCACTGCTGAAGCTTTAGAAGCTGCCTAAGCATTTACAGAGTTCCTGCTCTGCAAGGATAGCTCTTCCTGTGGAGAAGGCAGGGCTGGTGTGATTTTCCTCTCTCCCCCATCTTCTCAGTTACCCTGATTTCTGGGTCCCTCTCACCAAGTTGGGGAGGTGGCTTACGCGGTTTACGGGCCCCACACCACAAATGTCCACCCTCACCACCTCTTCTCTGCTCCCTCCAGCCCACCCTCCATGCTACCCAGGGCAAGCTGGGTCTTTTCTCCCCACTAAAAGCTGAGTGAGTTTGGATGCCTTTTCTAAAACATCCTTGCTTGCATTTTTCCTAACAGAGCCTCGTTTTTCCATTTGCAACCCATTTTTCTGTGACTTAGAGGATGTCAGCTGTTCCTTTCACTTCCGGACCCCTCTGGCACTTCATTAAAGTGCTCTTTAGGCCATATCTGAGTTCATTGGCGGGTGGGGAGGGCACAGTAAGTAACAGCTGGGCCCTGTCTGTGCCAGGTCCCAAGTCACTTCCTAGGTGGCTACTCTTTCATGAACTGTTTATGGCCTGAAGCCTTCGGGCTGGGGAAGTGGAAGAGTTGGTGCCTCCAAGGCAAGGGGCGGGGCAAGAGAAAAGTGGAGCCTGCTCCAGCCCTGTGACCCCTGGGCTCCACCGCCACTGTTCATCAGCAAGCATTTACTGTACTTAGAAGCTTTGTGGGGTCAGAGACTTGTCAGAGGCTGGGGGTGTTATAAGAGAGGTCTAGGAAGAACAGACATTTAGAGAGACAGCGGCCTGAGTTGAGGCTAGTTTTCCATCTTCCTTTCCTTTCATCTCTCAAGACCTTCAAGCAGGTGTGAAGCCCTGTGGATGTTTAAGTGAGCATCTCCTTGGGTTTAATGACCAGCAGTCAGAGCGGCCTGCACAGTTTGCAGGGCCCAGGGCTGAGAATGTGCTGGCTGGGGTGAGGAAGTCTGTCTCCCTTTTCAAAGGCTTACCACTGCTCCCCACAGAGGACACTGTAGACACACCCCAGCCCTGACCCTACCTGCACCATGCCTAGGCCCACATCAAAATGACCCTATTGCCATCTCAAGGGTAGCATGACAGGAGGTATGGGGGAGTGAAGGGGTATACAGCGTACAGCCGGGGTACCTGAAAACCCTTCCCATGCAGATGGGAAAGAGGCAGGATCAGGTGATGCTGAGGCTCCAAGTTCCCAATGCCCAATGCACTGTCCCATTAGACTTCATTTACGAAGCACAAATGCAGACATAGGAACTGAAAATGGCAACTGCAGAGAGTTGAGCCCCAAGGACCCAAGGCCCTTGGGGATGCAGGGGCGTTCGGAGCCCAGGATCCATGTGACTGTGATATACGCGGAGAAATTGTCAGGTCAGTTTGAGGCCTGGTGGAGAAAGGGCAGGAGCAGACCCACCAGCCCAGCCACAGGGAGAGTCCCGGTTGCTGGTGCATGAACTCCAGGGGGCCTAGTGCCATGGGGCCAAGGCAGGCAGTTCTCCAGAGAAAGGGGGGCTGGAGGAGGCTGACCCCTGAGATCCTTAGTCTGACAGCATGTGCTGATTGGGAGATGAGTAGTAGTATGTCAGCCTCGCTCCTGCTGTTCTGTTAGGATTTGAGGCTGGGGAGGACTACTTCTAGCCACTGTGCAATTAACTGTAAGATAGAAGCAAGAAGTCATAGGGATATTAAAATTTCAAGATGTTTTTAAAGAGGCTGTAGCTTCTTAGAAAATAGATCCACTTAAATATCATTGAAACTGTGCGTGACCAGTTCGTGTGGACTGAAAGATTAGGACTAGGGGAACAACATCTCGTTGTGTAGCCCAGGCTAGTGTCTCATTCACTGTGCATCTCAAGCTGGCCTCGAGCTCATGATCCTCCTGCCCCATCCTCCCAGGGCTGAGACTGTAGGCATGCACCACCATGCCTGCCTTCTCCTTTAA
Source organism: Heterocephalus glaber (assembly GCF_000247695.1). The sequence continues at coordinate 10,810,620 of NW_004624767.1, read as the reverse complement.
ACTCTAGATAATTACAGTGATGGAAACATGACAATGAGTGCATTGCGAAGGGAGTCTCTGGAGTTGCATCTCAGAAACATGAAGTTGAGGAGGGTTGGCAGTGTGGGTTTGGAAGAAGCCTGGGACGCCAGCAGAGACATCAGAGATGTTGAGAAGGATGACAGTCAGGTGCCTTGAACACAGTGCCAAGGGGACCTTCTGAGAAGCTCACCTGAACTAGGTGAGAGGGTGACCTGGGGCAGAGACTCCAGGTTACATCTGGCAACACTTTCCTGTCTGCCCAGCTGTCACAAGATCCGACAGCCTGAACTGTGCTGGCTCTTCATGGTAACTGCCTGTCACTTCTGTAATACCTTGTGAAGGAACTGACTTTTCTTAATAAAGTTGATGCACTTCTGCACAATGTCATTCTTACTTGGATTTGGGTTTCCATGCGCCATTTTGAAACTAAGTGGTAGTTGATTACTTTTTGGATTCAGTTTCTGTGTATCATTCACAGAAATGTGATAAAGTATCTTTTAAATGTATTTTTATTAGGGCATGTTAATTTTATAAAGTACTTTGATAAGTTTTGATCATATCCATCCCTTGGATAAAATATCTTCTTTTTTTTTTGGTAGTACTGGGGGTTGAACCAATAGCCTTTGCACTGAGTTACATCCCTAGTCCTTTTTTATTTTATGGTCTCACTAAGTTACTGAGTTCCTGGGGCTGGTTTGGAGCTTGGATCCTCTTGCCTCGACTCCTAAGAGTGCTTTGATAACAGGCATGTGCCACCACACCCAACTTTGCTAAGATATCTTATTAGTACATTTGATAAAGACCTACTCATTGCTGACTTTCTTTACCTCCTACTCCTTTTGTGAAGAGGCTGGGCTAAGATAGCAACTATTACCATAACCACTACCACCATTAATTACTAAGGACATACCATACAGTATGTGTACTGATAATGATTAGTTTTTGCAAAAACTTTATGAGATTGCTTAAGAACTTTATAACATGCTATTTTATGGATGAGGAACTCAAAACTCAAGGAAATCATACAGCTAGAATGGAACTAAGCAACCAGGCAACAACAGGGGTGCTGTTGAATAAGAGGAATAGCTTCTGATGTTCTGTAGCACAGTTGATTAAGGATGACGACAATTAATTGTATATTACACAATAGCTAGTTGAGGGATTCTGAATGTTCCCAGCACAAAGAAATGATAAGCATCTGAGATGCCAGTTACCATGATCTGATCATTACACATTGTATATTCATATTAAAATGTCACACAGTACTCCATACATATGGACAGTGATTACATGTCTATTAAAATGTATATTTTAAAATCAATTAAAAAGGAAATAGAATGAAAATATATACTAAGTGGGATGAAAAAAAAAAGAAAGAAAAACAAAATAGCCATGCAGGTACGTGAGCATGTCAAAGTTCTTTCTAGTCTGCTATGCATGCTCTTACTGTCATCTAAATAGGGCTTTCAGGCTTTGTAAACACTATTGCTAAGGAATGTGCTGGTGTTTTTTAAGCACATATCACCATTGCCTTCAGCTTCCCCCACAAGCACAGGCCTTTGGTAACAAGACAGCAGAGGCATCAGCCTATCACTGAACTTGGAGCTTCGACCACTCACAGAGGGGCTGCTTCATGGCTTAGGAGCAGTTGTAGCTCTTTGAGGAAAAGAAGGGGTCTGGGTGGGAAGGCTTCCTGAGAGGCAGCAGAGCACAGTGGAATCTCTTCACTAGGATAATAACTGCCACCGGACAAGACCGAATGGGATGGAACAAAGGGCACAAAGCCCGTGACAGATGCAGGACAGCCACCTGTTGTAAGCTGCAGTTGCCAGAGGACTCCACGTTACTGTCTCCATTCTCCCATACACACACTCTGATGGACACACACACTGCTGCTTCAGATTTTGCATGCAGTCTCTTTCATGCTAGCGTGAGAAACCCTAAATTTATCTTTTAAAAAGTCAATTTATGCATAATTTCCCCTTGCCTCAAGGCTCCCTTATGGAGTTGAGGGCATCCAGGGTTTCAAAGACATGGGGTGTCAAGCATGGCGAATTCAGCCATCCTCTGTCCTGTGTGGTCCCTAGTTTGAGGGATGGGTGGCAGTTGCATTTGCCCATGGATCCTTTGCTCTTTGGCCATGGGATGTCTCATGGTCTTCTCTCGAGGCCTTTACCTTCCAAGGGGACAAAAGCCTTCTTAGACTCAAGGCACAACTAGTGCATGATTGCCTCGAACTCTGCTCTAGCTCGTTGTACGTGGAATAGGGTTGTTACACCTGGAGTCCCCAACTCATGTTCTTTGTTCTCTTTTGGCAGAACCAGCTTCTTACAAAAGGACTATTTTTTGTGGAGGAGAAGATCAAGCTGTGTGAAGGCAAGTACAACATGGGCCTCTATAACTCGGCCTTTGATGTTTGGACAGCTGAGATGCTTCTGTCCAAAAGTGGCAGGCTCCAAGTGAATGAGTCACCCTTTCCATTTCTTCCTCAGCTCAGCTTGGTGTTGGCACTGCAGTTTGAGTTAGCTGCTCCCAGCAGTGCAAATCCGAGCTGTGGTTTGAAAAATGAAGTGGGATTGGGGTGGTTGCTCAGGAGACCTTGTTAAAAGATTTTTAACATCCTGCAGGTCTTCTTTGAAGGGACATGTTAGACCCGGGATCCCGCCATGCCGGTCCCTCTGGTCTGCCTCAGGCTATTTCCCAGTGGCCTTTTCCATGTCATATTTATTGGGATCGTAATAGGCAGGAATCCTTTCCATTTGGGGGACATTAGGATAAGCAGGCACCCACTCAATGGGGCATGAGTTGATAGATAAAGGAATACTTCCTGGTCTAGGCTGAGATTTTTAGAAGCCAATTGATAGGAAGGAATTGATGATCTGGGAGATGGTATGAAAGGCAGCAATCGACTGACCCAAGGGTCACACTCAGCTCTGAGCAATATGGGGCCCAGTCTTAGCTCAACACTTATTTCTTGGGTGACTTTTGGCAATTGCCAATTTCTGTGGGTCTCAGTCTTTGTCATTTTTAAGGTGATAAAATAGGGTGAGGGCTTGTAGGGAGGGCCAGCAAATAGCTGGCACAATACTGTGCCTGGCACTCAAGAGGGACACGTGGTGGGGCCTCCTTTTCCTCTGCTTAATCTAATGACCTCTGTCTGTAGGTCAGACTTACATCCGGAGCCATACTTAATAGTTGTCCTATCATCTCTTTTTTTTCCTTTCTATCTTTGGGAAAGAGACTAGTGTCCAAAAAAGGGGCTGGTAGAAATATAAAGTCAGAAGGAAAATGAAAAATTATGCTGGAGCGTTCCAGTGGTTAGCATACAGTGGGTGCCCCATCCCCAAAACCATTGGAAGGAAATTAACCTCTGCCCATTTGAAATTGTCTAAGCCTATATCCTTTTTTCCCCTTAAATACATGTATCTTTGTGGTTTTTTCCCCCAACCATACAAAGCCCACTAAACCAAGGCCTTTACATTTTTTTTAATTGAGGTAAAAAACCACAATATAAAATGTACCTTTTTAGCCATTTCAGAGTTCAGAAGGGGTGACTGTATTTGCATTGCTGTGTAACAGATCTCTAGAACTTGTTTATCTTGTGAGACTACAACTCCAAACTGACTGAACAGCTCCCCATTTCCCCCTTCACAGCCCCTGACAACCATCATTGACTTTTTGTTTCCACAATTTTGGTTTCTGCAGGTATCTCATAAATGTGGCATCATGTGGTATTTTGTTACTGGCTTATTTTATTCAACGTAATGTCCTCAAAGTTCATACATATTGTAGCCCATGGCAAGATTCCTTTCTGTTTTCTAAGGCTGAATAATGTTCCAGAATATGGATGTGCAGAATATGGATCTGCTTCTATTCATCTGTCAGTGGAAGGACCTTATTTAAAATCACTGGCTTTGGCCAGGAACTTAGTGGTTCTTTTGGGGTTTTTTTTGATACCGGGGATCCAATTCAGGACCCTGTGCTTGCAAGGCAGGTGGCAGAACCACTGAGCCAAACCTCAAGCCCTTTAGTGGTTCTTTTGCATCTTGCATTCAGGCTGGAAGACAGAGGCCCAGTCAAGGGGTGGGAGGACAAATAGCATTGTCCCTGGCCACATTACTTGTATGTCAGTCAAGCCACTGGAAAACCACCTGTAGAAAAAAGATACTGAGTAAACTGAAATAAAGGTATTAAGCTTTCCATTCAAAGGGGAAGCTTGAATATCTCATTCAACTTAGATGCCCTGTGAGTAAAAACTCAAGAAATAAGGGCCAGGGATTTAGCTCAGTGGCAGCGTGCCTGCCTCGAAAGTGCAAGGTCCTGAGTTCGATCCCTGGTACTGTGTCTGTGCCGAGTGTGGCCAGACAGCATGGGCCAGGGTCCTTTCCTAGGGTCTCCTCTGGTCCCAGGGGGCCTTTCTGCACAGTAAATGGGCATGTGGGGACTCTTTAAGGGACTTTCCCATCTTCACCAGGATCACCTCTACTTTTTGATTTTATGTGTTAGAACTCCTAGAAGGATTTCGTTTGGGTAAAAAGATTTGCTTGCTATAAAATAAAGCTTGAAAGTAAACAACATGATCTCTCCAATTGCCAAACAGACTTCACTTTCTTAACACATTTGCTTGTGTCTGAGCGTATTTGTTACACACGTACACCCTTGCCTCATGGCTGTGGAAAGGCCGGGCAGTGAAGTTCATGTCCATTTATCACATCTTGTGAGCAGGAGACATCATGTTACTTTCAGCCATCTTTTCTAGAGCCTTGGTGACCTTGACATTCAGAGAGTTCCTTCGACTTACGTGTATACTTCTGGGATCTAAACTCCCATGGTACACTGGAGGACGGATTTGGTAAGACAGACATCTAGGACCTTCCATCTAGACCATCTTCCTATTTTCAGGCACCAAAGTCTTTGACTCATGGGCTGTTTCCTTTAACTCTTTCTTCCCCAGGGTGACCTGCTTTGTTGGCTGGTGTCAGTCTGATAGTCTTTTTGAAATATTTTCCAAACTCCATTACTGTCTGAAGTTTGCAGCCAGCAGACTGACCCAGCCTCCTGGGAGGTTCTCCATGCAGCCAGGTTGGAGAATTCCCTTGCATTCCAGAGGACCTCTATCCTGATTCTGCAGTATGCATCTCCCTGGCCAGCACCTTCTCTCTGCTGCCCTGCTTTAGGCTGGGACACCTCTGCTTGTCTTTATTGTGGAAGCCTTAAGGTGTAAGATGGGGGCCATCCACAAAGCAGCTAATATAGCCTTTTTTCCTTTAGGGTACATGTGCTGGGGTTCACCTTGATTTAGGACTGGGGTAGCTTAACATTTCAAATGGCCCCTTTGACTCCTGTGCCTCCTCCCTGGAGTGAATGTGCATTGCCTACATGGAAAGAAGGTTGACTTTGACTCAGTCAAACATTTACCACTTACTTGGGAGATGCCTGGTACTCTGCTGGGTGCTGGAGACACAGTGGTGAAAAACTGTCATAGAACATAGGCTCTGGTGGAGCTCATAACCTGGTAGTAGAGACAGATATTAATCAAATCATCACTATACGTAACTATAACCAGGACAAATGTTAGGAACACAATCCATAGTAGGGGTTTTCATCAGTGAGGGAAGATTTTCATGTAGAAGTGAAGTTTGAGCTGTAATGAGGAAGATAAACAGAAATAGGTCACACAAAGAAGGAAGGGTCTGAGCAATTTGGTGAGACTAGCCTGTGCAAAGGCCCTGTGGCCTAGGAAATTGTGGAGTGAGGGGCTGGGATAAAATCTGCCTAGAGCCCAAAGGCTGAATAAACCAAAGAATGAAGACACAGAAGGAGACAGAGTGTCTTGGCTGCGTAGGCCATGTTATGGAAGTTTCTTTACCCAAAGAGGAAAGGAAAATGTTCCTGCCAACTATTAACACCTGTTTTATACTTCTTCATATTTGGATTAAATTGCACCTCCTTCCCATTGCAGGGCTTCGCATCTACAAAATTCACATAGAGTACTTGGCATTTGCCATACATTCATTTGAAGGCTTTAAAATTGATCTATTGACTTACACTGTGCTGGACACCAGAAATGCAGGGGTGAGCAGCACACGCAGGCCCGTGTGTTATACCAAGCTTCCTGGAGGGAACAGAGGAGTAGACAAGCAGTTCTACCAAGTGTGGTTAATGCTCTGCCAGGGAAAGTAGAGTGGCCGTGGGCTTGCATTTCTGCAGTGTATTTCTCCTGACCTGTGAGCCAGTGGTCATTCTGTTGTTCTGTTCTCTCCCTAGACATTGCCTTTATTCTCCATAAAATTAATGGATGGAAGATGCTAGATAAATCTTTCAAGATTTATTCAGTGGAACTGACAGTGTTTTGCCAAGGGCGTCTCTGTGTCTCATCTTGACTGACCCAGTTTCTCTGCCTGGGATGAGCAAAGATAGTGCCCAGTCAGCTCTGATATCTAGGTCATTAAACAGCTGCCACTGAGGGAGCAGGCTCCCTTCTGCCCACGAAGTACACAGTTCCTCTCATAGCTCTGGTGGTGTTGGGTGACCTGTATACTCTAGCCTGAGGGTGGAAGTTGGTCATAGCCAACTTCCTGGTCCTAAGGGCAAGTAGGCACAGAATCAGGAGGCGGGTCCAGTGTTTGCAGGTGACCTCTTCAGAGAACGCTGCCCTCCCAGTTACTGTAAGCAGTGAGTAGAGGTGACAGTTTCCACATCTTCTGTCAGCTGACAGCTCAAACCTAGAATAAGGCCAGTGTATCAGTGACTACAGAAATAAAACTGGAAATGCACATGGTCTCCCCAGAGGAGGTGTACTGAAAGGTGATGGAACCTTGAGAGGTTGGGCCTAGTTTCAGATGGTTAGATCATGGGGGCCATCGCCCTTGGAAGGGATGAAGAGAGGGTGTTATGATACCTGACTCTTGAATCCCTCTGCTGCTTCCGGTCTTGCCGTGTGCAACTTCCGGTCTTCCTCACACACTCCCGCCATTACAATATGATCAACTGCGAAGTTGTTTAGATCTCTCTGTGATTCCTAGTGAGACTGGATATATTTCTGTCCTGACAAGTTCTGGTGGCCTTAGCTGGGGACAAAGACCCTGTAACACCAGGGCTCTGCTTTCTGGCTTTAATGCTCCTGGCCACAAGTTTTGGAGCCCGTGAGACTTCATATTTGAGATGGAGCTGTCTTCTGGCCTCTCCTACGAGTAATGACAAGTTCTTTTCTTTCTTTCCCCCTCCCATCTTCTCGCCCTCATGTAGGTGAAAATCGCATTGAGGTTCTGGCCGAAGTCTGGGACCACTTCTTCACTGAGACTCTCCCCACCCTGCAGGCAATATTTTATCCAGTTCAGGTCAGTCTTGCTGGGGAATGACCTCCTGCCAGCCTCAGCCATCTGCTCCTCTCTTGACCTTTGCAAGCTGGGGCCTCCTGCTGGATAGGGGAGAGCCTGCAGGTGGGGTGCTTGAGTCGGTGAAGTACCATGGAGGTCTTTTGAGGCCTCTGTGGTTCTATATTTAGCATTTAACTTAAAGCAAAGAAGAGAGCCTGCTTAACTAGCAATTTGCAGGCTCTTGTTACCCTCTTGGTTTTGAGTGTGTTTTTATATTCTTGGGGAGTGTGTGTGTGTGTGTGTGTGTTTCCTTTACTGAAGGAGAGAAGATAGAGAGGGAGATTTTCCTTTTTTCTTCTCTTTCTTGTTCCCCCCACTTCTTTCCTTCCCTCTCATTTTTTTTAAAGCACAATTTTTAAGCAGGTTTGCTGTTGTCCTCAAATTGTGGGAAAGGGATAATGCTCCCTGTCCTCCATAAGGAGTCCTAAAGACTAACAGCCACATAATGTAAAGCACTGTGTAAGGAATCCATAGAGTTGGTTCAAGAGTGTGGCGAGCTCCACTTGTTTCCTACAAAATGAGGAGTTTGGAGTGAAAGAAGAGTGATCGATGTTTAGTTCTTGTGCTATGACCTTGACTCATTCTACTACTTATATTGCTTTCCTTCCCCCTTCTACAGAGGCTAATACCACACCTGATTTCTGCCAGGTCAGAATGGCCATCCTTCGGAGAGGGTGGCCCATGGAGATTCCTTTCCAAAATACACATCTCTCTCATGTTCTACTCCTGCTCTTGGGGTTGAGGCTTCACATGTAATCAGACTTTGCTGAAGTGTGGGTATAATATGCAAAATAGGTACAGAGCTATTAGCAATGGTTGGAATTTCCTCATACCACAGGGAAGGGCCCACAGGGACTGTTTGGTTTGAATGGTGTTTTAAAGGAATTTGAAATTGCTTAAAATATATATCCAATATTTAAAACGTGAGAGGCTGTACTTACAGATTGCATTTCCTGTTATAAGTCTGGCCCTGCCATTTCTGGTGAGACAGAACAGATAGAAGCCCCTGGCCTTCAGCCTGCTCCTTTCTTTCATCACATTCTTAGTCCCAGCCTGCATTTATGTGGAAAGTACAGGCCCTATGCCCACAAACTGCCCCCTTTTCTTCAGTAGGCACCTATTTACCAGCAGTAGGTCTTTTCTGAAGAAGACAGACATGGAGTGGAGTTAGAGTTGCCTGGTTTGACAAATAAAAACACAGGATGACAATTGTATATGAATTTCATGTAAACCACAAATATTGCAATGCTTGGGACCTTTTTATACTGAAAAAAAATGATTTGAATTTAACTGGGCATCCTGTTTTATCTGGCAATCCTATAGGAGAGAGTGGGCAGATCTGGGTCTCTTAGGGGCATTTGTGCAGGGAATTCCAAGGTGCTCAGGATGGTTCTAGAATGGGGAGTGTGGGATCTGGGTGGAAATGGCCCCAGTACAGTCAGGGGAGGGCAGGGAGGGGCCTTCTGAGGGATCTAAGGATGGTAATGTTCCGATTCTCTTAAAATTTTATAGGCTCTGACAATAATTGATACTGCCCCATTCAGCCTTCTCTACCTCCAACACTGACTTGACTTTCTCCTGCACTCTAGTTGGTCATGCTGTGATTTGGCTGATCTCTTTCTTTCCCTGTCAACTCCTGAGGGCCTTTGCCTGTGCTGTCCTGGTTTACTCAGTTAGCTGAAACTGGGCAAGGGTGACACAAAGTCAGTTTGTGTGTAGCCCAAATTTAGAAGAGGCGGGGAAGATCTGTGGCAAAAGGACATGCAGAAGTGGCAAAACTGTGCCTCCCCTTACTTTTTTGTTCTCAGCTGACCCAGGTTCACATATTCATGAATTTATGGGACAGAATTTTCTCAGCTTTTATTCTTTCTTTGGGCTTTGTCCAGAGTCAGTGGATGGCACCTTGAACCACGTGGACATGCAGTTTCTTTCTCTCTCTCTCTCTCTCTCTCTCTCTCTCTCTCTTTCATTCTCTCTGTTTCAGTTTCTGTCTTCTCTGTCTGTTTCTCTGTGTTTGTCTCTGTCTTTGTCTCTCGGACAGAGGTTATGAGAATCTAGGTGTGCCTTGGTTATTTTTTACCGCCAGCATAAAGCAAGAATAGAAAAGCCAGTTCTGGATTAGTATGAACCCCCCTCTGATTCACTGTGAACCGAAGAGATGGCAGGGGCTTTGTGACAAGTCACTACCCTGGTTAATGGCCCCAAATGGTCTTCTTTGTGTGTCAGATTGGTCTAGCCTGGCACCCCCCACCCTCCTATAAATGCATTTTCTGCCAGCATCAGAGACCAGATTTGCATGTAAAGAGAGCCTTTGTGCCTCTGGGGACCATGTTTTTGGTGAGACTGATGCTCCTGGGAATCGGAGCCAGTTTTGATGTAAATGGTGGTCCAACACTGTTGAACTGGACCCAGTTCCTTACCTTTCAACACAGGAGGTGCCAGGGATGGATGCCATGTGCCCTTCTGGTCACTTATACATCCAGACCTTTCTCCTGAGTGTGTAAAGTTTAACATTGGGCTTGGAAGCCCCAGTGGCAAACTGCTTTCCTCTTTCCCAGGTAGGTACTATAACCACTCTTGCCTAGCCTGTGCCCAGGTGACCACGGGTATTTCACGTGAGAGGTGGTCTGGGGGATAAATGCGGATGGAAGGCGGCACCAAAAGAACAGAGCAGTTCACAGTGACCTGTCCTTGAGCTGGCCTGGGTTCAGGTCTTCAGTCTGCCACTTACCATCTGGACAGACTCGGGAAGATAACCTCACCTCTCTGAGCCTGTTTCCTTAATGGTGGTGGTGGTGGTGGTGTCCTGCTGCAAAGGCCCTGGTTTTTTTCCTAGCATAGGAAAAACAAGGGTGTAATAATACATCAAAAGCACTTAGTTTAGTATAGGGGATATAGTAAGGGCTTAAAATTATCAATATCAATATTATAATTATTCTTTGCATAGTCAACAGGTATTGGAACCATAGCTGATGAAGACCCAATTGTCTGGATTTATTTTTCATATGCCATGGCTAAGCTGATAGGTTTGGAATGAGTTACTCCGGAGTGTCCACCATAATCACCTTACTTACAAAATCATCCTCTCCATTGGAGACCCTCCGGAGACCCTCTTGGCTCTGGTAGAGGGAGTAGAAATCAATGCAGTCTTTTCAGATGGTAACATGGCAGTGTCTGTAGGACATTTTAAAGACATAGTTTGATCATGCAATTTTACTGTGAAGGACGGGTGAAATGCTGATAAAAGTGCTCGTAGAGACAGGATGGATGTGCTCATGATAGCCTTGTTTGTGGTCACCCCCCAAAGACATCTTAAATGAGGAGATAGCCATTAAAGAGTGTGTTCACACAGTGAAATACGATGCAGCCTTTTAAAAGGACAAAGGGAAGAAGCAACGTGCTGATGAAGAGATACCCAAAATATGCTAAGTTAAAAGCAAATTATACAGCAGTAGGACAGATATGATCTCTGTATTTAAAGGTCAGATATGTAATTTTATAGATGTAGAAACTTTCTAGAAAAATCCAGAGGATGAAAAATAGCCTTTCAGGCCGGGGATTTAGCTTAGTGGTTCCGGTGCCTGCCGTGGAAGCGCAAGGTCCCGAGTTCGATTCCTGGTACCAAAAAAAAAAAGAAAAATACCCTTTCAAGGATGGTTGCCTATATGGAGTGAGAATGAGATTAGAAGAGCACTTCTGCTGTTTATCTTAACTGCATTTCTTAGCTGTTTAAATCTTTGCCTATAGATATCTATTACCTTATGATTTTAAAAATGAAATTTTAAAAAGGCAGAGAGATCAAAATTGTCTCTATCTGGGGTGCTGTGTTGGGGGTTCTGGGAGGCTTCTGGATGCCTGTAGGGAATTCTGGGAAAAGCGGTTCTGTCAGGTGACTGACACTTGTTGCACCATAGTTCCCAGAATTCCCTCTTTTTACCTTGCAGTGTCCTCTTTGCAGCAGGCTGCTGTTCAGGAGCAGTTTCTAGAGGTCTGCCTGTCTCATTCTCCCTTCTCGTTCTCTGTGTCCCATGGTTTAGAGCAAACAGTGCATTGTTCACTGCACAGAAAGGCGGTGAGTAAAACTCAGACAGGTTCTGTCAGCACCCAGCGTCATGCAGGACCAAAGAGGCCTGGGATTGGACAGATAACGGGATTGAGTGTGGGTTCCTTCACACCACCGTCCATCCATCCATCTACCAGTTGTAATCCCACCTGCTCAACTTTTCAGAGATACTGAAAGAGTAAAACCAAGTCGGAGGTGCTGGCGTGTGACTGTGATGCCAGCTCGAAGGAGGCTGAGGCAGAAGTATCAAGAGTTCAAGAGTCTGAGGCCAACCCGGGTGATACCCTGCCTCACCCCACAAAGTAGAAGTGCCTCCTAATTAAGATAACTTAGCAAGAGTACCCAATGCAGTGTTAGCTCCATTTGTAATGATTTAATGTTATACAAAGGAAGCTATAATGATAGGAAATAGATATGAAACTATAAAGTCTGGTTAAAATCTACCATGTATGTGTGAACATCTTCTGCGACAGGCACAGAATGACAAAGCCACAGCGAAAAGTGCCCTGGAAGGGAACAGATACAGTTGTGTGAAAACAGCATTTGTAGCACACACACTGCAGGCCAGGCTCTGTGCCCTGTCGGGGAACAGGCTGTTTGTCAGCAGTGCTCCCTGGGTGACGCCAGCTTGTCTCCATGCAGCTGGTCCCTGCAGCATTGTTCTGTGATCACATCCAGTCTCCCTGGAAGTGGCTGGACAAGTGGGTTGTTGTCCCTCCCAGATCCCAGGGCAATGTTTTTAGGGCCAAAGCTTTTCTGCCCAAAGCCCAGAATGATTTCATCTTGAGACTTCTGGTGCATGACTTGGTCAGAGCCAGGCCCTGTATCAGGTTTGTGAAAACCGGGGTTCCTGGGCCCCTACCCCAGAGTTTCTGCTATAGAATGTTTGGGGTGGAGCCCAAGGACTTTGTATTTCTAGTGGTTCCCTATGTAGTGGTGACGGTGGTGCTGCTGGCCCAGGCTGCTAGTTAGGGTTCCCTGGAGTAACAGAGCCAGCAGTTTGCCTATGCAGCTGTGCAGCCGCTCGGCACAGAGCAGCTTCCGGTCAGTGGTGGGCTGCATGTACCTCGAGGTCCGTGTGATGGTATCACCAGGGACATCCTAGCCACCTTCATCTATGTCAATATGCACCACAAGGACAACTTTGGCTCCACCAGGGATGACCAATTTTTGGTGTGTTCTCTGTGTGTAGGTGTGTGCATGCATGTGTGCTCTCTCACAATACACACACACACACACACACACACACACACACATGTGAAGGACAGCTTGGGAAAATAGCTGTCTTTTTTCTGTCTTGAACCTCTTCAAGAGCTCTAAAACCATATGGTTTTGGTTTGAAACCCAGTTCTATCTTGGGTAAATTCCTGAACCTTTTTACAAGTTTTTGTACCTGGGATGGATTTTCTAACAGTGCCCCTCTCCTCCCTCAGAGGATGGTTGTGCTGCTCTGTTCAGGCTCCTGAAGCAGAATCCCACAGATGAAGTGGCTTATGAGCACAGGGATTCACTTTTCTTGGTTCTGGGGGCTGTGAAGTGCCAGATGAAGGTATAGGCAGGTTCAGCGTCTGGTGAGAACCAGCTTCTTGCTTCCTGCTGGGTCCTTACAGGGTGAAAGGCTGGGGCCTCTTTTATAAAGATACTAATCCCATTCTTAGGGGCTTCACCCTTATGACCTAATCACCTCACATCATACGCTCCAGCTCCACATGCTGTCCCCTTCCAGGGGTTCGGATTTCAACATATGAATTTGACCCAAATATTCAGACCATAGCAGTAATGGTGAGGATTGTTTATTTCTAAAAATGTAAAATCCTCCCTAGCACGCAGAGCTTAATAAATGCCAGGTCTTGTGACTATGTTATTTTCCTCCTCTGTCCCCCATTCCCATGGCTGAGAAGTCTCTTTCTACTTTCCCAATTATTTTCTTCCCAAGTTCCTTATTTTTCTATAAGAATCTAACTTTATGTAAACATCTGAGGTCTGACGTTTCCTTTTGCCTGGTATATGCTGGGTCCTTACATATTTAACATCTGAAGTCCAAGAAGCAGCCTTGATGGGGGAAAGTGGCCTTGAACTTTCCTTTTGTTTCTCCCTCTCCTTCTTCCCTTTCCTCCTACCTAACCACTCAGCACTTGACAGCGTATTTCCAATTATATGTGTCTTGCATTGTCTGTCGGTTATTTAGATAGGTTGAGTCACATCTGATCTTAAACAAAGCTTTAATTCTGGAAGACTGGAATTGGGTCTTCAACTCTGACAGCCCCCAGGGACTTGCAGATGCCTGTACCTGGCTCATCCCGGGTGCTCTGCAAACGTGTGTTGTCCCGGAACGCCATCTGCCTGGTGGCAGATCCAGCAAGCTCTCCCCTCTCGCCTTCTCTGCTCCCCAGGGACAGGAGCTGACCATCCGCCAGATCTCCCTGCTGGGCTTTCGAGACTTGGTCCTGCTAAAGGTGAAGCTGGGTGACGTGCTGCTGTCACAGGCCAAGCTGCCTTCATCCATTGTCCAGATGCTGCTTATCCTGCAGGTGAGGCCCAGGAGCCAGGGAGGGAAGGGAAGAAGGGGACTGCCATGTGGGAGGAGGGGGAAGACACCAGATGCCAGAGCACCTATCTTGGGTGAGTATTCTTGAGCATATTTGCCCATGTTTGTTAGTTCTCACACTATCCTTGGCACCCAGCCGCATCTTTGGCACATAGTAGGTGCTCATTAAATCCTGTCCAGTGAGTGATGGCACTAGCTAGTAAGAGGCTGAGTAGGCCCCATCCCAGGTCCTTGGCTTCCGGTCCCATGATGGTTGACGACCACGCAGAGCTTCCTCTCTTGGCAGACAAGGGCAGTCAGAGAAGCTCCATGGTCATCGCAGATTTCTGGAAAGTCGGGAAAGGAACCAATCTCTCCACTATCTTTCTGTACTATTGTTTTGGCCATTTCAAGCAGAGGTGGAGGTTCAGAGAAATTGACTTACTAGCTCAAGATCGTAATGCATTTGTTCGGAGCTGAACTGCTCAGCTGTCCTTGGCCCTTGCTTTGTTTTTTTCCCTGGTACTGGGAATTGAATCCAGGGCCTTCACCCTGAGCTACATTCGCAGCCCTTTTTTCATTTTTAATTTTGAGACAGTCTTGTTAAGTCCCCTAATTGTTCGGGCTGGGGTCAAAAGCTTGATCCTCCAGCCTCAGCCTCTCCGAGTGCTGGGATTAGGGTGTGCACTACACCCAGCTAGGCCCTTGCCCTTTCTCCTCTGCGCTCAGTCTTTCTGGCACTGCTGCCTCCTTCCTGCAGGCTTCTTGGTCCTTGCAGACCCCGGAGTGCTTCTCAGATGAGACACCGCCGGTTCCTCTCCGGCTTCCTGGGAATAGTCCCCCAGCTGTGACACTGGAGCTGTGATAAGGACAAAGGCAGGTCTCTCCGCAGCCTGGGTCCACGTTCTTGAGCACCAGGGCAGCCTCTGGCCCTGGGTGATCTTCCAGGCGGCACTGGCCTGGCCTGTTCCTGCCACATCCCTCCTCTCCCCAGGCCCTTCCTTGCCACTGTGTGAGGAGGTCCAAGGCTGCCTTCCTCAAAATGACCTAGACCTAGGAAAGGGAAAAGAGCCCCTCCTCAGCCTTCGGCTCTCCCTTTTCCAGCGCGCTTCCAAAGTCTTTCTGAACCAAGTCCTTCCTCCCAAAATATCCCACGGGCTTCTCCTGCTAGAGGCAGAGTGCTTCTGTCTCAGGCTGTTCCAGTGGATCCAGAGTCCTGAGGGCCCAGTGCCTGCTTTCATGGTTTCCCATCACCAAATCAACATTCTCTCTGATATTTGAATGCAAGGCCCCCTTGTCTTCAGTTTGCACTGGGCCATGAACATTTCCTAGCCAGTCTGGTGTCCAGGCCGAGGGCCGTGTGCAGTGCAGCAGCCCCGGTCCTGGGAGCAGTGTCTATGAAAAGTGTGTTCCTCATCCATTTTCCTCTCACGTGGGCTGCTTCTCATTTTTCTGTCATCTCTCCCTGCACTTATGAATTACCGTGGAGGGAATCTTAGTGGAGAACCTAGATAAGAAGTATCAAGGACAGGCCGGGGATTTGGCTCAGTGGTCCTGCCACTTGCCTTGCAAGCGCAAGGTCCCGAGTTCGATCCCCAGTACCAAAAAAAGAAGAAGAAGAAGAGGAAGAAGAAGTATCAAGGATAGAACAAAAAAAAGGAAAAGAAAAAAATCAGTTTCCTGGGCTTTGAGAACCAGTCACGGTAGTTTGTGGCTGAAAGTGTCCTGCTTCTGACGCCTGGTATGGCCCCTGGGGAGCGAGAACAGGCTCGCCTTTTCCTTCTGCCCGGAGAGCTCCCTTCCTGGGGGCCTATGTGTGTGTGTGCTGAGCAGAGCAGCTCATTTGCTTTCCCCTCAGTTTCCCTCTGCTAACTTCTGATGCTTCCGCTCAGCATGAGTAAACGGGAGCAGAGCCGGCTTGGAGAGCTGGCCTGCCCCCGCCACCACTGCCACTCGGTGCCAGGCAGCCCACCGTGAGGCCTCTTCACTGGGTCTCAGGACCACTCATCTTCTCTGCATCTCTTCTTCTTCTGCCCCTTCTGGGTTCCATCCCTCCTCAGCCTCCCTGTTCTCTTCTGCCACCTGATCCCGCCTGCCACCTCCCACACCCATCCCTGGAGATGCAGCTGGGAAGGGCCAGGGAAGAGGCTGTGTCTCTGGGAGCTCCATCTCGCCCAGGGCTCCTGACCTGCAGGGTCACCTCTTCCGGTTCATAGCTTGACCACCTCCTTCCTCCCCCAGCCCCACAATGCCTCAGTGCAGCGGAGCATCTTTACTTAGATGAAAGCACTGCCAGATCTGCTTTGAGAATTTGACATGAGGATCTGGGCACAGCCCCACACAGCCTTGTTTCTTCCCTGCTTGGGCCCCTGTCCCTTGGCAGGTGGTCTCTGCTTCCTTGAAGCTCCAGCAGGGAAACTGAATTCCCAAGGAGCCTGCCATTATCCTCAAAAACATTGATCACTGGCTTCTTTAACCAGGGATCAAACTCAGGACCTCGAGTTTGCCAGGCAGGCGCTGTGCCGCTGAACTACATCCTGACCCCATGCTGGGCTTCTTAACTGGCTCCTCGTCTTGCTACCAGTGGGCCTATTTCTAGAACCCTCTCTCTCTCTTCTGCTCTTCTGAACTCTTCCATACTCTTTCCCTCTTCTCTAGCCTGTTAAGGAGTGGCAGGAAGATGGGCTCGGAGCCAGGTAGCTCCGGTTCCAGTCCAGGGCTTTTGTCATTTACTGGCTGCATTTTGCTGAACAAGTTGTGTTAGTTCTGTCTTCATTTCCCATCCCGAGAAGGGGGAGAATGAAAGCACCCCTCTGCCTGGTCCCTGGGGGCCTCTGTGATGGATCCATGGGCAGGGCTTCTCTGAAGTGCTTGTGCTGGGGGTGGGATTGGTCTTGGGTCCCACATACTCAAAGCGGGGCTGGGACTGTCCCCTCACGCTGCCTTGGAGGAGCCTGACGTGTAGTCGCCATGCAGTGCTCTAATTCTGGTGGCACATGATAGGAGACTGGGCTTTGGGGCTCAGTTTGCTGCATTCTAACCCCGGGAGGCTGCCTGCCCTGTCCGGAGGAGGGCGTCGGGGTGCACTGACTGCTGGCTCCAGTTGTTTTCGCTGACCTGTCTGAATGTTCACTTCCAGAGCGTTCACGAGCCCACGGGCCCGAGTGAGAGCTATTTGCAGCTGGAGGAGCTGGTGAAGCAAGTGGTTTCTCCCTTCCTGGGCATCGGCGGGGACCGTGGCTTCTCCGGCTCCATGCACACACTGGGTAAGGGGCGCTGCCATGGAATTGTCAGGGGCCTCAGGGATGTAGGTACCCAGTCCATCCTGCTGAGCACCCATTGTGTGCTGAGGACTTGGCTTCCAATGTGGGTCGATGAAAACCTGTGCATGTTGATCACGCTCCTTCTGTTCCCTGCTGTGTAGCTGCAGCCTCCCTGCCAGCTGGCTTGGTGATTCCTCCCTGGAGACTAACAGTCACCACCACCACCAGTGGTGACGCCTGTCTGATCCACATCTTTGATCAGTGGTTTTGATCTTTTTCCTGTGCCCGGGACATTAATTTTTCTCTATCTGATACCAGAAACTGTGCTCTATTCCACCCTCCCCCAGGTTCCAACTATGGAAAACCACCCTGGATAGCTTTCCCTGTGAAAGCAGCTCGAGATGTGAGGCTAGTTTGTCTCAGGCCTAGGCAGGAGTTCTCAAAATGCTGCCCTCACCCCCTCTTCTTCCATTGGGACTTCCAAGGCCTCCATTATAAGGAAGAAGTTCCTGAATTGGGGGGTAAATCCCGTTGGGGCGTTCTTTTGGTGCTGTGAAGCTACATCAGCATCAGGCTCTGTCCTAGGTCCCTTGGAGAATCTAGAGATGACCCAGAGTTGTTCCCCTTCTCTCAGTGATACCGCAATATGGACGGTCCGCGTAAAAGTAGCTAGATAATATAGTATAACATATTACGAAATGGCTTTTGGTGAAATCACAGTTTTGGTAGAAACAGGTGTATGATAAGGCTTATCACAAAGGTATTTCTCAGTGACCATCGAAATGTAAGTCTTTAAACATGCAGGGACTTCTTGTCCAGTGCTCTGCCTTCAGCAGCTGGAATGGTGGCTGTGTAGAGTAGGCACTTGAAAAATATTTGTTAGGTGGATGGCAAGGAGCTGCAGAACAGGAAGTAGATCACCTGAAGTTGGAATGTGGTACCCCTCTCACCGTAATGGACTTGTGGCTGAGGTTCAAAGCCAGGGGGACAGGGTCCTGTCCTTCCTGGGTCTCTTGACTGCACACAAAGGCAGGGCCTCTTGCTGGCAGTGTTGCTGGCCCTGGTCACGTTTCTCTGGAGACACCAGCTTAACCACAGCCGCTACAGATGGGAGTGTGCTGGTCCCAGCCCGCTGCCTGCCAAGTTCTCTGCCCACCCTCACTCCTTCACTTACTCACTCCACCCAGGAGCTAAAAGGAGCCAGGGTTGAAACAATACTGAAGGAAACCGCGCCCTGCCTTCCCAGGACTGAGGTGGGTGCCATGTTGCTGCAGTCTCCCTGGAGCCCTCCTTCCTGATGCTGGCTCACCTCACAGAGTTTGGGGAACACTGGGGACCCAGGGGGGTGTCAGGACGCCAGCAGGTTAGCTGCGTCATGGCAGGGACTCCACCATTGGGGCCTAATGGCAGTGTGGGAGAGGAAAAATAATTTTTCTTCAGCCCTCGTAGGTTCTTAGTTGGAAGAGGCCCTGTAGCAGATCAACAAGAGAAAGACAAACAGGAGCTTACTAACAGGTAGGTTCACATAGGCCTGGGAGACACCAAGGGAACACGGAGTTCTCAGCTAGGTGGCCTTGAGTTCCATCTGATAAAGCATCTCCAGCAAAGACCAGTACATTTTTAGACGAGTGACAAGACAAATGAGATTGACTTTGAGCCTCTATTGGCAGCAACTTGTGGGAGGGCAAATAACTCACAGATAATGTTTGTTAGTGGAGACCCTGGAGCCATCTCCAGGTGATGAGGGGTAAAAGTTGTCCACAGTCGTTTAACCTTTGTTCTCCGGGGAGAAGAGGGTCAGGATACCTCTGGTCTCTGTGAATCTATACGCTGCTTTTAAGCAGGTGTCAGGGGTGGGAGCACCCGTTCCTGCTTCTTCTTAATTGCTGTCATCTGAACAGTACTTCGTATCTGCAGATACACACAAGGAACAAGAGTAGATTTGGGAGTTTGTTTGAGAGGACTCACTCTAAAAGGGGATACCTCTGGCTTCCCAATTAAAATAATATACTTTTTTTGCGAAATTATGAGGCAAAGGCCTGAGCCTTTATTCTTGTACCAAGGCCTCTGGAGGGTTGTCCCAGGAGGGATAGAGAGGGAAGGACACTACCTTCTCTTGCTCAGTGTTAAATTTATTGTTATGTTGGCCATTGCATGTTGAGACCCTACGCCAGGCCCTGGGTAGGCGCTGCAGATATGCCGGTGAATGAACCCGGAGGCATCCCTGCCCTGCAGGGCACACGGTCAGTGAGGAATTGCAAACAAGATGGTGACTCATCAGTGTACAAACAATCTGAGCAGCAGTACAGGGGCCTGGGAGACCACAGCAGGACTTCACCTGGACCAGGAATGGGAACAGGCCCACTGGAGGAAGTGATGTCTGTGATGGGCCCCAAGCATGAGTAGGAGTTAGCTGAGTAAACAGGGAGGGAGAGCATCCCAGGCAAAGGGAGGGACCTTTGGGGGGACTTAGCAGATGGTGGGTGAACAAGATGGTGGAGCATTTGAGGAACTGAAAGAGAGCTTTAGAGTTGCAGAGTGGTTGGGAGAAGGGAAGCCATGGGCACAGATGGAGTCCTGGGCACTGTGGTGGGCGGGGTGAACATCCTTACAGAAAAGGCGCTGTGTTACAGGAGAGGCTGGGGCAGGGCTGAAGGCCCCTTGGGTGTTGGAGTCAGGATTCCCCAGTTCCAAGCTGTTTAGGATCTGTCAGCACCCCACACACCCCACTGCCACCCCCCAACACCCCACTGGCATTTAGAATGTGACTTCGCTGAGGGGCAGGTGGGGAGCGGTCCTTCCTGCGGTCGTTCTTCCCTCCAATCCCTTGGTCCCAGAGGAATCCTCGGCCAGATAGTTCAGCCCAAACCTCTGGAAAACAAAAGTACTGAAGTGGCCTTCCTGACTGAGCCTACCTCTTCCCGGAGCGGCCTCTCCAGGCTCAGTCTGCCCTCCACACAGTGGGGATACTAATAATGTTCATCCCACCCAGGCATGGGGCCTGTGGGAGGGCTCTGCTGTGGCATCCCTGGGACCTGAGGAGGGGCCGGCTGGGTCAGGGGCAGCGGGGGTCATCTTCTCGGAGACCGCTCCTACACTGCCTCAGCCTGCATGAGCTCGCATGGCCTGCTGAGGCCTGCTGATGCCTCAGCCCCCGGGGTCCACCATGGTGGGCGGAGGGGTGTGACCCCCCCTCTGGAGGCCGCCTTCCCTGGATAGTGGGGCTCGGCTCAGGCTCGCTTCGGAGAGAACAGAGGCGGGGTCCGCCCCACGGAGAATGGGGTGTGGATCAGTGGCTCCTCCCCTCCGAAGCCGCCCTTTCCTAGAGCAGTGGGAGCAGAGGGGTGAGGAGGAGAACAGTGAGATTTGAAAGAAAGGAGAAAGCAGATCTGTCAGACCCCAGGCCCGTGTCCCAACTTTCCAGGTCCTCAAGTGTGACAGCGGCTGTCCCAGCCTACAACTCCCCCCTCTAGAGCAAAAAGCCTACTGAATTTGTCCTACACCTCATCCCTGGCACCCGCATCCCTCCCCATTGTGTCGGGGGGGGGGGACCCCTCTCCCCAGGGCTCTGCAGCAGGACACTGAGACAAGTGGGCGGTCTGTGGCTTTCAGGTGCCGGCCGGCAGGGGAGCCCTGCAAGGCTGGGTGTGCAGGGGTCACAATGGCGCAGGGAAATCAAAGGCCTGGGAGCCGGCGCCCCAACAAAGGGCCGGAGGAAGGAGGGATCCAGGCTTTGCTTCCCTTTGGGGGTTTGAAAGGAGCTGCCTTTGTTGGCTCCTAGCAGGGGATGGATGCCGGCGCTCAGCAAGAGGCCTGCGGAGGGAGGAAGGAATGAAGGCCCCCACCGGCCCCGCCCCTGCGGGCTGCGAGAAGGAGGCGCAGGACTCAGCCCCCTGTCCCTGTGGAAAATGCAGCCTGGCCACGTAGTGATTTCACAAGGTCCCCTCCGTACTCAGTCTCTTGGTGGGAGATTCCCTTCCTTGGGGGCCCCTGGCTCCCGGAGGTGGGCAGGGCAGGAGGCAAGTGTGGGTAGCAGCCTGCCAGCCAGGGCTCCCATGGGGCCCAGCAGGGGTGCGCCCTGCGGGGTGCAGCTGACGCACTGGTCTCGTCCCGGGGTTGGCTCTGAGGTCTGGCAGGAGCTAATGGGGAAGCACTGGCTGCCAGGGGACTTGACACAGCCGCGCAGCCCCTGTGGTCTCAGCTGTGCCCACACCCAGTCTTGGAAACCAAAACATGCAGGCAAAAGCGGAAGGAAGAGCTGTCGGCCTCCCCGTGTGAGTCACTGCAGGGGGAGAGGCCTAGGCTGCTCTGGAAGAGCAGGAGCTTGGAAACCACCGCGGCTGGGGCTCCGCTGTGCATCCTGGAGAAAGTTCTCAACCTCTCGGAGCTGCAGAGGGCTGAACGGAGGCCCTGCACTCTGTTGGGAGACAGCAGGAGGAGGAAGCTGCATTGATGCAGAGCTGGGCTGGGCAGTGATGCGGCCGCAGCCAGCAACAGCTTTGCTCCGCTCCGGGGGAATCACCCAGAGGGGAGGTTGTGTGTACCTTCCACTCTCCCTCTCCTGGTCCTGGGCCACATCCTGGTCCTCGTCTCCTGCCAGTGCCATGGCCCGGTTATCTGTCACTCTTCCCCCTGCACTGAGAGCTGGTTGAGGGCAGGGAACTCACAGCTGTTGGCTTGTGTGTGGGTTATGTCTGGCGCTCTGAAGCACAGTCTGTCTACAGTGGGCCCTCTTCATTCCTTCTTCATTCCTTCTCCCTTCCTTCTCTGGATTTCCAAGGCACTGTTTGGGCCCCGCCTGACCTTGGCCACCTGGCAGTGTGGGGGTCCTGAGCAGGACCTCTGCTGCTGACCCTGGGCTTGATCCCTGGTTTCCTCACTTACCATGCCTGACTTTAGGGTCAGTTAAGGACTCAACTTCAGCTTCCACTTCTGCAAAATCCTCAGAAGGGGATCGTGCTGGTGAAGCACCCATTTTTTGGAACAAACCTAGCACATACTGGACACTCAGCAAATGGTGGCTCCTGGGACCGTAGACTGGTACCCCCCATATGTGCTCAGGGCTGGGCTCAGTCTCTCACCACATCCAGCTGACACCTCTTCCTCTCAGCAGCTGCGGCAGCATTTTGTATTGTTACAGCTTAAGAAGTGTTTGTTGCCAGGCACAGTGGAGCACAGCTGTCTTCCCAGCACCCCAGGAGGCTGAGGCAGGAGGATCACAAGTTCAACCCCAGCCTGGGCAACTTAGTGCCTTAGCAAGACTCTGTCTCAAAATAAAAAATAAAGGAATGAGGATGTAGCTCAGGGTGAGGGCCTTGGGTTCAATTGTCAATATGGGAAAAAAAAGGAAAAAGAAAAAAGACACACTTGTTGAAGGACAGGGCAAATGTCACGGGCCGCTCCTCCAGGGCCGGCCACCCTTCCTCTGGCATCAGCTCTCAGTCCTGCTCAGCAGCAGCCAGAGTGGCCTCTCTTGTCAATTTGCTGCCTGATGAACCCTCCAAGGACTCTGGACTCATGACTAAAGTAAGAGGTGGATGGTGTCCAGGAACCCTTGGGAGACAGCCTTCCTTATCTCCTGACATCATATAGGGGCCACGGACATCATTCATCCTGTTCCAACTTCCTCCAGCGATGCTCCCTTGTCACCCATGTGGATAGAGTCCCTCCACTTAGACCATGTCCTTTCTGGGCCCAGCCTTTGCTCTGATTCTTTGCTCTAACTGAACTGCTTGTCCTGGCCACATCTGCCTGTCCCAGGTTTTAGCCACGCTGTACAATCTAACATCAACGCTGCTCCTTTCTGGTTTCCCCTTCCCCAAAGAGAGTGGTCCCCATCCTCCTATAACGCATTGTCTGAGTCTCCTTCCGTGTCTGCCTCCTGGGCTGTGCCATCTGCACTAACCCCTCCTGGCAGATAGGTACCCGGTCTCTCGAGCACAAGATTGGCCTGAAGCCCATTCTCTGAACAGATCCAAGCTGGTCCGCTGCTAGGCTGGTTGGAAACCAGCATGGGTTTTCCTGTGACCCGTCCAAAGTGCATGCTTCTAATAGTGGTGTGAGAGGAGCGAGCTGTTCTCTAGGGCATTTTTAAAAAAGGATGGTTCTTTAATGAGGTCCTTGCTGCTTTGAACTGTTCCGGTGCTTATGTTTTATAGGTATTGATTTTTGTGATCATAAAAGTAACGCACAATTATTTTAAGACTGTGGGAGCATTGTGGAAATGTGTGGCTTGGAAGGGACAAGCGCTCCTGCGTAGATCCTCTCACTTCGTTGCTCCTTTGCATTCCGTCTCCTGTCCTCAAAGGGGGGCCAGTGACCCAGTACTCTGGGGCAGTACCAGCCTCTTGTTCAACACCTGCTAGGGCACTGTTTGCTAGGACTTGACTTCAGAGGGTGGGCTGGCTCAAGGAGCATGTCTTTGGGGGGCAGCAGCAGCACCCTGAGACCTGGCAGTGTGTAGTGGGGAGTGGGCACTGCCATCTAGGAGCTAAGAGAACTGGGGCTGGCCCTCATCTTCACCTGTGGAGTGGGAATAAGGAGACCACGTCCACCGGTTGCAGAGTGAGAATAGGACTGAAGAGTGAGACTGTAGGGGGGAGGGAACATACTGTCTGAATTCTAGGGATCATCATTTGGTTTTGGAAAATGATTATTACTATAAGCAGCTCCCTTGGGCTTCTGAGCCAGTAGACTCGAGTCATTATTTACACACACACACACACACAATGACGTAGACACTGGGATATTTGCAAGTGTCCCTGGGATGCCCAAGCAGAAGCATGAGTTCCGGGAGAGGTGGGCACTCATGACCAGGGCCTCCAGACCCACAGAAAGAGCAGAGAGGGCAGAAGAGGAAGAGGAAGACCAAAGCAGCATGGGGAAAGGGTCTCTAAGGCCCGTCTGCAAGCAGCACTGTGCCTTCCCCTCAGCACCCCGAATCCTGTCAGAGTGCCATGGGAACACTGATATTGTCAGGCCTCTCTGCACTGCTCCCCCCTGCATTGCCCTCCCTGCTGGGAGAGGGGGTGTTTGGGGTCTTAAGGTGTCAGGGAGGGGCAGTGTGGAAAACAGAGACAGGAGAAGTCAGGGAGAGGTGAGCTGTGCGTGAAACAAAGGCCGAAAGGGCCCCAACTCAGAGCCTGCCTTTCGCTCAGTTCTGCACAGCTGCATTTCCGGCATCTCCACACCTTTGACTGTGCTCTCCCACACCACAGCCAGGGAGCTGGCAGGACACCTCGCACCTCCCCTGCCTCGCTCAGGTCTGTGCTCCAGCTTGTGATGCTGACGCTGTGTGGGAGCAAGGTGGGGATGCCTCGGAAGGAGCATGGCAGGGAGGACTTCTCTGGGTCAGGGGGCGCTGGCATGCCACGGTCCTCATCTGGCCTGGCCCGTGCAGGTGTGGAGCGGAGAGCTCCGGGGAGCTGGGGTGCTGCTGGCACACACACTTCCACCTCTGGGAGTCTTCAGTTGCCTGGCTGCCCTGGTTCTTCTTCAGCCTCACACCACCATCCTGGGGTTTCCCTCTGCCCCAGAGGCAGGGGCCTTGCTGGGTGAGAGGTCGATTCCTGTGTTCCAGCCCCAGCTCTGCCTGTCCTTTGTGACACTGCACAAGTTAACTAACCTCTTGGTGCCTCCAGTTCCCCATCTACAAAACGTCGTCTCAATCATTGAGGGAGGGATGAGTTCACGGACACGATGCTCAGGACTGTGCCCGGCCCTTCTGAGTGCTATCCCTGTGTCGGCTGCCTGCTTTACTGTCATTGGTGGTCCCTCTCATTTGATCCACCCCACACACAGGAATACACCACAGCAATTTAGTCCTTGAGCCCCTTTCCGTTTTCTGAGCAGTTGTGTTCACGTTGAGGGATCCAGGCAAAACCAAGGGCCAGCTGACTCTGCAATTTTCCCAAACTTTGTCATTATAAGAGAAAAACATGCACCTGAAATCAAATATGGAAAATACCCAAAAGAGGATAAGAGAGAAATTTCGAAAGTCACTGGTAGATAACCCTTTTACCACTGACAATTTTCTTGTATCGCCTTCCTGGCTTATATATGTGTATGTGTGAGTACAACGGCCAGTAGAGCCTTGATTTCATTTCTTAAAAAATGCCTGGAAGAATATTGTTCACATTGTGCTTTCATCATCAAATACTCCACTGTGAACATTTTCTGACATCCTGAAATATTCTTTGGAAATGTCCAGATTTCTATCTTTAGATGGAAACCTTTTCCCAGCTTCAAAACTGCATAGCCAAATGCGGGGGCTTCCCATGGCGGGGGTCAGTGTCGCAGGATCGGTGTGGCCAGGGCCAAGCTCTGGGGCCCATGAGCTGCTTTGTCTGCCTCCTCTGCACCTCTGGCCTCTTCCCCCAGTCTGCCTGGGCCCTGTCCCGTGCTGTGTGCTCTGTCACCACCCTCACCCCAGCCCCTGGCCTCCCGCCTGTCAGGCTGGACAGTGTCAGACTTGGTTGTGTCTCCAGCCCCTGGTCCTGTGTCCTCCTCACTCACCCTCATCACCACAGCTCTACTTCCTGCCCTGCTCAGCCCGCACCTTGACTCTGCGGTGGGCATTAACTTTCTTCCGCATAGAAAATGATGCTAAGCCTTTCCCTGACTTTCTTCACTCCTGATCTCTCTGGCTCCAACCTGTCCCACATACTCCTGCCAGGACGGTCTTCCTGACACGTACCCCATCCCGCTCCACACCTCTAGGGTTACCTCCCACCCCATGGCCTGTCTGATGTGTCAGATGCTTCCATCTGGCACTCCAGGGCCCGCCCAGCACACACACATGCCTGCTTGGGCCTGTCTCCTTCAGTCCAAGGACTCTGTGTTCCAGCCAGGTTGTAGCCCGAGGGTGCACTTGCCTCAGCACCTACCTCAGGGTGTTCCCATTGTTCAGAATGCTGTCACCCTTTGTCCTCTTTGGGGAGTTCTACCACCCTGAAGGCCCAACTCCAAGGTACATGAGGTACACCCTCCTTGGCAAGTTTCCTGGCTGTCCCCAGATATTTTCCCACCTTTGAACTCCATGCACTGCCTTGTGCTTCCCCTGAAGTCCTTTGGCTGTCATAGCTATTGCTGCACTCGCTTTGTACTCGTGGTGAGACAGTTGAGTCCCGTGTTGACTCTGTTCCAGTCATGTGACCTTGGGTAAGTCATTACCGCTCTGACACTCCACTTTCTCACCTGTAAAGTAGGAGCTAATAATATATAGTGACTTAACAATTGAAAGATACCCAGCAAGGATTAGCACAGTTTCCGGAACATGGTGAGGACTAACAGCAGCAGTTTTCATGGCAGTGCAGACTGGCCATCCTAGCACTCTGGGAGGGCAGGATGGGAGGATGGCAAGTTCAAGCCCAGGCTGGGCAGCTTAGGGTCTTAATGAGACCCTGTCTCAAAATAAAAAAATGAAGGGCTGGGGATGTAGCTCAGGGCAAAGGCTCTGGATCCAAATGAAAAATAGAACCCCGCAGTTGTTATAACTCCACCCAGCCCTCTCTGGGGCCATCCATGGAGCCTTGCCTGCCCTCAGATGGTGCTGAAGGCTTTGAGTCCAGGGGAGCAGATGCGAACACCGGTCTCAGCTCATCAGCCTGGTGGAAGGTGACAGAGCATCAGTCCTGCCTCCCTGTGAGCTGACGGATGGTCTCACTGCCTTGGCTTTGGCAGCAGAGCCTCTCCCAGTCATCGCTGCCCCTGCATTTAAGCTTCTGGGGCCCCTTTCATGGTGTTTGTTTGACACTACAGAGACCACATCCCGAATGGAGCTTCTTTGTAGCTGACCGAACTAGTTCCCAGGTCTTCAGAGGGGCTTGATTGAAAGGGGATTTAGGGTAAACTCAGAGAAGTTCAGGCAGCTAGGAAAGAGAGGAGACTCCCTGCCCTAACCTTTGAGGAAAGTCTTTTGGTGACTGCCTGGTTGATCTGGGACTGTATCTGGCGTAAACAGGTCAAGCTGCAACAGAGACTCGGCCATGTTCCTCCCTCGAAGGTCAGCAAGGCTGTACCCGAAGTTGTTCCTAGCTGTTGAGCCACCACCTCACTTTTCCCCAGACTAATGAGTTTTTAGTCACCACTAGCCCGTCCCCAGTGACAGCCTTTCCTGTGTTTTCTCTTACAGCCAGGCGGCACTCCAGAGTCCGGCCCAAGATGCCGCTCCTGCACTATGCCTCTCCGCTGACCACGGTTAGCCGGCCAGTGAACGAGATGGCTCTGACCCCACTAACAGAGCAGGAGGGAGAGGCCTACCTGGAGAAGTGTGGCAGCGTCCGGCGGCACACAGTAGCCAACGCCCACTCGGACATCCGGTTGTTGGCCATGGCCACCATGATGCACTCAGGCTTAGGGGAGGAGGCTGGCAGTGAGGACAAGTGTCTGCTCTTGCCTCCCCGCTTCTCACCGCCTCACCGGCAGTGCTCTAGTGAGCCCAACATCACTGACAGCCCTGATGAACTGCAGGAGGCAGCTGTGGATAGCCAGGAGGACGCTGAGCTGAACTGTGCATCCCTCAGCTGAGCTGCTGCTACAGGACTTCCTAGCTGCTGCTTTGCAGCTAGGATGAGGACAGCCAACCCCATAGACCACCCCTCCTGAGGGCAGTGCTGCCTTATTCCTTCTCGGGTGCAAGCCTGGCCTCAATGCCCTGTAGGGAAACCCTTATAAACACCTTCATTTTGACCAGCTCTTCACAGTGACACAGACCCAACTGCCTGCAGTGCCCTTTCTGATCTCCAGCCTTGTCTGGCTGACTTGGATCTTCATCTCTGGGCCTTTCTTCCTCTGATACTGGACTGATACCAACGCTCCAAGGGATCCATCCCAATGCTCCTGGAATTAAGGTGGCAGGGGGTTGTCCGGACCGCACCTAAAGCTGTCAAGAATGTGCTGGTCTCTGCAGCTCCCTCTTCATGCTCCTTTAATGCAGAGGCTTATGGATACAGAGTAGTGGAGAGGTTTTATGTAGAGTGAGTCAGCTGCATCCTCTGCCATGTAAGGCCCTGGGAACACACCCTCCTTGAGTTTCCAGATTACTGGGGTGGCACTGCTCCATGTTGAATGTGGGTCCCTTCTCACCTACAGCCCCACACAGCGTGCTGGCTACATGAAGGCCTTTGGCTTTTGGCCCAGGACAGCCGGAGACTGAAGTGGCTCCATCTGTCATTAAGCCTCAGCGCTTCCCTCGGGCTGGCTCCCAAGCTCAAGGAAGTAACCTCCTTCGCAGTCACTGGTGCCTTAATCCCCTTCACTTCAGAAAGACCACTTTCCTGTTGTGGGTGTGAGGGCTGGGTGATAGCAACCAATTAGTCTGTACCTGGGTTTGACTTGAATTTGTAAAACATGTACTGTTTCAAAAAATTGTTTGCAAATATTTGCACATAGAAAATTACACTGTTCATTTCCAGTGGGCTGTGTCTTCAAACTAAAACAGCATGCAGACCCCTGGGAAAGGAGAGCAGGGGTGGCTCAAAATAAAGTGAACTATAGCGGGCTGGGCTTATGGGCCACAGAGCTCCGGAAGCAGCCGGCCTTGAGTCCCAAATGGTCCTTGTTTGCGGTGGTCGTGGTCTCCAGGAAAAGGTGCATTGGGTGGGGAGACTGCCTTGTGAGCAGATGGAATGTGTCTATGCCTGCCGTCAGGGGAGGCAGTGGAGATGTGGGCAAGATCTCTTTGAGGGATGTTGATTTTCTGTGATTGCATCAGTGTACCCAGAAGTGCCTGGAATTTCTAACGTCCCAGGTCTCAAGTGCTATTTGAGGCAACAAACTCTGAACTGTGCTGTGTCCTTCTTACCATTCTCTCCAGATGTGGAGGCTTTTGATTCACCTTGAGTCCCTGACCTCCTCTTTGTCTTCGTCCGTTGGCCCTACTGATAGCAGTTCAGGAAAAAGAAAGTTCCCCTTGACTCCTCTGGTTCCACATGGTGGCTTTTCAGGGTCCTGTTTATGGAAGTTTTGTGTATGAAATCTCAAAATACTCACCACAGTGGCTCCCAGTGTGGTAAGAGAGGCCTGGGAGAGGATGGGGGAACATTTAAGCCACCACCGGGAGATAAAACCTTCCAAGCTCATCGAAGCTTTGACAGTGTTTTCCTTCTGAGTGAAGGTCTGAACTATGACTAGAATTGTGGTTTTGATGGCTTCTCACTTGGAAATTTGGTTTAGAAAGTTGTTTTAATTTCATCCTTCTAAGAGAATGATGGAAAAGAAGTGTCCAAAGGAGATCTGAAAATTTACACACACACACACACACACACACACACACACACACACAATGTCTGTGCATGTGTTGTATAAAGAATGACATGCATTAGCAAATGGAACACCAGTAGGTAACGGCATCATGATTTATTTAACTCCTGGCTTTTGTATTTGTTAGTACACCTAGCACACACTTGGGACTGCTATTTATTGATTGGGCAAAGTAATTAATCATGCTTGGGTTTGTTTATAAGATTGATATCTATTTTTAAAATACCTTTTCTATATCTTGACTTTGATGAGGAGAGTGGCCATCAGTTACATATATAAGCTCTCAGGTTGAGAATTGGAGGTAGTGAACTTAATTGCTGCTGTCAGCCAGTTTACAGCTTTCTCTTTGTACACACCTGTTAACAATACAGTAAATATTTCAGGCTGTTATACACATAACATTTTGTGGATGTTTAGGGGCATTTTAGCCATCACACCTATTGCAAGAGTGATACTTGTGAGCATTTCTGACCACTTTTCTTTCCTTTGTGCAGTGAATATTCATTTTTATTATTTATGCCATGATTTTCCTGTGGCTGAGGTTTAATGACAGGAAGCAGTCACAGCTAACTGAGTGAACTACAAACCAAAACCCTTCATCCATGTCATCTGTTTCCAAAGTGGACCCAATAAACATGTTGTATGTGTTACTCTGCTGCCGAGCTGGGTGCCTCAAGTGTGTCTGGATTGAATTTTCAAGCACAGCAGTCAAATTAGGTCTTGGTGCATCCTGTTCCCAAGCTCCCTGCTCCTGCGTGACTTGCTGCCTCACCCCTTTTCCTGCAGCCCATTCTCTAGCGTTAGACAGTGGCTTTACCTCAGTTAATCTCTGGGTTTTCCTTGCCATCCTGGAGTGGATAGGCAGATCATTTCCTAGAGAAACAAACTGTGTGTGGAGTTTAGAAAATACTGAAAAGTGCATGGGAAGCAAGGACTCTTTTCTCTCTCTCTCTTTTTTTTTTTTTGGTACCGGAGATTGAACTCAGGACCTTGCGCTTGCAAGGCAGGCGCTGGCACCACTGAGCTAAATCCTCGGCCCTAGCAAGGCCTCTTTGAAAACAATTCCTAGAGTATTTGACCTAGGTGGGACACTAAGTATGGTTACTCATGTACTCTTCATATATTCCCCTCTGATTCTGATGGGCAGAGGGAATTTACATTTTGAGCCCTCATAAGACTTAAGAGCACTGGAAGATGTGTGATCCGAATTGTTTATGTTTTGCTGAGCCTCCACAGGCTGTTACTAAACAGCCATGGAGCAGCTGACCTCAGGAGGTTTCGAATCACTGGTGCCTCCATGACATTAGCACAGTGCCACAGTCATTCCACCCATTCATCTACCCATCTCGTATTTTGTGGGGCTCTCACTATGATTCAGCACTTTTCTTGGTGCTAAGGATACAGTGATGGACAAATAACCAGGATGCCAGCTCCTGTAAGCTCACTGTCCAGTGAGGAATGCTGGAAATCAGGTCATTATCAGCATTTTAAATAACGAACATAATGGATAGTAAAGAACCAATGACTAGAGGTGACAAGAGGGTGACCATAGGTAGGGTGGCTGTGAGAGTCCTCTTGGAGTTGACTTAGCTGAGATCTATGTGACAAGAGGGACCCAGGCGTAACACTGCTTTCAGTTCCTGTCACTGCCATAACAAGCCTTTGTAACTTAAGACAATACACATTTTATTAACTTGGTAACTTAAGACAAGACACATTTGGAATCTCACAGTTTTATCTGTGGTATCTGTCTGATGTGGGTCTCCCTGGGCTTTTCAGAATTAAGGTTTTGTCAGGGACACATTACTTTCTGGAAGTGCCCAGGGATAATATTTCCTTCTCTCTGCCAGCTTCTCCAGGTTCATGGCTTCTTTCACCACTTTCAAAGCCAGCAACGAGTGAATGGTGGATCGAGTCCCTCTTGGGTCACTCCAACCTACAGTTTTCCTCTTCCAGTTTTAAAGACCCTGGTAATTGCATCAGGCCCCCTGGGTGACCTGTGTAATCTCCCATCTTGAGGCCCTTAACTTAATCACATGTATAAGTCCCCTTTGCCTTATGATACTCCTTGGTTCTGAGGATTAGGATGTGGATGTCTTGGGTGTGGGAGTTGGTTATTGTTCTTCCTACCACAAGATCCTCAGGTTTTGCCTCCTTTACTGATTGATTACTCTTTTGTGGGCAGAAAGTTCCTGGCAGACCACCTTAGCCTGCTCAGGAAGTTCCTTGTCCTCGTGCTCATCTGTAAGGTCTCATTTCAGTGAAAAAAATTTTTGGGAAAAATGACAATAGGAAAACAAGATAGACAAAAAAGTCTTCCCTAAGGGTTCACCCATGTTTGTGCTGCCTAATGAGCTGTAGTAAGTTCACTGAGCTCTTCTGAAAGTCCCTAGATGGCCTTGTGCCCCTGCCCCGCTGGCCAGAGATCCCCAGTATCCCCTCTGACATTCTCCTTTGGGTCTCCCTTATCTCCCCAGTGGAACTCAAGCTTTCTGTGTGCAGCCTTTGCTGCCCTTCTGCTAGGCCAGCCATGTGGTCTGCTGGGACCCTGTGAAGGCAAAGCTGCAGTGTGTGGGTGCTAGTTTCAGTGTTTGGGGCAGACTGGGTACCCTGACCCAAGGGCCTTAAAGCCCGACCCTTACCCACTGTGGCCTGGACTCCCACAGTGACCAAGATTCTAGACTGCCTGGTTCAAGTCTTTCACTTCCCATCTCATTTGCCTATCAGGCCTCAACTTCCCTCATCTAGGCTTCTACAACTTAAGTATTTCTGAATTTGTCTTCAGATTCCATTTTTCCCTTGTAGATATTCCAGTGGATGTTTCTAAAATGCAACTCCTGTTTTAAAACTTTTCCCTGGCTTTGTATGAAATCTACACACCCAAGCCGTTACCTTTCTGGCCTTATCGGCTGTTATCCAGACACCTTATTCACTGTGCTGGGAACATGTCCCCCACCTTCTCACTCCCCTGCCTTGCTCCTGCTGTGCCTTCTCCTGGGGCCCCTCTGCTTCTTGTTCCTCTGTACATTCTCAGGTGTTCTCTCAGGAAGGTGAGGATGTGGAATTTGTATTTGCAGACCTTGGGTCTCGCAATCCAGATGGAATAATTCTGATCTCCATGACTTCCCTCCCAGGTCACTCCTCTTCCTTTTCCCTAAGCAAGGGTCTTCCCCATAATCCATGCTGCAAATAAGCCTAAAAGGCCAAGAGTTCCTGTGAACACAGGTGGGGCTTGGGATCCGAACCCCTTCTGCTCCAGTCAGTGGCTGCTACCTTCCCGCAGAGAATGAACCCTGTCCATGGGGCTGCTGTTTTGCTTTAGAGCCCGTGGCTGGCCTTGGCCTGCCCCCTGTTTGCCATAGGCTCATCTCTCTGGAGAAACCCTCTCACCAAGCATAGGAAAGTGACCCGAGCCAGTGTGCTGTGGCCAGAATGTTCTCGCACTCACTCCTCTCTCTCAGGAGGACTCAAATTCTACCACCTCTTGTGTGAGCCCTGTGCTGATCCTCATGACAACCTTCACAGGCACTTTGCAAATGAGCAAACTGAGGCTGGGCAGGATGGGGCCCTAGGTTCTTTCACCTCAAGTCTGTTGTCCTATCCCACGAGGTGTCCTGGCTGGATAAGAACTGAGGAAGGGGAATAGCTAAGCCAAGGGCCAAACCCCCTCAGCCTGCTACAAGGCCAGTGAAGGTTTCAGATTCCAGAAACACCAGGGACCAAAGCTGTATCTCTTGTTCCCTCTCCTTTTGCTCTCTCACTTCTAGAGAGTTTGTGGGGTAAGGAGATTGGTGTCTTAGACAAATTTAGGTAGGAAAGATTTCAGGGGCTTTTTCCCCTTAGAAATTAATATTAACTTTAAATATGGCTTTAAAATAATATTTTAAGTTTAATAATTACTAATTGTTTAATAAAAAGTAGTAATTTTTTCCTCATAATCAATATTCAAATTCAAACTTGTTTTTTAGGTTTCTAAGTTCAGCTCACAAATTTCATTATTCTAAGTCTAGCAGATTTTAGCATTAACTGTAGAGGAGCCTTTGAATACTGCTTGGTCCTTTTTATAAGTTTAGTACTTCAAACACTTAAATAAAATTGCAAATTTAACATTATTTCTTTTAAAAATACTTCCCTTTTTCTGTCAGCAAGCAAAATCATTTCAGAACTTAAGTAATTATAGAAGCTAATAAGGTTATAAATAAGAGGAATCTGAAATTCTGTTAAATGATTTTATATTCTACTTAAACTTAGATGTCACCATAAAAATTCATAGGTCTAAACTAATTCTCTATTACACATTTTAAAGTGGAGTTATAAAAATGCCACTCTAACAGGCTTTAATCTTTTAAATATTACATGTCTGAACCATCAACTATGCACAAACTCCTTCCTAACCTAAACAATACCAGTGTTTTAGTCTTGTTTCTTTTGAAGTCTACATCTGAATCTTCCTGGGGAGTTGGTTGGCTAAGCTGTTTCTCAGGTGCAAGCTATCATTTGTGATGCTGCGGCTGGAGTTCCTCGTCAGCCGGGTCGCTGGAAGGCTCTGCCAGGGAGGGGCTTTAGAGGAAGCAGGGAGGCTGGTGGAATGAGAAGCAATGGGCTCATTCGGTCTTTGTCAACATGAAGAGCGAAAGTTAGGCCCAGCAGCAGCAGTGAGTTCCTGTTGACAGTTTCCCCACATTCTCAGAACCAGCCTTGACACCTCCACTCAGACCAACCAAGCCAGCTGGCTTGGGCCCCTCTGCTGAAGTCTGCAGCCCAGCTCTGAGGGCCCCTTTCCAACCTCTGCAGAGTCAACAACTCTTCTCTGTTTCCTCTATCACCTGCACGATCCCTCTGTGTTTCCTCTTTGCCATTTCATTTGACCAGTACCTGGTTAATAATTCTTCATATTAAGTTATCTTTGTTAAAATAACTGGTGTGGCTTATGTCTTCTGATTTGACCCTGATTGATCTGGGTTGAATCTGGGTTGAAAAATACAATCGTTAGGGCTGGGGATTTAGCTCAGTGGTGCTGCTGCCTGCCTCTCAAAGGCAAGGTCCCAAGTTTGATCCCCGGTACCCAAAACAAAAACAACAAAAAATAAAAACAAAACTAAACAAAAAAACATTAAAGAAGACAGTGATCATTCCAAGTAACTGAGTTATTCACTTGGGTGTGTTAACAGAGCTGAAGACATTTAGAGTCTTCTCACCTCCAGTGACGAAGACTAACATCATCTAAGTAATTTCGGTGACTGCTCCTCAGCATTCTTGGGTTCACAGGTGAAGCATAGTTGATTCTCCTTGAAGTACCCAGGAGGCAATGGGTTCTACTTATTGTTGCTTAGTCAATGATTTCATAACAATGAAGAAACACTCTTGGAACCCTTGTTCCTGTGTTGTGTAACTGTCTGCCTCTTTAGAAGAATACCTGTCTCTCTAAGTCACTCATTAGACTGGTTTTCAACTTCCTTGGCTTTTCTGCCCTAACTGTAATGACCTTTAAGAGGAATCCTAAAGAATGGAAATATCTATAACCTAATAGGCCCCTGAATTCTTTCATATTCCTCACATAGCTTGATAAATGTCTAAATTTCAGTCTGATATCAGATAAATATTTCAGATAGCTTTGCTTGTGGTCCAACTTATGAGATCATTCCACTATCTGTAGACTGAAGTAGGATCAAGTCAAACCTTTGCTGCACACTTGAGCAATTTTGAGAAGCGTTCAATAAATGGGAAGGGGATAAAACTTCTTGTTCTGGTCATAGGGTAATGACTTACATCAGATTATTCTTCTTGTCAAAATAATGATAAAAGTTAGGCAAAATATAAAAGGCAACATTTTGAAGGAATTGGAGAGCAACAGTCCAGGCAGGACCTGAGAAGCTCTGGTCTTAGAGAAAGCAAACACGAGATAAGCTTCACAATCATCCTGGTTTTCACCCTGAAGTCATTTTCCTCAGTAAGTGGGGGGAAGTGCAGAAAGCAGCAGTCCTACTGGACTGAGACTGGACTGAGACGAGAGTTTAAGATTGTCTGAGCAGCTGGAACTTAAAGGTAAAATGATATAGATGGCTGAATGAGAAATCTGCATACAAATTCCTCTTGGCTTTCTAAGCTGAGCACATGTCATGGTTTGTATTTTAATGTCTCCCAGAGGCCATATGTTGAAGGTTTGGTCACCAGCCTGTGGTGCTATTGGGCAGCATCAGAACCTTAGGAAGTGGGCATGTGGGAGGAAATCAATGAAGATGTGCCCTTCCCATTCTGTTTTTCTGTGCTTCCCAGCCACCAGGAGGTGATGGTTTGCTCAATCACGTGCCCCCACCATGATGGCAGCAGCCTCACCATAGGCACAGAAAGGATGGAGTCCATTAACCATGGACTGAAACTTTTGAAGTTGTGAGCCAAAATAGATCTTTCCTTCTTTCAGGTTGATTATTTTGTAACAGCAGTAGAAAGCTGACTAACAGCGTACACAGTGAGAATCAGAGGGAACTGACAGAATGGAAAACAGCAGGTGGGATGCCACAGAAAGGAACTGACTTCAGCTCCCATATAACCTTGAGGAGATGGAGGTTCAAGTCCCCCCAAGGTGGAGGGCTTTGGCAAATATCCTTAGTCATGCCTGAAGAAAGATGTAGATTTAAACTCAGCTATATTAGTAATTATATGAAATGTAACTAGACGAAGTAAGCCAATGAAAAATCAAGATAGTCAGATGAGATAAACATACTAATATGATACTTATAAAAGATACAATTTAAATATTAGGACACATATGAGAAACAAAATGTGTTCCAAAGATTGGAAACCAAAGGATGGAAAAAGATATACCATGTGAAATAAACTCTAACAAAACAAGTCTGGTGTTGCTAATTAGAATAATGCAAAGTTCATAATGATAGAAGGTCAATTCAAAAGGACAATCTGAATTATAAAGCACAGGTTATCACCTATTAGTCATAAACTATAATGCCAACCACCACCTTAAATATCTCATATTAGTCTTATGAAAGCCCTTCAAGCAACTTCATGAAGTAAATTTTATCATCCCAGATTTACTAGATGAGGAATTGAAGCTCAGTGAGGATTTCCTATGGTCATGTGACTAGAAATTAGTGGAGATGGGATTCAAAATTGGTTCTGCCGAATCTCTTGCCAAAGCACTTTTAATTGCTCTGTTTTCTGTGCATCGTATCACCTATGGTATGCTTGCTTGAACCAGTTGGAGGGGGCCTGTGGGCACAGGACTATTATTTAACCCAAGGGCAGGGTGTTCAGGAGGAACTCCTAGAACTCTGGACTGGAATCCATTACAAACTAAGGCAGTGTCTCTCTTTCTCTTACACACACACACACACACACACACACACACACACACACCTACCTCTATGCAAATGCTCGGTGTAACTGAATACATGACCCCAACAGGCTACCTCAACATGAGTGTATGGGACCTTCCCGTTCATGAATGACCACTTAACTTCTTTAAATTTCTTGGTCTAAATTCTCAAGTATCTGACCGGTCTGGTTCAAATATCAGGTACCCTTCCTGATCCAATGAGGGCTGCTAAGGAGCACTTCGGCACATGGTTTCAGATTTCAGTCTGTTAAACCCTTCCTTTGGTGTTGAAGGGGCCGGTCCAGCAGTTCTTAGGGAAAAGGGGACTCTTCTATTCCAGTCTGAATGTGTGCAGACATAGGTGAGTGGGAGGAGAGCAGAAAAGCCCGGATCATTCTTCCCACATAGCCTCTAATCCTGGGCTTTCCTCACCATGCAAACATGTCTAGAAGGTGAGATGGGGAAGTCTCATGTATGCATTGGGAGAAGGAGCAGGTTCTGGGGAAAAAATGGCCTCAAGGTGACGGAGGAGAATGTGGAGGAAGTGCCAAACATCCACTTCCTAAAGTGGACACTCTGGGCCTGGTGGCCTCTCTCTGCCCTTCAGGGGAAAGAGGGGCACTTTCTTTCTCTCAGGGAACACTGCCATCAACTACTGCTCCTCTTACTACTAGGGTGGATACAACTGCAAATACCCACAGAGAGAATGGGCTGAAGCCATGGGCATACTGCGCTGTGGTGATGGATAGCCAGGATGATGTACAGAGGGTCCAAGTACCCTGCTGTATCTTCCAGCTCCTGAGATCCCCAAGGATAATTCTGTGGCAAGTAATTACAATTACAACATTTAATATGTATTTGGGTTTTACTACAGCCAGGTGCTGGTGTAATCCTTGCTGCCTTTCTGTTACTACATTTAAACCTGATAACCCAGCAAGGAGACACTATTATTTACATTTTACACATGAAGAAAGGAGAAACAGAGGCACAGAGAGCATAAGCAACTTGTCCCAGGCCACAGAGACAAGTGACAGCATGAAACCATGAAGCCAGGCAGGCCTGCTCCAGAGGCCTCTACTTTGAAGCACTATTAGAACCTTCCATTCTGTAAAATGTCGCGTAAATTACCTTCAGAATTGCAGTCTCTGAGAAAAACAAGAGTTTGGTAGGAGCCCCTGAGTCCCTGGTTTCCCATAGGGAAGGTGTTCTAGTTCAGGGAAATCCTCTCTGTGGGGTTCTCCACCAGTGTGTGAGAACCAAGAGGCTGAGCCCCCAAAACCTGCCACCAGAGAGCCACTGAGTCCAAGGTAGGAAGCCAACTCCACACGGGAACCAGGAACCATTTTGGGCCTAAACCTCACCCTCTGTCTTCTCTATCACCCTGCTGCGCCTGATCAGACAGATCCTTTTCCATGACCAGCTAAACCAGCTGGGTGGCCTCTGGAAAGTTACTGAACCTCCTGTGTTTTCCTCTTCTACAAAATACTGATACCTAGACTTACCTTGTAGAAATATAGCATGGAAAAGATTTAGGCTATCTGTGAATAGGTAAGATTGGGACAAAAAAAAAAAAAATTGAAACCCAGCCCTTTCATTTTGGGTGACCTGATTGACACCTGTCACCCCTACCCCTTTGCTCCCCTGACCTCCTAGAACATGGCCTAAGGCAGCTAGACCTTCCCACCAACTCTATGGTTGCTTCAGCACCCACCTTCCAGGCTGTGCTGATAGGAGACTTGGCTTGGCCGACAGCTATGATGCCCCTTCCCTGCTCCAGGTCACTGCTGCCACCTCTCTGAGAAGCCAGAAAAAGATGCACAACAGAGCAAAGATCGAGGATAGAGTGGAGCTCATTGCTGATGTCCCCCCAAGTCCCCAAATCGCAATGGGCCATCATCAACACAGCCAGTCCTCTTAGAGATTCTTCAAAAACCACAGAGATTGTGATTTCAGTCCTGCTATTTTCACAGAACCATGGGAGCCATTTCTCTGGAAGTTAGACTGAGCTGTCTGTCGGGAGCAATGCTACATAATTTTAGGGTAAAATCATTTGGTTAGCCTAGTTCTCTTGCCTACAGCCCAGCTACGGAATTCTGAGACATAACTCCAATTTGGCCCCCGGTCACAACTGAGACCTCAATGATCTGGTGATGCTGTGATTCTCCAGGACAAGAAACATCCTGGGAGCTGAGAACATCCTGGGAGGAACAAACATCTACTCAGTTCCTCCTTGATCTTGGATTGTTGCATCTTATTTACGCAGGATGTACTGAACTCTCTGCAGGTCATTTCTTACATTTGGTTCTCCCGATGTACTGAGTACTGAATAAAAGGTGCGGTAAGCTGGGGGCTTTGTCTTTGCCGCGGAGAGCGGCACTGATCAGACCCAAAGCCCAGCTTCTCAGTCTCATTTTTCTACCTTTCCTGTAATTCGCCTTGTGTTGTCGTGGCTCGCAGGAGACCAGGACTCACTGCAGAGGTTCTGGTAACGTCCCCTTTCTCTGTTCCCTACATTTGGCACCCAACTTGGATGTTGAACCCCATCCAGGGGTGAACTCGCCTGTGAGACAAACTCGGAGTAAGAGAGATAGCACACGGATCTCCCAGGACGATTTCCAGACTTGGACGAGGGACACTGGTGGTAAGTGTGTCCAGCTGGGGGTAATTTTCTCTCTTTGCTGAGTTACAACTATGGGTCAGTCTCTGTCATTGGAGCAGCGTAACTTTGCCAAATTACTTAAGTCGCTGTTAAAGCAAGCTGTGTACCTAGTACCTAGAGATGCTGAGATAGATTTGCTAAAAGACATACAAATGTACGTCCCATCTTTTCCCCCGGAAGGGACAACTAACTTAACAACATGAGAACGTGTAGGTACTGCTCTCCGTGAGGCCTGGCGAGGGGGTGATCGTCTCTTCCCCCGAATGCTCCCCACTTGGGCCTTAGTCCACTCTGCTCAGAGGTCAGAGTTGCTAGCCATTATATTTGTGATTGAAAACTTCCCTCCCCAACTTCTTACTATTTTAAGTGATTCCTCTTATGCAGTTTGGTTGACTCAAAGACTGGAAGGAGCTATGGTCTACTCTACCTTAGAACCTAAATTATTAAACTTGTTTTTAAGATTACAAAAGGCCATATGTCAAAAAATTGCTCCTGCCTTAGTAACTTGGGGGAGAGGTTTTGCCTGTGTCCTAACAGATAATGATGAAACCTTGTGGCTGCCCTCCTGGAATGTGAGACCGTGGGTCACACTGGTGGAACCACCAACATCTTGGAGAATGGGTGATAGCACCCCAGCTGAGAGCGATGAGCCAGCTGCGCCTGAGTGACCCACCTCACCAGCAACGACCAACAAATCCACAGCGGGGGCCAGGATTGAGATGATGTCCCCAGAGGAAGAATAAATATAGATTTTTAAAGGGGGGGGGGCACAACTTGAAAATGTTCTTTTTACATTTATAGGTATAAAAGCACTCGCATTCCTTCTGATTCTAATCTCAAGAGATCTGTTAATTGACTACAAAAGTTTTTGACCAGTCTTATATACAATTATAAATCTAAAAATCATAAAAAGGATATTATAATTCGATTTGGCCAAATATATGAGTGCACTCTAATTTTATAAATTGTCTTATATGTTCGTCTGTTGTCTGTCTGTACAGTTGAGCTCAATTTTTTTTTTCTTTTTC
Source organism: Heterocephalus glaber (assembly GCF_000247695.1). The sequence continues at coordinate 10,770,086 of NW_004624767.1, read as the reverse complement.
ACCTTTTGAAAAAAAATCTTTTCTTAAAAGATATTCACCTATTACTAAATTGGCTTACAGATAAATGTTATTAAAGGCATGCCCTCCTTCCCAGGTTGCTAATTGATCAAAGTGCCTAGATTTATTTTATAAAAGTAATGTGTATTGTCACCTACATGCAATAATCAAATTGCAATAAGCAGTTGTAAAATAACAAGATATATATATATTCTTATTATTTGTTTGTCAAAGTAAATAGAGACTGTGGGTACTCCCTTTGGTGAATAAAGAAGTGGCCACCCAGAAAATAATTATTCTGGTCTCAATTCACTAAAGGGACCCCCTAGTAATTTTCATAATCCTATGGGAGACACACCGCAATAAATACTATCTATGTTATTATAAATTGATTACATTGGTTATCATTGAAATTTAAGTTCTAAATACGTTATAAATTGATTACATTGGTTATCATTGAAGTTTAAGTTCTAAACGTTATTATAAATTGATTACATTGGTTATTGAGGTTTAAGCGCTAAATATGTTATTATAAAATGTTTACATTGGTTAAGTTCTTAATATGTTATTGTGATATGTCTACGTTGGTCATCTTCAAAAGATTAATTTCTGTGGCATAAACAAGAGAGTGTTATTAGAAAGATGCTTTTGGTACCAAACTACATTGAAGAACATCAGGTTTTATGTAATGGTGATATTGATTACTGCTCCTTTTCTGGCGTTCAAAGGTTTTCATGCCCTCTAATTGTATGGGTCTTCCAACATATTGTTTATGGTAATAACCTTTTGATTCAGGTATCTGCCTTTCTCTTATGCTCCAGCCACCTATGATAATAAGCACATTTGTAGGCTGATTTATTTTCCTTAGATGACATCCTATAAAAAGATAGCTACTCAGGGATTCAACCACAAGAGCAACCATGATTGGCAATAATAACAGTTTATATTTTTATTCCAAAATGCTTATATCCAGGTAAAATTATAATATTTGAGTTCACTACTCCTCTTACATTCCTAATGTTATTGATCTTCTCTTCTGGGTGTTCAACAACCAAAGTTTAGAGACCAAAGTTGAAGAGGCATCTGGGCTAAGAAGGCAGCCAATATTTTGGCCCTGGCCCTCCAAGGTCAACAACAATAGCAAAAAGATCCAGGACACGAGGGAACCATCTCCAGGATCCTGCATTTTTGGTGAGTCACCCAACCTCCTGAGCAGGGAGGTTGCTGAACACCAAAACAGTAAAGATCCAACAAAAAGTGTCCCAAAGGAATGTCACCTGGAGGAAAAAATCTCCCATGCTTTTGCAAAAGGCAACATGGTCAAGCAAGGCCGTGACATATCCTGATGGCTGACACTGACAGAGGAGCTAAGAGGCTCTATGCATGGTTCCAAGACAGTGCCTGCGGAGATTCAATTGACCTTGTTAGAGAGCAAGAGATTGACTTTATTTAATACAGGTCTCACTGTAACTTGGTCTTAAACACCCAGTAGAAAAGTATAACTGAAGACAAGTTATTTGAGTTCAACAAAAGATTTAAGTTTTTAAGCCCAATGTTTAAAAAAAATTGTTAGATTTTTAATCCTTTTACAGCCCCAATTAAGAGAAATTATGCTTATTATAGACAGCTAAGCCACTCAAACACACTATAGATCCTCACAATACATAGGGACAAGCCATTGTTGGGTGTGCTTGCTTTTCCTAAAATACCTTCACATAAAACAAAAAGAAAGGGAGATATGTTGGGAGCAATGCTACATAATTTTAGGGTAAAATCATTTGGTTAGCCTAGTTCTCCTGCCTACAGCCCAGCTATGGAATTCCAAGCCATAATTCCATTTTGGCCTCCGGTCACAACTGGAGACCTCAATGATCTGTTGATGTTGTGATTCTCCAGGACAAGAAACATCCTGGGAGCTGAGAACATCCTGGGAGGAACAAACATCTACTCAGTTCCTCCTTGATCTTGGATTGTTATATCTTATTTAGGCAGGATGTACTGAACCCTCTGCAGGTCATTTGTTACATTTGTTTCTCCTGATGTACTGAGTACTGAACAAAAGGTGCGGTAAGCTGGGGGCTTTGTCTTTGCTGCCCAGAGCGGCACTGATCAGACCCAAAGCTCAGCTTCTTCTCAGTCTCATTTTCCTACCTTTCCTGTAATTCGCTGTGTACTGCCGTGGCTCGCAGGAGACTAGGACTTAACTGCAGAGGTTCTAGTAATGTCCCCTTTCCCTGTTCCTTACAGCTGTCTATGGGCATGACTGCTGTGGCTGGCTTTGATGCCCTACCACTGCTTTTGCAGATACTTGCCCTTGACACAGCAGGCTTGAAACATGGATCTATTTCTAAAAACTCTACACTGTAGCCACTCCGGATGACTCCACCATGTAATGACCCAGAAGACCCCACAGCCCTCTGCTACTATTAGAAGTCCTCCAATAGGTCTGTGAAATGCAGGAGACTGTCATATGTGGCACACTCCTCTATATAAGTAATATTCCCTCTTGGGTCAGGGCAAGAGGGTTCCTTGCTACACCTCCCCAATCCCTGTGGTAGAGAACAAGTCCCAGTAAAGCCTTACTTGAGTGGTCCTATCACCTACTTGTGATTTTTGAGTAGAGTGGGCTAAGCAGATTGTACTAATAGGAGAAGATTGCACTAGAGGCTGCTAAAACAGCAGAGACTGGAAGAGACCGGTGGTGATTCAGCAGCAGTTGGTATAGTGGAGATCTTACAGAGGGATAGTGAAAGATACTGGAAGGACTCCAGAAGGCCATCAAGGGGCCTATAAACCTCAGCTGCTGAGGAACTGATAAGGATGACTAAAAGGTATTAAGGGCCATAGCCAAGAGCTGTAATACTGAGGAACTGTAATGCCATGGGCTGAGAGCTACTGGCATTCAAAGGCCAAAGCTGCTAATGAACGTCAAGGGAGCAACACTTCAGTAATGCAAGATATCCATCCAAATTGGGCAAAAGAACTCTCAGCTAACTGGTGACAAAACTATGGGTATTAAATTTGTCTTTTGATTTGTCTGTATGTCCCTAATTTTTGGCAATAAACATGCAAGCTCTTTACTATAAATGCAAGTTAAAAATAAACTTCAAAAATTCAATTCATTCATGACTTTTAAAAATGCAAAAAATCAAAACAACTTAACAAACTCATACTGAAGCCATCTTCCTCAGCCTGATAAAGGGCATCTGCAAAAACTACAGTGAACATCATACGTGATGGTGAAAGACTGAATGCTTTTCTCCAAAGAACAAAGCAAGGATGTCTGCTCTTGCCTCTTCTGTATAACAGTCCTAGAAGTTTTCAACAGTCAGGGAAAACAGGCGAAAAATAAATAGAAGTAAGGCACACAGATGGGAAAGGAAAAATAAAACTTTATTTGTAGATGACATGATCTTATAGAAAATCTTAAGCAATCCACCAAAAAAAATTTTTTTTTGAAGTTCTGGGGATCAAACTCAGGACCTTCTGCTTTCAAGGCAGGCGCAGTGCCACTGAGCTAAATCTCTGGTCCTCCACCAAAAAAATTTTAAAAGTAATAAATGTGTTCAACAAGGCCATATGATTTTAAAAAACCTGATACTTAAAAAACCAACAAGTAATCTCAAAATAAAATTAAAGAATTCCACTTATAGTAGCATAAGAAAAGAATAAAATGAAATAAATTTAACAAAAGAGACACAAGCTTTATGCAGTGAAATTACAAAATGCTGCTGAGGAAAATTAAAGACCATCTAAATAACCAAACAGGCATTTCATGTTTGTGGACTGGAAGTCTCTGTATTGCAAAGAGGGCAATTCTCTCCATGCTGATCAACAGACTCAATGGAACTCTAACCACAATTTCAGTGGGTTTTTGTAAAAATTGACAAGCACATCCTAAAATTTACATGAAAATGCAAACCAACTAGAATAGCTAAAACAAGTTTTAAAAAGGAAGAACAAGTTTGGTGAACTTTCACTTCCTCATCTCAGAACTTACTGTAGCAACACTACTCAAGGACAATAGGCTACTGCCAAAATTCAGATCAATGGAACAGAACTGAGAGTTCAGAAATAAATCTTTGTATCTATAGTCAATTGTTTTTTGACAAATGTGCAAGGCAGGAGATTGGAAAATTATTCAAATAGTTCAATCTGCAGTAGGTACAGTTCGATACTCACATGCACAAAAGATGAAGTTGGACCCTCATCTTGTACCACACATAAAAATTAACTCAGATGAATTATAGACTTAATATAAGAGCTAAAATGATAAAATTTGTAGAAAGTTGATGATGGTTACACACATGCAGAAGTTTGATTCTAGACTCATATCTATCACCATCTTAGCTAAAATCAAAATGGATCAAAGATCTAAGTATTAAAACACAAACACTTAATTTGCTGGAAGATAAAATAGGTAAAGCTCTTGAAGACAGACACAGGTAAGGATGTCCTAGATAGAACCCCAACTGTACTCTTGTGAAATAGTATCTTGTGGGTTGAAATTTGCATTTCTCTGGTATCTAATGATGTTGATCATTTTTTGATGTAGTTATTAGCCAGTCATATATTTAACATCAAGAATCAACAAGTTGGATTATATCAGATTAAAAAGATTCTGCACAGCAACCCCCCACCCCCCCAAAAAACAAACAACCAATAAAACAATCTAAAGAATGGGGAAAAAATTTGTCGGCTATTGCTCTGAATGAGGACTAGAAGAACTCAAAAAATAATCAGATCCCCCCAACATAAAAGACCCAATCAAAACAGGCAACTGAAATGAACAGACATCTTAGAAGAAGAAATATCAATGGATAATAAACACATAAAAAATGTCCAACATCTCTGGCCATTAGGAAAATGCAAGTTAAAACAAAACAACTCAGATTCCATCTTACTCCAGAAAAAATGGCCATTCTCAAGAGAAATCAAATAACAACAGTTGCTGGCAAGGCTGTGAGGTAAAAGGAACCCTTCTACATTGCTGGTGGGAATGTAAACTAGTACAGCCACTACAGAGATTCCTCAAAAAAACACCTAAAAATAGAAATTCCATTCAACCCAGCTATTCCCATTCTAAGTATCTTCCCAAAAGAGTTAAAGACATTATGTTATAGTGATACATGCATACTCATGTTTACATCAGCACAATTCATAATACCTAAATCTTAGAAGTAACTTATATGTCCATCAACAGAAGAATGGATAAAGAAAATGTATTTATACACAACAGAGTACTACTTTGGCATGAAGGATAAAGGTGAGTCATTTGTAGAAAAATGGATGCACTTTGAGACCATGTTAAGTGAAATAAATCAGACACACAAGTTAACATGTCACATGACTTCCCTTATATGAGAAACCCAAAGCATAAATAATTTAAAGATCAAAATAAAAGACAGATAATAGGAAATAGGGAGATAGATCTTTTGTAAATGGGAAGGGAATCTAGAGAGGGAGGGCAGGAAGGGGAGAAAGGGAAAATAAAAAGAATTAAGATGTATTATGATGTACATGTACCAATGCCCCACCATGAATGTGATCATTATGTACTGCAAACATGGACTATTAAAAAAAGAGAAAATAGTGGAGATGCCTTGTCAGGCAAAGATTTTTCCAAAACGATACTAAAGCATGGCCCATAAAAAATCATTAGACTTCCTTAAAAATTTTTTTTGGCAGTTCAAGAAACATCATTAAGGCAAGCAACAGATTAAGGGAAAATATTTGTATGACACATCAAGCAGTTGCATCCAAAATTTACAAAGGACACTCAAAGATAATTAAGACAACCCAATCAAAATATGAGCAAAAGATATGAATAGACATTTCACAAAAGAAAATATATGACTGGCTAATAACTACATCAAAAAATGATCAACATCATTAGATAACAGAAAAATGCAAATGTCAGTCCACAAGATACTATTTCACAAGTCTATTAGAATGGCTGTAGTAAATAAGATAGACAACTACAAGTGTTGGCAAGGTTGTCAAGAAATTAGAACCCTCGTACATTGTTGGTTGAAATGTGAACTGGTACATCCATTCTGGAAGTTTGGAAGTTTCTCAAAATTTAAACCTAAAACTACCATGTGGCTCAGCAAATTCATTCCTACATATCTACCTACAAGAAATGAAAGCACATCTTTCACAGAAACTTGTATGTGAATGTTCAAGCACCAGTATACATAACAGCCCCAAATAGAAACAACTTATACATCAATTGATGAATGGATAGTATATCCATATGGTGAAATTCTGTTGAGCAATAAAAAAGGAAAAAAATTACCATCACATACTATGTTGTGGGACAACTTCAAAAACAGTTTGATAAATAAAAGAAGCTAGACATAAGGGACCACATATTGTGTGATTCTATATAGTTTATGTCAAAAGAAAACAAATTTATTTATTAAGACAGGAAGTACAGGGGCCCGGGATCTAGCTCAGTGGTTCCAGCGCCTGCCTTGCAAGCACAAGGTCCCGAGTTCGATCCCTGGTACAAAAAAATAAAAGACAGGAAGTACATGAGTAATTGCCCTAGGGCCAGAGAGGAGAATGAAGATTAACTGTAAAAGAGAATCATGGGTCTCACTGTAGTGATGAAAATGTTCTGAAACATTCAAAACTGATTTATGGTGATGGTTGTACCTCCTGGTAATATAACTTAAAATTATTGAACTATACACCTGAAATTGCTGAAGTTTTTTCCTTTTTGTTATTGTGGTAAAAAACATGTCACAGAACCTTTTCATTTTAACTATTTTTATGTGTACAATTTTGTTACCTTAAGTACGTTCACATCGTTCTCGCATCCATCACCACCATCCCTCTCCAGAACATTTTCCTCTTCCTCAATGCAAACTCTGTACCCATTAAAACACTAACTCCTCATTTGCCCTCTCAGCCCCTGGAATCATCATCTTATGTTTTGTCTGTATGAACTTGACTATTCCAGGTACTGCACCCATGTAAAAGGAATAATACAATATTTATCCTTTTGTGATTGGTTCATTTTACTTACATAATGTCTTTAAGGTTCATCCATATAGTATATTTGTTGACATTTCCTTTTTTTAAAAGGTGAATAGTATCCATTCTGTGTGTGTGTGTGTGTGTGTGTATAAATATATACAATATCATTTATCCAATGATATCATTGGGGCTCTTTTACTTTTTTCCTATTGTAAATAATGCTGCTATGAATATTATATAAATATCTTGAAATAGGTGGATTTTATATGTATCAATATAGTTATTTTAGGTAAAATTTCAGGTTTTAAAATTTAGAGTATAGTAGATTCTATTATTCTAAACAATAAATGGTAAATTTGTTCTATGAAGTATTGTATAAAATTAAGTTAATTTAGGGGTCTGGAATATAGCTCAGAGGTAGAGTGTGTACTTAGCATGTATTGAGGGCCAAGATTCAATTCCTAACACTCACCCAAAAAATTCAGGTTAATTTAATTAAAAACACATGTTTTGGGGTTTTAAAAGAGGAAAACGTACTAGAAAGTCCAAAGAAGAAAATAATATTGTTAATCCCACTTAGAGATGACCACTGAAAGATTAGTTTGCAAAAAATTTACTAAAGTTTAATTTTACTTGAAATTAGTAGAAGGAACTGAAATGAAGAAGTTGGTAACCCTCAGGTATTCATGACAGAAATATTCATTCCTAAATTATGTTCTAAAGGCAAAAAAGAAATTATGAAAAACTACTGAAGTTGAGTTGGAACACACAGTTTTTCTATTTATGTAAATTCATGGTTCTTGATGGCCATAGTTTAATTCTGAAGGTGGATAATCATTTTATAGAAATCAGAGGATGTTTCTGATCTTTAATCAAATAAAGTGCCTGCATTTTTAGATGGAAAACAAAAGAACAATGTTTAAAACCTCAGCAAAGTTCATGCTAAATGTATAAGAGGAGTTATTAGGGAATGAACAATTTTAAAGCAAAATAACTACAACGATGTCAAATCACTTATTAAAGTTTCTCCTCCCTCTGAATTAACTGCTTCTTGCTTTTGAATTTATCTGCTCCAGCCTGAATTTTCTCAACCAGAGGGGAGGAGTCCATTCATATTTTGCTGTCTTGATTCATTGTAAAAAGTACATTTGAAAGTAAGTCAAAAACTCCAGGAGCATATCCTTTCAATGTCATAATGAACAATTATTTAAAAGTCCACACAAGAATAAGTTGATTTTCTAGAAGAATGTGCCTGTGTTTGACTTTGTTATTTTTAGATCCCACATACTATACTGTGAAGTTACATGTTAATTCGTATTTTTTAGGCTGACAGAGAAGACACCCCAAAGATTATGACTTTATTAGCCTGAAGGACATGAATCAGCTTCATAACCTAGTACTATTACTCTAACCTAGTAATAATTACTCTAACATTCTTTTTTTTTGTCTTAAAAATGCTTTTCCTATTGGGTTATATTAACTCTTTTTTTCCTCAAGTGCAGTTACAATCAGTTTTCTTTTTTTTGTGAGATAGTCTTGCTATGTAGTTAACTGTAGTCACTATGTAGTCCAAGCCGGCGTCGAACTTGTGGTGACCCTCCTGCCTCCTTTGTGCTGGGATTACAGGCATGAGCCAACATACCCAGTTTACAATCAGTTTTGCCATCTAATGGTTCAGTCACAAATTAATGAGCTGAATAAAACCTTTGACATACTCCCATTCTATCTCTGCGTAAGTCATGAGCTCACCACTGTAACAATTAGATTTTGATAGCTATGTATATATCTCAGCTCACACTTTCTCCTCTCATCTGTTGTGATTACTGATTCCTCATGTACAGGAGTTTACAGTGTAAATTCTCCACCTGTCCCTCTGAGTCCAACTCAAAGGAATTGGCTTTGGGCCTGGTGATATGTGGTTGAAAAAAAACCCCACAGTGGACTGGATGAAGATCCTAATATCTTTGGTTCTCAGTGTTCTGAGTGGATGGAGATAGCTAGGGTTAATAGTTATGACCTTGGGACAGCCTGGAATTCAGTAGTTCATTTTCCTAAATTTCAACTTGGACACAGCAGTCTTGCCTGTTTAGCTATCCATTAGCTGAACATGAGAATAGGGTGGGGCCAGGGGTAACCAAGAATATTTATATGAGGTTGCACCACATGAAATTGCCAATATTCAACTCCTTACTGACTTTACAAAAATGGCAGTTTTGTATGATTTGAACTAATAATTCCTTACATGTTTCCAACTTGAAGCTGATTTGGCAACCAACTTCTTTCTGGATATAGCAATTTGCATACAAATTTGTATCATTTGAGGAAAGTGCTTTGTAGCTTTCATCAGATTTCAAACAAAAATTTCAGGACTTGGTTTCCAGAAAAAAATACATCAAATATAACTTTTTACATATGATCCCAGGGGGAATTTTGAACTCTTTTTACCCTGAAGAGCATAATATTGGATTACAACTCATACATTTCTACTAAAAATTTGTACTTCAGCATAATAGTAGCTGACTGTGTGTCTCAGTAGCTGCTCCTGGGGGATACAGGAAGCAATACACTCACTTGGTACAATGAATGGCAACTCACTTGATACACTCTCTTGGTACAATGAATGGCAAGGTGTATGCACATGTACAAAAGTGTCAAATCAGGATTTTTACTCACATTATGCTCCCTCCAACAAGTTTTGTGTATGTTTACCTGAGCATCACAGGGGTAAAATACATCCACATTGCTCTTCCGTTATGAAAACATGTATTTTATCATGATGAAATGTGGGTGTGGATTATAGTAGCTGCACCTGGGGAAAGAAAAAACCCATCTGTATATTCACCCACTTGGCAGATGAATGGCAAGGTGTGCACAGGAGCTCCAAAGCAGCAACAGTTGAATTTTATCCATGAAATGCTCATTCCTAAATTTCTGTGCATTTAGAATTTGTTTTAAAAAAGTTTTCTTCGCATTTTCTTTGCCCAGTTCAGTACAATGGGACATGAAAAACCAGATTTGCAAGTTTTGAAGGTGGTCAAAAGTGAATCATCAGATTACTTATGTATGGATGATAAAGATGATAATGACTTTGATGTTGGACATGTGAGCCAAAATTCCCGTGACAGTGAAATGGAGCAAGAATTGTCGGATTGACCTTGGGAATGCAGACCTTGATTCAGATAACGAAGAAAACAGCAATGGGAGTGCATATTTCACCAGTTGAAATGTTGCAAAATGGTCATGCAATCAAATGAATGATCCAGTGTTAGAAGTAGGTTCGAAAATAGTGAGGATCTTGGCAGTGGTAAAACCTATTGGACAGAATTCCAGCATTGCCATTCAATGTTGGAAATTGTAACAGATGAAATGCTACACGACACTGAGAAATACACAAAGGCTGAAATACAAGTAAAATGTTCTGAATGCACCAATAGCCATATTCAAAAAAATTTTTATCATAGCACCTCACTAGGTGAACTGAAAATATTTATCATTCTGCTGTATTCAGCAGGGATTTCTCTTGGTAATTGTAGGAATGTAAAAGACTTATGGAAAGTGATAGGTTAAAATATGGCATAAAAATTTATACCCTTGTATATGCAAAGACTTATTATGCTTTCAATTTAGACATTTATCTTGACATTCAGCCACTTATTCATATGGTAATAAACTGAATGATGTTGTGAACAGACTTGTCGCTCCCATTTCCCAGACTAATTGGAATGTGACATTCAACAGTTGGTTTACAAATTTCCAATTGATGTTACATTTGCTAACAGAGCACACATTGATCAGGCTAGGAACAAAGCAGAAATTCCAAATGTTGCAATTTCAAAACACAGAATTGTATAGTACAATCTTTGGATTTCAGAAAGATTTACATCGGCTTTGTACATGGAAAAGAATGACAGACTGGTACTGCTGATGTCAACATTGCACCAGATGGAAATATTGATAGGGAAAACTTGACAAAACAGAAACCTGAGATGGAAACTTTCTACAACAAAACCAAAGGCTGAGTAGATGTTGTTGATAAGTTATGCAGCAACTAAGATGTCACTCAAAACACAAAGTATTGACCAATGGTTGTGTTTTACTCAGACCTAAACATCTATGACATAAATTGATAGTTTATAAAGAAAATAACCAGGGCAAAATATAGAGAAATTTTCTTAGAGGATTGGGACTGGAATTCATAAGAGATCATTTACAGCAGAGGAAAAGCAAAATGTTCCTGCCCAGGGAACTACACACAAAAACCTTGGAGCACACTGGTGAGCTGACAGGTAAACAGCCAGGCGCAGCATCATAAAGACCTACTATGACAACAGGAAAACCAAAAAGATGTCAACTGATCCCTAAAAGAAAGGACAGGAAAACAAAACACATGTGCTATCAATGTAAACAATACTTGTGTATGGAGCATGCAGTTTTCATGTGTGAAGACTGCCTTGAGTGTGACAGTTGAAGCAAAGGTTATTTTTGTGGTAGACTTTTATATTTACATTGCAATTCATGTTTTTTTTTCCTGATGTTATCTTTTAGGTTTTGTAAGCAAATACACAGGTGATATGAAAATGTTGATGTCTATTCTAAGCACTCATTACATATTTGATATATTATTTTATTGATATCTTATTTTCCTGCTAAGTGCATATTGTAGAATATAGTAGAAAGCTTTTGACAAAACAGGAAAAGAGGTGACAAGAACAGCCTGTCAACAGGAAAGGAAAGCTAAGCATATGTGCTGTCAGTATTAGCTAGATGTGTGCATGGAACATGTGGTTGTCATGTGTGAGGACTGCCTTGAGTGCGACAATTGAAGCAAAGATTATTTTTCTTGTAGAGCTCTATTGGTATTTTTATTGTAGTTCATATAGGAATTTATTTCTGATATTACCTTTCAGGTTTTGTAAGCAAATACACAACTTATAAGAAAATGTTTATTCTAAATGTACAATACATATTAAGAATTTAGTATTTATTTCTTTGATATTTTATGTTCCTGTTAACTACACATTGTGTAATATAATAAGCACCTCCTAACAACAAGAAGATCATTGCGATGCAAGTATATCTTATAAAAAGACCAGGAAAGCAAAACACATGTGCTGTCAAAGTAAGGGATTCATGTGTATGGAATGTGCTGTTATCATGTGTGGAAGACTGCCTTAGGTAGAATAATTGAAGTAAAGATTTTTTTTGTGTTAAGTCTGCTGTGATTCTGATGGGCTTTCCTTTGTAGGTGATTTGTTTCTTTTCTCTAACTGCTTGTAGGATTTTGTTTTTCTGTTGGATTTCTGGGATCTTGACTATTATATGTCTAGATGTAGATTTTTTTTGATCAGGCTCATTGGAGTTCTATATGCCTCACTTATCTGTATGTCTAATTCTCTACCTCTGTCTGGGAAGTTTTCCACTATTACTTCTGTGAACAGTTTTTTTATGTCAATTGTGCTTTCTCCTGTTTTTTCATGGACTCCTATCAGTCTTATGTTATTCTTCTTTGCATTGTCTAGCAGTTGTTGGATTGATTTCTTGTGTTCCCTTACTATTTTTAAGAAATCTCTATTTTCATGGTCTCTAACTGCGATCCTGTCTTCTATATCTGATATTCTATCTTCAGATTCCCTTAATCAGTAAAGATTTTTTTGTACAGTGCTATTGGTATTTGCACTGTAGTTCATATAGGAATTCATTATTTTTCAGTTTTCTGTTATTTGTACACCAAAAATGTTGATGTTGAAAATTTTGATGCTCTTTAATGAACTCAATAAATATTAAAAATTCAATACTTATTTTCTTGATTTTTTCCTGTTAAGTGCTCATAGTTTAATATAACAAAACTCAAAAAATTAATAATTCTTCAATAGAAATATTAGAAATAATAAATGTGGGTTTTATACACCCAAGTTTCTGCACCTTTGTGACAAAAGGCTCAGGGACTCATGCTTAATCATATTTCAGAGATTTCCTTTTGAAGATACATCCTTGAGGAATAGAGCTTTGCTGCCACCTACTGACACATGCTTCTTAAATTGTGTTTGCTGTCAATGTCTTCTAGTCTGGTGTCTTGCAGAAGCTATCATTTTATAGCAAATGACAGAGTAGTCCAATTCTAGGCTAAAACGGGCACCTCAAACCTATTTGTTTATAATCTACACACGGCACTAAATTTTCATTAGTACAAGGTGTGGAGAAAACCGTGCTTCAGAGGATCACTGTATTGTTTAGGCTCCTGCATATCATTCAGGTTTATCAATTCTGATTCTAAGGAAACTTAGTTTACAACTCTGTTCTGTAAATGACAGTAATAATTTCTAGAAATGCAAATTATATCATGTTCTCCTTTTCTTTTTCTTTCTGGGGGTTGCACTCAGGGGTGCTCCATCACTGAGCTATGTCCTCATCCCCAGTCCTTTTTATTTTGACACAGAGTCTAAGCTGCCCAGGCTGGGCTTGAACTTGGGATACTCCTGCCTCAGCCTAAGTAGCTGGGATTACAGGTGTGCACCATTGCTCCTGGCTGTCTCGTTCTCTTGACTTTCTTTCTCCATTGGGGAAAAAGCTACTTTTGCTTCCATTTGTATATTTATTTCAATTTTTTGGTCTGTGTGTCTGTTCTTTGTTTTCTCCTTTGAACTGATTTTAACATCTGCTTGGTTCTCTAAGAATTTAATAAAATCTTTAATACAGGCTCATTTGGTATCTGTGTGAGTTGTATAACTCTTTTGAAAGTTAGCCTTTAATAAAAGCCAACCTCATATTAGCTCTGATTCCCCTTGAAGAGAGGACTGGTTTTTTCCTTGAAAGCTCACAGTCTAATTAAGGAGATGCTCACTGCTGCAAATAATCTTTTGAAGTATTAATACAATTCCCACTCCCTTTCTTTTTTCCAGCTGCTCCATTAAAATAGGTAAGACTGACTCCACCTCATTGCTTCAGGAAAGTTATATGGCATATGGCAAAGCAAATATGGAGCACACAATTTTTTATTTTTCTGGTGGTACTGGAGGTTAAACTCCGGGCCTTTTCATGGAACAAAGGCCATTTTATTTTCATTTTCAGATAAGGTCTTGCTAAGTTGCCTAGGCTGGACTCAAACTTTGATCCTCCTGCCTCAGCCTCTTAGAGTGGTAGGATTATAGGTGTGTCACCAAGACAACTATAGATTTTTGTTTTCCTGAAGTTTAAGTCTCTAAAATAATTAAGAGAACTGGAGAGGATCTGAATCTTAGAGAAGATGGGGATTTTCTTTCACAAAATAGCAAGCTGATCTCCAATAGAGGGGAGGATGGAGTGGCAGGAGCAACAGGACCAGGCAGAGAGGCCAATCCACAGGGGTGGACCAAGGGGAGCCCCGAGTGCACGGGACAAGCACAGGGTAGGTCTAGGAGGGCCCCAAAGATAGGACCCTGGAGATCAGTGTCAAACCCCTTGTGGACTGAGGGCCGGTTACAGTGTGTGTGTGTTTAAGAATGAATTTGGCTTCTAACTTTCTGAGCTACTTTATCTTAAGAGGTAAATTACAATCTGATAAACTTATGTTTTGGGGCTATATTTTAAAAGCGAAATAGAACAGAAAAGATCAGAATACATCAAATGCAGTGAAACCAAGTGTTTCATAAACATTTTGTTTCAGGTGCATCAGTGTACATATTTTTCTTTGGATCTAGTTATGTAAATTTTACTGTAGAGCAAAAAAAGTACAACTCCGACCCTAAAGGCATAGTCAAATTCAGCTCTATGAGCCTAGCAGTACAAAAAACTTGCTTTCTTTCCTTTTCCTCTTTCACAATTACTCCAAAGGTGTATCAGATTATGTATAAAATATATTTTACTCTTAGGGTCCTAACTATTGTAAAAACAGTGACTCTCTACTTTAGAATCCTTTGGCAGGGATTTTATCTATATGTTCTCAGATGCTACAACTTGGGGGTAAAATGAAGCTGGGATAGAGAGGCTTTTTTTTTTAAAGATAGGCTTTTAAAAAAAAAAAATTTCTGCCAGTCAGTCTGATGAGAACAGGAAGTGGGAAGGACAGGAAGGATGAAGGCTACTGATTTTTCAGGAATTTAGGATCTACTTTTCAGTGTGGTTTTACTACTTAGCTTTCAGAAGTATAAATTCTGATTAGATTCACCTTTATATTAAAATGTACCAGGTTTCTAAACCTGACTGCTATCATTTGGATCAGAAATGCCCTCAAGGGCCCATATGTTAAAGGCTTCCTTCCTAGTGGACAGCTACTGGAAGGTGGTAGACCCTTTAAGAGGTGGGAGCCAGTTGGCAGAAGTTAGGTCACTGTGGGTGAGCCCATGAAGGGATTTTAGGACCCCACCCCTTTCTATCTCTCTTTGCTCCCTAGGTGCCATGTTAGATGATCATGTGGTCCTAGCATGAGGTATTGTGCTGCCAAAGGCCCAAAATCAACAGGGCTATGAGATCATGGACTGAGATCTCTGAACCTGTAAGCCAAAATAAACCCTTCCTCCTTTTATGTTGATTATTTCAGTATTTTGTCAGTGATGGAAAGCTGACTACCACACCTGACCAAACAAAATTACTGTAATTATGCATCATTCCCTGTAAGGCTATGTCACTTTATGAAATGATCTTGTCCCTGCTGGTCCTAGGACAAATCTTAATTTTAAAAATGTGTCAATGGTCTAACAGCCATTCATAGAATCAACTAGAAGATGTAGTGTTCAGAAGCTAACCCAAAATAGAAATGAAACTGTAAATATTATTACTTATTCTCTTCTGGAAGTTCAAAGTTAAGGTGGATTTTTACAACGCACTTACCTGTCTTACCAGCTTCTGCACCCTACTCAGGGAATTTAAGTTGATTTTACAAGAGATATGGATTACCCCATAGACAGTTTCCTAAAATCCTTTTAATAGCCCTGCAGTGAGGTAGCTTTTATTTAAAAACCCCTTTGTGGAGTTTCCTAACTAGGGAGAAAACGGGCAGCCACAGCCCTGGAATTGGGAAGGGTAGAAGTTTTGCCTTTGTTAGAAATAAATTCATGCTGTTAATCTGGTTTCACAGTCTCTTTTTTTCACTGAGCCTAAAGTGGTTGTGGAAAGTTTCTCTTTAGGCCCAACTGTGTTTCAAAAAATGTAATCTTCAAGGCCCCTGAACAGAAATCATAGCCTAAATCATGAACTAGAATCAATATTCATTTATCATTTCCTAATGGAACAAGGTATTAGCTTTTTTTTATTTCAAGTTAAAACTAGCACTTGGCATTGTTCTTCTTCCTCAGATAGTGTGTTATAGTCCCCCAAATAGAACAACACTAAAACAAAATCAAAGCAGTCTGGTTCTTTTATTAAATACCACTTGGAATATTGTTTATATTTTAATAGATATTTCACTTTAATCAAGAGTACTCTTTTTGTAAAGATATTCTTGCAATATACAGGCTGATGAAGGAATAACAACGAGAGGGAGAAGGTACATCAGTCTGGCATTTGTTTTCTTCTAAATTTATATTTCATAAGGTGTCATTCAAGGAAGACTGTTTCAGTCACATCCTTGCAATGACTAAGACAGGATTAAAGTAAAAACTCCAGCTGCTTTTGTGAGATCAATGTGAATTCACATTCATAGCTTGATTCAGAAGGCACAGGTCACACTCACTTATCAGAGGGAGTACAGATCTGTTTGTGCCAGTCTTTCCCTCTCTGCCAGCCCTGCAGTTCACCACACTGACCTGCTGGAGATGGCCTGAGGCTTTAGGCAAAGCCACTGCAGGAGCATGGCTTAGGGAGGGTGTGCTACACTTAATGGGGCTAATTTTTAAATCTGTCCCTTCAGTACAACCTTCTTCCAAACTGAACACTCATTTTCAGTCTCTGATCACCATCACCTGATACTCATCTTTACATTCACTTTCTCTACTTGGAAAGAAAGCACCTATTTTCAGAATCCACATGAATTACAAAGACTTACAAATTCCATGGCAATATAATTGCTGAGCAACAGAAGGTTTTCTGGTAAGATACTCTGACCACTGGATATTTCAATTTTTCGAAAGTCAGATTTCATTTCATAGTCTGCCATACAGTTACAGGATTATAAGAAGCTTCTCTGGATTCAGAAAGTTTCTTCTTACACAGATCCAAGCATTAATAAATGTTACCCATTGAAGAATAATAATAATATCTAAATTTCAAATTTTAGTTCCCCCATCGCAGGTAGATAAAATATCACAAAGACAAAGAAAACTGATTTGCCCATGGTCAGTCAGGAGTAAAATTTATCTTAGTTCCTAATTTGGTGGTTTATATGCTAAATTACACAGCTTCTTCAGGCCCTAGGGAACATAATCCTGGAACCTTATATAAATAAAATGGGCCCAAAAATACATTCTCACCAAAGAAATTAATTGGATAATTTATCAAGTGTGAAAATAACATCACAATAGTCTGCACAACTGATCAAGGGCTTTCAGATAGATGCATTATAAAAATATCCCTTCAGGCAAAATAAATAAGAAAAATTCAGCCTAACATTTACACAAAAGTTTAAAATTAAAGTGAGGACTACAATTCTAGTTACAAATATAACAAGTTACCCCAGAGAATTTAAGAAAACTCAATTCTAGCTGCTCAATTATTTTAGGACACAGAAGAGAAACCAAAGCTTGAAGCCTAGTTAAAAGTAGTATCTATTAAATTAGAGAGCAAATACAGCAAAATGTTATTGTAGATTCTAGGTGGAAGATGTCCACTAAGTTTTAAACTTTGCTGTATGTCTGAAAAAATTTCACAACAAAGTGCTGAGAGAAGTTGTTGAGAGTAACATCTATGCCTTAGCAAACCTATTACACAACATACTATCAGAAACTGCTCAGTTCCAGCCCTTGCTTTCATTTAATGTTATTACACTAATTTCATTTAATGTTTTTACATGTTTGTGTGTGCACTCCATGACAAATACTATGCCAAGGACGGACATAAGTGACCAGAACATTGTGCCTGCCCCACAAACATTTTACCTTCTCCTGGGGGCCAGCATGGAAGCAAATTGGTTACTGTTGCTTTGGTGGCTTTCTGGGAGCAGGAGTGAGCTCCATTCAGAGATGCCAACCTCCCGAGCAGCAGAGCAGCACGCCCTTCCTTCCCTCTGTCTTACACAGGACTGGCGTCCTGCAGAGAAAGCACTTTGACAGGAAAAGGAGTGCCACATCTCCTATTCCACAAAAACCTTTTTCCCACCTAGAATTATTTCTCAGCTTTATTGTATCATGACCCCTGCCTTTCTAGGCAGAGGAGGGATGGGGAACTTTAAAACATAGGAATTGTTTTGTGAAACAACCAGGCATCTTCTTGCATGTGTCTGAATTTGACTCAACGTGAGAGCTAGCCACAGGCTAGCATGTGAATCTGGGAATTTAAAAAAAGAATTTCAAAAGAAAACATAAACTACCATTTCTTTTCCCCCAAGGCTTCTAAGGAACTAGGGATCACACACACAAAAAATACCTAATGGTATTTTATATAAAACAATGAACAGAATTTAACTAAGGCAAGCCAAGTGCAGAGCTGTGTTAACTGAATAAAAGAAATGTATTTCTGGGCTGGGGATTTAGCTCAGTGGCACAGTGCCTGCCTGGCAAGCGTGAGGTCCTGAGTTCGATCCCCAATACCAAAAGAAAAAGAAATGTATTTCTAAGCCTTAAGTTAGAAAAATCTAAATGGTTTTGGTCACCAGAGATTTGAGAAATCCCTGGATAAAGAAGAATGACAAGAAATTACTCCTCTGTAAAGAGAATGAATTCTAATTGCATGCATTAATTCATATGCAGGTTCTTAGTTTGCCTGAGACTTACTGGTACAGAACCAGTACCCAAGAACATAGTTTTTATCAGTCACAAAAATTAACTGCTAGAGGTCATCCATCATCAGGGTAATAAAAACCCCACCTTTCATTCTAATTTTTTTTCTACTATTCATCGCCAAAATAAAAGGTGAATTACATTTTAGTATAGCCAGAAACTGCTACTGCACAAACAGCCGAAGGACAGTGATAAACTACCAAACTACAAGTCAGCATCCAGACTTATTTTCTAAGAGCAAAATGTTTGAATTGCAACGTAGGGTTGGACAACTCTGCAAAACAGTAAACAATTTTTTAAAAGTTAAAGATGGCAAAAGATGACTGTTAAATGATGGTTATCAAACTACAAATTTACAGCTTAAATGCTTGCAGACTTATCAGGTGAAACTGGTATGCTTAGGAATGGGGTAAGAGATCTCAATATAAAGAAATCAATTTCTAGGTTAAGACTTAATTCCAAGTTAAATCTTATCTAAAACTTTCTATCTGAATGACCGCTTGACAGTTGGCTTTACTCTGTATCCACAATAAATGACTAGTATAAAATGACTGGTTTATTACAAAATGCTGAATGTTGGGAATTACAAAAATTGCTCACTTAGAGGTGACCCAGCTGATGGACACTAAGTTGAAATAAAGCATTAGTCTCAGCAAAGAGAAAGCTAAAAAGCAATTTTCTACCAGCAAAATCCTTTAATAGGCATTATCCACATTCTGTGGGTTAAAACTCAATTTTTTAAGACAGAAGTTTATGGTTGGAGGGGACCATAGAAACATTCAGTCCAACTTATTTTACAGATGGGAAACTTGAAGCTAAGAAAAGTTAAAGGTAGGCAAAAGGCAGTTTTTAAGGTTTCTGAGCAAAAAATAAATAAATAAATAAATAAAAATATAACATAACCAAGGCAGGAAATGACTCCTCTTAGTACCTATTGCAGAGACATGCTTTTAATAGAAATTTAACCAGGAAGCTTTTAAATATCACTTCCTTTTTTAAATGAGGAGTTGACTTTCTGAGGCAACACTGAATTTTCTTCTCTGATAAAGGTACATGCTTATTATAGAAAATGTAAAAAGTGCAAGGAGGCACAAAAAATAAGCCATCAAAAATAATTTAGGATATTTCTTTCAGGCTTTTTCTATGCAAAAACAAAAATAACCACTGCTTACTTTTTAAATGGAATTTGATTATTTATTCACTGACAAACAATGGCAGGAATAACAGTAGCACAGGTTTCCCTACTTAGTGGGTGGTGCTGCAATGATTCTCAGGAGCTGTTTGGGAAAAAGAGCGAAGGGACACAAACTGTCAGGAAATAAACTGGTAACTAGTGATGAATCAGCAGCATGCACGTGGTGCAGGAACCAGGTCTTTACCATCACGCTTTAACATGGGACAGAGCATTAAAGGGGTAGAGAGAAAAATACAGGGGAAGGTCACAGTGACACTTCTAGAGCTACTTGGAATGGAAAACCAGACTTCTTGCCACATACAAGGACTCTGAGCTTCCTCTTGAAATTAAGGTAGATCTTGAATGCTGGCTGGAGGTTCTGATTTGCCCTTTTGGGAGATATAACCATTACCATTTATTCAAACGTTGAATAGTCTTGTGTAAAAAAGCAGTGGGTGGATCTTTTTGATTCTTTACTGCAGCACATTCCACAAAACCCTCCTCGGAACCTACAATGACTGGACTAAAGCAACCTACTCAAGCCAGCTTGTGTTGTGTCACCATCTCTACGGGTTCCAACCTTGGTTTAATGATTTCTCTGGCACCTTGAAAGATTGCCTAAGTTTAAAAAAAATCTGCTTTTAGAAAATCAATTTTGTAATAAAATAAGCCAGAGGGTAGTCAAAAGGCTGAACATTCATAGCTCGTATAGCTTCTGTTATCACCAGTGAGATGTCATGATGGTTAACAAGCGAATCACTTTTAATTTTTATGTTTGTGATTTTTGTGAGCATGCAACAAACAGAAGATGTGCAGGGCTGTGGAATTCACTCTGTGCTGAACAGACAAAAAGGGTTCCATGGTGTAACACTGAGCTGCTGGGGTCTACACGGGACTCAGCATTATAAACTCTAGGAAGACACCACTTTGTGGCCTCAAGGAAATATGCAAGCAAGGCAGAATGAAACACTTAAAAACAAGTGATTTAACAGACATGTTTACACTAAATAAGGCCATACTCAGGATTTAAACCAGCCCCAGTATGCTCAGTAAACAGCAGGAGGGAAGAAACGATGTGAATGAGAACTTAAAGTTTCTAAGGATTATGGTTAAAATCCTCTGGAATCTATAGGAGGTCAAATAAAATGAGAACTTAACTTTCCAGAGCATTCACTCTTTCATTGGCACTAGTACAGGCAGTAGTGATGTCACATTTCATATATTTCATACAATATAAAAATAAGCCACAGTTTTTAAGCAAACCCCATTATTATGAAAGGTTTGAGCTTTAGCACTGTTTTTTATACTTGTTTTTTTTTTGACAATAGAACACTGAGGCAAATGACCATGAAAGTACAGCAAAGAGGTATACTAATTGACGACGTACTTGCTGCTGTCAAGGGGACTTCAAATGTAACATTTCTGAAAAAAACATGAAGTATGTATTCCCAAGGAAAAATTGAGTAAGATATTTGTAACAGGCGGATGCAGCAAGTGGCCTCTTTAAGAACATTCACTGGTATTACCCCTTCCCCACTGTTTTTAGTTTGTTTGTTTGCATATTATTCTCAAACACAGGGCAAGGAAAGGCACTTTTTCTAGTTTTTCTTTTTAAACAAATGAAAGGATGCTATACCCCTGCATCAGTACTCCGTGGCTGAAAACCCTCCTTGCGAAGGCCACCCATGTCGAAGCGGGTAGAAACTTCACAGCGCACTAACAACGTATCATCCTTAATGAAGGTTCTTTGTCTTAGGGCTTCCAAGTGCATGAAAGTTACATAGCCAAAACCTTTTGGATTCCGTGGGATTGTGGGCCGCTGGAAGGCAAGCAGCTCTGGTTTGGCATCCATTATCTCTTCGTGGTTTTGCCTTACTGGGGCTTCAGACTGATCAAGAATTGTAAGGCGTATTGTACCCTGGAAGGGCCAAGGGAGGTGGCTGTCATACTCTCCTTGCATTGTGTGGACAAAGAGGGATATATAGTTTGCACAGCGCTGAGCAGTTGGTAACTGAAGGTGCAGGCGCATGCACAGTTTGTACCCGGGTTTGCCTGTGTAGAATCCAGGGCTATGAATGACAACAGGCTTCTCCTCTTCTTGAGACTTTAAGTGCATGCCAAAGTTGCCAATTTTCCAAATGTAAATCCCATTGCACTGCTGTGCTTCAATTTCAGCGACTTTGTCCTCGAGGGTTCGAATAGTTCCTTTAAGCTCATTTACATACATACACTGAGTTTCCATTTTCGCAGTCAGCTCCCGGATTTGATGGTCCTGTCTTACAAGGCGACCCTCTAACTGTTGAATGGTTTCCTGGAAATTCTGGACCTCTGGGTGGCACCCAGAGGAAACCCGGGGCAGAGAGGCAGCATCGTATGGAAGCAGGTCACGTGGAGGCACAGGAGTTAAAGCAAGGTTTAAACTATGAACAGCCTGAGCCAACATTCTCATGTGCGACTGGGTATTCTCTTGCAGGTGGCGTGCCAAGTGATTTCTCTGCATCTAAAATACAAGCACAAGCCTTAGGTGGGGAACAGATACTGAGGACTGGGGAAAGGACCGGGCCAGGCTAAGTAAGATGTCTGCAAGGTGCACTACAGCTCCTCTCAGTCTTCTATACTTTCCTTTGCCTTCACAGATTCTTGATCCAATGAGATGATCCTGCCTCTTCACTAAAAGATGGATGGTCTCCGACAAATACTCTCAGCTTTCCTCAAAAAATATCAGTCTCTATACTCATCTTTTCTTGATGACTCAAGACATGTTGTCTAAGATTGTTCTACTTGTAGCTGCGCTCAGTTATCCCTTCTCCTTTGTCTTTAAACTCTCTTCCTTTCCCTCAAAATATAACTATTAAAACATTTCCCATTAGAAAAAAGGGCAAACCTCTACAGATCTTATATTTTCTTCTGATTTAATACCATTTTCTACCTTTTCCTTTAAAGCCAAAGAATATCCCCAATTCCTCATTTATAATGCAAGTCTATTCCAAATTGGAATCTTTGCTTTCTCTACACTATTTGAAGGTAATCAAGAACATTCTAATTGCTACATAAAATAGTTATGATGTAACAATTTTTATTATAAAAAATTCTTGTACATTACAGAAAAAATTATAGACAGTTAAAAAAATAAGTTACCTATTATTTCACCCAACTTCACTAATATTTTGGTATTACTTCCTTCAGGTCTTTTTTCTATGCACACAAACAAGAAAATTTTTTTTCACAAAATGTAATCATACCATATACTATTCTGTCTTTTAAATTATTAAATGCTTATTACAAATAAGTAAAAAAAACCCCAAAAGGGTAATTACACTCTCCAGAAAGAACACTGATCTCTAGCCTTGAAGATAATCTGGGCGCAATAACAATACACTCCTTTTGCCTGATTCATCTGTTTCTATACCACGGTTCATTTATGGTTCCTTTCCCTGGCTGACTTCTCTTTCTTGAGCATGCTTATTCTCCATGATCACAACCACACCTTCCATTATCACAACAAATTACTCTCTCAAATCAATATTTTGTGTCTCAATTTCTCTTTAGACGTTAAGATCACATACTTCATCTCAGTCATCTCCACCTGAATGTTCCCGAGCTGGATGAACTGAAATTTATAACTCAATACCGTTAAAACTTAAGCTCTTTTTTTATTTTTTTAAACTATCTCCATAGTTTTCTGTATTCACTCTGCTTATGAATGGTCCTTCCCCATCCACCCAGAGACCAAAGCCAGAAACCAAGAGTCATCCTAGATGCCTCCTCCTCTGCTCCTCATATCTATTCAGCTACACAGGCAATAGATCTTCCCTGCTAAACAGGCATGTACTGGCTCCTTGATCTGTCTTCATTGTTATCGCTGTCATCCATGCTGTACTCATTTTGGGTCTAGTTATTCCAAGCTCAGGTATCCACAGAAAATCTTCTATTGTTATTTGGTCGAGTAACAAATGAAACTATCCAAAGTCCCTCAAAATGCGATGCTCATTCCCTCTCACAGGTCTTCTTCGACAAGTTTTTTCCATCTGTCAAGGGTCAACCCCCAAATGTACTTGGTCCTGTCTACCTAAATGCTCTAAGGCAGTGGTGGCAAACCTGTGGCACACATGCTGCAGCAGGTGGTTTGCACCATGGGAAACTCTATCCAATTCGCCATCACTGCTCTAAGTATGCCTTTGCGTCTGTTCAAAGCATCAACAACTTTATTGTATCATCGATCATGTTTTACAAACACATGCTTGTTGGTATTCTCCACTAGACTACATAATTGAGTATTTTTGATTTATACAGAAGAATTCAAACAAGAAAAACCAAACCAAACCAAACCAAACCAAAATAACAACAAAAACCTTACCTTTTCATGGCAACCAAAAGTACTGAAGGTGCAGGGGATCGGGGCTGTAGGACAGTCTAGATCATAATGAGTAGGCATCTGAAAATCAAAATAAAGGTAAAAAATGTTTTCCCCCGTATGTGAGGTTCCAGTTTCATGAGATTACACTTAAAAAGGAATTTATGTTTTGCCTAAACAAAACTATGTATTGTCAATTGCTGTTTTGGGGACACAGTGGTAAAGCTAAGTAAGCTGTGACAGAAACCCGTAGCCCGCAGAGATTAAAATAATATGTATTTCTAAAAATCTCTTAATATCTGCCCCCAAATTCAATAACATTCATTTCATAAAGGAATCTGTTCCTCTTACAGGCAACTGGCACCCTCTAGTGGTATTTTCAGGAAGCAACAACTTCTGACAACTGCAAACTCAACAGGGTCCACTAATGCTGCATGCATTCAAGCCACTGACTATAGACTCAGAGCTCCCCTCATGACAACCTTATATGAATCACCTTATCTTCTGTTAACCTGGGCATATTTCAGCTAAACTGAGGGATCTCAGGTAGCTATTTAGAAACTAAGATGTTAGAAGATATTTTAAGCACATTCTTGAAAGCCTCAGGCTTTGATAC
Organism: Heterocephalus glaber; assembly: GCF_000247695.1. The sequence continues at coordinate 10,745,115 of NW_004624767.1, read as the reverse complement.
CGGGAATCAAAGATACATTCTCTTACGCTTTGTGGTACTGGTGATTAAACTCAAGGCTTTCACCCTGATTGATATAGCTAGCCATTTTTTAGTTTTTATTTTTAAGATAGGGTCTTGCTAAGTTGCCCAGGCTGGGCTCAAATTTGTATTCTTCCTGCCTCAGCGTCCTGCCACATACCTGCTAGATTACAGGAGTATGACACCATAACCTGGTTCAAAGGCACATTCTTTAGAGCGCGTTCCATTATATAGGATCATATTTTTTGAAAGTGGTACCAAATTTTCTTCAGAAATTTGGTTTGGTTATGGTTACAGATCAGAAGGCAAGTTAATAGTACAGCCAGGATCAAAGCCTAGGTTTTCTGACGCTTTGTCTAGGGTTTTTTCCTACAGTAAACTTTGTTACTGCTGGGTTTTAAATATGCTGCATTATTTTCTTAAATATTAAGAGGGCAAAAAGGAAAATCAAGGAGGTGGGACTTCAGCAAAAAAGAAGTTTAACACCTTTCAAATTAAGACTTTGTTGGAAAGAAACTAAAGGACTCTGTTAACAGACAGATGGAAAAGCTTAGTCAAGTGACAGATTTTGCTTGCTTGTACATAGTAAGGCAATCAATAATGATCTCTGGGTTTGCAGATTTCATGGGTGTGTACCTGTCTGGTGAGTAATATTCGTATTTTGTGGGTAAACTCCCCAAGTGTCAGAAGACAACAATCTGATGGAATTTTCCTTTCTCTATTAATAATCAAAAACCAGATTTCTATTACAATTATGACCTCTGATGACGCCGCATCAGTGGCCTAAAGTACAACCAAGAGAGGGGGCCACAGGTCCTAGAAATCTGGAAACCTTCCATAGCCTCAGGGGCTACAGCCAGGAATAATGTTTGAATTTAAGAAATATGTATTTCTTAAAGTCTTTGCTTTCTTGGGCCGGGGCTGTACATCAGTGGTACAGCACCTGTCTAGCATGTGCAAGGCCCTGGATTCCCTCTCCAATACCACACACACACACACACACACACACACGCACACACAATTACTTCTTTCTTTAAATGGTTATCCTTACATTCAATTGTTTTTATCTTAAAATTATATAGTTTTGTTCAATTATATGGTCTTACAAAGATATATAAACATAGGTGTTACGTTAATGACTTAGGATTTTAAGTGCTTAAAGAACACTGGATTTTTGTTCTTTCAAAAATTTTTATTAATCACATTAATGTATATGAATATTAACATAAGTACCATGTTAATGATTTAGGAATTTTAAAAGCACTGGATTTTTGTTCTTGTTTTTTTTGGTACCAGGGTTTGCACTTGGGACCTTGCACTTGTGAGGCAGGAACTGGAACCACTGAGCTAAATCCCTGGCCCAGGATTTTTGTTCTTTTGAAAACATTTATTACATTAATTTATATAAAAAATTTTTGTACAGTTCTGTAATTCTAATACTTTTTCAACCTGTGTTGATTTTGTCGTACTGACTTAAATATTCATTTAAAAAGCTAACGCTTCTATAAGTTATTTTGACGCTTTTAATTTATGAAAAAGAGTACCTGTTCTCTGATGAGCATGGTGTGGCAATATTCACAGATGACATTTGCCAAAGGACAGTTCTGGTCATGGATCTAAATTTTATGAGAGAAATATTATAAGATAAGCATGAGAAAACTTAAAAATATAAACAATCACTTTTTATAAGAAGTATTTTTTTCACCATGAATAAATTATGTATACGAATTTGTGTTAGATAAAAATGTGAGGATAGCCTTTATAAGGCTATTTTCTCTCCCTTTACTAGAGCAGTAATGAGACTCATTTAGCCTTGCAGCTCTCTCAAAATCACTTCCTTTTAACCTGAAGCAGTCTACTGTGACTAGTTTGGATATCATTCGCTAATACTATAATTCTTCAAAGGCAATCTACTTCCAAAAGTTTTCAGGAGCACTATGACAATTTAATTAAAACTTTTACAAACAAGAACAAATGCATTATTAAGGTGAGAGGCTTTGGTCTCCAAGTTCTCGTATGTTATTTTCTAGAATACAATGACTTTAGTTTAGTTGATGTACTGAGAAATAATTAACTTTCCAGGTTAAGTCCATCTAATGTATTCAAGTTTAGAGAAGAGATGGTAATTTCTTCTAATTATGATTGAAATTTTTCTATATTTTTAGCAAGTTAGTTTTTTAAAAGTATTTTATCAACATAATAAATATGTTTGATCAAAGGAAAAAATCACAACACAAATCTGTAAGAACTAAAGTTGAAGGAAGTAACTATTAGTTATAAAAGAATAAAATTATACATAGGCTTATTTTAGTAGAGAGCACGAAAGACACCAAGGGATAGAATTTCAGTGATAAGTTTTGACACTGACATTAATATAAAACTATTCAACCTCTCTTTATCCTGATTTTTTTTTTTTTTTGGTACCGGGGATCAAACTCGGGTCCTTGCGCTCGCAAGGCAGGTGGCACAACCACTGAGCTAAATCCCCAGCCCTTTTTATCCTGATTTTTAAATGAAAAACTGCTGTATCTTTCTGATGCTGTCACACATCATGAACCTTCTCTTTAAAAGGTAGACTTTTTAATGTAAATATAAAATACATACTAAAAAGTGAATATAGTATACAGGACAATGAATTATCACTAATGGTATATACTTCATGGGATTTAATTTATTCTTTTTAACAACTCATTCTCTTTCACAAGATAAGTTTGTATAAATCTTTTATAGCAATCATTTTTGTCTGCAATCAGTTTGGTCATTAAAATCCACATATTCAGGATTATGATTAGCAAATTCATTTCCAAGCAGCTTTTGTTGCCTGTAGACCTACAACAGTAATTACTAGGATAAACAATGTTTATAATAAAAATATGCAAATATAAACTCCATATTTATAACTTATTACACTTTCATTTTTCTTAAAAATCAAATTTCCAAAAATTAATAATGCAGAATCAAAATTTCAGTCATATCCTTATCTACTGCTAACTTTCTCCAATATACATTAAAAGTGTATATAAAAAAAAAGCAGTGGACTTAAATCCTATTTAGTACATACCTCCTTTTCCTCAAAAGGCATGGATACAGCACAGTTTACACAAGAAACCTGTCTCCTTGGACAATCCGTGAGGATATGAATATTCAACTGGCATTTTTGAAAGGGGCGCTGGCATTGGGAACAATTCACAAGAGCAAACTCACAGAGTACTTGATGGTCCTACAATAAAGAAAAAATAATTGATTAGTCTTTGCCAACCGTGAAGTTTTCCAAAGATAATCTCTTCTAAGAATACATGGTTCTCTTTTTAAAAATTGGCTACTAAAGCTACATTACCTACTATACACAGTATTATTCACAATATGAAGGCCTTAACGAATTTTTTTCAAATAATGGCATAGACTGCAAGTTTATACAAAGAATGTGAATTCTCAAGTTCATACATTCAATAAGGGAAGGGAATTGGAAAGAGGTCAGACTTCCAGAACAGCAACTCAGTACTATTTTAAGAGAGCCACTTCCTCAAAAAGAACTAAGTAAAAGGGGCAGACTCCAAATATGCCTTAAACATTTAATTTCAAATATAATTAAAAATATTCATTTCTGATAAACGTCACCAAACTAAGAATTGATTTATTTAAAAAACACGTTCTTGTATTACCTGATGCTTTCAGTTCATATCAAATTAACTGAAAGGAGCCCTTCATTTAGCTCATAATAAAATGTACAATTTAGAAAAACAGAAAAATGTCCAATGAGGGTACTGACACAGTAACTACATGAGACTTACTATACATTTCAAATGAAAGAAATGAAGTTATTGGATTAAAATGTGACTCTTGAATTTAAAATGTTTTCCATCAGTTTTATTCTACATAATATCCCCCAAATTTGTAGAACATTGATTTTTTTTTTTTATTATTGCTGGGGAAGAGATAGAGAAAACTGAATAAAAAAATCCCAAGTTTCTTCTTATATTTATATTTAAAAATCAAAGTGTTAATAGCAAGAATTTAAAAGCTATTATATTCTAGGTCCTAGGAATACACAAATTAACGCAGCACAATCTGTGTTCTCTAGAAACTATCTGGCACAAATGCAAACAGCTAGAAAATGACTTTGATACCTCAAGATGCCTCAATTCCATCTTGTGCAAACAACCTTCATTTGGACACTTTACCATCAGAGAGAGAATCTCTCGTTTTGCAAAATTATCAGGAAATAGTTGATTTTCCAGCAGTATTTCGTTGTCAACTGGACATTTGTGACCTGCATCCCTAAAAGAAACAAGATGTATCCAATTAGTTGATTTAAACATTCACATTATAAAAACTGACTTTAATTTACCATACAAAATAAGGTAACGTTATACTACAATACCACTAAAATAAACTCTTAGGAATAATTTATGAACTTATTTTTATGAAATGAGTACAAACAAGCACCATACTGATCATCTTCAAAAGCCATGAGATTTTAGATGGTAGGATAGATTCCAGCTCAAAAAGGACACACACGTACTGAATAAAATGGTATTTTGATTAGCATAAAATCAAAGTAAAGAATGGAAACACTGAAAGTCTGGCTGGCCTCCATCCAGCACCTATGTAGTATCCTAGTACGATGGGCCACACTGCTCAGAACCTGAGTAACATGTCTGCAGTGCACTGCTGCCTCGCTAGTGAAAATTTAACCAAGCAGCAGTGACCGCGAGGCTCGTATGAGCAGGTACTCTGAAACAGTCACGAAGACGCTCCAAGCGACAAGCAAGGACGGTTTCTTTAATTTGTACAAGTGCCACCAGGTAATAGGAAGTTAAAGAACCTCTATGTTTTTTCCCCATCTTATAGTAGGAAAAACCATCTTCAGGCGGGGTGTGTGTGTGTGTGTCTGTCATTCCTCCACTCACAAAATGTGACAGGTCAAGTGGGCCACAGGAACCTTAATCACTCAAACATTTCCTGAGCACCTCTTCTGTGCTCAAGAGTGCTAGCTGCTGCGGCAGACAGAAAGGTGACTGAGAAACAGTGCTGTCAAATGCCTTACAGCTCATAAAGGTGAGACATGTCGGTAATCTTTATGGGGCCTTTCTCAGACTGTAATGATTACATTGCCAAGTAGACTCTGATAGCACAGGAAGTAGTAAACAAATTTACTGAAATATAAAGCCTGAGCCAAAAGTGATGTCTACCTAAAAGAAAATAAGAAACTCAAAGTAAACTGAAAATCACTATCCAGAGTATGACCAACTATTCCAAAAGAAAATGGAATTAAATTGAGAAGTATTTTGAGTCCCCGAATGACTACAGCCAATGAAAAATGTTAGGGCAGCTCCTTCAAGACCATCAGACACACAGTACGTGGCCCTTTATAGCTTAGAGGGAGGTAGTGGGAAAAAGCCTCAGATTTCCGTTTGTGGGTTTTACTTCCGTTTCACACCACTGTCCCACTACTTTGCTGTGTATTTTGCTATTACAAAGCTGCTAACAGTTGGCTACCTTTCTGGGCATGGTTGACACTTGATAAAATACATTTCTACCTACAGGAAAATCAATAAATCATAATAGGGTACCCCTCCCTTTTAACCTAAATACAATATAAATAAAAGTCATTAGACAAAAAAAGAGACTGGCCCTTTTAACACTGTTCTCCTGTATACCCTAAACCAGTGATGGATGGCAAACCTTAGAGCTTTCAATAACAAATAGCTGGCTGTAGCACACGTGCCACAGGTTCACTACCACTGCCCTAAACCAGTGGTCTCCACCAGGGACTATTTTGCTCCCAGGAGTCATTGTAGGTCTCACTGCTGGGTGCAGGGTGGACCCTACTAGCATCAAACAGACACAAGCCAGGCTGAAGATCCTACAACCCAGGGGACATTCTTCCCAACAACAAAAAAATCCAATCTGGCCTAAAACATCAGCAGTGGTGAGGCTGAGAGAACCTATTCTAAACAGATCTTGTTAATTCTACATGAGGCATTTCTCCCAAAACTGAAACAGACACACTCCCTTATGACTGTAGTGAAGCCAAGTCTGCAGCAAGGATACAGTGACCCTAATTTCAAGTTCTACAGAAAAGTTAGTGTAACAGTTGAGAGATAAATACTTAAGAGGCCAATGAATAGTCACAGAACTTAACCTATTAAGGAATGATTTCACTGATATATACTAGATGGCTAGTTATCGAAAGACACAGATCCCCATTCCAATTTTTTTTTGTTCTATACAGAACTCCCTGTCATATAAAAATATTCCCATTTATTTCCGAGTTATAATAAAATGTATCTACTTTCCAGGAGATGAAGTGGAATTATCTGTGGAAATCCCATGTGTTTCAGGTAAGACAACCATATTTACCGACCACCTGTTGTCGGTAAGGCACTGTTCCTGGCACTTGGGAAATGTCAAGATATAAAACAGATTTGAAATTTTGCTCTCAAGCAGCTTACCTTCCAGTGGGGCAAGCAGACAAACACATAAATTACCTTTTGTATTAGAAGGCAAAAGTGCTATGAAGAAAACAAGAGAACTTGGTAAAGACCAGGCATGTTGTCAAAAGTAGGACAGAGGCGTGTGTGCTGTGGTATAAATAGAGTAGCTGCAGAACCTGTAAGGAGAGTTATTTCGGCCATACTGGAGGGAATTCAGATATGACAAGAATGTTTCAAGCAGAGAGAACAGCTAGAGCGACTCACCAAGCCAGGAATGTGCCTGACATGTTTCGGGAACAGCAAAGACCGAATGAATGGGAAGAGAGTGAACACGGGGTGTGTGTGTCTGTGTGGTCAGAAAATTAATCATGTGTTTATCATACAGGTCCTTCTAGGGCTTTGAATTTTACTCCCAGATACCCGCTGTGATGTTCTAAGCAGAGATGATATCACCTTACTTATTTTACCAGGTTCACTCTGGCTGCTGTAATGAGACTGGAAGAAGGCGATGGTAGAAGGAGGAAGGCCAGTTAGAGCTGATGGTGATTCAGAACAGATACGGGAGGCAGTGAAGAGACTGGATTATGGATACACAGAGTGTGAGGGTAGAGTCTTCACTGAATACCTGCTTTAAAAGTACCAGTTATTTTACAACTGCTTAGAGACATTAAATAACAGAAAGATTTACCATGGATAAAATCAGAATAACTGATCACTTATAGAATCAGTGTTCTCTGTGTGGCTGAGATGATCATAGTCTACTAGTGTCACTTAAGGTACATTTAAAAACATTATTTTTTAAAAACACAGTCATCCCCTGGTGTGCATTCAAACTGCTTGAAGTAGAAGCAGCTATTTGTTCTCTTATTTATCTGAACATCAAAGGAAGGGAAGAGAGACAAGTCACCTCTTGTACCATAGTGGGAAGTGGTATAAGAATCTAACTTTTGAAATTTTCTGCCTATTGTTCTTTTTTCTAAGTGGCTTTTTGTATCTAAGACTTTTCTTGGGATGTGTGTTCCATGCAGGAATGTTCTTTGCGCTTGGTTCTGTTACAGGACACTGCTCCTCCTGAAGCGCACGGACCTTATTGATTTGATGATGCAGGCCTTGCAGAACCGATGGCCACACGGCGTCTGCACTGCTTCCCGCAGAGCCATCAAGCAGATGGGGCACTCGTACTTGCTTTCCAGGGGCGGGTCAAACTCTACATCATATCCCTGGATCTCCTCCATGAAGGAGCTGGACAGGTTCCCCGTGCTGGTGCTGGGCACCCCGCTCACACTGTCGTCTTTCGCTGCAGTGCTACAGGAGCTGGCCATGGCAGCACAGCAGTCGCTTTCAGACTGGCTGGATCCACAGCTGTTTTCACAGTTTATCAGACTCATAGTAACTTGATTAGCAGTTTCTCTGTGAAAACAGCAAGAAAACAATGCTTTAGCATGCAAACACAAACACATATCCTTCTGCCTTATTAATGCAAGTTGCATATTAATTCATATATATTAGGTGTGTCAATGTTATTTACTGTCTTGGTTACTTTTCTTGTTGTTGAGACAAAATACCCAACACTCAGAGTTAAAGGAGGAAAGGTTTATTTAGCTCAGTTTGTAGTGGTTTTAGTTCATAGTCAGCTGGCTCCCAGAGAGGGTCGCATGGCAGAGGAGAAACAGTTCATGGCAGGCAGAAGGCAGCAACTGACAAATGACTAGCAGCGACCCGACCCTCTTTACGTCCCTATCTTATCCAGGCTACCTATCTTAGTTCTGGTAGCACTCACACCCAGGGTGGGGCAGCCTTAATCCTAGCATCACACCCTGGATCAATTCCAGCATCACATCCTTGATCCCAGCATCACACACCCTGGATCCAGCCACCTCCACCTGTGACCATATGAGGCCTTAGGGGGACATGTGGATACAAGGCATAACAATTACAAAACAACTTTTAAAGTGTTTTCAGCTTTGCTTCATGGCAACTATTTTATAATGAGTTATTTGATTTCCTCCTTCAAGAATGATATACCATCATCTATGCAAAGCACTTAACACACACAAAGGCTGGGCCCTTTAAGGAGTTCATGATCTGGTAGGATGACAATATAAGGTTAAAAAAGAAAAAGCACTTCAACTGTAATACTCATCTATATCATACTATCTATTTACATGTCTGTTTCCCGTGACTCGGGTCAGGAACTTTTCATTCTCATACCCTCAGTATTCAGTGCAAGATTTTCAGATAATAGGTGCTCATTAAGTATGTGCTGAAGAACTCAGCCATGCTGCTTAAGTTCCTCAAGTGTCCTGTGTGGAAGAGCATGATACAGCTAGCAGGGCAGAGCTACGAAGAGCAGTGCATAAGGCAGCAAGTGATCATGTGCCACTATTAGGTGTGCGCTTTTGAGCAAGTTACTGAACTGTCTGAATCTTGGTTTCTTCTTCTAGATCTAAAATTCTATCAGGATTTCCAAAAGGTCAGTGAGGGGATTTTGATTATATAGCAAGAATGGAATTAAAAACATGTATCTTTATGTCCTTCTGCCTTCAGTCAGGTCAAGTGACTATTTCATCAAGTGACTGGAAAAACAAGCGTGGTTTCTTCGCCCATGAAAAACTATTGGTTTCATGAGCAGATAGGATATCTTTAAATTCTAACCTTTATGGTACTTGCATGAGGAGCTAATGTCTTTTAAAAAATTTTTATTGGTATATCTTTTCAGTACATAATGATTATATTCCTTGTGGGAAGTTGGAAGTATATAACACATCTTTTAAAAAGTATATATAATTTTTAATTTTGTATTTTTGTACATGTTTGCAGTACATAATGGTTACAATTATTGTGGGGAGTTGGTACCTGTACACAACACATTGTAATTCTTTTTTCATCCCCTCCCTCCGTCTCTTCATTTCTTTCCCTTTTGCAAAAGATTTAGCATCCTATTTCCTATTATCTACCTTTCGTTTTGCTCTTTATAGTTTGGGTTTCTCATATACAAGAAACCATGTAATATTTAAGCTTGTGTGCCTGATTTATTTCACTTAACATTATGTTCTCAAGGTGCAATCATTTTCCTACAAATGACTTTAAGTTGATCCTATTTTGTGCAGAGCAGTATTCCACTGTGTGTAAATGCCATATTTTCTTTATCTATTCATCTGTTGATGGGCCTGTGGACCACTTCCAAGATTGAGATACTATTAGTTCTGCTGCTGTAAACATGGGGATGCACGCATCACTGTAATAGGATGTCCTTAACTCTACTGAGAAGATAACTAGAAGAATAGCTGAGTTGAATGGAATTTCTATTTCTAGTTTTTTGAGGAATCTCCATACTGATTTTCATAGAGTTTGTACTTGTTTACACTCCCACCAACAATGTAGAAGGGTTTCTTCCTTTTTCCCTGTCACTTCACCAGCATTTGTTATTATCTGATTTCTTGATGATGGCCATTCTTTCTGGAGTAAGGTAGAATCTCAGTGTTGTTTTAATTTGCACTTCTCTAATGGCCAGACATACTGAACTTTTTTTCCCTATGTATTTATTGGCCTTTTGTACTTCTAGCTATCTACTTGAAGAAGACAGAATCTAGAACCATATCTTTATCACATACTAAACCAAAATCAAAATGGATCAAAGATCTAAATGTTAAAACAGAAACCCTTAGGGCCAGGGATTTAGCTCAGTGGTTCCACCACCTGCCTCACAAGCGCAAAGTCCTGAGTTGATCCCCAGCACCAAAACAAAAACAAAACCAAACCAGAAACATTTAATCTGCTAGACGATAAAATAGCTAAACTCTTAAAGACATAGATGTAGGCAAGGACTTTCTGAATAGAACCCCAACTGCACAAGAACTAGCACCAAGAATCAACAAATGGGATAATATCAAATTAAAAAGCTTCTGCACGGCAAAGGAAACAACCAACAAAGTGAAGAGACAACCTATAGAATGGGAAAAAGAATTTTGCCAGCTATTCCTCAGATAGAGGATTAAATCAGAGCCCCCAAAATAAAAGATCAAATTAAAAAAAAAAGGCAACTGAATTGAACAGACACTTCCCAGGAAGAGCTAATGTCTTAAACCAATTCACAGCCCTGTAACTATATCTCTATTTTAGGTAATTATTCTTGGGGAAAGTTCCTAAAATGTGCGAGATACAGTTCTAGAAGCAGAATATAAACCTCCAGTGAACACAGTAGACAATTATCCTATGCATACAATATATCAATCAAAATCTTGGCTCCCATCTTACCAAACCTAGGATTAAGCCACCAGTTCTCAATCCTTTTATCCCTACAAATACCTTTTTAGTTATCTTAAAGATTTGGAGTACCACTGATGAGCATCTACAAAGGACAGGGAACTGTTCTGGCTGGAAAGGCCAGAGTGAAGTGGTGAGAAACCAGACTGGATGATCTGGATTTAACTCTTTTCTTCCATGACTTGGTGTAGGACATGGGTAAGTTATAAAATTCCTCTGTGCTTCAATTTCCTCATCTATAAAATGAAGTTAACAACTGGATTCACCTGAGAGCTATGAAAGGATTAATGTGTTAATAAATATATGCAAAACACTTAGAGTTGTCTGGTGTTAAGACTGAGCTATTATTTCATACAGCTTTATTCAGTATTTTATTCAACAGTTTTGCCGACCCCACTTATCAAAGCTGGAACTACATAGCTTAAAAAGGTTAAGTAACTTCCCCAAGATTACTTAATTAATAAGTAACAGAGTTAGATCAGACCTCAAGTATGTTCAACCCTACAAGTATGTACTTTGTATTACACTGTTTATCAGTGTTTTGACAAATTTATCTATGAAGTAGCATTGAAGATTTATTTCTCTTTATTTTCATTATACTACACTAATGTGCCAACTATAGTTACTATTATAAACTTTTAATTTTATTTTTGTTTTTATCAGTACATGTACACAACGATTAAATTCATCCTGGGTAGTTAGGATCCATACATCAACACATCTTAATTCTTTTAATTTCCTTTCCCCTCCCCTCCCCTCTCTCTCTACTCCCCCCATTTCTTTGTCCCCTTCTCATTTGGAAGGACTGTCCAGCATTATTAAATTGAGTTGACAGAATTACAAAGAATCAGTGATGATACTTAGTATTTTGCTTTACATGTTTAGTTTTCATACGATACTTTGGAAAAATTACAAATACCTTCCAAAGCCTTGCTATTTCTAATACCGACTCCTAGGGAAGGTCATTAAGATTGGGAGAAAGGCAGTAATGCAAGACAGTGGTAAACGGCAGTCATGTACACAGATGCCCTAAGATGGAGCACAAGGCCCCCTTCTATCCTTTACACTTGAGGGTCAATGACACTGCTATGTCACATCAGGGTTTATATCTTTGTTACTTTCCTTCCCATATCAATTCCTGAAATAAATTTCCTAGAAATAGAATTGTTGAGTCAAAGGGTATATAATTTTTAAGCTTTATGACAGATAATGCTAGTTATCCAATTTAAATCAAAGATTTTCTAATTCTCATTCCCATCCAGTCTATACGAGAGCCCATTTTCTATACCCTCAACAATACTAGGTATACTTATCTTAGTAAAATCACTCATGAAAAGTTAATATTTATCTGTTGCATACCACCTACCACAGTGTAGCTCCAGAAGACAAAGGCAAACATGACTGAACTTAAGTCTACCTTTTCTGTCTCACATATCCAGTTTACAATTCACCTACTGTGTATACGCTGTCCTCTTCCTGTCTTGCTGAAAACACTTGAAGGTCACTAAACTTGCAGAGATCTTTTGTAGCTAATGTGTTCCTGGGAAAATCTGTCAATCAGTTGTGATTCCTTAAAAGAAATTCCACCACGGGCACTCTAACAGGTTATCACAGGCGTATAATCCCCACACTCTGGGAGGCTAAGGCAGGAGAGTACCAAGTTGAAGCCCTATCTGGGTAACTTAGTGACTCAGTGAGACCTTGTCTCAAAAATACAAATGTTTTTAAAAAGGACTGTATTCAGTATAGTCCCCCAGAACCCCAAACACATAAACACAACAACAAAACCCTACAAGACATCAAGCTTTTTTGAAGCAGTTCTGGAAGTCCTCTTTTGTGTCTTTACACAGTGTGACCACAAATACCGTGAATGTTGCTGTCAAATGCCATCCAGTGGAAAGGTGGGCTTGTAAAACCGTTATTTTGTTTCCACAACCACCTGCTTCACCTGATCTGACATCATACGATAATTTCTGTCTCTTCCCCAAAGTCAAAATGATCATGAAAGTTTTGAATCAATGTAGGATACCAAGGCAACCATGACACCACAACTAAAAACTAACAAAAGCAGACTTCCAGAACTGCTTCGGAAAGTGGCAAAGATGATGGGATAAGTGTGTAAGAAGCAAGGGGAAGTATTTTGAGTGAGATTAATAGCAGTCTGCTTTTTACTATAACTCACCTTATTTTTCGATCCTACCGCATATCTTTCAGACAAACCCTTTGAGATACTCATTCTCTAAGTCACAGTAGTACATAGTTCCATGTAACTATCTTAACTACCGCAAAGGGAAGATGAAGCTAATGGTATTTTTGACTGCCGTTTCCTATTTTTTATGTTTATTCTCTTTTTAGTAAGTTAAAATATGTTTTCCCTTTACTTTCACATATTGCAATGGCTTAAGTGAAAATAATTTTTCTCACTTAACTACAATAAATAGCTAATGTAATTAACACTAAGAGAAGAACAAAAGTGCTTTGAGTCGGCTACAGAAGTTAAATAGAAGATAATGTGGATTCACACAGAAAATACTATGCTCTGTATCAAGATTCTTTTTAACCTTATCTATACCACAGGGAACCACATCATAAGGTGCTATAAAGGAAGGCTCAAGACAAGCTAAAATAAGAGTATGTTTCTGTAAAATAAATTTCTTACAGTTTTTTTGTCTACTTATTTATGTGGCTTTCTACATGAATTAATGGAGGGGATGGAACAAAGCTTAAATCATTCCTTAACTGGTTTGTTAAGAGCTTCATGATTCCAATTCCCTTTTTGCATGCAGTTGGGAATCTAGTATGGTAAGTACTACTTTATTTAAATATTGAGGTATAACCACTGCCATCTTATTTTGGCTGCAAAATGAATACATATTTAAATTAACTTTGTCATAAATCATGGCTTAAATCCACAAATTAGTATCTGCATATACATTATAATCTAAAGAGAATACTATTACATGTTGTGGGGCAGGAGAAGGAGTCCAGTGATTCACTAAAACTTAAGATCAATAGATGCTAATGAGAGAAATGCGTGAAATTAAAGAAATCAACATGTTATGCCTTGAATGAGTCAATTTCAAGTTGACTGAAATTCAAACATGAGTAAACATATAACTCATAAAGTAAAACCATGTAAAAGAACATGCAAATACCTTCAATTTGCTACTAGCTTTAGAAACAGGAACAATCAACTCCTTAAAATCTGTGGCTAAAATGCAAAAACCTGCAAATGTGCTACGATGGCCAAGAAATGCTATAAAATATTCAGTTACTGTAACAATGTTGGATCCAAATTCAAGGTGCATTTCCCTTCTTAGGCACTGTTTGTTCGGCTTCAGGAGGCAAGGATTTGAACAATTTCTTTCACAATCCAAGTGGCTAAAAATTTACCAGCACCAGATATCAAAAATGACCACAGAGAAGTCCCCACCTTATAATTCTGAAATATTATAATGTACCTAGTGTATTAAGGTTGAAATCTGAGTGATCCTCATACCCACCACATGGGCAACCAAGGCCTGAAACATTCTTTCCTTCAATCACAAGAGGCCACACTGCCTTCATCCCACCTCCAGTCTCAAAAAAACACAACCCCCCCTAACTTTCCCTAGTATCAAAGGAGAAGGGATAAAATGTCAGCAGCCAAGTTCCCTCCCCCTACAAAAAATTTAGAATTTCTTTACAAATCGTTCTCATTCCTGGACCTGTGCTGCCATATAGTTAGTAATCTGTTCTCAGACCCAGAAACAAATACTATACATTCAAGCTTCCAGTACTGTAAGAGGTTTCTGTTCAAATTCAAGACAGTCCTAACTCTCAGCTGGAGATCCCCTAAAGACAAATACTAGGAACAGCTTTATCAGTCCAGCGTCTGGAACAATCACCAGAATTACCGAATGCAGGGGTGGGGAAGAAACAATAGTGTCATCCTAATTTCATTTTTTAAACTCCCTCCCTGGACTTGTATTGAGTTCAACAAGTAACCTAAAAATAGCTTTCCCCTGACATTGACAGAGGGATTCGGTGGGAACGTAAAGGGCTTTTCCTTTTCTTTGAAAACGTAAACTAGTAAGAGCTCGGAGGGGCGGGAAACTCCAGGAGGCGATCTCCTTTTCTGGGAAGGGGAAGACCAAGGCCAGGTGAGGGGAGCGGGCTGAGGAAGTGGGCGCCGGGACCCGAGGGGACCGGAGGGGCGGGAGGGGACTGGGCCGGCGCGGCCGCGGCTGCGGGGCCGCGGAGGGGGCGGAGTCCCCAGACGGCTGGGAAATGAGGGGCCGGGAGGAGTCCCCCGAAGGTGGGGCAGCGAGGGGCCAGGGGGTGTCTCCTGACCCGCGGGAAGGGGGACAGGCGGCGGCGCCTCGGGGCTGCGGGACGAGGCCGCAGACCTCCGCAGAGGACTCACCGCTCGAGCGCGCGGGACTGCCGTACACGGCGGGCTCAGGCGCCGAGGAAGGGCCGACGCGGGGTTCCGAGACGAGGCGGCCGGACACTAAGCTCCGGCCCAAAGGCCGCGCGACCGCTGGCTGCACAGACCACCCGGAGCCCGGCACAGCGGGCGGACACCGCTGCTTCCGCCTTCTTTGAGCGCCCAGGGCAGGGAGGGACGGGGAGCGCGGGGGAGGAGCCAGAGCGGCCCATGCTCGCGAGCGCCCCCTGGCTCCGGTCCTCCACGGTGTGAGTTACTGCGCAGGCTCGGGGCGGTTGCAGCTGGCAACTCCTGGAACGCAGGCTGGGTGGGATTCCCTCCTGTGTCCCCTCTTGGGAACTCCTTGCTCCCCAGTCCTGATTCAGTCTCTCTCTGTCTTTCACTTTCTCTGTCTCTCTCCCCTCTCTATGAGTTTGGTGTGTTGAGGGGTTGGGTTTACGGGTAAATTGCAGGCGATTAATCAGACCTGGAGTAAATGATTTAGTGCTCATCAGCGACACTAGTAATCCCACACTGTATTTGCATAGGCTTCCCATTCAAGCAGGAGAAACCCCATCTGGGTAGGATCTCTGGACCTTGGAGAATTCTTTACACCGTCCCCTTCCTCACCGCGGAAGTTTCCACGATAGGTAGAACCATCCATTAATCACATGGTCCTTTAGCTTCATCCAGGCCAAGGCAGTCAGCCCATGCATGAAACATTTCTTTTGAATTGTTACCAACTATACTAGCCCATCCTCTGTCATTGTCACGGGAAAGCTATTTTGAATTCCCTGTTTAACTGGTCAGAAATGTGTACAGAATATAAGGACGTGTCGCAAGAGGTGCATGAAAAGATTTTCACCCACCTCTGCAAATTTGGTTACCTTCCACCTCTTAGGGTATGTGTTACAGGGAGTGGTCATGTGTACGTATTCTGAAAATAGAATGCTCCCTTTGGATTCAGTTTTTTTCCTTTCATAAACCGTGTGAATTTAGATTAAGTTACTTAATCTCCATCTCAGCATTCTTAGCTCCTACTAATGTGGAAATAATAAGGTTGTGGGATGGTATACATTGATGAATATATAGACACGTGATTTAAAATTATCTAGGGAAAAATAAGTATGTGCTCAATAAATATTAACAATAGTATAGATCCTGGTTTTGGAGGGCAATATTTACTAAAAATGCTTATCTTTTCAGGGTAAGAATCTGTCTCTAGTTCTCAGATTCAATTGGCTCCCTTTAAAATGTATTTTGAAATATTTGAGATATAAAAGTATAAAGAAGTATACTTAAACAGCTATGTGTTTGTCACCCAGTTTAAAAAATAAAACACTGCCAGTGGAATTTCCAGCCCCTGTGTATCCCCTCCCAGTACCACCCTTTTACAAAGGAATCTCTTTCTTTTTACTTTTTTTTTTTTTGGTACTGGGGATCAAACTCTGGACCTTGTGCTTTCGAGGCAGGCGGCAGAACTGCTGAGCTAAATCCCCAGCCCTACAAATGAATCTCTTAAGGAATAGGACAGGAATCATTGTATGAAATTGAGAGATGGAGAAAAGGAAGAGCAAAGGAGAAACATTTCCCCGCCATTTATTAGTGTGAGCTGTGATGCAAATTACTACCCCCCAGCTTCAGTTTCCTAAACCATAAAAAAGGTAATGATGCCTAACAGGGCTGTTGTCAGGATCAACTAATGAAAATGTGTGTGGAGGAACTCAGCACTAGATTTTCATAAAAAGATCAGATGTCTTGTGTGTCTTTCTCTACCCTGTTAGCATAAGTGTCTTTGAGGGACCTTTTCTTGCTTCTACATCCTGTTTCTTTTTCATCACTTTATACATAGAGCAGAGTCTTTGGGCTCACCCATGCCCCAGGGACATAGGAAACTTACAATTCTTGTAATCAGCTCACAGTCAGGCAGGGCCTGTGACTAGTTCTGGCTCATCAGCTGTCGAGGGAAGGGATGTTTATCATTTTTAGGACAAAGCATTTGATTTTCATCATAAGATGCTTCCCTATGTCCAATCACAAAGACCATGGGGTGGCTATAAGAAGGAACAGTGGATTACTAAGTGCTATATAGATGACAGCTGTCTTGGAGAGTGAACCCATCTGCCTTGGAAACAAAGCTGTGTTGCTTTAAGCCATTGAGATGTTGGGGGTATCTTTTCTGCAGCACAACCCAGCCTATCTTATACAGAGTTCCTTCTTGAAGTCTTTTCTGATGCTAGGAATCAGAACACCAAAGTTGTACTTCTGGCTCTGAAAAATTGGAACCTAGTCGTGTGTCCTCATCTATAACACTGGAATAAAATCTATCTTATTTTCTTTTCAGAGATGATATGAATTCCGATGAGATCATGTGTGAAGATGCTTTGTAAACCACCAAGTCCTGTACAGATGCTCGGAATTGAATGTTCTGACTAGCACAGTTATTAGGGAAGTATAGCAACAACAGTGCCTAGGTTTTCTTAAATGCTGCTGATTTAAAGTATTTTCTCAATTATCTCTTTAAGTAAACCAGATACGCACAAAAATTAGAAGTAATTTTGTTATTGGATTGCTGTTTTTAACATTCTATTTGAAAAAATGAAACAGGACACTTTATAGTCTAGTGGGCATAGGGTTGGGAAGCTAAGAGATTCTTCCCCAAACATTTGAAAATAAGATGGCCCTCTAAGAATTTAATTATGGAATTAAGACACAACTCATTTGTTTAAAATATATGTATTGAACAATTATTGTGTATATAGCAGGTAGCTTTGAAGATGAAATTTCTCTGTGTAATCCCCTTCCACAATTAATAGGGCTGACTGATATAACCAATAGGATATTGATAGAATGTGACATTCTAGATTAGTTTATAGAAGATATTGTCTTGCTCTCTGTCTCATAATGAATTATTCTGAGGGAAGTCCCTGCCCTCTCCTGGGGATGCCCAGGCAGCTCTTTGGGAAAGACTCATAATGATGAAGGGAGCCCTCCTGCCAACAGCCAGTGGATTGGTAAAGCCCTGTGTGGGCACCATCATGGAAGTGGACCTGCTGGGCCCAGAATGCTGCAGCCCCAGCCAAACATCTGGACTGTAACCTCAGAGACCCAAAGCTGGATCCCCCAGTTAAGCTGCTTCTGAATTCCTGACATACAGAAGCTAGTAAGATAATAAACATTTGTTATCTTAAGCTTCTAAATTTTAGGTAAGTTATTTATTTATTTTTTTGGTACCGGGGATCGAACTCAGGTCCTTGCACTTGCGCAGCAGGCGGCGAAACCACTGAGCTGAACCCCCGGCCCTTGGGTAAGTTATTATTCAGTAACAGATAGCAAATATAATGTGTTGCCACCATCTTCAGACCAAGAGATATAGTAGAATAAACCAGACTGGTTCTTCATGGAGCTCATATTTCAGTGGGGTTGGACAGACAGATCATAGATATTTAAGTAAACAGTGAGGTAACGTCAGATAATGATAAGTGGTATGGAAAATGAGAGACCCTGTAAGAAAGTATCTTTTACCCAGAGAAGTTAGAGACAGCTCTCTGGGAAGGGGAGATTTGAACTAAAAACCTGAAAGGTGATTTCTTCATATAAAGACCTTTAAGTAGAGCAGTCTAGGCAGAGGCAACAGCTACTATGAAGGCCTAAAAGCTGAAATGAAAGAAATGATTTAAAACCCAGCATCTGTAAATTCAGTGTGGCTAGGGGGAGGAGCTGAGTGGACCTTTAGACTTCCCAGAAAGTAACTACACCCAGCTAGTTTTAAGAAAGTAATACTGTGGAGAGAGACTGTATTTAGAGGAAAAAAATACAATCTGGTACATGCAATCCAGAAAAAAACACTTTACATTCAGAATCTTTCCCATGCCAGTAGAACCAAAGAGTAGATGGGCTAATTTTTGGTGAAATTAATGACCAAAAAAGAACAAGTTAATTAGGAGAGGAATCAGATATGATAGAACCTAGAAAAAAGGTCAGGGTAATCTACTGTGGCATTTCCCAAGGATTTCTGTTTAAAGGATCTGCTCTGGATCAACATTTCCCCCTAGCTGTGTTTTTAAAAGCAGACATTTCAAGAATTGGCCTGATGTCATTAATCTTTGAGTTGTAAAAGCAATTACCCACTGAGTGATTTCATGATTGCTAACAGTGGTTAAATGAAGCCAAAAGAGTACATGAAGGAGTGCTATCCAATAAAGGAGTCTGGCTTTGGGATATCCTTCAGGTTTAGTAACTTCGAGAACTGGCCCCACCATACCTCTCTCTTTCCCATGTCTTTTTCCATCTCCACCAACATGAGGCCCAGTGCTCAGAGCAGAAGAGGGAGGGGAGGGGATGGTGAAGGGGTGAGAAACTAAGTGGGCAGGTGAGAAGTGTGGGCACACGGATGTGTAGAGAAAGGCTCCAGATAGTATTAACAGGCTTGGCTGGAGCTGTGCCTTTGGCTAAGTGAACTGTTCAGCCTAAGAGTAGACTCAGATACTAGAAGGCAAAAGTTTAGTTTTGGAATCACCATGCCTATGATTTTTTTTTGTTACTATAACAGAACACCCGAGGCTGGGTGACGATAAAGCAAAGAGGTTTGTTTAACTCACAGTTCTGGAGGTTCAAGGGCTCACATCTGATCATGTTCTTGCTAGTAGAGTTCAAGTTGACTCATATGGTAGTGTCACGTGGCAAAAGACAGGAAGCATGTTTGTCTGGGTGTTCTGGTCTCTCTTGTACTTCTTACAAA
The DNA here is from genome assembly GCF_000247695.1 of Heterocephalus glaber. The sequence goes on along the minus strand of NW_004624767.1, from coordinate 10,725,245 downwards.
GCCGTCAGGATTCACTCATAGGGGTGCCACCCACATCAGCTTATCTAATCCTAATTATTTCCCAAAGGCCTCATCTCTAAATACCACGGTAGAATTAGGTTTCTATCCCTTTAATATTTCATAAAGATAAAAAGCAGCCTAAAATTCAAACCATATTCAAACCTAGAGAAGTTCTCCACATCCTTCATGGCAATGAGACAGCTTTGGTAATGTCTATCTACTAGTAAGGAGTAAAAGTTCTCGTCCTCTGTCTTCATTCTCTTCCTCAAATCCCAGTCAAGAATATAGACTTTTTGTGGCTGCATTCATTTAACCTGCTTTTGGACAAAGAAGAAAATCAGCCTCAATCTCTCCCTCTCTCTCCCTCTCTCTTTCTCTCTCCCTGTTCCTGCCCCTGTCTCTCTCTCTCTCTCTCCCTCTGTCTCACTCCTGCTTCTTTCCTATTTGGGAGAAAGAGGAAGGGAGACGCATTTGGACCACTTTTTTCCTTTTTTCATCAGTGCTCATCAAACAATGTTGAGATGATAAACTGACCCAATTAACCACTTATCTTGAAGGAAAGAATACAGCAGATAGTGTGACTATCTGATGTACTTGTTATAGTTCTAATGTAAATGAATTGTTTTTGTCTGATTTGTATTTATGTTTCTTATGAGTCACACAGTGTGGATAAAATAATAATTTGTTTTGTTTTGCAGTACTGGTGATTGAACCCAGGGCTTTCACGTGACACCCCCGTACCTAGCTCTTTTTAAATTTTTATAGTGAGACAATGTTTTGCTAAGTTGGTGTCTTAGTTACTTTTCCCTCAGTGCCGAGACAAAATACCTGACACTCAAAGTTAAAGGGAGAAAGGTTTATTTGCCATACAGTTTGTAGAGGTTTCAGTCCATAATTAGCTGAGTCCAAGACAGGGTGGCAGAGGGGCAACAGTTCATGGAGGCATAAAACAGCAAAAGCAACAGGGACCTTAACAGTGTCTTTCTGCCCCTTTTATCTTATTCAGGCTACTTAGGGTGGGTAGCACTCACACCCTTAATCCTAGTGCCTTCGGGCCTACCCCACCAGGAATCAATCACACACTCTAGATTCAGATTCAGCCACTTCTGAAAAGCATGGGGTTTTGCAGGGGTGTGGGGGGGATCTAAACACAAGCCATAACAGTTTAAGTTGCCCAGGCTGGGCTTGAACCAGCAATCCTCCTGTCTTAGCCACCCAAGTGTTGAGGATAAAATTAGTTTTTGAATTGACAGAGATAAGTGTCAGATAATTCAGCAAAATAAATAATACCTTATGATTTGTCCTTATACTTTCTATTGTAGATACCTGTTTTTAAAACTACCGTTAAGAAAAATAATCCAAAACTTGAAATAAAGGAAAAGAATGTCTATGTTTTCCTTCAATGTTATGTTCAACATACTCACCTGGTAATTATTTACTTTTCTGTGTTAGAGTATGTGCCTTCGTGTGGCTTTGCTATTTACATTTTTCTTTTGGAAACCAGATATTGAAGCTATATAGTAACTTATAGATTTCCATCCTGAAGGAAATATACCCCCGGGGTTAATGTTATAGGTATTAACCAGTTTTGTTTCCGTTAAGCAAGTAAACTTATTTCTTAATTCCTTTGATTACTTTTATAAAATCTCCATCTCTTAAATTCTCCTTTGAGTCAATTTTATCATCTTATCAATTCTTTCCCTCATTGATGAGACAAATAAAACCTTAGACATATGTTTACTCTGTATTTGTGTCCATCTTGTACTTAACTTTTTGAAAATTGTACTGTACTTTAACACGAGAGCATTCCTGCATGACCCCACTTATTCCCAGTGTTTGTGTATCTAATAAACAATGCTTGATAGAATGTTCCACTTTTGATTTCTTCAGCCCATTGAATTTAATAAGGTTGAATCTTTCAGAGCATTGGGATTTTCATAATAAATCTTAATCATGCACTGTAACATAAAAATCAAGAATGTACTTTTAAGCTTTGAATTTGTCTGTGTTTTGAAACAGTTGGTTTATCCTTTGGAAGTGTGTGAATTACAGTCTGATTTGTATATGTTCCTGGTGGCTGCCTGATATGGAAACTCTCAAAATGCCAGTGTAAACAGAGTGTCTCGAACCATCCTTTGAATCTGGTAGGAAGAATAAGACATGTACTTCCAATGTTCCCGATTATAATTTATAGTATAATTTCTTCCCCAAAAGCAATTAAATAATGATTATTTTCCACGAATTACCCACAACATAGTTGAAATAATATGCCTTTAGTGCAACAGTGTTATTTCTAGTAATTGTATTTTCTCATTGCAAACATATTTCAGATATAATATAAACCAAATAGTCTTTTGTGGGGCAGACTTGGAAAATAGCTCCAATTCATAACATTGCTTGTGTAGAAAGTATGTATTTTATTCTAAATAACTAAATAAAAATGCTTTGGGGAGGAGAGAATATACAGTGCTTTTATAGATTGGGAACAATCTACCGTGAAGTTATTACAATGACATTAGGCATATTACAAAGTGCTATACTATAAAAGGAAATGGAAGATTTGTGCAAATGTCTCTGTTAGTTTTGTTAATGCTACCTCATCTTTTCATTTTCTGTCACATAGAGTAGGACATACATTCCACGTGCCCCTGGCTTTGCCCACATTTGCCTTTTTCATGTTGTGCTGTTGTTAATACTTGTAACTTTTAAGAACAGAGTAATTTTCAATCCCAAATTGAATGTTCATCATTTCTTCCACCCAAGATGTCACTTTCATCCCAGTTCCTTCCTTCCAGAACAGATTTCTTTCTGAGTTTTCACAATGTAATGTAGCTTTAATGAAGAATGTGGAAGTGGTCACTTCCTTTTAAAAGAATAATATTCATGTTCTGAATGGCAGGTGATACCAGTGCTGCTTTCTTAAGAAAGATTCTGTAGGGGATACAAGTTATGTTAAATTAATAGGTTCTCTGAATATTCAACTTGTTCACATTAGAGGACTGCTAAAACAATTATTTGAGTGCAGTGGTGGTGGTAATTCCTGGAAAGATTGGATCAATTTATGCTTTATCCAGATCTTGATATGTATCCTATTCATTCTCCATTGGAGTCTAAGATTCCTATTGTCTTTTTCCCTAGGCTGTTTTCTCTAAAGAAATTGAAGAGTAAGTGGAGATATTGCTCTGGACTAAATCATGTAGCCCCCTAAGGTGACTATATTTGGAGATAGGCTCTTTAAGAAACAGTTAAAGCTTAAAGAGGTCATAAAGGTGAGATAGTAATTGAGTATAATATCTTGTAAATCGAGAGTTAGAGAGATAGGAGGGATGTATGTGCCTAGAAGAAAGACCACGTGAGGACACAGGAAGAAGAAAGCTACTTACAAGCAAAGAAGGGTTTTAGAAGAAGCCAAACCTGCTAACACCTTGACTTTTGGACATATAGCTTCCCATAGTGTCGGAAATTCTGTCTTAGTTACTTTTCTCTCATTGCTGAGACAAAATACTCAACACCCAAAGTCAAGGGGAAAAGGTTGATTTAGGTCACAGTTCATAGAGGTTTCAGTCCATAATGGGCTGGCTCTAAGGCAGAATGGCACATGGCAGAGGGGCATCGCAGAGGAGAAACAGTTCATTGCATGGAGAAGACAGCAAAAGTAAGCAAGCAAGGGACCTTAACAGTGTCTTTCTGCCCCTTTTATCTTACCCAGGCTTCTTAGTGTGGGTAGCCCTCACACTCTTAATCCTAGTGCCCTTGAGTCTACATTGCACCATGAATCAATTTCAGCATCACACACTGTAGATCCAGCCACCTCTGAAAAAGCCCCACCTATATTCACATGAGGCTTTGGGGGCACATCTAGACGCAAGCTGCGACATCTGTTGTTTAAGTCACCTAATCTGTGGTATTTTTACCGCTGACCTAGATAACTAATACAGACCTTATCTACTCATCATTCTGATAATCTACAGAAACTTCTGGGGGATCTTGGCACATGTATGACTTTTATCATTAACACTGAATGCTGTGAAATTTTCTTTTCTGTTGAGTGTTTTCCTAGACATTGTAATAGGACCTAGAGAAAGAAGGATCCACTAGGCCTTCCATTAATCTGCTCTGAAATTTTACATATCTTTTGGTTTTCCTCATGTCCTTTAGCAATTTCATATTCCATTTGTGGATAGCAAAAGCTTGAATGTCACCTGCCCAATTAATCTGTAGCTTGCAAGTAACAGTTTTTATTTTCTATAATCCCTGTCCGGCATAGTATTGATGCTTAAAAATACTAGATGGTTGGTTGATTAGTTTAAATCCTCAAATCGAATCTGGAGACGCGGTGACTTTGATCCTGTTTCCCAAGTTTAGATGTAAATTCAGCATCTATAAAGAATAAGGGAAGAGGGGACAGGAGCTTTCTTCCAACAAATTTGACTGTTTAGGACTCCCTAGTTCTGGTGGCCACTTGACATGATTTACTGGTCTGTTGTTTTCCTTAGGGACCTAGAAGCAGATGTAGACAAACAGCAGGTGAGGAGGAAGGGCCTTGCTGAGCAGGCTGCAGAGCTGTAAACAAAGGAGCTATATTAAGAAAGCCCTTGCATCTGCAGCATTTGTTTCCATCCTGCTACCCACTGGTCATTTTCATGAATTGTCAGCTGGTCAGTGATGCAAGATGATTCATAATACAAACAAGTCACATTGGGAGGATTCTTAGACATCATATTCTTTAGTGTTTCCCAAAGTCTTTGCAGCACATGGCATGATTGAAGGTCATATACAAGATGATTTTAGGTGAATGCACATTCACTTTGGGCAAACGTTAATGCTGAATTGCATTTCCAGTGTTCTTTCAATCCTTCTGATTTGGGGATAGAGAAATTATCTCTTTGGGGCTGACACTTCTGTTTACCTTCTCTTTCTAACAGAAAGCATTTTCCCCGAGTGTATTTCTGCTATTACCATTTGATATCATATAAAAGTCCTTCTTTGAATAAATTAATTTAACTAAACAAGATAAGTCCTCTTAAGGATAAGTATGAAACAAATAATAGTGTGGGCAGTATTTGGATAAGAAAAAAATTGGGAAAGTGGTATATAGGGTGATACTATGGATATGCTGGCAGAGTTCAATAGGAACCTCCAGCTCTTCCCTACTGCTTCTACCCTTGAAGAAACTGAGACCTCTTGTGGAATGTTTGTCAGAGAGGCTGAGCTGAGAGAGTTGCCATAGTTGACTAGCAGTATCTGTTATGACCAACATGCCCAAGAGGAAGGAGAGGCGCCCTGGAGGTATCCAGAGCTTAGCATCTCCATGGGGCTTGGTGGTGCCTGATGTACAGCCAAGGCACCCGGTTGCTGGTCCCCGGGAGGCATTGAGAAGCGTGGAGTGGGCAGTGAGAGTGTGGCCTCCATGGCTTTGAGAGGTATAGGAAACCAGGGATTTAAAGTCACATCAGAGGGGGATATGAACTTGGCAGGGTGGTGTGAAGGTGATAAATTATATCATTGTTGTGGAACTTGGGGCCTTGCATCACATTTTGGATCATTTCCTTTTAATCATTAAATAATTACTGTTACATGTGTTACATACCTCCAATGTAGAAAAATAGTTCAAAAAACCCTTATACTGTGGTTCCTTAGTATCTATAGAGACTGATGTCAGGACCCCCATACTTAAATCCACCGGAACTCAAAGTTCTTATATAAAATGGTGTATTATTTGCATATAACCTATGCACATCCTCCCAAATACTGTAAATCACCTCTAGCTTATTTATAATACCTAATACGATGTAAATGTTATGTAAATAGCTGCTACTGTGAACTGTTTAGGGAATAATGACAAGAAACAAGAGACTAATAACAAGAAATGTTCAGCACAGACATAATTATCTCCCTGAATATTTTTGTTCTGTGGTTGGTTGAATCCTCAGACACAGAACCCATGGGATTGGAAACTGACTATATGAAATTTACAAGCAAGGCAGTTACAAATCTCGGTTGTGCAAATGAGTTTCTTGGTGTTCAGAAGACAATTGAATTTCCATTAGGAACCCACATTGAGCTTGAAGGCAAAAAAAATAAATCTGAGCAATACCTAATTCTCCCTGTCAATTCAGATTAAACTAGTCACTCCTGGAACTTCCTCCTATCCACTCCCCCCCCCCCCCCCCATGGTTCCTACACTTCTGGCTTAGGGATGGCCACTGGGGACTTGCCTGGATGACATGTTCTCAGGGGCATGGGTGTGGTCTTGATCATGCCTGTCTGTGTCTTTGTTAATCTCTGCTTCTCTGCCTACCACCGCCTCACCCATGTGTGAGTCCTTTTCACCATTCTAGCATCATAGCCCCGGTGATGAGCTTGTCTCAGCACCCCACCCAGTGTTAGCGATGCTGCTGCTAGGCCTCAGACTGGACGGCTGAGCATGCAACTGGGATTTTGTTCATTTTCCAAGCTCTGTGTGGGAAATCAGACTCTGTCCACCTCAGATCCCGAAAATGACTAGGAAAGGGACTCTATTGTGGCCTCCCACCCTGTCCTGACTTAGTCTCAGGTGAATTTCTTAGTTCCCTTTGTGCTACTAAAATAGAGTACTATAGATGGGATAGTTTATAAAAAAAACCCCACAAATTTATTTCTCACATTTCTGGAGGCTAAGAAGTTCAAGGTCAAAGTGTTGGCATCTGGCTGGGACATAATATGGTGGAAGGCATCACATGGTAAGAATGCTAGAGAGTGCTGAACTTGGTTTTGTAACAAGCCGACTCACAAGAACGAATGGCCTCGCAGGGTAAGGACAGCAAGTTATTCAGGAGGGCAGAGTCCTTATGACCTACTTGCCTCTTAGAGGTCCCAACTCTCAGCACTGTTGCACTGGACATTTAATTTCCAACCAGTGAACTTTAAGGGACGTAGTCAAACCCAGCAGTGTGGCTGAGATGCAGGGGCCCTTGGAGGCTGGAAGCTCTCACCAACATCCTCCTTTCACTTGGCCTCTCTCTTTCACCCATCTTTCTTTCCAAGATCTTTCTCCATCCCAACTGGGAATGGGATGACCTTAATTTCATTCAAACTTATTATTTATGGAATATACTAAATTCAGAAGGCCCATGTGAAAGCAAATCAAAACATTTTCTTTAGGACTTTTTTTCTGGGTAATGAGTTTCAAAAGACTAATTAGAAGCTGCTATAAACATTTGTGTATACGTTTTTGTGGGGACATAGTTTTCATTTCTTTGGAATAAATGTACAGGAGTGCGATTCCTAGGTCATACGGTAATTGCATGTTTAATGTCCTCTAATTTAATAGACTTTTTGAAAGAACAGTTACAAATTTACAGACAAATTGAGATTGTACAGAGAATTTTCATACAGTATATCCTAACTTATTTGCCTTTATTAATATCTTACATTTGCATGTGACACCACAATTAATAAACTAGTAAATTTCATCTCTTTTCTCAGGATAGGTACAGTAGTCTAAATAATGACCCCAGAGTTTTGGGGTCATAATGCCTGGGGTCTATAAATGTTATATACCTGGCAGAGACTTTAGGGATGTGTAAATGTAAGGATTTTATGATGGGAGATTATTCTGGGTCAATCAGACAAATCCTAAGTGGAGCCTCAAGTGTTGAGTGGGATTATTAACACAGAGAGATGAAGACAATGTGGACACTGAGGCAGAGGTTAGAATCAGGCGACCCCTTTAATGGAACACAAGGAATACAGCTCTCAAGACCAGAAGAAGTAAGGATCTAGTTCTTCCCTAGAACTCTACAAAATTCAAAGGTATCAGAAGGATGAATTGGTATCCTTATAAGAAGAGGAACAGACCCTGGGAGAGAGTGTGAATAAAGAAAAGACCATGTGAAGACACAGCAGGAAGGCAGCCTTCTGGAAGTAAGAGAAATACCTCACTAACAGCCAAATGGGCTGACTCTTTGATCTGGAACTTATCTCTCTAACTTTGAGAAAATATGTATCCGCTGTTGAAGCCACCCAGTCTGTGCCTTGTGATATAGCAGCTCCAGAAGACTAATACAGTGCACATGTAATTTGGACAGTTATTGACAAACTGCTGTGCATGCACATTGGATCAAGTATTTTGTTGATTTTTCTAGCCTCTGTTCTTCTGTTGGTGGACATTTAGGTGATTTTCAACTGTTGATAATAAACAGTGGTGCAACAAATTTTAAACATAGGTTCTTTTTTGCTTTTCAATTAATAGTTATAGATCTGATCAAAAGGTGGCCAGAAGACTTGCTTTGATCAGAGACCCAAATTTGACCTACTTTAAGAAAAAAAGAACAGGAACTTACACAGAGCACAAAGGTGCACTCTAAGCTTCCACACACACTGTGGGTTGAGGTCAATTTTTCCTTATCATATTACTCCAGGTTTCCAGAAAGCCATGGTTTCTAGTAAGACTCACAAAGCCAGAAGAGAAAGTCTTTTCATATGTTAATCAGGACTTACTATGATTTTGAAGGCTAGAAATTGGAATTCAACCTAGCTTTAGCAGTGAATGCCATTTCTTGGATTTGCCAGCTGAAGACCCTGTGAGGTTGGTATTTATCTCAGCATAGTTGGGTCCAGGAGTTTAAACGTTGTCATCAATTTTTCCCCGCTGTCTCTTTCCTCCTCTTGTCTAGTTAGACTTTATTCTCATACAGGTTTTTGTCATAAAGTTGTATGATGGCTTTTGATAGCTCCAGGCTAAATGAAGTTCTTTGTGAGCAAAATCTTAAAGAGAAGACAAGGTCCTTTTTCTCCTCATTGTTTATTGTTATGGTTTAAAATGTTCCTCAAAAGCCTCCTGTGTTCAGAGGTGGGGCATTTGGAAGTTGATTAGACCATGTACTCATCTGTGATAAGTTCATCGAGGAGTTCATAGCTGAACATGCTGTTAGCATGTGGGGCCTGGTTGAGGGAAGTGAGTCACTGAGGGTGTGGCTTTGAAGGGTATATTTCTTGCTCTGGCTCTTCCCTGTCTTCCTGTTTCCAGCTTCCATGAAATGAGCAGCTTTCTTGTACCATGCCCCTCTGCCATGATTTTTGTATCTTTGACCCAGATGAGCATGGACTGAGACCTTTGAAACTGCAGGCCAAATAAACCTCTCCTTTATTAAATTCCTTAAAGTTGTGGGTATCATGTATTTCATTGAAGCAACAGGAAAGCTGACCAATACATTTATCTTAGTTACTTCTCTTGTTGCTGAGACAAAATACCTGACCCCCAAAATTAAAGGAGTAAAGGTTTATTTTGGCATATTGTTGTGGTCAGCAGGATTGGGCAAGGTAATACGTTAAACACAGGACACATAACTTATAAGATTATTTTATAAAAATTACCCAAAAAGTCAAATGCAAAGGAGTACAAGAGATTAACTGCACACTAGAAGCCCAAAGGATTCGGCTGAGGCCTAGATCCTAGCAGTTTCCCACACAAGTCCAACTAAAGGCTTAGAGTTCAAGGCAGTGTCCTCCTTGAGTCCCGCCAGTGGCCTAGAGCCCATGGCAATGTGTCATGCTTGTCCATATTGAGGATATGTACCTGGAAGGCCCAAAGGCCAGTGGTAGAAGCCAGAAAATCTACCCTGGTGAGACGAAGGATTTGTGCCACCAAGCTGAGAGATCCACATGGGAGCCAGGAAGTGATGATCACGGTAAAGGTTAGAGCTCCCCTGATGAAAACAGCAGCCATTCCCAATGACAGCGAGGCCCGAGCTCCTCCTCTGATGAGAATAGCCTAGTTTGCATCAGGAAAACCATCTACAGCAAGCTTTTCCTAGAAAATTAATAGGTCAAGATATTCCCCTCCAGTTCTCTTTTTATGGCTATTGGCAAAAACCCTCAGGTGGATCCTCCACACCCAGACCACACTGATTCAGTTCAGCTGGGTGTTACAAGTTGACCTTTAGTCAATCCACCACACTTACATTTGAAGAGGGTTCAGCCGATGGTTGGCTGGCTTCAAGGCATAGTACCATGACAGAGGGGTATCAAAGAGCAGGCAGGAAGCAGATGTAGATAAGGAGCAAGTAGCAAGCTACAAGCAACCAAATTAAACTCCTTTTTGTCCCTTATATTTTATCCAGGTAGGGAACACCAGGGTGGGGTTCCTACCCAGCACTATGCCAAACCAATCAGTGGACTAATTTAGTAATCACACACCTTTGATCCCAGCATCACGTAAGCCAGATACAGCCACTTTCGAAAAGCCCCACCTATGTCCCCATGAGGCTTTGGGGGGCTATTGAGACACAAGCCATAACAACATTCATACCAATCCATCAGAAGTACTCTTCCTACTTGAATCATGTGACTCACTCCTATCACTGTCTAGGGGTTTGAGAAGCTAATTGGCTGAGCTTGGTTCAGTGAGGGATGCAGGGACTGACAACCGATAGTGATGTCAGATTCACTATGAAAGGAGAAGTGCCTATTCTCAGTTGGCAAAAGTATTAAACAGATGGAAAAGTAACCAATATCAACACTCTTTAGAAAATCTAATTATAGTCAGACTGTTGGTTGGTGAGAATGCAACCAAAGCAAAATGATTTTGTTGGATGATTCAAAAGTGTAATGAATTCAGACAATAACAACTTGAGGTACTTTTTAAGCTGTACATGCCACAGTATGGGAAAGTTGCAGTTTTGGAGTTGATGATTCTCATTATTTGGTGAGTGTATGTGGCTATCTGTAGGTCTTTTTGACTTTAGTTTGCTAAATTTTTTTTTCCCCATTAACTTTATTGGTACATTTTAGGTGTACAATACAGTTACATTCATCACTGGGATCTTGTACCATTACATGAGTCTCTTGGTTCTTATTTTTTTTCCCTTCCCTTGCCCTCCCTTCACCCCCTCCACCCTTTCTTATTTGCAAAGACCTTGTTTCCATTTTTTTCCTCTTCTCATATTTTTTCCTTTCCCTTTTTTCCCTTCCCCTACCCCTCCCAATTCCCCTGCTCTTTTAGACCTTT